>OY735872.1:13790319-14990319 GCA_963506565.1 Tachystola acroxantha | reverse complement strand
TAACCTTTTGCTCCAGAACTTCGTTGACCAGGGCTAAATTCCTGCAAGTACTCGAGACGTCCTTACATTGGTTTTCCATTAACTTGAGTCTCGTTTCGTAGTCTTTCATTTTTCCCTCATATTCGTCTATCTTGTTAGAGTAGTAACTGAGAGAGCTTTGTAGTTCCTCGCGTATTATGTCGCGCACTGTTTTCCGCATTTCCCGTACTTCTTGCCGTATCTGGATTAGTATTTTTTCCTGCTCTCCACCACCGCCTTCCGTATCCGATTCTTCTTCTTCAGGATCGGGTAAGATAACAGAAATTCTTTTAGGTTTTGTACCGGTAATTAACATGCACTGTCGACACTTCCAATCGATGCTATCCGATCCAGACAGAGCTGTCAGTTGCTCCGTTGTCAGAGAAGCACACGTTCCATGTTGCCATTTGTTGCATTTATTGCACTGTAATCCCGGGTTCTTTTTGGATACAGACTTGTTACATTTGGCACACTTGCCCATTTTTAATTTGTTTATACGTGTATCGGAACGTGACTAATATGTAATTGCGTATATCGGAACGCGTCTATTTTATGATTAATTGAACTTACCAAGTGAACTTCCAATTCCAAACGCCTCGAAGATATTGAACAGCTAAATGGGCTCGGAACGATGCTTTTTTCGGCACCACCTCGTGTTCACGATGGGTTTCGATGATAATGAGCCACTATACACTTTTCCCAGCATAGGGGATCTATTTAAATGCAGTAAATCACTCACAAACAATAAAAACAAGCTCCGGTAAGTGCACACGACACGGCCATGTTGGCCAACCTCTGAGATAATAATCTATGTACAATTGTACAGTCGACAGCAGATCAATGCCAGTTCTTATTATTTGCGTCGTAAGACTTGAAATCGTACTACAAGTGTTACCATTGATCTGCTGTCGACTGTACCTATATTACTTTTTAAACTTTCACGGTTTGTATACATATTAATTAGATAAAACGGGAATTACCGTGTTAAACATTTATTATTGATGTCTCGATATTTCGACAGCATTGCAGCCATCATGGTCACGAGTAGCCTATATTTTTGAAAAGAATAGCAATATTTTTTTGGCATTTTAACATGTATACGAATTAATTAATTAAGTAGGTACTTTAATTGACCATATTACGATCATACACATTTCAATTCCGTTAATATCTGTAATCACGTCGTTTGAACGTCATGATATTTTTTGGTCCCATCCTATACCTGAGTTCGCATTTGACTAGTGCTAAGTAACTTGTGGTGAGGGCTACCACGATACAGGTTCCACCTAGTGCGGAGTCCAACGGTAAACTGACTAAAAAAAATATATTTACTAAAAGGATTACAGCTCTAGTAATCATTTTAGTAAATAAATTTTCGCCTTACTCGTAGATGAATGCGACATTCACTATGTTTTGGCGTCTCGCCGTGCACATGGTGTGTATCGCCGGTTCCGCATGAGCGATAGAGTTACTAATAATAGTAGTAGTTATGTACCTATATAGTTATTAAGTAATTGTATTATCATTATACTAGACTAGGTACAGGAGAAACTCATTCTTACTGCCGGCGGGCGATAACTTCAATCATTTATCCGAAGATCTTGATATTGATCTGTTTAATACTGGTTGTAGCAAGGCGAAGCGACTTTTAAGTAATCTGTTTTTTGATGACTGATTGACTATTCTGTTATTTGTATTTTGTTAATTATGTTATTATTAGTTTATATTTTATTGTGTTAGCTCTTAAGACGCTGTCTTACAGTGCCTCATGGTAACTTATACCAGATCTATTAGCGAGGACCTATTATTGGCTCTCCGATACTATTAAGTCACATATTCATGTATGAAGCTGTTGGTCTTCCGAAAATTGTAAAATAAATAAATAAAATAAAATTATTTTAAAAGATGTGCTGCTGAGAGTTTTTTCCCACTTTTTCTCCTCAGCGTTGGCACCTTTTCCTTGCAAAGTGGTATAAATGTAAATTCAAAAATATATTATATTTTAGGATCGATACTGATGACAAACCCAATCCAAAAACACAAATTTTTAGAATTTTCGTCTGTTTGTCTGTCGATGTTCAGGCATGACGCCAAAACTATTGGAAGGACTTTGATCGGACTTTCACGGAACCCTAATAGAGTAGAAGAACCTTGTCCGGTAAAAAGCTAAAAAAAAACTCAACCCCGTTTCAAAATGTAAAACAAACCCTCCATAGATGTACTTGCAATTTTTCAACCCTCTCACTGAAAATTGCAGCTCAACTTGTTAAGTATCGCATCGCCGCAGTTGAGTGTTTACGAGTTAATTCTACTTGTGCTTTTTAGGGAGAATTATTTTAATTTAAAAAAAAACGGCCAAGTGCAACTTAACCCCGTAACTTCGCTCTAACGAAAAGATAAATTAAATGACAATGCCAGATTCTGCCCCACCATTAACCGCTAGACAACGAATAAATGTAAAAATATCATTACCGTCAGAATGGCGCGGACGAGCTCCCAGGTCCTCGAGGCCTATCCTGGACTGATGTACCGCTTAAGCTGGAATTAGTGACGGAGTCTCATAATTTGTGACGCAATAGTTTAAAAGTTATAAGCCTTTAAAGGGGGCCGCGCCAAGCTGACGCTTGAAAATCTGACTGATCAAAATCAAATTAATGAACACATATGGAACAAATTTGATTGATAAAACAGGATGTGACGCTGAAATGATGAGCATGTACCCAATTTTCATGTTTCGAACATAAACGGGTAAAAAGATATAAGCCTTCATAGGGGGCCGCGCAGAATCTCGCACCACCCCCCCTGGATCTCGAGAACCAGACAAGCTACACAATCGCGGATTGTATGAGGACATAATGCCGCAGAACGCTGAATTCGTGACGGAAGAACCGACATTTAAACCGCAATAGTTCAAAAGTTATAACCATAAGAACTTTTCGGACCGTCAGGATGGCGCGGCCCCTTACAAACGCTAATAACTCGGTAAATATTTCATCACGGACGACATGACTACCATCAATATTTCGGCATTCAGCGTCCCTAATTTGTGACGCAAGGTCCGGGGCTCCAAGTTTAATATTTGCTGAGAAAACAAAAAAAAAATTCCTATGGAGGAAGTCGATAGGGTGACAATGTTACTGAGTTTTACCGGACTTATACTAATACTATGTAAAACAGGATGACATAATCGTATATAAGTAATTATCAAATAAAAAGTTATTAGCTATACTTAATTTTTTTTGAATTTAATTTACAATAAATGTTACGTTATTATTATGTTTATTATGTGTATGCTGTATATGCTAGGTGGCTTCTACCTTTCGCTTCATATGATTGTAGAAATCGTTATGTCATCATGTTTGACATAGTCTTAGTATAAGTCCGGTAAAACTCAGTAACATTGTCACCCTATCGACTTCCTCCATAGGAATTTGTTTTTTTGTTTTCTCAGCAAATATTAAACTTGGAGCCCCGGACCTTGCGTCACAAATTAGGGACGCTGAATGCCGAAATATTGATGGTAGTCATGTCGTCCGTGATGAGATATTTACCGAGTTATTAGCGTTTGTAAGGGGCCGCGCCATCCTGACGGTCCGAAAAGTTCTTATGGTTATAACTTTTGAACTATTGCGGTTTAAATGTCGGTTCTTCCGTCACGAATTCAGCGTTCTGCGGCATTATGTCCTCATACAATCCGCGGTTGTGTAGCTTGTCTGGTTCTCGAGATCCAGGGGGGGTGGTGCGAGATTCTGCGCGGCCCCCTATGAAGGCTTATATCTTTTTACCTGTTTATGTTTGAAACATGAAAATTGGGTACATGCTCATCATTTCAGCGTCACATCCTGTTTTATCAATCAAATTTGTTCCATATGGGTTCATTAATTTGCTTTTGATCAGTCATATTTTCAAGCGTCAGGTTGGCGCGGCCCCCTTCAAAGGCTTATAACTTTTAAACTATTGCGTCACAAATTATGAGACTCCGTCACTAATTCAAGCTTAAGCGGTACATCAGTCCAGGATAGGCCTCGAGGACCTGGGAGCTCGTCCGCGCCATTCTGACGGTAATAAAATATCTCCGTTTTTTATTGAAATTATTGGTTTCAAATAAAGTTTTATACATCTAGCGAGTCAAAAAATACAGCTTAATTAAGAATTCAGAAAATAGTAAGAAATCGAAGCGATTTATTCATTGTTTTTGTTATTCTTCTATAGGAGTTGCGAGAGTAGTAGAAAATGATACTGATTATGATTATGCAATATGAAACCTGTAATAATTCCCCAACAAAATGATAGATACAGCTTATAAGATCACGTAGTTTTGTAGGTGGGGTAAAGCTCCATTGAAATGTGGCAATGTAATTTAGACAACTTATCTTTGCGATTATCAAAATATTATGTCCATACATCGACATACTTCTGGAAAATATAAGTTTGTAATAACAAATGAAAAAAATATTTGGGGGGCGATGTAATCTCACAGTTTGCGAGAGTAGTAGAAAATGATAACAAACACAAAGAACAATTCGCTTCGATTTCTTACTATTTTCTGAATTCTTAATTAAGCTGTTTTTTTCGACTCGCAACTTGTACAAAACTTTATTTTAATCCAATAATTTTAATAAAATACGGAGATATTTTGAGGTTTCGGATGGGACCGCGGTCCCAGTCGCCGGATCCGTAAAAATTAAATATTTTTCTTCCAGCGACTGGGACCACTCATAAATGATTGCTCAAATCAAAAAATGTACAGTCGAACGAAACATTTTTAGATATTCGTGATCTTGTTCATCATGCGGTTGATGGTGGGGCAGAAGCTGGCATTGTCATTTAAGTAATCGCTCACTTTTAATCTAAAAATTAAAAGACATTATTTGCAAAACTACCTGTATAAAAATATCAGCAATCTGAAAACCTCTAAGTTTCAGCAGGGTAGTAAACATAACTTTATTATTAGTCTATTTTAAAACAGATGCGTCTATATTATACTCTTCTCTAGACATAAAATAGAATTTTAAAATTAGTTCCATAAGAGAGTTTGAAGGAGTTTTAAACATGAATTAAGTTTGTTTCCAACTTTCTACTACACATTCTCACAACTTTCTCGCTTTCAATAAGGTGGGTGACTAAATTTTGTGTAATGTTTAAATCAACTCACGTAATCTTGCTAAGGACATCGGACGGTCGCCGGCGTCGGGACAGACCTCGGCGTAGGTGGAGAGACGATATCGTTAGATACAGGGATGGGTGGCTGGAAGAGGCTCAGGACAGGGATGGATGGAAGAGGAGGGGGGAGACCTTTGCCCAGCAGTGGGACAATATATAGGTTAACAAAAAAAAATCTTGCTAAGATATATTAGAAATTAGTTTTTTGGTATTTCAAATAAAACGAAATATTGTTGGTCAAAAGGTGATTAATGCCTTTTTGGCAAAGCGAACTTATGGAGTTTGTATGGAATTGGTAAGTCTTGACGTTATTTCTTAACGTTGGGGAAATTGAATAGAAATTGAGAAAGTATACTGCGACTTACCTCTGTACTCCCGTTTCTGGTCTTCCTCAGGGTACCCTGATATTCAGCAGTCCACAGGCGATCGCAATGGCTGGCTTAGGTTTTGTGGAGACGATTTGCACGGGTTTTGGTCGGGTTTTGATTTATTTAATAGCGAGCGGTTCGCACAGTGCGCGCAGTAGTCTCGCGACGGTTAGAGAGTCGTTCTGATAGGCTGCGGCAGAGGGCACCACAATCGGCAAAGTGACAGATTCTTTCCTTAGAGTTAAAAATAGCGTTACATTTGAAAGCTTGTTTGTGCTAACATTATGACAATCTAAAGTACGGAACATAAAGAAGGTTGCTGGCTCGGTGTAGACCAGACAACCTTGGGATCGGGCCACATGGAGGATTCATGGAGAGGCATATGCCCAGGAGTGGGCTGATGTATGCTGAAGAAGAAGAAGAAAGTACGGAACACTTAATATCCGATTTCTTATTTACAAAATGTTTCTAACTATTTTACTCGTGTCCATTAATTGGTGACCTTAGTCGATGTAAGTTATAGGTACACACGAAGACAGAGATAAGTATACAGGGGGCCTCAATAAGGTTCAGATTTTCTCAAGAACTACTGGACCGATTTTAATAATTCTTTTACAGTTACATAGTTTTAACCTCGGGTTTTAACGTTTAACTATGCCGTAAACTTAATTAACAGTTTCACAAACGCAATAAAAGATGCTGATGTTTTTTTTGATCCATGGTGTTCTCTGTATAAAAATATATCTACCTATCTTAATAGTAGGTAACTCTAATTTACACTAATTTCATTGTATAAATTATTATTTTAAGAATTATTGTAATTACTTATTGTATGCACTGACTCGGTGGTTTGGTGATATCTGTAAACCAGTCAGTTATAATTGAATAAATAAATAAATAAATAAACAGTGAAATAATTTTTACAATCGGTCAAGTATTTTTTGAGACAATCTCAACCTTTAAAACTCTCTTTTACACCTTTCATTGTATTCGACCGTGCTTATTTGAAATGTGATATTCATTTATCGAGTGTGAAAACACCGTTTGATCGTATAAAGTGATTTTTGAGTGAGTTTCTTTTGTAGTAGGGTATTTCTACGACACAAATTGTTGAGGTAATTACTTACGTACATATAGGTACCTAAAAAGGGGTAAAATCGTTTACCAAATTCGTTCGGTTGCGTTGCTTTTTCTGATATTTTTGGGGTAAAAATAGTCAAAGGGTAGATTAAAAGAAAATATCCCGGAGTTATTGGGGTTTTTAAAATAGAAACCGTTCAGATTTTACGCAATAATAATAAAATATTTTCATTACAGGTAGGTAAAGTAACCTCTATAAAATATTTCTCAACACAGAATTAAGGCTTCGTATGCGCGTATTTTAAGTTTTTCTACGAAGGCTACGGCATTAACTACTAAAATTAAACGCCTGAAAAAAATATATAGCAATCTTGGGGTATCTATTTCGAGACTGATGAATACCGATACACGATTAGACAAACTTCGCTCGATAGAAAAAAATTGCAAACCTACCCCTTCCATGTCTATTAAAATGAAAATTATATCTAAACCGAAATAGTAGTAATCATACAAAATATATATCAAAATGTAGGGTACTATAAATACGGGAGCTTGTTAAAAAATCTGATTTTTGTTGGCGTATTTTTATATCCCTGCCAAAATTCATAAAAGTACGTATATCGAGGCACTGCGCCGTGCTCTTCACTCCGCCGGGGCATCTTGTGTCTCACTCTTGCTTTTGACAACCATATAGCGCCTTAAAGCTATTGCTGTAATTAATTTAAAATTAATGATTATTTCATTAAACGCCATCGTTTATTAAAATAATTTTTATTTTGGGGTTGTCGGTTATAATTGCGTGGTGTGAGCCGCCACATCCGCCGGATAGTTAATAAATTAGAATTATGTAATTACCTAGTTATTAAAAATGATTCTGTTATGTGCCTCAAAAGGAAAAAAGGAACCCTTATAGGATCACTTTATTGTCCTTCTGCCTGTCCGTCTATCTGTCTGTCAATACCACAGACCACTTACCCCATAGACCTGTAACAGGAGGGCGTCCGTTTCTGCCTGCACATGAGCGCAAAATTGCTTCGCGACACGCGTAACCTTGAGATATCGAAACAGGTTTAATATGGCGCCCCTGCCCCCCGCTTCGTCTAATAGCGCCTATCGCTGGACAGAATTTTTCGCTTGCAAATTTGTACCGATTTCATATCTATGGGGTAAGTGGTCTGTGATCAAGACCTATATCTTAGAAACGCGTGGACGGATCAAGTTGAAATTAATACCAAATATTCAGGACTGAAACCTCATGCAGCCGTGAAAAAAATCAAACTTCTATGTCAACGCTATCAAAAGCTATGACCATTGACATTTTCTCGCATATTTGTATGAAAATGTAAGAAAACCAAAACCTATAGGGTACCTACTTCCCGTTGACCTAGAATCATGAAATTTAGGCTAGAATTTGAAGCTAGGTCTTATAGCACAAGTGAAGTAAGTAAGTTCGCCTTTATACAATAATCGTATAAAAGTTGATTAAAAAAAAGTAAGGTTACTTACTTATATTTGAGTTGAGTTAAAGTCGAATATCTCCAAAGGCCGCCAAAATTGTACATTATATTTGTATTATTCTGTAATATTTTTCCGTAATTGTTGTTTTATGTACAATAAAGTGTATTTGAATTGAATTGAATCTCGGCCCGGGCTGAGGTTACAGATGAGCTGCCATAATATGTTTTATTTACTTTGCCAATATGTACCTAAATAACCATATTTGGATTCTGGCTGCGAAAATTTCAAAAGGCTCCAAAAGTGCCCATTGGCATTTGGATATAAGCTAGGTCTTAAGGAAAAAATCTTAAAACTGTTTGAAATTTTATCTCCCCAAAAATATATTTTTTTTATATTACAAAATTATATTTGCAGATTATCAACTAATCAGGAGAATGTCGATGTATGGATATAATATTTTGATAATGACAAAGATAAGTTGGTCTCTAAAATATTTTCGTTAGAGCAAAGTTACGGGGTTAAGTTGCGTTGCACGGAAGCCTCGGTCCGACTCGCACTTGGCCGTTTATTTTCAAGTGGTGTAAATATTTTTTTTTTAAATGTTGATATGAAAAAATAATGTATTGCTTACTTGCAATAAAGATGATAAAGAAACAATTCTATGAACCTCAAATCTATGTCTACTAGAAAATACATTTTTTTTTAATCTATAATTGTTTAGGGATTTTTGTACACATAAAGTGACGATGCCAATCCCATCGTACCTATTCTAAATTAACTTAAATTTTATAAAAGATCGAGAACAGCATTTTAGCTGGGCCTGAAGTTGGCTCAGCTAAAATGCCGTGGAATATACCTACATCTAATTTGCATAAACCTAAACTATTGATAACATGCTCTCTTTTAGTCGCGTACCGGACACACTCCATCAAAATATGTTGTAAGTCTTCCTTGGTCCCACAATCTTCGCAGTTGGGAGAATCAACTTTGCGCATTAGGAATACAAAAGATTTTGATGAAAAGAAAAGAACATGAAAATCGATACATTGGAACTACCTATAAATGAATTTAGTTGATTGACAGATTGGTTACGACTAGGTATAAGTTAGAAGCGTCGACGCCTTCACACAATCAGACAAACTGGAGTTGACGGTTAGACAAATTGGGTTAGTCACGAACATGTCTAAACTTTACACGCATTACTGATACAAGGTAGGCTTTGGGATTGAAGGTACATGCTTTGAATGCCTATTGCCTTGAGTAACGATCGATGGGTATAGCGTTCATACTTTGTCAAATGTAAAATGATTTTCGCCTTACTCGTTGTAGATGAATGCGACATTCACCAGGTTTTGGCGTCTCGCCGAGCACATGGTGTGTGTCGCTGGTTCCGCATAAGGGATAGAGTTACTAATAATAGTAATAGTTATGTACCTATATATAGTTATTAAGTAATTGTATTATCATCATTGCGGAAAAGTGCACAATTGATCAATCATGATTCTCGAAATATATGTGATTCTAACATTGATCTCCTATAAACAACTAGATACACAGTATGCCTTCTAAAAATGCCCGAGCGCAAAGAAGGTCCAAACGGATGAATGGACCCTCATTTGCGTTATTGGACATTATTTGGACACTTGTAGTTGGCACTTTTCGCTTGCTGATTCTATGATTCATTTCTTATTCTATCTACCAGAGAAATGCCAAGCATAGCTCTTTCCATAGCTCGCTGAGCCACTTTGAACTTGTGGGCCAGTCTCACCGTCAATGTTCACGTTTCGGCTCCGTAAGTCATCACTGGCAGGACGCACTGGGGGGCTAGCCGGCTGGCATTTTTGTCCTGTCAAAGCCTGCGCGAACGAAATTTTTGTACTAATTTTCATCAAAAATCTTACATTGACGGCTAGTAAAAATCGACGCGGCTCAGCCCCCTGGTTGAATACCTTTGTTTTCAGGCATTATAGTATTGAAGACGAGAAGATATGACGTAGCTTCCCAAACGCTGCCAGCCCAGCTGAATTCTCTTGTCATTCTCTTTCTCGAAGTTGTTCCTACCTAGCTGCAGATATGATGATAATATTCACTTAGAATTAGCGATATGGATCTGATTTTATTTTATTGTTTACCAGGCGTACATGGTGTACAAAGGGCATGGCAAGGACGAGCGGGAGAAGACCGGCAAGTTCCGCTCCAGACCCGGCGAGTCCACATACACCATGACAACCAATCGCAGCACTCGGTTCTGCGACAACATGACCGAGAGGGAACTCGAGGTAAGAGTTTTAACCAGTGGCATACTAGCCTATAGGGGGGCGGACTAGCCAGAATAAAGGCGGCGAATGACGAAGCCATCTCGTGACTAAAGCTGGGATCCCACGGTCCGCCCTCTCACAGGCCAGGCCAGGCGACAAGCTGCGACAGGGGCCGTCGCGCCGCAACTTTGAACTTACCGACTTCCGACGGACCAGACGGGCGCCAACAGGCCACATCAGATACACTGTTCCCACGGCCCGTCGGCCTGGCCCGGCGCGATCTGGCCTGTGAGAATGCGGACCGTGGGATCCCATCTTAGGAAAACTTGCCTATGTTGTGTTTTGGCAGCTGATGACCGTACTATAAATAATGAGGGCTATTTAATATATGGTCCTCAAAACGATCAAGATCACGGCGTACAGAAATATTGTTATCACGCTGGTCTTTGATCAGCAGCCAGTCTTAGAATTCTTCATCGTTTTAAGAACGGTAATAGGATGCATGATGAACTAGGTATACTTAGTAGACCCTAGTGAGTAGACTCTACTCAGTGAAGTATCCGGGTAGCTTTATTAAATGTGGATCGTCCATTGATCATTTAGTTAAGTCGCAGACATGACAACTTCAGGAAAAATAAGAAAAGCTATGACGAGGAAAGGTTTATAAGCTACAGCATCTGAAAATCGCTTCGAAGTAATTTCAATCTAAGTTACTGTTATTATAATAGGAGAACGAACCGTGTCAGAAACACCCTGTGATCGATTACTGGCGTCAGACGTGGCCCGCAAAGCAGCTACATTAAAGTGGAACTGTACGGGCCACGTGTGCCGCATGCAGCCGGACCGATGGGCCCGGACTGTCACAGAATGGGTGCCATTGGACAGTCGCCGGCGTCGGGGCAGACCTCGGCGTAGGTGTTGAGGCGATGTCGTTAGATACAGGGAAGGGTGTCTGGAAGAGGTTCAGGACAGGGATGGATGGAAGACGAAGGGGGAGGCGTTTGCCCAGCAGTGGGACGATTTATAGGTTAACAAATAAAATAATAATAGATATCGAATTAGGTCTAAACTGATTGATAGATCTATGTGTACGGTTCAAAATTGTAGAGATAATATTCCAGCTAAAATGGTTTTATATTTCTAAAGGAGGAGTTCAGAAAAATCTGCAATCAGCTCGAAAAGCTCCGCGAACGATGCGGCGCGGGCGGCACTGCACGGCGAATCACTGCCATGCAAGACGCCGCGGCATTACACGAGAGAAAACCTGCCTCTTCAGAACATTCTGCGCCTCTTAAACTTAATACAGTGTTCAGTGCAGTCGCCGACCGCCTCATGTGCACGGTCACACCAGCAGAAGAATCCAGCAGCAGCGGCAGAGACTTGCCTTTCGAAGCACCACCAGCCTACAAACACAAAACCTTTAGTCCAACCAAAAGTGTTGAAAACAGCAACGCAGAACCGAGCCAAACAGATGTTACCACAGACTCTCCTAAAAAACGAACAGAACTAAACGAGGAAGCGAAAGAAGATAAACAAAATGGTGTTTTTAAAATATCTGGTGAATCTTGTAGTGATATTAGGCCCCCAGATGTGGCTAGTAACGGTTTTAATAGCAAAGGTGAGAAAAGTGAACTGAAATCTAGTCCTGGCAGTACAGAGACTGTGAGGGGAGTGAGATCAGGCCATGCAAGGACTCACGCTATAGTTATCAATTTAGATGATAAGAGTCGCTTTACTGAAGAAGTTACTGTTTAATTCTAATGAAGGTTTAGGTATAAAATGATGTCACAATTACAGAGCCCTGTTTTGCTAAACTTAAAATCCTTGTTGCGCAATTACAGGCCGAAATTGGGTACAGTGGTCTCGAAACTTCAGTCAAAATTGTGCCAGTTTTGCCACTTTAGACTGCTGGGATTGTAATTTAGAGGACTAGAACTCTGTAAGTAAAAGTTACTTCTGTTGTTTTATAACTGAATCTGGAATTATGTAAATAATTTTGAAGACTGTACTTATGTTCTAGAATCCTATTTCTAAATACTTAGGTTATCTTTTAAAAGTTATTGTAGACCGTTTATTTTTCAGGTAAATAGGTATATCGCAGCCCAAATCAAGTGTCTTATTTTGTTAACAAATATGATCGTCACCTGTTGTGATGTAACACTGAATGAACTGATTATCATTGTGAAAATAAAGTAATCCTATCTAATAATGTGAAAATAACTATGCAATAATCACAGAATGTTAGTAGAATAAGGCAGTTTTTGTTTAGAAAAAAAGACACTTGATTTGGGCTTCAGTTTAAGTAGATTAAATATTTTGTAAGTTATATTTACTGCAATAACTTTTAAAAATGTTTATACTAAAATAGTCTAACAAATAGTCTTTACTGTGATTTGAACGTATTTATAAATTGTACATAATATTCCATTTTAAGTTATTTAAATGTACCTCTGTGAAATGTAGAGTAAAATTTAAATCATTACGTAAGCTTTTAAACATGAGCGGTTTCAAAATGATTATCGAACTGTGGGTTTATTTGTTTCAGCTCTTAGATATTAATAAAATATTACGTTTCCCAAACCATAACAATAATAATCAGTATTTTAAACATGAAATATGAGGTCTTGATTCAAATTTTACTCTTACATTGCATTTTCATTTTCAAAGATGCATATCAAAATGTTACCTACATCCTTTGAATGAATTGTTGCGAGCGAAATTGCGAGTGAAGTTTTGTTGGAATTTTATTGTTAGTTCATAGTTCCTGGTTTTATGGTTGAGAGTTGTTCATACTTCATGCTTTTGTATATGGTTGAAGTGAGCGTCAAACAGAAATTCTGTTTTAGGAATTAGTGGAGGGAAAAAATATACTATCTACTTATATGATTCTCAAATACTAAGAATTGACCTATCGATATATTCATGATAGTAAACGATATTGTATTGTATCAGCTATAATCATGATGTAGTTGATGAGTATGAAACTTCAGAATAGTGATACAAATCGATATACCCTCTTACGTGTACGTTGATTGCATTGAAAAATGTTGTTAATATTTGTACATCATCATTATTGTCATCAGCATGCGTGACACTCGACACAATCCTCGGCTTTTGCATCCAGTTATTGCCAGATTTACGTAGGTCATTTACATCATCATCATCAGCCCGTATCAGTCCACTGCGGGACGTAGGCCTTTCCCAAAGCGCGCCAATCAACCCTACTCTCGGCGCTCTGCATCCAGTCCCTGCCAGCCATCTGGTCTGGGGGCGTCCCACACTACGTTTACCCGTTCGTGGCCTCCATTCGAGAACTCGTCTACCCTATCGGTTATCGGTTCTACGACAGATGTGACCAGCCCACTGACACTTCAGTTTACTGATTCTATGAGTAATGTCAATCACTTTTGTCTTCTGGCGGATATACTCGTTTCTTACAGAGAAATTCCAAGCATAGCTTTTTCCATAGCTCGCTGAACAACCAAACTACGTTACTGGCTGGTGGATCATGGCCCGAGCTCCCTCGATGTAAGGGAAGGTCTGTGCCCGAGCAGTGGGGCAATATAAATAGACTGATGATGATGATGATTCGAGAACTCGTCTACCCCATCGCTTATCGGTTCCACGATAGATGCGACCAGCCCACTGCCACTTCAGTTTACTGATCCTATGAGCAAGTCAACTATTTTGGCTATTTCTGTACATCACTTGAGCTGAGTTTCATTCACCCTGCCGCATGGGAGCGACTTGGACGCGGTGTTCTACCTGTCACTGGTAGAGGCCACTCACAGCTGGAATACCGCGTCCAAGTAGGTACTGTTTTTAGAATTTTATTTTATTTTTAAGTATATTATTTTTCCATTTTTATATCTTTTTTGTTTGTAAATATGTTATTGTTTCTTTTAAAGGTAAATTATATATTAAGGGCCTGATATGAGCCAACTAGCGCCGCCAATCTTGAAAAAATAATATCTTCCAATTTAATCATTTTTATTAAAAAAGCTATTTACAAAATGTTTATTAGGATAAATACTATTTTTCAATATACAATACATGGCATAATTGCGACAAGCTAAGTTGTAGTTCACAAATGTGCCAAAAACGGCCGTTTTCGCAATTATGCGAACTGTAGTTACCGAAATTGAATCACGTTATAAATAAGCATTTAAAAAATAGTATTTATCGTAATAAACATTTTGATAAATAGCTTTTTTAATAAAATTGATTAAATTTTTTTTTCAAGATTGGCGGCTCATATCAGGCCCTTAATATATAATTTACCTTACATATCAGGCCCTTAACTAAAGCAATAAAGGCAAAGGAGTCGAGATTTACTATATTCTTGGTTCTTTCAAAACTTCGGAAGTTTATTATTTAAACCCGTTGGAAGGATGCCTACATAGTTTACCTTTGCATTTTCTCATCCAACTTTATGTTGGCAGGAGTTTATAATAATCTGCTCCCTGCCACAGTATCAACTTACTAGCGTTTCTAGGGTGCCTTGAAGCTCTGTAATTTGTCTTTAGGTTACAATTTTAAATAGAATGTTGTTCCAGTAAGAAAAATTGTTACAAGCTTTAGTAAAAAATAACAGCATGAAAAGACATTGCCACATTTCAATGGAGCTTTGTCCCACCTACAAAACTACGTGACGATTTAAGCTGTACTTATAATTTTGTTGGGGATTTATTACAGGTTTCATATTGCATAATCAGTATCATTTTCTACTACTCTCGCAACTCCTATAGAAGGATAACAAAAACAATGAATAATTCACTTCGATTTCTTACTATTTTCTGAATTCTTAATTAAGCTGTTTTTTTCGAATCGCTAGATGTACAAGACTTCCTTTAAACCATTAATTTTAATAAAAAAAACGGAGATATTTTTACATTTATTCGTTATCTTGTACATCTTGCTTTTGATTGTGGGGCAGACTCTGGCATTGTCATTTGTACCGATTTCATGTCTATTGGGTAAGTGGTCTGTGCAGAGAAGAGACGCGCACTCACACACATCGTATGAGTAGAGCCTTACAGGAAGCCTCGCTAAATTTTGAGCCTTTTGATAGTATGATGTAATTAAATAGGTACTACGGTACGGAATGTCTTACAAAATCGCGAAATTTAATTAAATGTAAGGTTAATAATTAAGTTGAGTTACTTCTACGCAACTACAAAGGTTATTCAATATTTTGTAATGGTTTATTAAATTCCTTAAAGTATTAAGTACATTAATAATATATTCTGGAAACATTGCGTAAACGTCATATTATTTTGTACAAAATTCAATCTTTGAAGCTAGGAAGAAGAAAAGAAAAAAGCTTAATTATAATAATTAGGTATAGTCGCATTGATCTCCTATAAACAACTAGATACACAGTCTGCCTTCTAAAAATGTCCGAGCGCAAAGAAGGTCTAAACGGATGAATGGTCATTTGCTTTATTGGACATTATTTGGACGTTAACAATGGATTTGGACGTTTTTTAAATTGTTTTAGTAAAACATTTGTGTATCTAGTTGTTTATAGGAGATCAATGTATACTCGAAACTTATATCTCTTCGTGAAGATGATTACAATATACCACAAATCTAGTTTAAGTTTGTGTTTTCAAGATAAAATATTATTTTACATTCATTAATATCATATTCATTTGCCGATATTATATCAAAAGACTTTGAATTCATTCGACAAAATTAAATGGATGGTTATGGTTGTGACATACATTAATTCTGCACAGCGTTTAAGTAAATTAAACTATTTGGGGAAAAATAAAAAAAAATATTTACAATAAATCTTTCAAAAAATTATTAAATTGATCAACTGTGCTTTGGAGTGTTTTACATTTTAAGGTATTTTTAGTTTTTTTGCAACGATTTCTTTCACTGGAATTTGACCTAATGGTCATTTCTAAGGTCATTGTGTGACTTTTGCCGTACTTAGTAATTTTTTGTTTTTGTTTTATTTACTAAAAAACCTTACCAATTTAATATTTATCATGAGTACAACCCGCTGTTTCAATTTTTCGAGTGAATTCAAGGACACCCTCTAGAGTCATTGGTCGCAAATTCGCAATACATTATAGCAATGAGTATAATTTCTTAAATTTTATTATTATAAAGTGGTTGGTATGATCAGTGTAAAAATGATGCATGAAAGTATATTTTTAAATCTAGTTAGTTTTTAGAGTCAAAAAGCACATTTTCTTTATATTAATAAACGTGGATTATTATATTGTAACAAATAATTCTTAATGACATTATGCATACTAATGTTATACAAGTTATTTCTAATATTTTCCTATTTATAATTATTAAAGATTCTGAATGTATCGTTATAGAAAGATTTGTACATACTTAACAATGAAAGACAGCTAGTGACATTAAAATTTTGTATATAGAAATA
Source organism: Tachystola acroxantha (assembly GCA_963506565.1). Taxonomy (NCBI): domain Eukaryota; kingdom Metazoa; phylum Arthropoda; class Insecta; order Lepidoptera; family Oecophoridae; genus Tachystola; species Tachystola acroxantha. The sequence goes on along the minus strand of OY735872.1, from coordinate 14,973,568 downwards.
TAATTTATTTAAGTACTTGTATATAAATAAAATATAATGCTACGTTGTGATTGCTAATTGTAGAATACATTTGTTCAAATTTGTTGTAAATATTTAAAATTCCAATTTGTAAATTATCCTAACAAATTAAACTTTTCATAGAAATAAACGAATTACTAATACCTATACATTCTGATCGACTATAGTAACAAATTTGATAAATAGGTAGATGTTTACGTATTTAAATAAAGTAAAATATATCAAAGTTATGTTAGTATTTTATAATAGTTATGAAAATATAGGTTGATTGGAAATTCGATACATTCCTTGAAAGGGGTGATACTAGAGGTGGTTTACAACAAATTAGGCCCTATTAACGAGGCGTCGAAAATGAGTGGTTTCTGAGTTACGGTAGTTTTAATTTTATTTAGGAATTTTCTGATTGATCACAAAAAAAAATTGTACAAAAAAACATTGAAATTATACTTTTCTGAGAGCCGATAAAGTAGAGATTGTAAAATTATAGTCCTTTTCGACGGATTTTAAATGTAAAAACGGAATTATATTACAACAAAAATCGTTTATTCAAATCTACCATGACTCTCTAATAATTTGACAACTGACTTTTTCCTCAAAAAAATGCATGCCTAAAATTCCCATTAACTCATAAATCACGAGGTTTGAATTTTTTTTCGACCCCTCTTTAATAGGACCTAATTTGTTGCAAACCACCTCTAGTATCACCCCTTTCAAGGAATGTATCGAATTACCATTCACCTTGTATAGTAAAAACAGAATTGGGATTTTTCACGTATTTTCAACTCTACTTATCGAGTAGAGAACTTACTTTTTTGTATACTACTACTCCGTTGGCTCAGTGACCCAAAGTGTATCTTGGCCTCTGACACCTCAGAGCGCCTGCAGCCTGTCCTGCGCTGTCTGGCGCCAGTCGGGCGCCTGCAGCTCTCGCAGGTCCTCGCACCTCGTCGTCCCACCGGTATCCTGGGCGTCCGACTGGCCGTCGTCCACAGGTCTTTCCGATATATGCTCGCTTCGCTGCGCGTTCCTCTCCCATCCTCTCCACGTGACCAAGCCAGCAGAGTCGACTTATCACTTTTTTGTCTGATAAATGACAATGCCAGATTATGCCCCACCATCAACCGCATGTTGTACAAGATAACGAATAAATGTAAAAATGATAATTGGAGAAAAAATATCATCACGACCGGGATACGTTTCGCATAGCGCATATGCAAGAAAATATAAAAAAAATGCACAAATATCACCGTTTTTTTATTAAAATTATTGGTTTAAAATAAAGTTTTGTACAAGTTGCGATTCGAAAAAAACAGCTTAATTAATATTTCAGAAAATAGTAAGAAATCGAAGCGATTTATTCATTGCTTTTGTTATTCTTCTATAGGAGTTGCGAGAGTAGTAGAAAATGATACTGATTATGATTATGCAATATGAAACCTGTAATAAGTCCCCAACAAAATGATGTACCTATCTACTCTAGATAGGAGCTTAAACGGTCACTTAGTTTTATAGGTGGGGTAAAGCTCCATTGAAATATGGCAATGTCTTTTAAATGCACAGCCCATTCTAATAGAAATATTTCGCAGAAAAACATTAAGCTTCTATCCAGAGGATTTCAAATTCCAAGAACCGCCTCGGGGCACCTATTAAAGTACATAATAATATTTATTGCCTGTTTTCGAATAAAATCCTCTTTGATATCCGCTCTTGCGAGAACCTTCAAAAGAAATTGATCCAATAAAATGATATTGAAAGGAAAGGGATATCCTGTTTAATTTTTCTATGCAAAAATGTATTAAGCCCTTTCAGCTGTGAAATGGAATTTTCGGGAAGATTTTCAACAGTAAAGCAACAAAAAGCTGCTTTAAAAATAACAGCATGAAAAGACATTGCCACATTTCAATGGAGCTTTGCCCCACCTACAAAACTACGTGACCATTTAAGCTGTACCTATCATTTTGTTGGGGACTTATTACAGGTTTCATATTGCATAATCATAATCAGTATCATTTTCTACTACTCTCGCCACTCATAATGAATAACAAAAACAATGAATAATTCGCTTCGATTTCTTAATATTTTCTGAATTCTTAATTAAGCTGTTTTTTCGAATCGCAACTTGTACAAAACTTTATTTTAAACCAATCATTTTAATAAAAAACGGAGATATTTTTACATTAATTCGTTATCTTGTACAACTTGCGGTTGATGGTGGGGCAGAATCTGGCATTGTCATTTAGATAACAACGTGTAGAAAATATTCCTCTTTCGTAATTTTCCAGCATATCTTTTAATACGATCTCCTACGCACAAACTTGCTATCAAAATAGGAAGTACTTATAATAATTCTCTGTAATTGAAGTTCCCTAAATGTGAATTTAAACGTTCACGAAATATTCTCTCATATATACATTTAATATAAATAATTAGACGTTCTACACGCTTAAAACAGTTATAAACGGACAAGATTCCGATAAAAATGTAATACATAAATTACACAATCAACATCTATTTGCTCTAAGTACCTACATCCACTTTAACAAATAAATGACATTGCCACATATCAATGGAGCTTTGCCCCACCTTTGGTCACCTACGTGACCATTGAAGATATCATTTTGTTGGGGACTTATTACAGGTTTCATATTGCATAATTATAATCAGTAGGAGTTGCGAGAGTAGTAGAAAATGATAACAAAGACAATGAATAATTCGCTTCGATTCCTTTCAATCGAGCGCAGTTTGTCCAATCGTGTATCGGTATTCATCAGTCTCTAAATATACACCCCAAGATTGCTATATATTTTATTCAGACGTTTAATTTTAGTAGTTAGTGCCGTAGCCTTCGTAGAAAAACTGTAAATCCGCGCATCATCATCATCATCAGCCCGTATCAGTCCACTGCTGGACGTAGGCCTCTCCCAAAGCGCGCCAATCAACCATACTCTCGGCCCTCTGCATCCAGTCCCCGCCAGCCATCTTGCAATCCGCGCATACGAAGCTTTAAGGAATGTTTGGGCAATGAATTATATTCAGAGAAAGTTTTGTTCTAAGACTCTTGGAATATTAAGGAAAATGTACTTTCTGAATAAACGGTTCCGTTTCTATTTACTTTTATTTGTTAAAATCACAAAGTTCTCGTGCAAAGAAATCTTTACAAACCGACTACTTTATATGGTGGTAAAAGAAATTCTAAATTTAGGTTTATCACTTTTACATACAAAAACACACACACACTCGCCCTCTCTCTCTCTCTCTCTCTCACACACACACACACACTAACCACGACCATCACCACTCGCATACACTTAATTAGTACCTTTCCTACTCGTAGTACCTAATTGCTTATTCATCCTAATAAACATTTTGTAAAATCTTTTTTTAATAAAATTGATTAAATTGGAAGATATTATTTTTGGTTTGATTGGATTTGATTGGCGACGCTAGTTGGCTCATGGAAGGCCCTTTTATTATTATGTATCTCTCTAGGTTTCACGGGTTTAAGAAAACCCGGTCCTTTGAAAGGCTTGCACGGAGACACAGGTCCAACGCGTAGAGGTCCCTTAGAGAACTTTAATTTGAAGGGATATGTGATGCACCTAGCGGGACCCGTCTCTGAGCGCATCTGACTGCACTCAATGACAGACCCCGTCAGGTGCATAAACTATTGCAGTGATTGGAAATTACAACTTAATTGGGGCTATTGGTTTGGGGTGTTGGTGGGTCAGTCAGTCTGGTCTATAGAGCGAGACGTCGGTCACCTGCTATGATCACATTGTCTCGAAGTTATTATTATTATTAAAAAGTTATAATATATAAGAGATCATACTACGTTCTACGATCATTATACGTACTTCTGAAAATTTTGAAACAAACATTGATATTGATACACTAACAAATATTGAATATTGTAATTATTTCTGTATAAATTGAAACTCGACTCTCCGGATGTAACTTAATAAAATCAATATTCAATTAATTAATTTTCGTTTAAACTTCGATATCCAATTTGAAAATTGATTACAAATTTGATATTTGATCGACAGCATATTTCTGACGAATGCATTGAGGGCTTACAACCGAGTCGTTGATAGGAGATCAATGATCTGATTGCATAATTTGTTTTTACTTCTGAACAAAATCAGTTTCAAATTATTATACATAAACGGATATCACTCACTTGTATTGTTAAAGTCGGCAATTAGACCGACAGTTTCGACCGATTTCGACGGTCTGACAGACGGTTTGACGGTCGGTCAGAGGGCGCTGATCCGCAGTGCGCGAAGAAACGTCACCGGCGACGCGGGCGTGGCGCGCTCACCTTGAAAAAGACCGTCGAAATCGGTCGAAACTGTCGGTCTAATTGCCGACTTTAACAATACAAGTGAGTGATATCCGTTTATATATAATAATTTGTAGTAATGGCTCACTATAGTTTTAATTCTAAAAATCAGTTTCAGGAGAAACACTACTACTATATCATTGTTAATAAACTTTATTCTATAATGATACTGTAAATAAACGCATGTTACTGTATATAAAAATTTTATTATATAAAAATATAAGGTGTATATAGAATTTAATATTTAATGCATATTATTGCTTCAAGCTAAACATAAATTGCAATAATTTACATCGTGATTCATGAATGAGTTTCTATTGCATAAATATTATCGTTTAAGAGAATCTATAATGTCGTCGATATAAAATGATGTTGACTATCTCAATAAACAGTTTACAAAAGTATTTAAAATTTTATTTATACCCTGAAACTGCAACCCTGGACGAAGGATGATTTTTCTTTAATGATGATGTCATCCTCCATGTCCACTCTTGAGTCATGCGAGGAATCCTTAATAAGAACACGAAACGTCACCTCCAGTCTTCTTTCGAGCACTCCTATAAATAGAAACATTGATGGGCATTTTCTGATTAACTTGATCATTAATTACTATTAATAGAATTTTCATAACGAAAACGCTAATGTAGATTCAACAGCTTTTCAAAAAAAATCAATGTATTGCTAACAAAGATAATGGAAATGACAAGTAAGTACTACCAAAAAAAGACTGCCAAAAATTTAAGTCGCTTCGATTAAATTTTTACAGCCTACGACGTCACTATTACAATCACGATCAAGACCAATCTAACGACAATGCCTTGGAAGATGGGACGGCCTTTGGTGTGGGACGCAACCTGCGTCGACACCCTAGCGCCGTCGCATCTTCCAGCTACGTCCAGTAAGGTCGGCGCTGCGGCCACCACAGCGGAAAACCTCAAACGGCGCAAATATGCAGTCCTCGGGGATAACTACATATTTGAGCCGTTTGGGGTGGAGACGCTGGGACCATGGGGGCCGGGAGCACACCGCATCGCCAAAGAGCTATCGCGGCGCCTGGTCGAGGCATCACGTGACCAAAAGGCTGGCTCATACTTCGCCCAGCGCGTTAGCCTCGCTATACAGCGGGGCAACGCGGCCAGCCTTTTGGGCACGCTGCCAATAGTGGGGGACCTTGGGCATGTTTTTTATCTATAACTTTTTATATATATATTGTTTGTACATATAGTTTTAGTATATTTAATTATTTACCTTCAACTAAATTAATTATTATTTTAAAATAAAACTTGGATGATCTAACGACATCTCATATTTTAAAATCCATCAAGCAATTAGACATACTCGAAAAACATAACCCTTCTTCTTGTGCAGTCGGGTAGAAACACAAAAAACCTGAATATTTTGATGTTGACATATGGCCACGTCTACCGCAGCCCAAATCAAGTGTCTTATTTTGTAAACAAATATGATCGTATTACCTGTTGTGATGTAACACTGAAGGAACTGATTGATTGAACCTGTTCATCTTTGCGAAAATAAAGTGATCCGATCTATTATGTGAAAATAACTATGCAATAATCACAGAATAGCTTAAAATGTTAGTAGAGTAGTTTTTGTTTACAAAATAAGACACTTGATTTGGGCTTCGGCATAACTTCATTTGCGTCTATGGTTTAGGTAATTTGGGAGACTACTATAAGTCCAAAATCTGTAATTCACGTATTTCAAAAAAATGTGCACATCTTGGCATGGAACTCAGTTGGCAACAATACTCACAACCAAATGTGTCTGTGGGCTCATAAATTGGCTATGAATGAACGTCTCAAATTACATCTTAAAAGAGTTACGTAGGCCAACTTCTGAAACTTAACCTAGTTTGACTTATAAAGGCATATACAGACCACGGATCAGATTGATTCAAAATGGCGGTACACAAAATCTACAATAATTGTAGATTGGGTTCTCTTAAAAATGGCGGGAAACGACGGTTGCGAAATTATTTGATAATTTTCCTTTTAACGTCTACAGGGACTATTTTGTGTTTAATATCACGTTAAATTAATCAGAAAATGTTCGCGAATGACAGTACGGTGAAGTTATTGAATTATTTATGCAAGATCTGAAGTTTCAAGCTTTTATCAAGAGTTCCCGCTACAAGCTCTGGAGTGAACGTGACTGTCGAGCTGCTTCGTCCAGAGTGATGACGCTACGGCGTCTCCTCTGGATGAAACCGGTGTGAAGTTAGCGGCCAAAAGTAGCGGCGGATTTATAACCCGACCAAATTGAGAAGGCTTGCGCATACTTTCGCAATTAGCGACAATTTAGGTCCTATACGGGCTGGGTATGAAAGTAAAGAGGGGGAGAGGGGATAATAAGAGTGAAACAACGCAATTGAAAAGAAACTTCAAGAACAACAGCAGTTGTGAACTTGGCGGCTAAAATCAGCGGCCGAAAATCCTACTACTAGGTTTATTTCTAAACGTTGCATACAAAGTTCACGAAACTTTTACCGAGCATATAGAACTGTCCCAAATGCTGAGGTGTTATGCAGTGAAAGTGACTTGAGCGGACGGATAAGCTACTGCGACTCCTCTGGAGGAAGATAGAAGACTATTATATATTGATTTTTCAGTAACATGACATTGGCAATGACGAACTGTCGAGTTCATTAATAAAATAAATAAATATTTTTTTAGTGATGCCGACTGTACTAAAGAAGGCTTTTAAGGAGAAACTAATAATAAAAAATCCTGGGAATTTCATAAAGTAAAGCAAACAAGTCTTTCGTCCGCCCATCTTTGATGTTCGACGTTTATATGTACGTATATTATACTTGTTCACAAAAAATGGTTTAATATTTAACTTTGATCTTGGGTTTACCGAATTTTTCGTCTATGTTTTATTAACTTTCATAATATATCCGTAGATTTTTTGGGGGTATTGTAATTTTCACATATCATTCGATCGACTTATGAAATTCACAAATTATTATATATAAACGGATATCACTCACTTATATTGTTGAAGTCGGCAATTAGACCGACAGTTTCGACCGATTTCGACGGTCTTTTTCAAGGTGAGCGCGCCCACGCCCGCGTCGCCGGTGACGTTTCTTCGCGCACAAATTCATAATCTTGATACACTATCAAGAAGACAATAATTATGAAATGTTGTCATTATTGAATTATTTTAGAATTAAAACATAGTGAGCCATTACTACAAATTATCAAGCTACAGTCATCGAGGGCGCTGATCCGTGCGCGAAGAAACGTCACCGGCGACGCGGGCGTGGCGCGCTCATCTTGAAAAAGACCGTCGAAATCGGTCGAAACTGTCGGTCTAATTGCCGACTTCAACAATATAAGATAAGATAAAAAGATAAATATTCTTTATTGCACAAAAGAAAAGAATTACACCAAAGAAATAGGATAATATAGTTAATATTACAATTGGCGGTCTTATCGCTCAAAGCGATCTCTTCCAGACAACCTTTGGGTAGAGAATTCAGCGTATGAAAGGTAGCTTGTTGAGCAATAATAAATAATATATAAGTGAGTTGTATCCGTTTATGTTAATTTATTGAATTATTGTTGAATTTAATATTCAAACCCACTGAAAATTACCGTCGAAACATTGGCTTCTACCAAAAATAATTATGTAATCTGTATACAAAAATAATTTGAGGGATGGCCCACTATATAGTTTTAATTATAATATTATATTTATCTAGCTAAATAGGTTAAAATGGTCGCATAAATAATATGATTCTTTCAAAGTTTTATGGAATAACCGAACCTGAATACCTATGTGTGATGTTTTTACAATTCTCGACGTTCCATATTTTAATGCAACGTTATTTCCGCAGAGAATGCAGTATTTATTATTCATTCTGCAATTTTCAGTAAATGTTCTCTGCATTCGACTATCATGCATGAGTAACATTTATATTACATGTGAACTTTTGTATTTACAAATGTAGGTATTCACTTTATTTTTTTACCGATGAAATAAAATATTGAAACTTTTGAATAATTGAAAAGCATTTCCGTTTCAAATAAAGGCATGACTATGATATAGTTATAAACAACTATATCATAGTTGAGGCGATATCTATTGAGGCGATCAGATTCAGTTGGGTGAAGTTAAGTAAGATTGTGCGAGATCTGTACCTGGATGGGTGACCGCTAGTGACACTTCCATCTGAGCCCCTCCGTGCCTGCCTCGAGGCGCACGTTAAGCAGTTGGTCCCGGTTGTTGTCGCTGGGCAGCAGTGGTTAGGCCACGTCAGAGGCTTACGGGCGGCCTGAATAACTCTGACAAATAGGTTTGGTCACTAAACCACACGAAATTAAAATACTATATTTATTTATTACGTAGTTGATAATTAAGATAAAGTTATTGCAAAGTACTCAAGATTTTTAAAGTTTGGAAAGTTAGATTGGTTCTATTAATCCAAGTGATCTGATTAATAATTAATTGTATTTGCGGCGCTTGCGGTAGAAACAATGGGCCCATGGTCGACAGACTCTAAACATCTGATCCACGAGCTGTCTACCCGGTTGGTCCATGTCTCGGGCGATCCCAGGGCTGGCAGCTACCTCGCTCAGCGACTAAGCATTGCGATACAGCGAGGAAATGCTGCCAGCGTCCTGCCTGGGCAGCATTCCGCAAAACGGGGATCTTGACGACGTGTTCGTCCTTTAGTATTTATTTTTTATTTTATAAGTAATGTATTTTTAGATAGTAGGTAGTTAGTTTTATTTTAATAAAGTGAGATTATTATCTATTAGGTAAAAGGTAAAAAAAAAGTGATCTGATTACATAATTATTACGATAATTATCTGTCCCAAAAATAAAGACTCAGGCTGTTATTCATAAACGTGATTTAAAGCCACCATTTAGCCACCCTGCCCCTTTCTATTTGAATATCTTTTAACGAAGTGTGAGATGGATAGCAACACGATTTAAAGCAGCGTTTCTTAACCTTTTTCAGTCCGCGGACCCCTAGAAAATCAAGCACAATTTCAAGGACCCCCTTAATAAAAAACACAGGAATAAATTTAGGAGAAATTATTTTAGTACTGAAAGAATTTATAGAAATTAAAAATACTGTAGGTATTAACGTGAAGGTTGGTGCTGTTTTTTGCAACTAAATTAGTAATATTCGGGTTGATGTTTTTACTTAGTTGTAAGTTGTAATCTCAAATCGGATTTCAATTGTAATCTGTTTCTGTATTTGTTTTTGATGTATACAAGAGCAAAGAATGCCTTTTCACAGAGGTAGGTGGATGAGAAAAGCAGTAAATGTTTCAGTGCTTCTTCTGATATTTCTTAATTGAAATGTTCATAAATAAGAACCCCATACACATACACATATAACATAGTGAGGTTTAGTTTATGAATAACAGCAAAAGACGCAGGAGAAAGTTAGTTTTCAACACCAAAGGGCGATAGCCTTGTCTATTCCAAAGAAATAAATGAAAAAGAAAAGTGTCTCGTTCAGTAAAACAATTAGTGGGGAAAGAAAAAAGGGACAATTTTTTTAATTATAAAACTTTTGCAGGCGCGAGAACCATTCATTCGGTCACTAGCAAAGTAGGAAACAAAAGGTAAGCGGATTATCCTTTAGATCAGCGTCCATAGACAAGTGTCATTGACTTTTGGTAACAATAGTTATAGTACCAACTTTTAGTTATTGACAAAATCAAAAATTCAATATTCAAAAGACATCCACGAGCTGTCTACCCGGTTGGTCCACATCTCGGGTGATCCCAGAGCTGGCAGCTACCTCGCTCAGCGGCTAAGTATTGCCATACAGCGAGGAAATGCTGCCAGCGTCCTGGGCACCATGCCACAGAACGGGGACCTCGACGACGTGTTCGTTCTTTAGTTTGTAGTTTTATTTCATAAGTATTTTTTATAGATTATAAGTTTGATTTATTTTGTAGTAATTAGTTTTTTTTTGGAATAAAGTTGAGTATCTATGTAAAAAAAAAAACATTTATTGCGCCAGTTGTACGCCACTTCGAATAACTGGTAGAACTGTAATTGTGTAAGTGACAGTAAGCCCATTTCTATCATCCATTGCTTGGTTGCTGTGACAAGAATTTTTATGTTACTATTGAAATCCAGCAATGGAGTATAGAAATGGGAATAGGCTTGCTGTTACTGTAATTTATCAACGATTTTTATTAGCGCTTAAGTTCTGTCAACTAAATGTAGCATGTTCAACCTAAATGTAGCATGAGTCGCGTTAGCGATCGACGCAATGCCTCGGAGCTGTCAAACTAATGTCAAACACCTTGTAACAATGTCACTTTGACAGCTCGGTGCTAACGCTGACTCGTGCTACAAGGGCTGTAGGTATATAATTTTCGTTTATCACTTTAGAAACTACTGTGACGGGTTCTCTTGAAAATGGCGGGAAACGACGGTTGCGAAATTATTTGATAATTTTCCTTTTAACGTCTACAGGGACTATTTTGTGTTTAATATCACGTTAAATTAATCAGAAAAAGTTCGCGAATGACAGTACGGTGAAGTTATTGAATTATTTATGCAAGATCTGAAGTTTCAAGCTTTTATCAAGAGTTCCCGCTACAAGCTCGGGAGTGAACGTGACTGTCGAGCTGCTTCGTCCACAGTGATTGACGCTACGGCGTCTCCTGTGGATGAAGACAAGAAGACGCGGCTACCCAGGGTGATGACGCTACGGCGACTCCCCTGGAGGAAGATAGAAGACTATTATACATTGAATTTTCTGTAACATGACATTGGCAAATGACGAACTGTCGAGTCCATTAATAAAATAAAATAAAATCACTTTAGAAACTACTGTGACGGGTTCTCTTGAAAACGGCGGGAAACGACGGTTGCGAAATTATTTTGATAATTTTTCTTTTAATGTCTACAGGGACTATTTTGTATTTAATATCACGTTAAATTAATCAGAAAATGTTCGCGAATGACAGTACGGTGAAGTTATTGGATTATTTATGCAAGATCTGAAGTTTCAAGCTTTTATCAAGAGTCGCTACAAGCTCGGGAGTGAACGTGACTGTCGAGCTGCTTCGTCCACAGTGATTGACGCTACGGCGACTCCTCTGGATGAAGACATGAAGACGCGGCTACCCAGGGCGAAGATAGAAGACTATTGAATATATTGAATTTTCTGTAACATGACATTGGCAAATGACGAACTGTCGAGTACATTAATAAATAAATAAATAATATAAATAACTACTGTGACAATTAAGGCTGCATGCATAATATCAGTTTGGCTACAAAATCAAGACAAAATAAAAGAAGAATTCATTGTGTATTTTAAACAACCTTTCCTTGAATATGTATAATGAACCTTCAGACAGGCATCCTGTTTCAAACTTCGTTTCCGCTCTGTTTAATTTCAGAAGAGTCCCTGAGAAGATTCTGGAACTCTACAGACAAAACAAATAAACCGGGCTATCTATTTTTACCCCTTTTGATTAGGCACTTTTGGGGTTCCGTACGCAATCGATTTAAACCTATAAGCCGTACACATATTAATTAGATAAAACGGGAATTACCGTGTTAAACATTTATTATTGAATTTATTATTGGTCAGAAAGAACGAAGCGCACAAGTCAGCCGTAGCACAGCATTTGTTAGAGTCGGGCCCTAATCACTGGATTGAACTTCACAATCCAAAAGTATTATCGACAGAACGCCATTATGTTCCCAGATTAGTACGCGAGGCCATTGAAATAAAGAAATACAGAAATTTTAATCGCGACGATGGTTTTCTGTTGTCAAAAACTTGGAATCCAGTGATCGACTTATGTAAACGAGGCACAAAGGCGAGTGCGTGCAAACGAGCGGACATAATTAGTTCTTTTTGCAAAATGTGGGTACCTGCAAATATCAACAACTTTTCTCAACGCAGTCGGCGAACACGAAAGAGGGTAGATCGTTTTGTGTCACCCTTCTGACGTTTAACACTCACCGACTTCAGTCTACTCGTGACCATGATGGCTGCAATGCTGTCGAAATATTGAGACATCAATAATAAATGTTTAACACGGTAATTCCCGTTTTATCTAATTAATATATATACAAACCGTGAAAGTTTAAAAGGTGATATCAGCCGTATATCTCAATAGTGTAACAGTAAATACGCTTCCGCTTATGATTTAGGTCATGGTCTGTATTTTTTTATATTAAATGTTAGGACTAAGTTGAAAAGTAATTAAGCGAAGGTCAGTCTTATTGATTTAAGTGACAAAATAAATGAGAATTTCATAACTTACTCAAATAATATAATAATAATAAAATAAATCTTTATTTATCTCACATCAAAGACATTACTTAACTTAGGTATAAAAACAATGTTTTCAGAGTTAGTGGCTGACAGGTTCTAAGATGCGAGAGTCTGGTGTCTGAGCTAGGTGTATACCTGTGTTACAGATCACCAGGCCCTCCCCTTGTTAGGGGGAAAAAAGTATTTGGTACAAGCAGGTATTAGATACTACTTTTCTGTATGCGAGCGGTGATGGTCGTGGTTTGAGTAATACAATACATGGAATAAGATGTACATAAGGTGTGCTTAACTCTAGATTAGAGTTCTCTACTAGCAAACCAGTGTGAGAGAGAGATGAGATCTGGAGCAGGCAGAACATGTGTACACAAAATTAATGTTTTATATTAATTTATAAAACTTATAAAATAGTATAGGTACAGTCGAAGACAGAGATAAGTATACAGGGGGCCTCAATAAGGTTGAGATTTTCTCAAAAACTACTGGACCGAATTTGATAATTCTTTTACAGTTACATAGTTTGAACTTTTATCTATCAAACAGTGAAATAATTTTTGCAATAGGTCACGTAGTTTTTGAGAAAATCTCAACTCTAAAAACTCTCCTATACACCTTTCTCTGTGTTCCACCGTACATAAACCATACCTACATGCAAACTAATAAATCTAATACAATACATATATATATGATAATACACTACTTATATTATTACTTACAGTACTACTCAATAGATACATACAATACATACATATTTATATCACAAGGAAAGGTAATGCTCTTTCACTCTCTCTTTGAAGACCTCCAACAATGGACTCGCACAGATCTTAAAAATAATAGTAACCATGAATTAAATAATGAAATAATAAGTACAATTTTTTACTTGTAATCTAATGATATATGCTTAATATTATGCTTGCCTGTTTAATAGATACTTGACATTTGTAATTTTATTGGAATAAATGGTTTATAATAATAATAATATTATATCCATTACTTTAAATAATCGGATAACACTCACTTTTTTAGTGAAGAGGCATTTACAATGCAGGTCGAAATCGATCAAAAATGCCAAAAATTTGTCTAGAACGTAAATTTTTACCACGTTCAATCTATGTCTATAAGCGAAATTTTACAAATTTATAAGCAAAATCATACATTTTAGAGGTGGTATTTGAAACTCTCATGAGGATAATATGCGACGTCAATAATCCCCATTCAATGGCACATGACCCTGTTTCTTTCCATAAATAATCACATACAGAACCCATTGACTAATAAAGACTCAAACTGACTTTTAGTCCAATTCTTTATCGCTCACGTCCTCAAAATATTGCGCAAAGAACATCAAAAGGGGATCTCGCCTAAAGCACTTTCTTTGAATGAAAACTTACCGTCTCGACTGATCTTTGCACAGTCGAGGAAGCACGAGTGGAGACGCGGTATAATGATGCTACCAGTAACAAGTTCACATTTCAACCGAGGTCAAGAAGCAATACTTTCAAAGTCAAAAGTCAAAGTCAAATTTCTTTATTGCAAGTAAGCACGTTGAGTACATTTTTGCACGTCAATATATTTTTCGGAATTTACATTTACACCACTTTGCAAGGAAAAGGTGCCAACGCTGAGGAGAAAAAGTGGCAAAAAACTCTCAGCAACACATCTTTTAAAACAATGATTACTTAATTACTATACAGTACGTAACTATTACTATTGTTAGTAAGTTTATCCCTCATGCGGAACCGGCGACACACACCATGCATGTCCATCGTTTAAATAGTCATCTATCCTGTAATACGCCTTCTTAACAAGTGTTCCTTTAATGAAATTTTTAAATTTCCTCTCTGTCAACGTCGTGACACTTTCTGGCAACTTGTTATAAAAGCGAATACAGTGCCCCATGAAATGTATGTTCTATTTTTAAATGTATAAAATTTCAATGGAGCTTGCCCCCCCCCCCCCCCCCCCCCCCCCCCCCGCACCCACAAAACTACGTGACTTTTAATTTTTGTTAAGCCGTTACCAATAGCATTGACTATCAATAGTTTCGAATAGTGTATTAATTTTCTTGCGATCCGTCGATATATCCATTGACAGCACTATCGAAGAAGGGTGTTCGACGCTCGTATTCCGATAGCTTCATCCCAAATTGTAATTCTTAGTGTTTAGAAAGGATTTCTAGCAGTTACCATGCAAATTGGATGATCATTATTGTAATTAATACTGTATTATGGTGCAATAAAGTGTATTTATCTTTATCTTATTATCTCTGTACAGTGACAGCCCCTTAAGGCTAACACCGATCAACACAAAGACAAAACGACATTGCCACATTTCAATGGAGCTTTGCCCCACCTACAAAACTACGTGACCATTTAAGCTGTACTTATCATTTTGTTGGGGACTTATTACAGGATTCATATTGCATAATCATAACCAGTATCATTTTCTACTACTCTCGCAACTCCTATAGGTAGAAGAATAACAAAAACATTGAATAATTAGCTTCGATTACTTACTATTTTCTGAATTCTTAATTAAGCTGTTTTTTCGACTCGCAACTTGTACAAAACTTTATTTTAAACCAATAATTTTAATGAAAAACGGAGATATTTTTACATTTATTCGTTATCTTATACAACTTGCGGTTGATGGTGGGGCAGAATCTGGCATGGTCATTTGTACCGATTTCATGTCTATTGGGTAAGTGGTATGTGAGCAATACGTATGACACGTGAAATACTCGGGAAGGTAAGAAAGTGGGAACAATTATTATAGTTTCCCGCAAAGACATTTACATTTTGATCGGGTATGCATCCATCATTAACCAATTTCCCCAATATTAGCGGATTCGATTCTCGTAAATGACAATGCCAGATTCTGCCCCACCATCAACCGCAAGTTGTACAAGATAACGAATAAATGTAAAAATATTATTGGTTTAATGAAAAAACGGAGATATTTTTACATTTATTCGTTATCTTTTACAACTACGATAGGACTGCGGATCTGATAGACGTAACCGGGTTGTGACTATATTGTGCGGGCAAGAGAGCAATTTGCCGAGTTCCCGGCCCCGTCATACTGTATCACAACAACAAAGCCTGCCAGCGATCCAACTGAACATAGAGGGAATTAAATTTCTCTCTCGAACGGTTGACATTTGTAATTAGATAGGATTCTGCCCCACCATCAACCGCAAGTTGTACAAGATAACGAATAAATGTAAAAATATCTCCGTTTTTTATTAAAATTATTGGTTTAAAATAAAGTTTTGTACAAGTTGCGATTCGAAAAATACAGCTTAATTAAGAATTCAGAAAATAGTAAGAAATCGAAGGATAAAGAATTCATTGTTTTTGTTATTCTTCTATAGGAGATGCGAGAGTAGTAGAAAATGATACTGATTATGATTATGCAATATGGAACCTGTAATAAGTCCCCAACAAAATGATAGGTACAGCTTAAATGGTCACGTAGTTTTGTAGGTCAAAGCTCTATTAATATGTAGCAATGTCTTTTAATGCTATTTATGATGGTATTTCCGCCTTGATGTTGACGGAGGTCGCCGGTTCGATTCCCAGCCAGGTCAGCCATGTACCAATGAGTTATCCTCAGTTTTTTCGACGGAAAAACTTACGTACATTTACCGAGTGCTCTCAAAACGGCGAAGGAAAACATCTACGGCATGTATAATCCGCCAATCCGTACTGGGCCCGCGTGGTGGCTTATGGCCCGAGCTCCCTCGATGTAAGGGAAGGTTTAGATTATATTTTAGTATAAAATAGTATTACAAAAGCATCGCGGTGATCCTTAGACGACTATATCCTGATCCGCGTCACTGTTACATCAATTGTATAGGTCTAAAATGTCACGCCTGAAGTCGCTATCAAAACTATACAACACTAAATAGCGATGTAAGTGTGCCTTTTACTATTTGAGTAAACGTTCTATGGCCTTTTATAGTACTGATTCTTCGCCTTTTATAGTACTGATTCTTGCCCTTTTATAGTATCAACTGGTGTTTCTGACATATTCTATGGCCTACTATACAAGTCATATTGGCATTGATATCCTATAAACAACTAGATACACAAAGGTCTTACTAAAACAATTTAAAAAACGTCCAAATAAGGGTCCATTGTTAACGTCCAAATAATGTCCAATAAAGCAAATGAGGGTCCATTCATCCGTTTGGACCTTCTTTGCGCTCGGACATTTTTAGAAGACAGACTGTGTATCTAGTTGTTTATATGAGATCAATGTATAGGGGACGTATATAGACTGACGATGATTAAATGATACATGGAGAAAAAAATTCTTCACGACCGGGATTCGAACCCGGGACCTCGCCATTCCGTGGCACGCTCTATTCCAACAGAGCCATCGTGATTCGTATCCAGATCGTGAATTTTGTCTCCTTATTCTCGTCTGAGGGACGGTAGCGACATCTATCCAGTAATTGTGCAATTACTCAAATTCATGTCTAACATTGCAGTTATAAATCATGTTTTTAATTGATTATATTTTCGTTTCGCATAGCGCATATGCAAGAAAATATCAAAACATATGACGATGATTAGTCCTTATATCCTCTCATAAAATGACTCACATTGAGTGTTTTATCCGCATTATTTGTCCATATTTGGTTTCCATGCAGACGCTTCACAGTGCAGTTTGAGCGCCATATTGCACCGCAGTTGGCTTGTAACACCTTCCCAAATTTATTGCAGAGCCGATCGTAAATAGAGACTCCAATAGTGCTGTGTTCCGGTACTCGCAGATCATACAAACTACAGATACGAAGTTATAATAAGTGTATTGTTACGTTCCGGGGGTGGGTACGTAAAGGATAAAAGATGCCAGATGTTCTATTAATAATGCCTATTTAATTAATTTTATATAATTTCGCGTTATTCTATTTTAAATATTTGCACGCTTATGTCTGAGCAGATTTTGATTCATCCGCCTGTAGGTACCTATCGAACATCCTATTTAATTATTTGCCAAAAACCGAGTAACCAGACACAATGAATTTATTGGTGAATAAAACTGAATTTACAAGCAACTAGTGTTAAAAAATGCACTACTAACTCACTGAACACTAATTAACACAACTGATTTAATTATTTAACTGTCGCTTCCGAAGTCGCTCCGATGTAACTCGTATCGCTGTTCCAAGTGAACTCTCCCGACGGCCGGTCGCAAGCTCCTTTTATACCCCAGTGTCGATTACCCGTCCTTGTCCACACCATTCCAGAAACCTCGATTCCAGAAAGTTCCTGACCTAAACCTGTCCCTATAACACCTACCTAGGTCACCCTTCGATGCCTTTCTGGAATCTTCCATGACGATCTATGACCTTCCAGAACGTTCGACACTTTTCTGGAATGTTCTGGGACTTTCCGGAGGCTTCGAGAAGTATCTAAAACCTCATGGAAGTTTCTGGAACACTATGGAACTTTCCCGAAACTTCCAGAAAACTCGGCACTCGAAATGTCTGCGACCATTCTCGTAGCGCTACGCCATCGTCTTAGGCCCGGGTGTAACAGTATTAACGACATAAAATGAAAATTGCCTAATATCTGGTATGTCCTGGTGATAGCCTGCCATATCGCCTCACATGGAGCATTCTCCGGCCACATTTCGCATCTATTCGTTTTATACCTGACCTGCTACAGGATTTTTATGACTGCACTACGGAATGTGGATGTTCAAAATACCGATGAACGGCATACCGAAAGTACGTAATACCGAATGTCTGAATATCGAATGTTCGTTATAGCGATGTACGGAGTATCGAAATAATGCTAAAACCAATTACTTAATTGTGAACGTCGGTGGCCTATAAGTAATTCGGCGTACAAATGGTTAAATATTTTTAGCATTGATTCATTGATGATTATGAGTTCAGTGTCACTTAATAAATGGATTGTCAACTTGCGATTGGTCGGTATTTTTACTGCGCTAGTAATAAATCTGCATATTTATGTGACCTGTGCCAACCTGCATCAGTAAATTAACGAAATTTTGCTTGGAAATGGCCTGTTTCTCCCAAAGGTTCTATTAGTTGGTGTTGTTTCGCGAGAAACGTGAAATATCCTGGCCTTTTAGCAAAATAAGGTAATTTGGAAGAAAATATCTTTCTACCTGTGTGAGTATTGGCTCGTTCCCAGCAGGTCCACGATGCTAGGTATAATCAGACTGCAGACAATGAACATTTGAAAAGTATTGAAGATTAAATAATTTTCGTTAATTTGACAGTAATAAATTAAGACTAGCGGTAGTACCACGGCTAGGCATCCCATTTTAGGTCTTTCTAGAACGTGGTCGTTTAGGGAACTGGATTTAAAAAGTAAACGATATAGGAAATGGTCTTTTCAAGAATGGTCTTTTTAGGATTTTTAATGTTTTTCGATTCAATTATAATTAGCTATGTAAGTATAATAAATATTGTACGCCTGATATAGGTAGATTGTGGAAAGGATAAATATATTATAAGACCTATGTACAAACTCGCAATCTTGCAATAAAGATATTTTGATTTTGATTTTGAAGTAGACATTTCGTCAAACATAGGGTCAGACATAGGTTTCCTAGCTGTTATAAACAATAACCAATCAAACTAGCTAGAAAAACAAATAATTAGCAAAAACAACAAAACAATTACCTGGCCATATAGTTTGTCACGGTTGTAGCTGCAATCAAAAGTCAGGCCATCATTTCATTTCTAATTATTTGTTTTCCTAGCTAATTTGATTAGTTATTGTTTATAACAGCTAAGAAAACAAATAATTATCAAAAACAACAAAACAATTACCTGGCCCTATAGTTTCTAATAGGTTGTAGCTGCAGTTACGAACTCTTTCTAAATTATCTTAACAAGATGGTACATCTATTTGTAAATAGGTGACCCTCGTCAGTCTTCTAGGTAGTGATGGCCTCGGGGGAACGTGGAACTATCGCCAGTGTCCCGAGTATGTCGACCAAGTATTGTTTATTTTGCGGGAACAATAAGCGTTATTTTCAACATGACTCGGTGCGGTTCCCTTGAGGCTCATTATAAAGGGCTTATTGGGCCTTGGATGTGGTCCAAATGGAGGTCGATAGCGGGTTCACTCAATGCCAGAAATTATGGACCCACGTACAGAAATATCGACTGCACACGTGGACCCACGTACAGGCTTCACCACAGCTTTGTTTGCGCTAGCTTCTCGCATGTCACACGTCTGTTGCTACCACACGTATTGGCGTGTGATACCGGTTTTACGGGTACCAACCACATGCACGGTGTTTTTTTTCCATTTATCATTTAGATTTTCGTTTCGCATATCGCATATGCTAGAAAATATCAAAACATATGATATATATATTGTATTTAAAGTTCCCTACATTTTGATGTATATTTTGTATGAATAACTATTTCGGTTTAGATATAATTTTCATTTTAAAAGACAGGAAAGGGTATGTTTGCAATTTTTTTTCTGTCGAGCGAAGTTTGTCCAATCGTGTATCGGTATTCATCAGTCTATAAATAGACTCCCCAAGATTGCTATATATTTTTTCAGACGTTTAATTTTAGTACTTAGTGCCATAGCCTTCGTAGAAAACAAAAGCCTTAAACATTATATCTAGATATTCTTAAGCTTCTAACTTTCCCCAAACATAAAAGCCTCCAGCATCGGCGGCGATCGATACCCGCGGGGGTTGACTCGAGACCCTTATCGTGGTCTTGTAAACGTCTTGCCTTTCCGCCGATACCGGCATAAATCCATGTCGCTACGTCACTATATATCAACACAACACATTGATGAACTATTTGCAACATAGATGAGCAGGAATTATATTATACAGACCTTGAATTTATTCGACTTTAAATGGATGGTTAGGCTTGTGACATACATTAATTCTGCACAGCGTTTTAGTAACTTAAACAATTTCGGGAAAAATATTTACAATAATTAAAACTATCAAAAAAATCATTAATTTGATGTGCATCCTTCTTACTGCAAAGTCTTACTTACTACAAAGTCGCTCAGCGAGCTATGGAAAGAGCTATGCTTGGAATTTCTCTGTTAGATAGAATAAGAAACGAGTATATCCGCCAGAAGACAAAAGTGGTTGACATGGCTTATAGAATCAGTAAACTGAAGTGGCAGTGGGCTGGTCACATCTGTCGTAGAACCGATAACCGATGGGGTAGACGAGTTCTCGAATGGAGGCCACGAACGGGTAAACGTAGTGTGGGACGCTCCCCGACCAGATGGAGGGATGACCTTCGCAAGATAGGTGGCAGGGACTGGATGCAGAGGGCCGAGAGTAGGGTTGATTGGCGCGCTTTGGGAGAGGCCTACGTCCAGCAGTGGACTGATACGGGCTGATGATGATGACCTGTGCTTTGGAGTTTCTATTTATGTTTCTATATTTTTAATTTTGTGCAACAATTTCTTATATTTGATCTAATGGTCATTTCTAAGGTCATTGTGTGACTTGTGACGTACTTAGTTCAAGTTTTGCAGTTTTGATTTACTAAAAATAACCTTCATCATCATCATCATCAGCCCGTATCAGTCCACTGCTGGACGTAGGCCTCTCCCAAAGCGCGCCAATCAACCCTACTCTCGGCCCTCTGCATCCAGTCCCTGCCAGCCATTTTGCGAAGGTCATCCCTCCATCTGGTCGGGGGGCGTCCCACACTACGTTTACCCGTTCGTGGCCTCCATTCGAGAACTCGTCTACCCCATCGGTTATCGGTTCTACGACAGATGTGACCAGCCCACTGCCACTTCAGTTTACTGATTCTATGAGCAATGTCAACCACTTTTGTCTTCTGGCGGATATACTCGTTTCTTATTCTATCTAACAGAGAAATTCCAAGCATAGCTCTTTCCATAGCTCGCTGAGCGACCTTGAACCTGTGGGCCAGTCTCACCGTCAATGTCCACGTTTCGGCTCCGTAGGTCATCACTGGCAGGACAAATAACCTTACCAATTTAATATTTGTCATGAGTACAACACCCAGTTTCAATTTCTTGAATGAATAGGACACCCTGACTTACCAGTTCAACAACCAACCTAATATTCGTACCTAATACGTGTTAGTACTCATAGGTGGTACTAACTCATGTTTCAGTTCTAATTGGAAAAGGCAACAAAGGGTACATTGTTTATGTTTCGTAAAATTAAAACAAATTCCTGTAACTTACGTCCAGGCTTTATTCCAATTAATTGGAACACATTGTTGGAACGATATCACAAGAACGTTACTTTTATGTCGTTGCAAATATATATTTATTGCAATATTTTTTTCAATAAAGTTATAATATACAGTGTGTAACGTAAAGGGTATATGAAGACGAAGGGAGGGTGTTCAGTATCGGTAACTGAACAACTTTTGTTCTACGACTTTTCGATTAAAAAATAAAAATAAATTAATGTCTCATACAAATCGATCAGCTGACCGGTGCGAAATGTATGAAAAGTCTAAAAATAAATTCACGAAAATTGAAAAGTCGTAAAACAAAAGTTGTTCAGTTACCGATACTGAACACCCTCCCTTCGGCTGCATATACCATTTACGTTACACCCTGTATTTTAATTTTTACATGACTACCGATAGGAGTCAGTAATAAATAAGGTGTTATTACTGCAGTGAGCCATTACTACAAATTACTATATATAAATAAACGGATATCACTCACTTATATGTTGAAGTCGACAATTAGACCGACAGTTTCGACCGATTTCGACGGTCTTTTTCAAGGTGAGCGCGCCACGCCCGCGTCGCCGGTGACGTTTCTTCGCGCACTGCGGATCAGCGCCCTCTGTGTAACTTGTCCCGCCAACGACGGTGCGTTCGACGGCTGTAGCTGGATTCGTTGATCGATCTCACTTGTCGGGGAGTCACCGCCACTTACTTAATGATAACGGTTAAATAGCGGGCCAAGCGTAGGTCCCTGTTGAACGCCCACTCTAACTTCAAATGGCTTACTGAATATATTCACGTTTCTCACACTTCTCATCCTAGTACTGACGTTACCGCATATATCTTTATAACAGCTCTATGTAGGTATGGTTATAGCAACTGAGCACGCATCGTTTGCTAGCCTTTAACTCTGTCAAAAGCCTTTTCGAGTTCTATGAATACTAACTTGTAAGTGCTTTTGCTTCGAACAACTAATTTATGTACATTTGCCGAATAACCTCCATACGGTGAATGAAACTTAGTAGGGACACTTGTAGGCCTGAGAACATGAAGAAAATCTGTGACATATGACTGTAATCTAAATCACGCTCTGAACTGCAAGAAAGGAGGACTAGTTAAACAAGGCCACGATCATCACAGAGATGACTGTAAATGCTGGGCAGGACTTGCATGGGGCGCAGCCACCGTGGAACCCGTGATGCGTGAGAATACAATTAATGAGCCAGCTCTTGTAGGAGATCTAATGCTGCACGGAGTATGGGAGCCTGCGAGGAAAGCGTTTTTTGATGTTCGCATAGTAAATGCTGACGCCTCCTCATATGGTAACCGTACATGGCTAAATTTATCCCGTACTCATTCACGTGAAAAACATTTAAAATACGACCATGCCGCAGAAGATCTTAGAGCATCATTTACGCCACTCGTAATTTCCTGTGATGGAGCAATTGGGACAGAATACGAAACATTCCTCAAAAGAACCGCATCACGCCTGTCTATAAAATGGTCTAGGAACTATTCCCAAGTGCTTGGCTGGCTCAGAGTCAAGACTCAAATATCTATAATTAGGGCTGTTTCGACTAGATTAAGGGGTACAAGACGACGAGTGCGAGGGATTGAATGTGAAGATGGAGCTGGTATGTCTGTGTGATTTTAATTAGGATGTTATTGTTATTATTAGAGTTTATTATTATTATTGTATTTAATTAGTTTTTATGTCTATTATTTTATAAGTTTCTGATATTGTACATATTTTAAATAAATTTATTAATAGAGATCAATTAGCTCTGGACCCGTCTGGTGTATCATTGCTCGAGCTCCCTCGATGTAAAGGAATGCCTATTACCCAATAGTGAGGACATAAAATATGCTGATTTAAGGAAACAGACATTTACAAAGCCTAAGGCAACGTTACATTATCATCTAAAAGGCCTTCGAGCTAGGATATTGCAGTAATGTACGTAAGCCCCTTACTTAGCAAGAACACGCGTGCTTATCTCTGAATTATGCAGCGCTCATAAACCAGAATGAAAGTAAGACAGCCTCTACGCATGGCGGGGTAAGTCAGTGGCGAGGGGCGGATGATGAATCCCTTACTTTAAGGGCCTTCCATGAGCCAACTAGCACCGCCAATCTTGAAAAAATAACATCTTCCAACTTAAGGGCCTTCATAGAGCCGAGTAGCGCCGTCAATCTTAAAAAAATAATATCTTCCAATATAATCAATTTTATTAAAAAAGCTATTTACGAAATGTTTATTACGATAAATACTATTTTTAAATGATTATTTATAACGTGATTCAATGTCGGTAAGTTGTAGTTCGCATAATTGCGACAAACGGCCGTTTTGGCACATTTG
Source organism: Tachystola acroxantha (assembly GCA_963506565.1). Classification (NCBI taxonomy): domain Eukaryota; kingdom Metazoa; phylum Arthropoda; class Insecta; order Lepidoptera; family Oecophoridae; genus Tachystola; species Tachystola acroxantha. The sequence goes on along the minus strand of OY735872.1, from coordinate 14,949,360 downwards.
TGAACTACAACTTAACTTGTCGCAATTATGCCATGTATTGTATATTAAAAAATAGTATTTATCGTATTAAACATTTTGTAAATAGCCTTATTTATGACATGAATTTATTTTTAATTTTTATTCGATAAGTTGTAGAACAAAAGTTGTTCAGTTACCGTTACTGAACACCCTCCCTTCGGCTTCATATACCCTTTACGTGACACCTAGTATAAATCCGCTATATCATGCAACTTCAGTAGTTCCAAGTATACACTTAATATACTTACTCGAATCACCACTGGCATCCACTGGGCTAATGTCCGCTAAGCAAACTACTTAGGCTTAAGTAAATACAGCTAATTCCATACTCTTGTACCAGCCTATAGACGCGGAAGGCAGACTGTCGCGAGTTATGACCATAGTTATTAACTTTTTCTGTTTGCCTGGTGGAAGGTCAGATTTATGATGTAGGCATTGTGTAGTGTGTAATTTCGTCGTAAATTAATGAAAGTATTTGTTTATTTAAGAAAATAAGGAAATACAAATAATAAAGATCGTCATTCTCCCACTTCACATGGCTATTTATTTATATTTGTTATACCTATTTGACAAATAATTACCATGTGTGGTATTCCACAGCAGTCCACAGGCGATCGCAACAGTTTTGTGTGGATTTGCACGGGTTTTGACCGAAATTGGTTGGGTTTTGAATTATAAGACGAATATTTTGTCACACGTACAGTCGACAGCAGATCAATGGTAACACTTTTTACTTTTGACAGTTCTTATTATTTGCGTCGTAAGACTTGAAATCGTACTGCAAGTGTTACTATTGATCTGCTGTCGACTGTACGTGTGACAAAATATTCGTCTTATAATTCAAAACCCAACCAATTTCGGTCAAAACCCGTGCAAATCCACACAAAACTGTTGCGATCGCCTGTGGACTGCTGTGGAATACCAGGGTACACCGAGGAAGACCAAAAACGGGAGTATAGGGGTAAGTGGCAGTATACAACAGAAACCAGATGCGGCTCATAATTGGGGCGCTAATGGGACATCAAGCAACGAACGACCTGTTGCACAGGATGGGATTAGCTGAATCTCCAACCTGCAGAGCCTGTGGTGACAAAACGGAGTCCGTGAAACACATTCTGTGTGAATGTGACTCACTGGCTAGAAAGCGAATGAGTCTCCTGGGGTCGGCCTATCCGGAACCAGAAGACTACAGGCTCCTTCCCATGAGCTGCATAGCGGACCTACTGAGTTATATCTTTAGGGAGGATGGAGTATAAAGGAAAGGGGAGAGCACAAAAGATCCCAATGGGTCGAAGTGCCGCCACATTGGCACCCAATCAGGATAAGATAAGATAAGTGCCAGCATACTTTCTCAATTTCCATTCAATTTCCCCAACAGAAGGTGGCCCGAGCAGTGGGGACATAAGATAAGATAAGATATTTTTATTTGCTTAAAATGTGGTTACAATAAAAGGTGTTAAATACATTAAACATGTCCAAAGCACATCTTGCCATATAATAATGACATGCAAATATTACACTATTAAAGCATTGTTACTACATTATTAGGTTGATATTTCTTAGTCCAAAAATTGTCAACTTATTTAATATGAAATTTCTATCTAAGTATCATAATTAAATTAAAATGCATCAATTATTATATTTATATTATTATTATTCCTACATTACTGTTATATCTTGCATCTGTCAATTGTATTCTAAGAACTCTTTAACGGAGTAGAATGAATGTTCGCAGAGACAATTAAATAAAGTTTTCTTAAATATATTGAATCTGAGTTCCTTCATAAAAAATAGACTGATGATTTTGATGAAGGGAGGACTGTCAAGTCCCTATAACATGAATGAGTCTTTAGTCTCACTAACTTCAGCAGTAGTAGTCCCTATCTAATCCTAAAGCTCTCCACACGTTATAATCTCCAGGCTTTGAGTCCCAAGTAGGTATTTATTCAGCAAGATATCAAACAGCGGCACAAGTATCCTAATTATGTTTACTTAGAAACAAGAAGTACAATCATATCAGGGGCGGCGGCAGGGAAGTGCTACTTGGGGCGATAACAATATTATAGCTCAGTCCCTATTAGTTGTCGGCCAGGAAGGAATTGGAGCGATATTTTAAGGACAGTCAAGTAATTGAAGAGCTTAATCGAAATATGGAAAATGTGAAAATTTAAACCGATATATACACGTGCTTCTTTTTTTAATCGACATCCTAAAAGGTTCTCGATTCCTGGAGTGCATTTTCTAATAAAGGCTCCAGATTAATATTGACAGACTAAAAAATACTCATTCATTTTTAAAAAAACATAGTAAGCCGGCGTCGGGGCAGACCTCGGCGTAGGTGGAGAGACGATATCGTTAGATACAGGGATGGGTGGCTGGAAGAGACTCAGGACAGGGATGGATGGAAGAGGAGGGAGGAGACCTTTGCCCAGCAGTGGGACAATATATAGGTTAACAAAAAAAACACATACAAATCATGCACGTACAATAACCATATTCCAACTTCAAAAAAATGGCTCACTCTCCATTTATTATTGATATATCTCTCCAGGTATCACGAGTTTCAGAAAACCCGGTCCTTTGAAAGGCTTGCACGGAGACATAGGTCCAACGCGTAGAGGCCCCTTAGAGAACTTTAATTTGAAGAGATATGTGATGCACCTAGCGGGACCCGTCTCTGAGCCGTGACTGCACTCAATGACAGACCCCGTCAGGTGCATAAACTATTGCAGTGATTGGAAATTACAACTTAATTGGGACTATTGGTTTGGGGTGTTAGTGGGTCAGTCATTGATATTATTATTATTTATTTATTTATTCTTTTTTACAAAAGAGAGCCCATTTACACACTTATACATGATTAGAAATACAATAATGTATCACTTTTTAAACTTTCACGGTTTGTATACATATTAATTAGATAAAAACGGGAATTACCGTGTTAAACATTTATTATTGATGTCTCGATATTTCGACAGCATTGCAGCCATCATGGTCACGAGTAGACTGTCTACTCGTGACCATGATGGCTGCACTGCTGTCGTTGTTAAACATTTATTATTGATGTCTCGATATAAATAAGCTCAAAACCTGGCTACTAGCTAATATATTGTATAGCTACTCGGATTTTTTAACACTACCAATACTGGTATGATTTCTCTATTTAATGACATTACGATATTTTATTTTGTTTATTTTTCATACATGAATTAATTTAAATTTAAATAGTGAGAATATTATAATAATCATAATATTGATAAATTATTTTGTAAACATTGACTTGTAACATAATGTTATTAATAAAATATTTCATTTCATTTATTTCGACAGCATTGCAGCCATCATGGTAATTCCCGTTTTTATCTAATTAATACAATAATGTAACCCAAACAATGTTTCATCAAAGACTCCGTAACGTACGTACGTCCGAAACGTAGTATTTATGTAGTTTTCTTATGACAATAGTAATTACATACCTTCGTTTCGATCATTTAGGACGATGTTATTTCTAGTGTGTTATTTATTTACCATCTGCTTCCATTTTACTGCTAACGTCTAGTAGGAAATTGCTTCTTAGTAAATTAATCAAAATAAAGAGTCGTGAGGCTTATATCAACTTCGTAATACGCAATGATGCTATTACAACCCGCAATGGGGAGTGCTCGGGGCGTAAGTCGGGTCGCGGATGTATCGCAGTTCCCGTGGCTCGGCAGCAATGACACGAGGTGGAAAATCCCAGGAAGTTTAGTCGGTATTCCGCCCCTTCAGGGTGGCGAACCCGCAATAAGGAATTTATTCTTCCATCCGTTCATTCGTCGTTACTATTATACTATTTCAATCATACGACATTGTGTATGGTTTTTCTACAAATAGAGCATATTTTCAAAATAGTTAAGCTTAAGTCACAATTGCTGGGGTGTATTTAAAAAGTTTAATCCTCACCTCGGAAGTACAAGTACAAGCCATTAAAATTTTTGGTGTTTAAGAATGAAATTAATAGGAAAACATAGCTCATTTTTAAGTAAACAAAATAATTTTCAAAAATCCAGATAAATCAAATAACAAAATCGTCTCCACTTTTTAGGGCGACAAAATAATAAATGGGCCCTATTACAGGGTCTAGTTTCGTCCCTGTCCTGCGCTAAGCTGTTCGAAATACTTGCACAGTTACTAACCACCAAACTAGTTAAGGCTCCCAACACGAGTTTACAGTGACTCGTCCCCGTGGTTAAGATTAACTTTAACTTGTGTTAGCCATGGTACAACGGATTTACTAGTACCATAGTGATGTAAACAATGTAAAGAAAAATATCGATTATTTCGATGTATCGATGTTTCAGTAATACAACAACAGCCTGCTTAAATGTCCTCACTGTATTACGGAGCGAGCAATAAAATTGGAATATGTGGATAAACTGGGTTTATTTCCGAATAGAGATATTTTTGAAAATCTTAAATAATAGTCGGAGGAAATTAACAAATCAATTCCAATGCAAGTGAAAAAGTGAAGTGACAGCTTCTTTTTATAAAATATTACTAATTTTATAAATTTAGGCGGCCTACTACAAGATGCGGCCACAATAGACCTTTGAGGTCGCAGTGACCCTTGGCCTTGTACCAAAACCGTGATATCAAATAACTATAAGATGCGGCTGAAAGAGACCGCATTGTAACAACTGTTCAAGCACAGACCTTCCCTCACATCTACGTAGCTCGAGCCATGTTCCACCTTGAAGGCCCAGTGCGTATTGGCGGTTGATAAGATTTTTATTATTAATCTTATTAGGCGTGCAGCTTTACGGTATTTTCCTTCACTGTTGAGAATTTTCGATAAATGTACTAAAATACACGAACTTCAGAACATAAGCTTGATAACATCGATAGGTATCTAAAATGGATTTTTTTTCAACAGTTTTGATGGATACATTCTATCAATTTAATTCGGACCTAAATGCTTCCCAAAAAAGTTCGCGCAATTCGTTCGATATCGCCAATATTCCACATAGTAAATAAGAAAGTATTTTTAGCCAAACTTATTCAATAAATTGAAATAATAAAAAATTCATCGATGTTTTTATTAAATCCGAAACGTTGATTGTAAAACATCGATGTTTCAATAACATTGGTATATTTCTCGCATCCCTAAATGTATGGGACTCGACTTCCGAAGTGGCTAAGGGTATTGTTTACTTTCAAACAGTGGCGGTTACAGAATATCATGTAGGACAAAGGACAGAATATTAATAAACCTTTCCTAGTGTTTCATTATTTGTTACCCAATATCGGTCAAACTTGAGTGGTCATAGTCCAGTTGGAAATAAGCGTTGAAAACGATCGTACAAATTACGCAGAATGTATCTGAATGGGTGACCGCTACTTTTTCGTCTAAGCCCCTTCGTGCCTCGGCAGTCGGTCCTGGTTGTTCTCCCGACATGAGCCGTAAAGACCGACAGGAGGCCTAAGCAAGCCTGACCTTAGGTTTGGTTACTAAACCTTTCAATTCTGTTTTCATAGCTATATTCATGGCGTAATTTTTAAAATCAATGAAAATAATTTGATTTTTAATAGATAGATATGTACATAATTTTCAATAGATTTGCGTGTGGGGTACAAAATTCTCTATTAAACGGCCTCAAGCGATTAGGGCCCCCTTCTGAGTCCGTCAACGATTTTCAATGTAATTAGGAGTCTTGTTACAGCTTTCCCTTTTCAGAATAGGTCGTAGTCTGAGAATCAACTCTCATATGGCTGCATTACGTTTGCGTGTGGGTTACAAAAATTCCCATGTAGGGCCTCAAGCTATTGGGCCCCCTTCTGAATCCGTCAATGACTTTCAATGTAATTAGGAGTATTGTTACAGCTTTCCGCTTTCAGGATAGGTCGTAGTTTGCGAATCAATTCTATATAAATATTACGCATTGCGTTTGCGTCAGGTACAAAAAGACATTGCCACATTTCAATGGAGCTTTGCCCCACCTACAAAACTACGTGACCATTTAAGCTTATCATTTTGTTGGGGACTTATTACATTCATATTGCATAATCATAATCAGTATCATTTTCTACTACTCTCGCAACTCCTATAGAAGAAGAACAAAAACAATGAATAAATCGCTTCGATTTCTTACTATTTTCTGAATTTTTAATTAAGCCTTTTTTTCGAATCGCATCTTGTACAAAACTTTATTTTAAACCAATAATTTTAACAAAAAAACGGAGATATTTTTACATTTATTCGTTATCAGGCAGAATCTGGCATTGTCATTTGCCATGTAGGGCCTCAAGCTATTGGGGCCCCCATCTGAATCCGTCAACGATTTCCAATGTAATTAGGAGTCTTGTTGCTACAGCGTTTCTCTTTCAAGATAGATCGTAGTTTGCGAAAGTTGCCGAGTAGTTAGTACTGGGGTTGTTTGGATCATGGAAGAGTTATTTGAGGGTTAGCAGGGGGTTGGATGAGTACAATCAGCTGATTAACAGCTTAAGTGATTAAAGGGTTTAAGCTAAGACCGATATTTGGAGACAATTTTTAATGAAATTATGAAAAAAAAAATCGCTGTTTTTATTTTTATTAAGGGATATTTGTACACATAGTGACAATGTCAATCCCATCGTAACTATTCCAACTAACTTATCTATTTAAATTTCAGTCAATCAATTTTTTTACAAGCTACGTGCTTATAGAAAGAAGGAACGCTCCGCGTATTTTTTAGTTGTAAAAATATTGTATTGCAAACAAATGGCAAAAAATTCTTTTCTTAATTTTTATCGATAAAAGTACTACATAAAAACTTAGTAGGGACGTCAACATTATCCAGGGGGGGCAGGTGCCCCCCCCCCCCCTGCCCCTACCTGGGTACGCCCATGGATATCTGCTTTTATGTTAGATTTCTAATGAAAATTCAAACAATGTAAAACAAATTAGTGGCAGTTAGGCAAATGTTAGGTAAATAAAGGCTTACTCGATAGTTGTACGTCGACCCTTAGTTATTAATGTAATTTTAGAGCACAGTAATTAATTTTGCGCTATTTGTTTTTGTAGGTTCTTTCGCCAGAGGTTGCCTGGAAAAGATCCCTCAGAACGAAAATCCGATTTTATGTAATTAATAATTTTTTTTGGTGAAATGTATTTCGATTGTACAGCTGACAGCAGATCAAGTGTAACACTTTGGACAGTTCTTATTATCTGTGTCATAAGATTTAAAATCGTACTGTAAGTGTTACCATTGATCTGCTGTTGTTCGTACCAAATATAGGTAAACATTTATTGATCTAACGCTTCTTTATATACTTTTATTACATAGCATTTCTGGAGCGTGTGATGTGTTCACGCTTCATACTCTGATAGACGATAAAACGCGTGAAAGCCTTTTTTTCTCGAACCTTTTTTTGCACGAAGCCAAGCGTAGCTTACATACACATTAAATATAGGTAAGAGTAACGTTAAACTTAACGTATAATACTTTGTTTTTTAAATTTATTTTATAGCTTCGTATGTACAGATTTACAGTTTTTCTATGAAGGCTACGGCACTAACTGCTAAAATTAAACGTCTGAAAACAATATATAGCAATCTGGGGTGTCTATTTAGAGACTGATGAATACCGATACACGATTGGACAAACTTCGCTCAATAGAAAAAAATCGCAAACATATGTCTTTTAAAATGAAAATTATATCTAAACCGAAATAGTTATTCATACAAAATATAGATATATCAAAATGTAGGGTACTATAAATACGAGAGCTTGTTTTAAATAAATCTGATTTTTATTGGCGTATTTTTATTTCCCTGCCAAAATTCATAAAAATACGAATATCGAGGCACTGCGCCGTGCTCTTCACTCCACCGCTGCGGGACATCTTGTGTCTCACTCTTGCATTTGACAACCATATAGCGCCTTAAGTTTTAAATACTGTTAACTAGATTTACGGTGCGAGAGAAATGCGCCTTGACCGATTATTCTACGCATATTTTGCGCCGAATTTTCAACACACGACTATCCTAAACGACTTTCAAGTGCCCTTGGCGCCATCAAAATGCAAAATTTCGAGAGAAATGCGCCTTGACCGATTACTCTACGCATATTTTGCGCCGAATTTTCAACACACGACTATCCTAAACGACTTTCAAGTGCCCTTGGCGCCATCAAAATGCAAAATTTCGAGAGAAATGCGCCTTGACCGATTACTCTACGCATATTCTGCGCCGAATTTTCAACACACGACTATCCTAAACGACTTTCAAGTGCCCTTGGCGCCATTAAAATGCAAAATTTCGAAAGAAATGCACCTTGACCGATTACTCTACGCATATTTTGCGCCGAATTTTCAACACACGACTATCCTAAACGACTTTCAAGTGCCCTTGGCGCCATCAAAATGCAAAATTTTCGCCAAACAAGACAACTGCCATTGTGTTGGCGAAAAATGTCTTCATATTGTGTCCCGCCATTATTTACGGGACAATTTTTGGGCGGGACAAAGAATAAGTCGAGAGTGTTTTGTTTGTGAAGAATGGAACCACATTTTCTTTACAGTGGGACGCATTTCTCTGCCTTCCGTTTGGGCTGAAAACAGCCAATATTTTGTTGTTGTTTAGTTTAATTTGCTGGTAACTAAAGTCAAAGTCAAATGATAATTCCAGATTCTGCCCCGCCATCAACCGAAAGTTGTATAAGATAACGAATAAATGTAAAAATATCTCCGTTTTTTATTAAAATTATTGGTTTAAAATAAAATTTGTACAAGTTGCGATTCGGAAAAAACAGCCTAGTTAAGAATTCAGAAAATAGTAAGAAATCGAAGCGATTCATTCATTGTTTTTGTTATTCTTCTATAGGTTGCGAGAGTAGTAGATAATGATACTGATTATGATAATGCAATATGTACCTAACCTGTAATAAGTCCCCAACAAAATGATAGGTACAGCTTAAATGGTCACATAGTTTTGTAGGTGGGGCAAGCTCTATTGAAATGTGGCAATGTCTTTTCTTTATTGCATGTAAGCACGTTATGTATATTTTTACACGTCAACATATTTTTGAATTTACAATTACACCACTTTGGAAGGAAAAGCCAAGTCTTATCTAAAACGTAAAATGTTGCGAATTCACAAGAAAATACATTATTTATTTATTTATTTCATTAATGGACTCGACAGTTCGTCATTTGCCATATCATGTACAGAATATTCAAGATATCACTGTCTTCTCTTTCTCCAGAGGAGTCGTCGGAGCGTCATCACTCTGGAAATCCGCGTCTTCATGTCTTCATCCAGAGGAGTCGCCGTAGCGTCATCACTCTGGACGAAGCAGCTCGACAGTCACGTTCACTCCGGGTAGTGAAAACTCTTTATATTTGCTTGAAACTTCCTTGCATGAATTATTCAATAAATTCACCATACTGTCTGTCATTCGCGAACATTTTCTGATTTACTTAACGTGATATTAATCACAAAACAAGCACTTTAGACATTGAAATGAAAATTATCAAATAATTTCGCAACCGTCGTTTCCCGCAATTTTCAAGAAAAAACCCTGGCTTATTCCAATACTTTTGTTCTCGTTTTCAGGCAAAGGATTTCACATACATCAATTCCAAGGAAGTTTTATGCGATACCGCGTTGGCACTTGGCAGTGCTCGATATAAATAATATATTTATAAATCTCTTAGTCGGTTGCATGCAGCGTCGAGATATTCTCACAAATACACTTCCCTGGTGTGAATAATAGATTGGTACGTTACAACAACGTTTCGTGCTCCACACTTCTGCCTAGAACATATTTTATGGAGATGCTAACAAAAGCTTTTTTGACAATCATTCATCATCATCATCAGCCCGTATCAGTCCACTGCTGGACGTAGGCCTCTCCCAAAGCGCGCCAATCAACCCTACTCACGGCCCTCTGCATCCAGCCCCGCCAGCCATCTTGCGAAGGTCATCCCTCCATCTGGTCGGGGGGCGTCCCACACTACGTTTACCCGTTCGTGGCCTCCATTCGAGAACTCGTCTACCCCATCGGTTATCGGTTCTACGACAAATGTGACCAGCCCACTGCCATTTCAGTTTACTGATTCTATGAGCAATGTCAACCACTTTTGTCTTCTGACAATCATTGATCTCCTATAAACAACTAGATACACAGTCTGCCTTCTAAAAATGACCGAGCGCAAAGAAGGTCCAAACGGATGAATGGATTTGCTTTATTGGACATTATTTGGACGTTAACAATGGACCCTAATTTGGACGTTTTTTTATATGTTTTAGTAAGACCTTTGTGTATCTAGTTGTTTATAGGAGAGCAATGTTGGTAATGATATAATAAAGTTAAAATATAAACCGAATATCACTTTTTAAACTTACACGGTTTGTATACATATTAATTAGATATAACGGTCTACTCGTGACCATGATGGCTGTAATGCTGTCGAAATATCGAGACATCAATAATAAATGTTTAACACGGTAATTCCCGTTTTATCTAATTAATATAAGTGGCATACGTCCGCCTTTGTACCTATTTTTAAGCTTTTTCTCTTAGTATTTAGTTTTGTAAGGAATAATAGTACAATAAAGTGCATACAAACAAAACAAAAACATATATAAACTGAGGCCCAAATCAAGTGTCTTATTTTGTAAACAAAAACTACCCTGCCCTACTAACATTTTAGGCTGTTCTGTGATTTTTGCATAGTTATTTCTCACATTATTAGATTGAATCCCCTTATTTTCATAATGATGAATAGGTTCGGTCAATCAGTCCCTTCAGTGTTACATCACAACATATACCGCAGCCCAAATCAAGTGTCTTATTTTGTAAACAAATATGATTGTCTAATTACCTGTTGTGATGTAACACCGAAGGAACTGATTCATTAAACCTGTTCATCATTGTGAAAATAAAGTGATCCGATCTAATAATGTGAAAATAACTATGTAATAATCACAGAATAGCTTAAAATGTTAATAGGGTAGGTATTTTTTTCTTCTACGGCATGCAGGTTTCATCACGATGTGTTCCTTCATCGTTTTGAGAGCTCTCGGTAAATGTACGTAAGTTTTTTCGTCGAAAAAAAACCGACGATAACTCATTGGTACAGTCGACGACAGAGATAAGTATACAGGGGGCCTAAATAAGGTTGAGATTTTCTCAAAAACTACTGAACGGAATTTAATAATTCTTTTACAGTTACATAGTTTTCAATTTTATCTATCAAACAGTGAAATAATTTTCGCAATAGGTCAAGTAGTTTTTGAGAAAATCTCAACCTTATAAACTCTCCTGTACACCTTTCTCTGTGTTCCACCGTACATGGTTGCCCTGGATGGGATTCGAACCCGGAACCTCCGTATCGCAAGTCCATTGACCCAACCACTGAGCCATCGAGCTCGTCATACCTCATCACTACAGAAAATCGCACCATATTATAACCAAGCGTCAGGACTCTTGTTTCTCATAACGTCTCTATTCTAATAGCTCCATGGCCGAGTAAGAGTGTGGAATGTTTTATAATACCATCTCCTGGGCTTTACAGCTATGAAAAACTGTGCATTTCCTCCTATTACATTATTTATTATCCAACTCTACTAAGTGTATAAAAGTTATGTTCTTATTGTCTAACCAAAAGAGTTAACATCGAATCATCATCATCATCAACCCGTATCAGTCCACTGCTGGACGTAGGCCTCTCCCAAAGCGCGCCAATCAACTCTACTCTCGGCCCTCTGCATCCAGTCCCTGCCAGCCATCTTGCGAAGGTCATCCCTCCATCTGGTCGGGGGGCGTCCCACACTACGTTTACCCGTTCGTGGCCTCCATTCGAGAACTCGTCTCCTCCATCGGTTATCGGTTCTACGACAGATGTGACCAGCCCACTGACACTTCAGTTTACTGATTCTATGAACAATGTCAACCACTTTTGTCTTCTGGCGGATATACTCGTTTCTTATTCTATCTAATAGAGAAATTCCAAGCATAGCTCTTTCCATAGCTCGCTGAGCGACACATCGAATATCTAACGTTAAGATTGATCATTAAACAATTAAAATGACAATGCCAGATTCTGCCCCACCATCAACCGCAAGTTGTACAAGATAACGAATAAATGTAAAAATATCTCCGTTTTTTATTAATATCATTGGTTTAAATTAAAGTTATGTACCTACAAGTTGCGAGTCGAAAAAAACAGCTTAATTAAGAATTCAGAAAATAGTAAGAAATCGAAGCGATTCTTCTATAGGAGTTGCGAGAGTAGTAGAAAATGATACTGATTATGTATATGCAATATGAAACCTGTAATAAGTCCTCAACAAAATGATAGGTACAGCTTAAATGGTCACGTAGTTTTGTAGGTGGGGCAAAGCTCCATTGAAAAGTGGCAATGTCTTTTAGTGGTAGTGATTTCTTTTCTCGTGTGGTTTAGTGACCAAACCGAATTGTCAGTTATTCAGGCCGCCCGTAGGCCTTTGACGTGGCCTAACGACTGCTGCCGAGCGACAGCAACCGGGACCAACTGCTTTACGTTCATCTAGACTTTATCCCTCATGCGGACCCGGCATGGGCAATAATGCTGGAGGCCTAGAAGGGGGTGGTAAGGGCCCCAGAATTATTATAGAATACAAGTTTAAACTCCATACCAGACTGATACAGCACAAAATAAATTTATTACCGATTTATATAAATTTATACCTGAGGCACGGAGCGGCTCAGATGAAAGTCACTTGGTGACCATGGGGTCAAAATCAATTATTTTTCAGCGCTCCATCCAGCCAGCCATCCATTTTTTTTACTTTACCACAGTTTAAAAAACCACAATGATATTTAATATTTTAATAAATTTATTTTGTGCTGTATCAGTCTGGTATGGAGTTTAAACTTGTATTCTATAATAATTCTGGGGCCCTTACCACCCCCTTCTAGGCCTCCAGCATTATTGCCCATGCCGGGTCCGCATGAGGGATAAAGTCTAGATTACTAACAATAGTAATAGTTGTGTAATACCTAGTTATTAAGTAATTGTGTATTATTATATTATTTTAAAAGAGCTGCTGAGAGTTTTTTGCCATTTTTCTCCTCAGCGTTGGCACCTTTTCCTTGCAAAGTGGTGTAAAATTAAAAAATATGTTGACGTTCAAAAATGTACACAACGTGCTTACTTGCAATAAAAAAAAATTACTTTGACTTTTTTTAAAAAGACTGTAAAAAAATGATTAATGTCCCGTCTACTAGACAGTAATTATTTTTTTTACAATATTTTACTAAAAATATTTCACTTTACCTCTGCAAATATCCGTTTGAAGTTTCTTTCCGAGAATAAATAAACCTAAATAAACATAAACCCAGCTTGTGAAATATAAAAATTAATAAAATTTCCTTTTTAAATGAGCAGGCTGGGATCAAAGCGAAATTAGTTTATTAATTTGGTGGATTTCGGGGGTCATGGCAAAAGTTTAATTGCCTCGGCCATATATAACATGTCGGGCGGTGTTACTGACACGAACAAACTTAGATTGCCTAGCCAGACCTCAGTAGATAGGTCTAATATGAATGAATTGACATTTAGGTATTCTACACTGAAAATAAACAGAGTTGCAACAACTAAGTTAATTTAGCTGCTACAGTTTTACTTATAATGTTTGTTATTTATTTATTCCATTAATAAATAATGGACTCGACAGTTCGTCAATTGCCAATGTCATGTTACAGAAAATTCAATACCTATATCTTCTTCTTCTTCTTCAGCATACCGCAGCCTACTCCTGGGCATATGCCTCTCCATGAATCCTCCATGTGGCCCGATCCCAAGGTTGTCTGGTCCACTCCGAGCCAGCAACCCTCTTGATGTCGTCGGACCATCTGGCCGGTGGTTTTCACGCTTCTTCTACCCGTACGGGGTCTCTACATTAGAACGCAGTTACTCCATCGACCATCGAAATTCAATATTCTTCTATTTCCCTCCAGAGGAGTCGCAGTAGCGTCTTCACCCTGGGTAGCCGCGTCTTCCTGTCTTCCTCCAGAGGAGACGCCGTAGCGTCATATAAATTTTTTTTATCAAATAATTTTGCAACAGTCGTTTCCCGCCATTTTCAAAAGATTAATGTTTTGCGATAGCCTATCACAGGCAAGCAATGCAAATTGTTTGCCCGTGATTGGCCACAGCCTAATTGAAAACAATAACAAATCCCACAAGATACTGTCGTTCTTTCAATTTAGATACCATATCTCATTCGCTGTCTGCGACAATCACTCTTGCACACTAACCCTCACACACACTCACCCTCCCTATCTCACACACACACAAACACACCCTCACACACACACTCACACACACCCTCACCTTCTCACATACACACACTCGCACACGTGTACGCCTATTAGCTGTACAACAGGGAATTACTGGTTCTCAAGATACAGGTTAGACCTAGTTTGAGAACCAGTGACCATCTTAGTTATTTAAGTACAGAGTGTACAATAATTGTTTCAAATATAAAATTATTATTATTTCACACTTCGTTAGAACACGATAAGTTAGAAAGGGACTGTGACTTAAACCGTGGCATAACTTTTAAGTCGCGTTTATCCACCAGCCGTGGAGCAAAGTAGTCGTAGATAATGTAAACGCATTACCATAAATTATTATGGTGTGATATGAATTTAATCTAAAATTCATCAAGGCGAAGTTGGCTGCGTGTGACGTCACGCGGCGGATGTGACGTAGCCACGCAACTTGCTTCATTTCCGACGCCCTAAGGCGAAAATAACTTAAGGTGCCATTACACTTGCGATCGACCGTCGACAGAAGGTCGATCAAAATTGGTATCGACAAGAAAAGTATGAGGCGTTCATGATTGCGCCTACTTAGAGATGATTGCATCTCCTTCGTGGTTGCGGCTGGCAGCCTAGATACTTATGTTTAAAAAACAAAAGAAGACGATTGTCAGATGTTTTTTTTTCATTTCTCCTGTAAATAGTCGAAGGGGGGCTTTTTGAAAATGGCGGGAAACGACGGTTGCGAAATTATTTAATAATTTTCAGTATAATGTCTACAGTGGGTGTTTTGTGTTTAATATCACGTTAAATTAATCAGAAAATGTTTGCGAATGACAGTATGGTGAAGTTATTGGAGAATTCAAGCAGGATCTGAAGTTTGGCGCCATGGTCAAGATTTCCACTACGAGCTCGGGAGTGAACGTGACTGTCGAGCTGCTTCGTCCGCAGTGATTGACGCTACGGCGTCTCCTGTGGATGAAGACATGAAGACGCGGCTACCCAGGGTGATGACGCTACGGCGACTCCCCTGGAGGAAGATAGAAGACTATTATACATTGAATTTTCTGTAACATGACATTGGCAAATGACGAACTGTCGAGTCCATTAATAAAATAAATAAAAATAAATAGTCGAAGCATAATACTTGTGTTTTCTCTCAATTAAATAGTTATATTATTGTAAATATCAACACGGCGTTCTATTATTATAACACGCGTAGTAACTTATTGGTTACTCCAAAAGTATAATACAGAGAGTGTTTTTCAACAACGACGGCGCCCGAGTGGATCGAGGCCCGGACGGGGAGGAGGAAGGTGATGGATGAATGGATGATGAATTGTGGGCTATTACAGCCCGCAATGGGGAGTGCTCGGGGCGCCAGTCGGTTCGCAGTTCCCGTGGCTCGGTAACAATGCCACGAGGTGGAACACCTCATGAAGTTTCGTTATTCTGCCCCTTCAGGGCGGTGAGCCCGACATAATCAACGGTACACGTAAACGTGTTTACCCTGGGACAAAAAAGGTTCTCGATTCTCGGCTTTTTGCACTATACCTAGTTTAGCAAATTAAATATTAGTCATTTGGGGAAAAAAAAAGGTAAGATCGATTTCTAAGATCGATTTCTAAGATCGATGCGACGTATCTGTGTGTAACATCCCCTTAATACGAAAATAACTAAAGACGTTCCTCTCTCCCTTCGGTTGTCCTTTTGAAGTAAGTATGAAATTAATTTTGGCTTTATCTTTGAGAATTTGAATTTAAGTTTTGGAGGCAGTAATTTAATATGTTCAAGGAAGATAGCGAGGGAAGAAGAGATATCTCTTGTGGCTTTACAATACATACATACTAAATACTTAGGGAACAATGGATTAGTTCGACAAAACTATAGTATGACCGTCTAAATCAGTCTTCGCCTGCGCGGTACAGGGACGTGGGGGTATGACGACAACGGGGACCGAGAGAGGTGCGGGCGGCAGGCGCATTTCTGTTACAATACATTTCTGTTCGCGCGCCCGCCCCCGCACCTCTCTCGGTCCCCGTTGTCGTCCTACCCCCGCATCCCTGTACCGCGCAGGTTTGTATATACGGTGGAACACAGAGAAAGGTGTACAGGAGAGTTTTTAAGGTTGAGATTATCTCAAAAACTACTTGATCTATCGCAAAAATTCTTTCACTGTTTGATAGATAAAAGTTAAAACTATGTACTGTAAAAGAATTATTAAATTCGGTCCAGTAGTTTTTGAGAAAATCTCAACCTTAAAACTCTCCTGTACACCTTTCTCTGTGTTCCACCGTAGGTAAGGTGACCTTGAATTAATTCGACAAAATGAAATGGATGGTTAGGCTTGTGACATACATTAATTCTGCACAGCGTTTAAGTAAGTTACCTAAATTAAACAATTTGGGGAATACTTCAATACTTCATTTATTCAACCTTAGGAGCTCTAGGGAACACTTGGTTATGTCATACATAATGTAATAATTTACAATAATATAAGGTACAGAATACAAACTAGGTTACGGCTGGATGCACGAACAGAGAAACAGGGCAAAGAACCGACCCATGGGATATGACAAAATGATCTAATTGCGGCTGTAAAAAGGCCTTGTCAATGTTTTGCAATTTAGAGTAAGTTTTAATGGATTCACAATAATATAATTAATTGCACTGAATGTTTCTGTAAAAATAAATGAATACTTATCACTTTTTAAACTTTCACGGTTTGTATACATATTAATTAGATAAAACGGGAATTACCGTGTTAAACATTTATTATTGATGTCTCGATATTTCGACAGCATTGCAGCCATCATGGTCACGAGTAGACTGTCGAAATATCGAGACATCAATAATAAATGTTTAACACGGTAATTCCCGTTTTATCTAATTAATATAAAATAAATGAATTTAATAATAACATAACAGTCGGCTGTAAAGTAGCTTCGTCATTAAATATCCGAACATATTCAACTTCAGCACCAATGTCGCTCGTCACTTCCTGAGCAACAGAGTGGTTCAGGCCTGGAACTCACTTCCAGACGACGTTGTCTCTGCCGTCTCAGTTAACGCATTCAAAAACAAATTGAACAGTTATTTTAAAACCATTAACAAGAACAATACCACTAAGTGATAGACTTTACAAACACTGTGAAGTGGACATATCAGCGATGAGCTGCCTGTCCATAATTAAATAATAATAATAATATTCCCATTATTCCCTTGGTTGGTAAGATTGGGTTAGCCGTACGGGTAACGGGTAATGAATAGCACCCAAGGTAACCCTGGCCAAACTTCACCACACCCGTTCCTATTCTATTTCCATTAATTAACAGGGATTCGCGGAAAGCAAGTTAATCCACTACACGGGCCTAAAGACATTGACAATAAATAAATGCCCTTAAGGTGGTTCTACACTATAAAATACTTACTATAGAAGTCTGTGCGGAAAGAGAATAGGCGTGGCGTAAAATGGAACTAACACCTAAACTATTTATTTCCCTTAATCAGAAAACATTAATTAATATTCTAACACAGCCTCAGTTCAGTTTTTAAAAATCTCATAATATCAAGATATTACAGTCGAACTACAATGACACAACGTGACAAAAACGGTAATTAAGCGCAGATGCGCCCTCACATCCTACGCCTATTCTCTTTCCGCACAGGCTCTATCTTATTCGGACAGGCGAAAGTATAACCCAAGTATTAAATACTTTGGACTTTGTAACCGTTCTTGTTGTTTGCGCCGTAAAACTTGAAATCGTACGTGTGTTACTATTGCTGTGCTGTCGAGTTTACACTCCCTATCCGCATCTGACATGGGCACAGACCACTTACCCAATAGACATGAAATCGGTACAAATGAGAATGCCAGATTCTGCCCCACCATCAACAGTTCGTCATGCAACAAGATAACGAATAAATATAAAAATATCTCCGTTTTTTATTAAAATTATTGGTTTAAAATAAAGTTTTGTACAAGTTGCGAGTCGATAAAACAGCTTATTTCTTAATTCAGAAAATAGTAAGAAATCGAAGCGAATTATTCATTGTCTTTGTTATCATTTTCTACTACTCTCGCAACTCCTACTGATTGTGATTATGCTATATATAAAACCTGTAATAAGTCCCCAACAAAATGATATGAATCCCCCCCCCCCCCCCCCCCCCCAGCTTCAATGGTCTCGTAGTTTTGTAGGTGGGGGCAAAGCTCCATTGAAATGTGGCAATGTCATTTGCACGCGAAAAATTCTGTCAATGATGAGCGCATAGAGACGAAGCGGTCACTGGGGTGCGTCCATGTCGATAACATCTCTAGGTATCGCGAAGCAATGTTGCGCTCATGTGCGGGCAGACACGGGCGCCTGTTACAGGTCTATGGGGTAAGTAGTCTGTGGTGCCCGAGCAGTAGGGCCATAAAATGCTAGTATAACCCTAGCCTTATTCACGAAGCTTATTGAAACGCCGTAACTCCGACCTAACAATTTGTTACGGACGTCGACCGTAGTCCGGAAATCCGTATTGGAATCACGTATAGAAACAATCGGTCCGGACCGCAACGAAACGGATTTGGCGGTTCAAATCTCGCCATCCACCTGACGTCAACTTTTTAGGTTTGTGGTGAACTGATTTCTTTTTCGTTAAGGGCCTTCCATGAGCCAACTAGCGCCGCCAATCTTTGAAAAATAATATCTTCCAATTTAATCAATTTTATAAAAGCTATGTACATAATGCTTATTACGATAAATACTATTTTTAAATGCTTATTTATAACGTGATTCAATGTCGGTAAGTTGTAGTTCGCATAATTGTGAAAAACGGCCGTTTTTGGCACATTTGAGAACTACAACTTTGCTTGTCGCAACTATGCCATGTAATGTATATGTTTATCCTAATAGATTGTGTACTTTTTTAATAAAAGTTAATAATTTGCAAGATATTACTTTCTTTAAGATTGGCGACGCTAGTTGGCTCATGGAAGGCCCTTAACAAGACTTGTTTGTAGTTTTTTGTTCAATGAGGGGTTTTCAAAGTGACAGTTCTAAGGAAAAAAAAACAAGCTTTTTAAGTTGATAATAGATGGTGTTGCATCGAAGTGCAACTATCATCGTAAAAAACACAGCATTGAATTCTTCATCAATTCAGTGTAACTTTATTCTTGTTTCTTAATTCTTAATAGTACTTATATACCTAATAAACTTGAGGCTCCAACATCCAACACGCCTACGGTTTTATTTCTATTTCAAGACGAACAGGATAGTGAATAGATTCTTTAGCAAACCAATAAATCATAAAAGAATACGTCCATTGGTTTATTGAAACATTTCCATCGTGGATGTTTTCCTATAAACTGGAGACGGACGTAGCATTGTGATCACGTCTCTCACATTATTATCGACGTAGCGAGGCTGCACGTTAAAAACACATGGGAAATAAAATACTGTATTATTAAGGTTCCGAACCTCAAGAGGAAAAAAGGAACCCTTATAGGATCACTTTGTTGTCCGTCTGTCAAGCCCTATATCTCAGAAACGCGTGGACAGATCAAGTTGAAATTAATACCCAATTCTCAGGTCTGCAACCTCATGCATCCGTTAAAAAATCAAACTTCTAAATCAACCCAATCAAAAGATATGACCGTTTTTGTCGTTTTCTCGCATATTTGTATGAAAACGCAAAAAACACAAAACCTATAGGGTACTTCTCGTTGACCTAGAATCATGTAATTTGGCAAGAAGCTAGGTCTTATATCACAAGTAAAGGAAAAAATCCGAAAACTGTAAATTTGGGGTTCCGTCACGAAATAATTATTTATTTGTAATTATAAACTTATATTTGCAGTTGACGCCTCTTATGTCGATGTGTGACGTTATCAGTTTCGAAAACACAAAGATAAGTTTGTCCCTACATCTAGTACGGAAACCTTGGTGCGCTAGTCCAACAGCACTTGGCCGGTTTTTATTTGTTTAATATCTTCTTCCTCTTACTTGTTACACTTTTGGCAGATTGGTCGTGGTCGTTACTTCAGTCACAACACGTCGCCACTCGTCTCTGCCGGCTGCCCTCCTGGTGCAGACGTGCAAGGGATCGGCCACGGCTGCCCTGATCTGGTCCGTCCATCGCGTTGGCGACCTGCCGCGCGCTCGAGTACCGTCAACGTTGCCCTGAACCACCAGTCGCCGAGACACGTGCCCAAAGAAAGTCAGAATGCGAGCCTGAACTACAGAGGATAGACGTTGTTTGATGCCTAATTCTTGTTTAATTCACTTCATATATTTAGAAATTAAATAATTTTATTTCCACATCATAATAACTACTTAAAAATATTCAAAATACTAAAAAAATCTTCCTAAAAATCCTTTAAAACTACCTAGAAAAATAAACCTTGCCTAAAACAGTCTAAAAAATTCGGCTCTCTTGGGAGGGTGCCCATCACACTGGCGGCATTCTCGCGCTGGATGGCTAGGCTCAGCCGCTGCGCGAGAATGCCGCCAGCACGAGGGTCACCCGTCGCCTCCCTCAGGCGCTTGCTGAGCTCCTTGTGAAGCGCGTGTGCGCTCGGACCCCACGGACCAAGTGTCTCGACGCCAAAGGTGACAAACTCAGATTTCTTGTAGTATGGATGCTTTTGTACGAAATTCAGTCCATCATATTCCAAGCATTCTTCTCCGGCACCACATTTCGAGGGCGTCTTATCCTCTTTCTCTCGCTTTCATGCAGGGCCCATGTCTCCTATCACGTTACATTAATTGTAAACAATAACTTCATAGCTCGGTTCGATCATGCCAGGTTGCTTTTTTCAACATTTTTCGTGTCCTTGATGTAAATCTCGAAATTGACGATAATCATAGAGTACTGTTCGGACTTTTACCAATAAGAGTTGGTAAATCTTAGGTTTTACCGTAGTTCGAGCTTTTACAGTAACATATACACCAGACAGACCCAGTACCATTCCACATCAGTAACCCCACTAACATTAATTTCCAATCACTGCACTGCAGTTTATGCACCTGACTGGTCTGTCTTTGATTGAATGCATTCAAACGCTCTCAGAGACGGGTTCCGATAGGTGCATATGTGATACATCACATTATATCGAAGCTCTCTTCTTCTTGGGGGTTGCCTTTCCAACTAGTGAAGGTTGGCAATCAGCTCTTCATATTTGGGTCTATCTCTTGCGAGGCGGAACAGGTCTGTCAGACAGCCACATCTTTTTCCTGCGACCTATTCTTCTTTTCCGGCGACTTTTCCCGTCATTATAATATGCAACTCTTAGCGGTCGTGCTTTAGTGCATGTCCTAAATGCTTCAAACTTATTATATATAAACGGATATCACTCACTTATATTGTTTAAGTCGGCAATTAGACCGACAGTTTCGACCGATTTCGACGGTCTTTTTCAAGGTGAGCGCGCCACGCCCGCGTCGCCGGTGACGTTTCTTCGCGCACTTCGTCGTTTCGGCGAAATCGGTCTAATTGCCGACTTAAACAATATAAGTGAGTGATATCCGTTTATATATAATAATTTGTAGTAATGGCTCACTATAGTTTTAATTCTAAAATTGCTTCAAACTTCAAGCTCTCTAAGGGGCCTCTATGCGTTGGACCCACAGACCACTTACCCCATAGACCTGTAACAGGCCCGTGTCTGCCCGCATATGAGCGCAACATTGCTTCGCGACACGCGTAACCTAGAGATATCGATGTGGATTTATTATGACACCCCTGCTTCGTCTATTGCGCTGATCGTTTGACAGAATTTTTCGCTTTCTGAACCGATTTCACGTCTTCGCGGTAAGTGGTCTGAGGTTGGACCATATCCCCATGCAACCATTCAAAGGACCGTGTTTTCGGGTGCGTAATGCAAGTTCGATCTACAATTGTTCGATGAATGTTTGATCGACAGAACGATTAATCGAAGAATTGCTGTTCGAAAGAACTCATGTGCGACGAACGTTTGTTCGAAAGCATGATTTATCGAAGAACTGCTGTTCGAAGAACTTTTGATAGATGAACGTTCGGGGAAGCAGTCCAGTACATCTCTAACCAGATCCGACACGGATGTTTAGGTTCAGAAGGCTCTGGCTTGGATGTTAGGTTGTTTAAAAAAGTTCTTCGAACAGCAGTTCTTCGGTAAATCATGCTTTCGAACAAACATTCATCGAACAATTGTAGATCGAACTTGCATTACGCACTCGTGTTTTCAAACCCTTGAAAATAATAATAACAAAAGGCTTAATAATTTATTTAGACATTGTGAACTTAAACGATCTTATTTTGAAGTCCAAAAGGCGTTTATCTTTTAGGCTCCGTTGCTGTCTGCATATTTGATCACGCCATAAGCCTACCCTCATAAATTCAAATTGAGTTCGCCAATTCGAAAACAATTTACATTCAATAGAGCGTGCCGTAATAACTTTGCAATAAGTTTTAAATAGTCAAAGGCCTGTTATAAATTATCAAGTTCTGCGAAAGTTGCAAAGCCGCGAGAATATTAATACAGTTAGGTTTTAATCCCTTTTGTTAATTTATAATCAAGTTTGATATTTTTTGTTATTGAAATTGTAATGGTACATCTGCTTCGTTTCTGTTCAAACTCTATATCTAATGAATAATAGTTTAATCATATTTATTTGGATGCAAAAAGGATACTATTATTTTCGTAAACCTATAAATTGTCCCACTGCTGGGCAAAGGTCTCCCCCCTCCTCTTCCATCCATCCCTGTCCTGAGCCTCTTCCAGCCACCCATCCCTGTATCTAACGATATCGTCTCTCCACCTACGCCGAGGTCTGCCCGACGCCCGACTGGGAACTGGGCGGGCCACGTGTGCCGCATGCAGCCGGACCGATGGGCCCGGACTTTCAAAATGGATACTATACTCCTGAAAATATTTCTATAATTGTAATAAAATCGCAAATCAGTAGTCAAATACATGTGCCACCATTTACATACGTCCATTAGATTGCAAGATACTCATGTGAAAATAAAAAAATATAATAAATTGAAAATCACGTTTTGCTTTTAAGAAAGAAAGAAAAAAAGACATTTATTCAGACAACACAACATATGAACACAAAAACTATAAAATACACATATACACTTAAAACTATCGCTGTAATGGTGTGCAGCGCCGGAATAAGTATGATACCCATAATGTCACGTCATTTATAAAAGTACCTATATCAAGAAAAACTCTCAAACTTAAGCAATTCAAAACAATAATGTTGATAATTAAAAACCTAATTGGCTAATTTCCATCCCAAAATAAACACTCATTCATAACTAGGGAAAGAAAAGGCATTTCTCATTTCCTAATTTATCAATCTTCCATTTCCTAATTGTCCTTCCTGCGGAGTCTAACTTCAAATGGATGACGAATTGTGTACCGCGTAATCCTTTGGGGACTCGCCGTAGGTCCCGAGTCAAATATTTCCTTCTACCAAATTTCCAAGTCACGAAACAATAGGCTATTTTTTGCCGTCTAAAATATCAGCTTATTATTTCGCTTGCTTTTGCTCATAACTCCGCCCTGTATTCTTAGTAAATAAAGTAAGAACCTACACTAACCAATAATATAAGCAAGCTTAGTACTAAGCTTATTATTATATGCTTATCTTATCCTGATTGGGTGCCAATGTGGCGGCACTTCGACCCATTGGGATCTTTTGTGCTCTCCCCTTTCCTTTATGCTCCTTCCTCCTCCCTAAAGATATAACTCAGTAGGTCTGCTATGCTGCTCATAGGAAGGAGCCTGTAGTCTTCTGGTTCCGGATAGGTCGACTCCAGGAGACTCAATTCGCTTTCTAGCCAGTGAGTCACATTCCCACAGTAGGTGTTTCATGGACTCCGTTTTGTCACCACAGGCTCTGCAGGTTGGAGACTCAGCTAAACCCATCCTATGCAACAGGTCGTTCGTTGCTTGATGTCCCGTTAGCGCCCCAATTATGAGTCGCATCTGGTTTCTGTTGTGTTTCCATTATATGCTTACATGATTAGTAAGTACTATGTATTTTTTATTTATTGAAAGTCTACCAAAATTCTTCCAGCATCTTCTAGAACCTCAAACATCAATGCCAAATATAGAGTGGGAAATTATATCTGCGTTAACATTTCTGTTATAGAATTAATTTATGTCTCGCTCAAAGCTTTCGATTATGTCACATATACATTACATACTACGTATATCGAAATCGTACAAATTAATTAATTTTCAGATCTTAGAATGGTACCAAAATGTAATTTGAAGTATAATTTAAGAGTTTAATCCAGGTATTACAATCAGTAATGGAAATTATATACGTAGGAGTACCACAAGGTTCGATTTTATGTCCAATTCTGTTCTATAAAAACAAATGGCCTGGGGCGTAATAATTATGTATCGGATTGGCTATTTTAATACAATACATTAATATTACAATGCTGTAAAACTCTTTGAGACTCATTTCAGTTATAATTTCTGTATCAAATTATATTCCAGTTTCTCACTGTCGAAGACAAAAGGTCATTCGAGCTCTAATTAACTATTACAATGTTAACCAGCTCCTTTTACGTAGACACTAAGGATTCTTTGTTCCAACTTGTAACTTGTTTTATTTCACTTTTGCTTCCGTTTTTATGAAAGACGATGAAATGCGGAGTTAAAACAGTATCTTAATTAATTGCTTGGTATACAAGCACTTGTAATCAATTAAATACGACCTGAGACCGAGTCTTCATATTTTGTTACTAGGGTAAGTTTATGTACCTATAAATGCACCAATAAAACATGATAAATTTCAAGCCTTTCTAATTAGGCTTGGAATTTATAGCCTTCATAATTAGGAATACATAAGTAGTGACTTTCGATGTCGTGAACTTGACCCGGACGGACCAGATTAGGGTGGCGATGTATTGACATTTCGATATTGGTATTCGGTATGGCGTGACCCTTCAAAAAACGTCTCAATTTCCCAATCAATCATCACAGAAAGGAACCAGTAACTTTTATTAATTTCCGATGGATCGCAGCAACAAAAACAAACAGCTGTAAGGGAGGGTCTATAAAATCGTTTGATGCCCCATCAATTAGCTCGGATACTGATTAGGGAGCCTGTTTATGTACTTTTTATACCGAGTTTATACCTCGGTTAAATTAACCGAGCCGTAAAACTGTATTGTTCTCTATTACTTTGGTTTTAGATGTTCCTTTTATTTGTTTAGGTCCGGTTTTACGCGGCGCGGAAAAGTTTGGGATTTCTGCGGCGAGAATTTGTATAGGCTGTTTTGATTTATAGAACTTAAATACTAAAATTCATTGCTGAAGCCATTTTTATTGATATATCAATCTCTTCATATATGCTTATCGATATGCAGTGGTCCCTTTTAAACATCACCAATCTAGTCAATGTATTTTCTCGGTATATAGGTATAGAATATCATTTTAAAAGAGTATACCTAGTAGAGTAGTATACGGCACGATTTTTTTCATCATGTTCTAATTTATTCACCGAGCATGGATAATGCGTAATTCAAATTCTGAGAGTATAAGTATCTTATTTCTTTTGTGACTCATCTTTTATTAAATGACGTGCGTGCTATTTGAGGAGTGTCACATTCTATGTAGGTAAATATACAAAATTATAATACCTTATTAATATGTGGTTAACAAAATAATGAAAGAAAAATAGCTCTTTTCAATCTCGCTAGAAATACTTTCATTATTTTCTAAATATCAATGTTTGTAACATATTCTCACACACACTTGATCAAAAATCTCAAACCGAGCATGCATAAATTTAATAAGACGATGATTTTTTAAACACAACGTAAAAATCTGGAAGTGACGCCTTTTAACTTCGAGATTTCTATTATCAAAGAGGTTAAAGACAAAAGTTTCTACATAAGGCCTCTAATGAATTAGGGCGTTTAAAAGCGAACATTAAAAGTTATGGAGCAAAAGATTTTCATAATGGCGTAATTGCCTTTCTTATATTTTTCTCGCTTCACGTTACGGCCCGTTGCCAAATTCTCGACCGCACCAAACTGGATTTAAACTTGAATGAACTTTTTTCGAAAAGTGATTTTTACTCTTTTATATTTCTTTTTTATTTTTGGCGTGGAAGTGAAGTTTTGAGTCCCTTGACGTTAATAGAACGCTAAAGATTAACCGCCATTTTGATTTTTTTTGTTTATGGCGTTTTCGTACTCGAGAAAGAAAGTTTGTTCCCAAGGGAAGTCATTTTCATTTGTTCTAACTTTTTTGACGGAAGTCAACTTTTAGTTCTTTCGTAGACTGATCCATTCTCTGTCTACGAGTTCTTTTGTGTTTGTTATTTTCAGAATAAAAGACACTTGTTACAATAAAGCAATACTTTGTTAAGTTTCATAAAAACTTTAACATAATGATTGACTGATGGTGAAGTTACGTCTTTGTGTTTTTTTTTCTTCAATTTCTGGTAAGGAAAATTTAGAGGCCAAGAATACGTAAACGTAGTGTGGGACGCTCTGTGGCCAGATGGAGAGACACAGACCACTTACTCCATATACATGAAATCGGTACAAATGACAATGCCAGATTCTGCCCCACCATCAACCGCAAGTTGTACAAGATAACGAATAAATGTAAAAATATCTCCGTGTTTTATTAAAATTATTGGTTTAAAATAAAGTTTTGTACAAGTTGCGAGTCGAAAAAAACAGCTTAATTAAGAATTCAGAAAATAGTAAGAAACCGAAGCGAATTATTCATTGCTTTTGTTATTCTTCTATAGGAGTTGCGAGAGTAGTAGAAAATAATACTGATTATGATTATGCAATTTGAAACCTGTAAGCCAGTCCCCAACAAAATGATAGGTACAGCTTAAATGGTCACGTAGTTCTGTAGGTGGGGCAAAGCTCCATTGAAATGTGGCAATGTCTTTTGCAAGCGAAAAATTCTGTCAAGCGATAGGCGCAATTAGACGAAGGCGGGCAGGGGCGCCATATTAAACCCGTTTCGATATCTCAAGGTTACGCGTGTCGCGAAGCAATTTTGCGCTCATGTGCGGGCAGAAACGGGCGTCCTCCTGTTACAGATCTATGGGGAAAATGGTCTGTGTGGAGAGATGACTTGCGCAAGGTGTCTGACAAAGACTGGATGCAAAATGCCTACAATCGAGTCGAGTGGCGTGCCTTGGTAGTGGCCTGTGAGCAGTCAGCGTTGCAAGATTTTTTGGGGGCAAAGTGGGACTTTGAGACTTTTTGAATGAGAAAGCGGGATTCTTTTGTCGAAAGCGGGACAGTAAAAAAACCGGCCAATTGCGAGTCCAACTCGCGTACCGAGGGTTCCGTGCAATGCAACGCAACATAACCTCTTAACTTTTTGCTAACGAAAATAATTAATGATCAACTTATCTTTGCCATTCGTAAAATATTACTATGCCCATACATCCTCGGCATTCCTTGAGCATAAATAAAAATATAGGTAGTTTTTTGTTTTGTTAACCTATAAATTGTCCCACTGCTGGACAAAGGTCTCCCCCCTCCTCTTCTATCCATTCCTGTCCTGAGCCTCTTCCAGCCACCCATCCCTGTATCTAACGATATCGTCTCTCCACCTACGCCGAGGTCTGTCCAGACGCCGGCGATATAGGTAGTTAAGTATAATTATTTATAATCTCCGAAAAGCGGGATTTAGCCTGCAGCATTAAATTTTCTTTTAAAAATCTGGTCATCCCGCCAAAATCGGGACGTCTGGCAACGCTGCCAGTAGTGGACTGATACGGGCTGATGATGATGATGAGTTACTATCTCATTCACGGTTCTTTGTCGGCAGCATTTGGTCTGTTATTTATTTTATTAATGGACTCGACAGTTCGACATTTGCCAATGTCATGTTACAGAAAATTCAATATATAATAGTCTTCTATCTTCCTCCAGGGGAGTCGCAGTAGCGTCTTCACCCTGGGTAGCCGCGTCTTCATGTCTTCATCCAGAGCATCATCACTCTGGACGAAGCAGCTCGACAGTCACGTTCACACCCGAGCTTGTAGCGGGAACTCTTGATAAAAGCTTGAAACCCCAGATCTTGCTCAAATTATCCAACAAATTCACCATACTGTCACTCGCGAACATTTTCTGATTAATTTAACGTGATATTAATCTCAAAATAACCACTGTAGACAATAAAACAAAAATTATCAAATAATTTTGGAACCGTCGTTTCCCGCCATTTTCAAGAGAACCTGGTCTGTTATTTTCACAAATATTAATCTAGCTTCATACAATAAATCTACCTGCTTACCTACATTATTTAGCAGTACCAACATCAAAACAGGGAAAGTATAAAAGTCTCCAAAAGGAGGTTACACTTTTATCTAGCCAGGTTACTGTGCCAGCAATACTCGTAAATAAGAGATTGTCATCTTTACGTCTAGCTGGGACAGGTATGTATTTAGAATTTGGTTTTGGGGGGGTCTAGCAAATTCTCTACGTACCATAAGATATGACTGCGTCCGCATTGCAGCCATCATGATGACGAAAAGAATCTCCCTAATTTACCGATCGCAAGTGGTAAATAGAGACGTGGAAGCAAAATTTTACGATATTTTACCGATTACAGCTGTTCTGATCTGGGTAGACCGTGTTTCAGTATAGGCACTTTTCGGCGATGTCAACCAGATGCCTTAGCCTGGAACAGCCGTAATCGGTAAAATACCGTAAAATATTGCTTGCACAAGCACATCTCTATTTACCACTTGCGATCGGTAAATTAGGGGGGTTCTTCTCGTCACCATGATGGGTGCAATGTTGTTAATCGAGACTTCTATCCTCAGGATGTTATTCATAAACGTGATTTAAAGTTTAGACCCTCTGTTCCTTTCTATCTTAACCCTTTTTAACGAAGTGTGAAAAGGATAGCAACACGATTTAAGGGAAGGGAGGTTTAACCAGGTTTATGAATAACAGCATCAGTGTTTAACACGGTTATTCCCGAGGAGGCCTACGTCAAAGTCAAATCATTTATTTGCGTGAATGTAGGTGCATGTATAATCAGTTGTAATAATAAGCCCCTAATACATTCTACCACTCATATGGCATGCAAATATAGAGTATATTACTTATATGAATTTAATGTTTAAAATGTAACTGAAATTTCATGTCATCCATGTTTAATAAAATAATCCTAGCTATAATTTAAAAATTCGTCAACAGAATAGAATCGCCTGTCAAGTAACCACTCGTGCAACTTTCTTTTAAAGAGGGGGTTGGGTAGCTCTTTTATTTCATTTGGCAGCTTGTTATATATCAATACTGCCATACCGTAGACATTTCTTTTGTATATTTTTAGTTTGATCGAAGGTATGCATAACACATCCAGCAGTGGATGATGATGATGAAGATTATGTTGACAAGAAAGACTCATTAGTTACTTGTACCAATAAATTCTATATAAGTATATATGAAATCTATAATATTATCTTCATATATATATTTTTAATAATGCCGTGGGTCGCAATGTCTAAAGAATATTTGGGGGGTCCGGACCTCCTACATGTCGAGGGTGCAGGGCTCTCCTTCCAAATCCATACCTGTGGCATGCTACATAAATATTTATACAGTAATATGCCCGAATATTCCTGCCTAGTCAACGGAATTTGATAAAGGAAAGGCGTAGAATCCTACAGACTAACAAAAAACGTATTTATAAAATCTAACCATTGCCTGAGAAAATTACTTACTATATAGGTTATGAGTTTCCTGCGTTTTCACCATTGATCTCCTATAAACAACTAGATACACAGTCTGCCTTCTAAAAATGTCCGAGCGCAAAGAAGGTCCAAACGGATGAATGGACCCTCATTTGCTTTATTGGACATTATTTGGACGTTAACAATGGACCCTTATTTGAACGTTTATAAATGGTTTTAGTAGGACCTTTGTGTATCTAGTTGTTTATAGGAGATCAATGGTTTTCACACAAATGTGCGCCTAAATTCGACATAAATGACCATATATTTTGATTGCGTTGACGTAGAAGGTTGATTTTTTCACGGCTGCATGAGGTTGCAGACCTGAGTATTTCAACTTGATCCGTCCACTTGTTTCTGAGATATAGAAAGAAAGAAAGAAAGAAAGAAAGAAAGAAAGAAAGAAAGAAAGAAAGAAACATTTATTTGACACCACAAAACATACACCATGAAAACATATCAACAAATAAAACAAAAAAAAGACAGTGGTAGGTACTTGGTGCG
This sequence comes from Tachystola acroxantha, assembly GCA_963506565.1. NCBI lineage: Eukaryota > Metazoa > Arthropoda > Insecta > Lepidoptera > Oecophoridae > Tachystola > Tachystola acroxantha. The sequence continues at coordinate 14,918,855 of OY735872.1, read as the reverse complement.
GCATGCAGCGCCAAAAGAGACCAGCTCAGCATGTGCTGTGTCCACAGCGGGCCACAGCGCTGGTTTTCAGCTGGGCTCGGCGGTAGTGGCGGTCGGCACAGGCGATGAGCGGTCAAGCACCGCTCCCTCGCTAACAACTCATATAGTCTTGACAGACGGACAACAAAGTGATCCTATAAGGGTTCCTTTCTTTTTCCTTTTGAGGCACGGAACCTTAAAAACCGACTGCATCATTACTTTGTTAAATTTTTATATCCTATGTCACTCCTAGAATCAAGACGAATCTAACGACACCTCATATTATGGTAAAATCCATCAAACCGTTTAGGCTGCATGGCGTGCCAAAGAATTAGACATACATACTCACATACATACATATTACATAGGTACACTAGAAAAACATAACCCTCCTTCTTGCGCAATGACAAATGACAATGCCAGATTCTGCCCCACCATCAACCGCAAGTTGTACAAGATAACGATTGGTTTAAATTAAAGTTTTGTACAAGTTGCGAGTCGAAAAAAGCAGCTTATTTAAGAATTCAGAAAATAGTAAAAAATCGAAGCGAATTCATTGTTTTTGTTATTCTTCTATAGGAGTTGCGAGAGTAGTAGAAAATGATACTGATTATGTTTATGCAATATGAAACCTGTAATAAGTCCCCAACAAAATGATAGGTACAGCTTAAATGGTCACGTAGTTTTGTAGGTGGGGCAAAGCTCCTTTGAAATGTGGCAATGTCTTTTATCATCATCATCAGTCTATTTATATTGCCCCACTGCTCGGGCACAGACCTTCCCTTACATCGAGGGAGCTCGGGCCATAATCCACCACGCGGGCCCAGTGCGGGTTGGCGGATTTCACATGCCTTAGATTTTTTCTTTTTTTTCTTCTTCTACGACATGCAGGTTTCATCACGATGTTTTCCTTCACCGTTTTGAGAGCACTCGGTAAATGTACGTAAGTTTTTCCGTCGAAAAAAACGAGGATAACTCATTGGTACATGGCTGCCCTGGCTGGGAATCGAACCTGGGACCTCGATATTGCAAGTCCATTGACCCAACCACTGCGCCACCGAGCTCTGCAATGTCTTTTATGCTTAAACATAATTCAAACACCTTATTCTACATATTATTATATATATGTACGATGCGTGATCAACAGGATAACGGCACGTAGACATAACATGGGGTTACATTATAATGTAGGTAGACATCAATTTTATCCATTCTCTCCTGACACCTGTCATGCATGCTTCTCGCATAACACCATCCAAACATTCTCTTCATACGAACAATGTTACGCTAGCTAACCAACGTAACGTAAATTCTTATTCTAGGAAAATTCTGGGAAAATTCTCAGAACGTCTTCTGGCGGTAAAGTTTCTGGGAAACCTGGCTTTCCTCAGGTCTCGCGTGAAGCCAGGCAAATAATCACTTATCCTTTGCGTATCTTTTGAATAAAACATCCGTTTCAGAGGCTTGCGTGAGAAAAATATTAATTCTTAAGGTGCTCCCTCACCGGGAGCATTCGCGTGTAATGTAACGTTGCAGATTCGACTTTGAGCATTACATTACAATACTACCTCCCTGACCGACGCTGTTTTTCTCCCTCTCTGATGTAATGCTCGACTCTGTACCGTTACATTACACGCGAATGCTCCCGGTGAGGGAGCACCTTCAGGTACGTGAGTTTCTAGAGCCTTGGTAGACGACGTGTATTCAATAAGATGGCTGTATATTGAAAAGCTGAAGTGGGCTGGTCACATCATCTGACGCGGAACTCTTTGAGTCTTTTTTAATCATTCAAATACCTGGGTTTTCTCTTGGATAGGAGATTAACATGGAAGAACCATAACATAAGGCAAAACGACATTAGATGAATCTGAAGTTTTAAAATTTGCTCTGGCTTCTTTGAAGATCATTTTCCCTTTCTCTGCAAAACAAGCTTCTGACCTACAAAGGGGTTATAAAACCAGTGTTTACCAGGTTCATCCCAGGTCTAGCAACCTATAAGTCCTGGTAAAATATTCTACTCGGTAAAATAGTCTCCCGATTTCAACTTTTACCTAGTGCGCTTGTACAGCTAGCAGCAGATTAAGTATAACACTTTGGACCGTTCTTATTATCTGCGTCATAAGAGCTGAATTCTTACTGTAAGTGTTACCATTGATCTTCTGTTGTCCGTACCTATACAAACATTATTATGTAAACTTATAATAATAGCCTTTATTCAGACATACTTTTTCTTAAACTAAATCCTTATTTAAAGTTGCCTCGACATCCCTGTCTGTTTGCCTTTTGGCAAAGGCCTTCTCCAACTGCCTCCATTCCTCTCTGTTTGAGGCTTTTCTGGTCCATGTTCCACCTGCTATAGCTTTTGTCTCGTCGTTTATGTAAACTTAGTAGAAATAAATGATTCGATTTGTATACTTTCATAAACGATATGAATCAGAATCCCAAATCTCATCAGTTATCATTTATCAAGCCCCAATTTAACATTTGCCAAGTCCGCGCCTAAACCTATTTACTCGGAATGAGGGTCGGGGTTTAAGGCACACCATAAGGAACAGTGCTGCTGTCCACGGTTCCATCCGATCCGATATTGGACGGAACATTCCTATACCGCAGCCCAAATCAAGTGTCTTATCTTGTAAACAAATATGATCGTCTAATTACCTGTTGTGATGTAATACTAAAGGAGCTGATTGGTTGAACCTGTTCATCATTGTGAAAATAAAGTGATCCGATCTAGTAATGTGAAAATAACTATGCACCTATCACAGAAAATCTTAAAAAGTTAGTAGTTATTGTTTACAAAATAAGACACTTGATTTAGGCTTCGGTATACAACTTACAATGTTAGTGGTGGATCACTTCATCGGAGGAACGGTTATTAGATTATGTTATTAATTACGTTGGATGTAAATAAACATATCACCTTTTAAACTTACACGGTTTATACACATATTAGATAAAACGGGAATTACAGTGTCAAACATTTTTTTTATTGATGTCTCGATATTTCGACAGCATTGCAGCCATCATTCAATAATAAATGTTTAACACAGTAATTCCCATTTTATCTAATTAATATGTAAATAAACATTTTTTAATTTCGGTTCTGAAATGAAAGCGAATCACTATTGAAAGACATAACATAACACAAATAACTAATGGTTATCACAAATAATGCATTTTGACTTTCTCTACATAGATGTACCTACCTGTCGTTTTATATATAAGTATTGACCATTGATTTTTAGACGTCTTGCTACAAAGTCAATTTGCCACTTCCGTCATTCTTCAGCATGGCGATAAAAATTAATATACTTAATGATTATAAACCCGTCGCGACGGGTCATTATGCATAACTTCCTACTTCTTTGTTTATCGTCGGGTTATGTCATCAGGCATCGAAATATGCGAGTGGAAGCTTCTTCTGTTATTGTTGTATGCTGCCGAAGATAGATATGTCATATTTTCCTCCCAAATTGTCGGATGACGGGATCAGACAATGGAAACAGACTCCAAGGAACCTATACAAGAATTATGTTAATAATCAAGTTGGGAAGTTCGCCGCATTCAGTATTATGTCTTACAAAGTTGACGCATTTTGCCTTTACATGCCTTTACGCCGACACTTCAAGGTAACAGAAGCATATTGCAACCAACTGTTAAGTCATCACCTCCCAAAATATGAGTGACACCACAAGGCCCCCAGTTCCCGGCCGCCCCGCTATTCCTAGCCAAGGCAGCGGCTACGGTAACGGCGGGGCAGGGGGTGCTACCTTCGCAAGATGGCTGGCAGGGACTGAATGCAGAGGGCCGAGAGTAGGGTTGATTGGCGCGCTTTGGGAGAGGCCTACGTCCAGCAGTGGACTGATACGGGCTGATGATGATGATGGTAAGTCATCGTCGCCCAGAGATAATTGCAACACCCCTAGAACTACCGCAAATCATATTCGATACCAAGTACAGATATCTACCTACAAACATTTACTCATTATTGGTGACAGATCCCACGGTTTACTACAAACAGACGAGCGTGCATGAAGAGATTGATGAATGTGGAGGAGGCAAGGGTGCCAGGATCGCAGCAAATGTATGTCCATCGTCTCTGCCTACCCCCTACAGGAATCAGGCGTGAGGTTATAAATAAAAGACATTGCCACATTTCAATGGAGCTTTGCCCCACCTACAAAACTACGTGACCATTTAAACTGTACCTATCATTTTGTTGGGGACTTATTACAGGTTTCATATTGCATAATCATAATCAGTATCATTTTTTACTACTCTCGATAGAAGAATAACAAAAACAATGAATAAGTCGCTTCGATTTCTTACTATTTTCTGAATTCTTAATTAACCTGTTTTTTTTCGAATCGCAACTTGTACAAAACTTTATTTTAAACCAATAATTTTAATAAAAAACGGAGATATTTTACATTTATTCGTTATCTTGTACATCATGCGGTTGATGGTGGGGCAGAATCTGGCATTGTCATTTTACTCGTATCAAGGCGACAATTTTTCATCACATGTGATGAAATTACCACGTATGAAGTTGAGGATACTTATACGAGCCTTAACTGGACACTGCAGGCTGAATAAACATCTTTAACAGAATGGGCCTGTCCGACACCACTGCCTGTAGATTCTGCTGCGAAGCCGAGGAAACCCCCATGCATGTCCTCTGTGAGTATGGAGCACTCATTCACAGCAGAAGCCGAGCCTTAGGTGGACACATAATGCCACCCGAGGATATTAAAACTCTCTCACCCAAGTGCATCATACGATTCCTGAAGGACGTTGGCCTTGGGAGCGAGATATAAGAACTCGGTGCGCGGCCACAATAGACCTTTAAGGTCGCAGTGACCCTTGGGCTTGTACGGTGGAACACAGATAAAGGTGTACAGGAGAGTTTTTAAGGTTGATATTTTCTCGAAAACTACTTGACCTATTGCAAAAATTCTTTCACTGTTTGATAGATAGAAGTGAAAACTCCTCCCTAATCGTTGCCTCAGTCGACCCTCAACAGCAGGTGCCGTCTTGGCATGTATGAATTGGCGCCAGGAGACACGGTTTTCAGTCCAGTAGTTTTTGAGAAAATCTCAACCTTAATGAGGCCCCCTGTATACTTATCTCTGTCTTCGACTGTACCAACACCCTGATATCAAATAATAATAAAATCAAGGCGACAAATGCACAAAGTGTTACCACCAATTAAAACCTGCCTCGCACTGGAAAAATATCACTTTTAAACCTTTTCGCGGATATGAAAATTTAATCCCAGCTGATCCGCTCCCGGTGTTATGCAAACTAACCCGTTCAAGTTATGCTAATCCCGCCGCGGCACTAACGCCACTTCTACTGAATTTATGCGAAAGTTCACGCTTGTAATTTGACACTTTCTGCTCTCTAGATAAATGTAAGTGTGATTTAAGAATTAAGTATGCGGATTTATAATATTCCGGAATTTTTGTAGTCCAAAGTGGAAATACTTAAATTTTGTGCAGGTATAATGCCCTCCACACTCAGCCGCGATCTGCGATCAGTTGAAACGCATGCCCCGCCTCATTTTCTGCCGTCGTTACCTTCTGGAGGTGATACCTTGATGACATTCGCAAATGACGAACTGTCGAGTCCATTAATAAGATAAATAAATAAAATAATTTCAAGTACAACATTCGATGTATCCCTGACCTATTTAGAAACTACTTACATATCAAACTTCATCCATTCCACAAATTCGCGAATAGACGTTACGTAAAGGCTTGTGTTCACTAATAACAATGCACAAAGAGATTGTGAGATAACTCAATTAAACTAAACGCTTAAGTGTGTAAACACCGCCTAACTCAATGAACAATGTGTTCACAACAAGGACGTACTCAGGTTGGGGGGTCAATTAGAATAATTAATTCGTTAAAATTTGAGAGACTGCATTATATCACCTCACTGTTACGCAGAGTGCGGGACTGGCCCAGCAGCCTTCTGACGGCCACAAAATGTAATCCGTGGGTTCTCTTGAAAATGGCGGGAAGCCACGATTGCAAAATTATTTGATAATTTTTGTTATAATGTCTACAGTGGCTATTTTGTGTTTAATATCACGTTAAGTTAATCAGAAAATTTTCGCGAGTGACAGTATGGTGAATTTATTGGATAATTTGAGCAAGATCTGAAGTTTCAAGCTTTTATCAAGAGTTCCCGCTACAAGCTCGGGAATGAACGTGACTGTCGAGCTGCTTCGTCCAGAGTGATGACGCTACGGCGTCTCCTCTGGATGAAGACATGAAGACGCGGCTACCCAGGGTGAAGACGCTACTGCGACTCCCCTGGAGGAAGATAGAAGACTATTGAATATATTGAATTTTCTGTAGCATGACATTGGCAAATGACGAACTGTCGAGTCCATTAATAAAATAAATAAATAATAAGGAAAAGTAAGGAAAAGTCTATATAATGAGGGATAAAATAATAGTAATAGTTGTGTAATACCTAGTTATATTATTATTCTTTTAAAAGTGCCGCTGAGAGTTTTTTCGCCGCTTTTTCTCCTCAGCGTTGGCACCTTGTCCTTGCAAAGTGGTGTAAATGTCAATTCAAAAAATATGATGACGTGCAAAAATGTACACAACGTGCTTACTGCAATAAATATATGACATTGCCAGATTCTGCCCCACCATCAACCGGAAGTTGTACAAGATAACGAATAAATGTAAAAATATCTCCGTTTTTTATTAAAATTATTGGTTTAAAATAAAGTTTGGTACAAGATGCGATTCGAAAAAACAGCTTTATTAAGAATTCAGAAAATAGTAAGAAATCGAAGCGATTTATTAATTGTTTTAGTTAATAGGAATTGCAAGAGTAGTAGAAAATGATACTGATTATGATTATGGAATATGAAACCTGTGATAAGTCCCCAACAAAATGATAAGTACAGCTTAAATTGTCACATAGTTTTGTAGGTGGGGCAAAGCTCCATTGAAATGTGGCAATGTCTTTTGACTTTGGTGATGATTTAATAATATTTGGCAGTAATTTTGACCCCCCGGTCAAAATTACTGCCTGAATACCCCCCCGATCCCCAGGTAAGCAAGTTTGACATGGGTATCCCAAAGGCTTACCATGATGGAGGTGTTTATATTGATTTACTCACATGAAACATGTAAGACTGGTCTAGTATGATCAAAGCTTTAGTAAACAACGAGCTTGAAAGCAGCCAAAAGCGAGAAACGGAGCACGAAGGAGCTACTCCTGAATCTAGCTCGTTGGTTGCTCAACTATGAGGTAACTGCATATACATACGATCATGGACGTACCCAGGTAGGGGCAGGAGAGGGACCCCCCCCCCCCCCCCCCCCCCCCCCGATAATATTGACGTCCCTACTAAGTATCTTATCTAGTACTTTTATCGATAAAAATGAAGAAAACGAATTTTAAATATTCCGCGGCGCGTTCGTTCTTTCTAAAAGCACCTAGCTTATAAAAAATCTGATTTACTATAATTTGCTATATCATAAGGACAAGTAATGCTCATTTACTATAAATAAAATAAATGAATATGAATACTCTTCTCCTAAATAACTCCAATGTAGGATCTTGCGTATGATTCGAAGCTCGAATCATGATCAATTCGAGCTCGGTGGCTCAATGGTTGGCTCAATGGACTTGCGAGACGGAGATCACAGATTCGATTCCCAGCTAGGGCATGTTACCAATGAGTTATCCTCGGGTTTCTTCGACGGAAAACTTACGTACATTTACCGAGTGCTCTCAAAACGGTGAAGGAAAACATCGTGATGAAACCTGCATGCCGTGGAAGAAAAAAATCTAAGGCATATGAAATCCGCTAATCCGCACTGGGCCCGCGTGGTGGATCATGGCCCGAGCTCCCTCGATGTAAGGAAAGGTCTGTGCCCGAGCAGTGGGGCAATATAAATAGACTGATGATGATGATTCGAAAACTTCAACATTGATATTCGCGAACATTTTCATGTTTAATAGCATTTCTCTGTTAGATAGAATAAGAAACGAGTATATCCGCCAGAAGACAAAAGTGATTGACATTACTCATAGAATCAGTAAACTGAAGTGTCAGTGGGCTGGTCACATTTCTGTCGTAGAACCGATAACCGATGGGGTAGACGAGTTCTCGAATGGAGGCCACGAACGGGTAAAGGTGTTGTGTGGAAGCCCGACCAGATGGAGAGATGACCTTCGCAAGTCGGCTGGCAGAGAGTGGATACAGAGGGCCGAGAGTAGGGTTGAGTGGCGTACTTTGGGAGAAGCCTGCGTCCAGTAGTGGACTGATACAGGCTGATGATGTGATGTGATGTTTAATATACACAAAATAACCACTTTGTACGGACATATCAATGGTAACACCTTGCAGTACGATTTCAACTCTTAAGACGCAGACAATAAGAACGGTCCAAAGTCCGTAGCTGTCACGTTCTCGCTATTTTCAACAGTCCTATTTTAATATTAGCTTTTAGGAGCAACTTTAAAATCTATGTCAGGAAAGGGCAGAGCAGATAGGCAATGTAAGGTACCATTACCCAAAGGGTGGGTAGGTAGGCCATCAAAAACACATCGTATTTGGACCATCCGTCAACATCTCAGCTCAGCAGGGATGTTATTGTTCAGGGTTGTCACAATTTAGTTTAAAAACGAATTATAAAAATACAATCTATTACAATAACTAGGTACTTTAAAATATTAAAAATACTAAAAAAAAGTAACTAAAAATACTTTAAAACTACCTAGAAAAAAAACCTTGCCTAAAAACAGTTTAAAAAATTCGGCCCTATTGGGAGGGTACCCATCACACTGGCGGCATTCCCGCGCTGTATGGCTAGGCTCAGTCTCAATAAATACAATTATAAAATGTATTATGATCCAAAAATTAAGCTCGGTTGGGAAATACAATTTAATTTGTTACATTATACATTTATTACATTGTATTTTGACCTATTATTGAATAACGTATATTAAAACCATTAAAATTTTATTAGAAATAAAAATGTCCCTTAAAACGAACTCGGTGATATTATTTTGTATTAAAAAAATCAGTACCGAATAAAAAATATTTTACTACTAATAAAATATTTTTGTAAATTTTGATGAACGATGGGATAGGGGCTATCGACGTCTTTTTTTTTTGTTAACCTATATATTGTCCCACTGCTGGGCAAAAGTCTCCCCCCTCCTCTTCCATCCATCCCTGTCCTGAGCCTCTTCCAGCCACCCATCCCTGTATCTAACGATATCGTCTCCCCACCTACGCCGAGGTCTGCCCCGACGGCGGCGACCGTCCGATGGCACCCATTCTGTGGCAGTCCGGGCCCATCGGTCCGGCTGCATGCGGCACACGTGGCCCGCACAGCTCCACTTTAATGTGGCTGCTTTGCGGCCACGTCTGCTACGCCAGTTATCGATCGCAGGGTTGTGTTTCGGACACGGTCCGTTCTCCTCACGCCCAATATGCTGCGTTCCATTGCGACGTCTACAAGTCGAAAAAATGTAGCATCTGTAAAATGTAAAATCTGCAACAAACGCGTAGCCTTGAAGTAACTGTATAGGCTATTGAATAGACCAAAATAATAAAGTTATGTAATACTATGTTTTGTCTAAATGTGATATCTGATTTTATGATTTTTTGACTGCTGATACATAATCGTTATATTCTTCATTAAGCATATCTATATGGGTATAATTATTGTTATAATTACGGCAAGCTCTAACTAGAAAACGGTTCTTAGCATAAATGGTTGTGCATAGCGGTAATGTGAAAAGGTCCCTGCAGCGATTATTTCTCGAAATTATTTCAGATTTATTTAGTTGCTGTGGCGGAAATCGAATAGCTGAATAGTTGACTGGCGGCAAAGGTGTAAATCCGCGACTGGGCAACCCTACGCAATCAACACAGTTTACGATAGCCGGCAATTGTCTGTCGATTGTAAAGGTGTGTGACCCCTGCCCCCTCCACCATATTCCCCTGTATGGGGGGGGGGGGCAGACAACTGGCACCTCGTCCCCTGGAATTAAATTCCGAGACGGCGCGTTTTACGCGCTAAATATGAGAGATTCCGGGGTTAATGGCGGGTCGTTTGCTATTTCTTTAGGTTTATAACTCGTGTGTAGGTGATATTCTACTACCTGTGTTACGTAACGTTTTCATTTGGTGAAGGTGTATATTAGCTACCTAAAACACAGTACGGCTACGGCTTAATACATAGAAAAGTATAGGCGAGTTTTTATGATTGAGAATTTGTCAAAAAGTACTATAAAAACTCTCCTGTACAGTCATGAGTAATAACATAGAAACATCCTTAAAATTCAAATTCATGTAATAACTTTAAATCGCAAAAATAAGTATGCTAAACTGTGGCCAATAATTATGTAAACGCTAAATTGTATCAAAATAAAGTACACACCCCTTGTACAACATTTGCTTGGTGGGGTGTGTACTTTATTTTGATACAATTTAGCGTTTACATAATTATTGGCACACTATACAGGGTGTAACGTAAAGGGTATATGAAGCCGAAGGGAGGGTGTTCAGTATCGGCAACTGAACAACATTTGTTCTACGACTTTTCTATTTTCGCGAATTTTTTTTTTGATTTTTCATACTTTTCGCACCGGTCAGCTGATCGATTTGTATGAGATATTAATTTATTTTTATTTTTTAATCGAAATGTCGTGGAACGAAAGTTGTTCAGTTACCGATACTGTACACCCTCCCTTCGGCTTCATATACCCTTTACGTTACACCCTGTATATATAATTATTACACCTTTCTCTGTATTCCACCGTACAAGACTTTGTTTAAAACCTATAATTTTAATAAAAAAAACGGAGATATTTTTACATTTATTCGTTATCTTGTTCATCATGCGGTTGATGGTGGAGCAGAATCTGTCATTTGACTTTGACACTCCTTATTTTGATAAGGATAGGAAATTGCATGTTTTGCATTCTAAAGTATTGTGTGTTGCATTCTAAAATTCGTAAAAACTTCTAGCCCTAGCGATGAATCCATAGTAATCGATACTTCTACGCCAATATTAATCCTGCCCGGTTCTCTTGAAAATGGCGGGAAACGACGGTTGCAAAATTATTTGATAATTTTTATTTTGATGTCTACAGTGATTATTTTGTGATTAATATCACGTTAAATTAATCAGAAAATGTTCGCGAATGACAGTATTGTGAATTTATTGGATAATTTGAGCAAGATCTGAAGTTTCAAGCTTTTATCAAGAGTCCCGCTCTTGTAGCGGGAGTGAACGTGACTGTCGAGCTGCTTCGTCCAGAGTGACGACGCTACGGCGTCTCCTCTGGATGAAGACGCGGCTATCCAGGGTGAAGACGATACGGCTACTCCCCAGGATGAAGGGAAGACGATATGATATTTTGAATATTCTGTAACATGACATTGGCAAATAATACAGTTATTATAGCATCCAGTAGCGCCATTGATCTCCTATAAACAACTAGATACACAAAGGTCTTACTAAAACAATTAAAAAAATGTCCAAATAAGGGTCCATTGTTAACGTCCAAATAATGTCAAATAAAGCAAATGAGTGTCCATTCATCCGTTTGGACCTTCTTTGCGCTCGGACATTCTTATTAGAAGGCAGACTGTGTATCTAGTTGTTTATAGGAGATCAATGAGCTCTAGCGATGAATCCATAACAATCGATATCCTACCTACTTCTACGCCAATATTAGTTCTGCCCCTATCCAACACAGATCTTATAAAGTGCCTGTAGCGTTTTCCTCAGGTGTATTTCCAATTGTTTGTTCACATGTCGATGAATTATTCCCAATTTGCAAGTTTCGTACTCCAGACAGGATACGGGGAGCCGCAAGCTACCAAGTTAGTACAAGCAAAGCAAACGTCCTGATTGGATAATGAGCAAAGGCGTTCAAATACAATTTAAATTACGAACAACGTAGATAAAATGACTTCTAACCGTTTCTGACATTGTGAATTTAACCTTAGTTTTAAATCTACGATTAGACTAGGGTGGCCTTGAATTCATTCGACAAAATTAAATGGATGGTTAGGCTTGTGACATACATTAATATTAATTAGATAAAACGGGAATTACCGTGTTAAACATTTATTATTGATGTCTCGATATTTCGACAGCATTGCAGCCATCATGGTCACGAGTAGACTGTGATTTATAAATAAAAACTGACTGATTATAATTGCCTATTTATTTTTTCCAAGAAAACATCATGACCTTATATGGAAGTTTCGTTTTCGGCCGAAACTAAGGCCGTGGCCGAAATTCGGTTTCGGCCCTAAAACCTAGTTTCGGTCGGACACAAAAAAAAACTTTATGTGTAATTGCAATTGACAATAACTTTTATTAATCAATACCGATCAACTTTTCAACTTGTATTACAACAATTTTATGCGACGCCATCATTATTTCCATCAGTTTCTAAAATTTTGTACAAGGAAGTCAAAACGTCAATTTTGCTTTATATTTTCGGCCATTTTTAACAAAATGCTTCTGAGAACGCTGGCCAAAGCTGGGTAGTTCTGTCCCAGCAGTGGGGTGCGGAGTTGTGGGACCAAAATCTGTAAATAAACATTATAATGACTGTCACATACCACGTTCTTCAACAGTATAAAATATGATAAGGGTTTGGCGTTCTATAGGCGGAGCGTGGCGCGTAGCGTTTAGCGTGGAATGAAATTATTAGGCCCAAGCTCGTTAGTTACCCATTTTACTTCCAAAAACTCATGAGTTTCTCTTAGAAATAACCTAAAAGTGGTTACAAAAATACTCACAGAGCATATGAAAGTAAACTTATTAAGGACTGACTGATATAATATTGAAATACAATTTGTACATGACTTTCATTATTCATCATCATCAGTCTATTTCGATAGTGCTCGAGCACAGACCTTCCCTTACATCGAGGGAGCGGACCCAGTGCGGATTGGCGGATTTCACATGCCTTAGATTTTTTTCTTCTTCTAGGGCATGCAGGTTTCATCACGATGTTTTTCGTTTACCGTTCACCTTCATTATTATTAATCATTAACAAATTATCTTGGATAGTCTTATCTAATAGGAATTGTTTATAAGAATAAAATTATGATAAAAATCACTTGCCTCCATAAGGTTGAGATTTTCTCTAAAAATATTGGATCGATTTAAAAAAAAATTACAGTTACATAGTTTTAACTTCTATATACCTATATATCTAACAGTGAAAGAGTTATTGCAATAGGTCAAATAGTTTTTGAGATAATCTCAACCTTAAAATTTCTCCTGTACCTACACTGTTCTCTGTATTAGGCTGTACAAAAGCGGATATGCCTCGCTAAACGCTCCGCGTCACGCTCCGTGTATCTCCGTCCACATGCCATGGAACGCTGACAAGCCGCCACACCGCCTACGCTTCTATTCACCCTTTGACACACTTCAAAGAGACACGACGATTGTGTGTTGCGTATTTTTAAGTCTAGCAAGCGAGACATTTGTGAAAAGGAACGTTTTGCTTGTATGTGGAGTAGAGTTAATTCAGATGGGAATAACTGATTGTTAAGTGCGAGTGCACTCGATACTGGAGCCCAAGGCGGGAGATAGATAGATGGTCATTATCATTTTCTTGATGGAAGCATGATGAATAGTACACGGTTAGAAAGAAAAAGAAATGAAGATAAGATAGAAAGAAAAGCAATATCACGCACTGAAGCTGAAATGGGTGTGTCCAGAATGCCAGATGGAAAATGGACAAAACTGGTGACTATGTGACCTGGTCCATCGGTAAACAGAAATCGTAGCAGACCCAGAGCGAGATAGATGGTCAGATCATTTAACAAGTGGCAAACAACGCGGAGCGGACGACGAACGCGTGTGGTTTGATAGGTACCTATACGACTAATGAGTTACTATTTTTATAAGAATCGATAGTAACTTTCGAGTTGAACAAATTAAAAGATTAACTTTCTATGTTTTCAATAGTAGGTACAATTGATCGCAAATCATCTTGCTGCGGGAAAACAAGCACTAAAATTTCATGGTGTATGGAAGAACCACTTACCACAGCGAGTAGGACGACCAACAGTGGGCAGACTAGGTTTATCAGAAGAGACAGTACCGTCCTCACCAGCCACCAGAGACCCACCACCACGAGGACACTGGCCAACAAAACCTGGAACAGATGTCTAATATCATCATCATACACATAATCACTCACAGTCATATCCCATATGGGTGGACAGTGACAATCAATCAATCAATACATTTATTTGTTAGAATACACAGAATATGAGATGTTATACAATTTAATAATAAAGTCATGGTATTCAGCCTGTTAAGAGGCGTACAAATGTTATACACACTGATGACGGTCACTGAACTCCTTGACACTGTAAAACATATTTTGTAAGAGCCACCTAGACAACTCCGTTTTAAATGGCCTGCCTTCTAACAACGTCATCGTCTGAGGAAGTTTGTTATATAAAAAAATTGACATGTTATACACATTTTTCTTGTAAATATAAGTACGACATAGGGGCCGCCAATGGAATTTGATCTCCCGGAATCGTTGCGGTTTAGCACCAGCATTTCACCAAAGAGGACCATAGCCTTATGGGTGGCGAACATCATCGCAGTCTCTTTAGAGCACAGACTTACTTGGTCACATAGTGGTTCTACGAGTAAGGGTATGAGGTACTATTACAGGAATAAAAATCTTTGACTTTGACTTTGAAATTGAACAGTGTTAATAGCCAAATGTTAACACTGTATCATTCCCTCCTACCATCAGTCCGGGCGGACTTATTAACAATCCGCTGCTGGACGTAGGCCTCTCCCAAGACGGCTTCGGTGTATACCTGAATATAATTGTTTCTGTCATAGGATTTTCATGACGGATTACCTGAGCATCCTCATGAGCTCGAAACCAAGTCTTCAAGGCGTATACGATGGTGGCCGATTGCTCGACATGGTCACAGGATGGACTGGATACACTGAACTGGAAGAAATATGAGAAAACTATTTAATAATAATGTAGTTCAGGATAAAAGAAGATTGTCCTGCAAAGAGCGCCCCAGATACCGCTGGAGGGACGAGGCCGAGAAGGACCTGCACAGCCCGCAGGCACACACGTGGCGGCAGTCGGTGCAGGACCAGCACGACTGGCGCATTTTTGGAAGCCAAGACCCCTTCGGGTGGCTGAGCCAACAGAGTAAGTTCAGGATAAGTATCGCATGAACATATGTGAAAATGGCGTCGATTTTACTCAACATACGTTATGTCCCATCACAGTCCTCTGCCAATACAAGTGGTTGTCGCCGTACATGTCGGTGACGACCTCGTCTATCACTTGTGTGGAGTGGAATAGCGACCTGAGCAACCGCCTACTTAACACGCCACGGTCTGTAACCAAGATAGTCTTCTTTATGGCATTTTTAAAGGGGGTAGACAAGCAGTCCAGCCACCTGATGGTAAAGCGTCGCCTAGAGAGTCTAGAGACACTGGAGGGTTTGTTGGATCGATGCCAACCTTGAAGAGGTCACGTTTCTCTTGAAGCCCATATCATAGCTTTGTGGAAAGACGTACGGAGCAGCTCAAAGGCGTTTTAATATAGCAGGGTGCGCTGCAACTATTTTTACTAGCACCTAAGTCCTGACGATGTCAGATTATTGCCGAAAATAGTACAAAAATTCTGTTCGCGCAGAATTTGACAAGACACTCAATGCCTAAAAAAGGTCTTGCTGTCTTACAGCTCACCCCTTTCCTGATATTTATATTACTCTTTGCTAAACCCACAGCTTATTATTCCCTCGTGTAGTCGTGTGACATTAATTAGGCAGCGTTTCCACTATAGCTCCCACGTCGTCATAAATAGGAAACACCAACTAACCAATCCG
Organism: Tachystola acroxantha; assembly: GCA_963506565.1. NCBI lineage: Eukaryota > Metazoa > Arthropoda > Insecta > Lepidoptera > Oecophoridae > Tachystola > Tachystola acroxantha. Next base: position 14,902,927 of record OY735872.1, on the reverse strand, counting down.
CTTAACAGTGGGTAACATTTTGAAACCAACTTGTCGCCCATGCTTGTTAAATACATCACTACTTGAACATAATAGCGCGGAGGAAATTTTTACATTTTCAATTCAGAATATTGCAGAAGGTGCAGAAGAAACTGGTTTTATTTTGATATCACGAGGGTCGCATAATTTAAAACACAGATTATATATGCACAGATTAAAGATAATAGATGTTTCTATGAAGATTTAAAACGTCAAAAAGTTTTTTGTCTCGTACGTCAATGCATTACATTCTCTTTGCTCCTAGTATGTAATTCTCTTTGCGCAATTTTTATAACGATCTTTGTTCACGTTACGTCAGTAGCTAGACCACAGATTAAAGATATAAGTTTTCTATTAGCTACTAATGACGAACTGTCGAGTCCATTAATGAAATAAATAAAAAAATATTAGCTACTAGATAGAATAGTAATAGTAGTTACAAGACGAAATAAGTATGTGTTGGTTCTCTTGAAAATGGCGGGAAACGTCGGTTGCAAAATTATTTGATAATTTTTATTATAATGTCTACAATGATTATTTTGTGTTTAATTTATTGGATTTTTTGTGAATAATGTATGGTGAATTTATTGGATAATTTGAGCAAGATCTGAAGTTTCAAGCTTTTATCAAGAGTTCCCGCTACAAGCTCGGGAGTGAACGTGACTGTCGAGCAGCTTCGTCCAGAGTGATGACGCTACGGCGTCTCCTCTGGATGAAGACAAGAAGACGCGGCTACCCAGGGTGACGACGCAACGGTGACTCCCCTGGAGGAAGAGAAGACTATGATATTTTGAATATTCTGTGACGAACTGTGGAGTCCATTAAGAAAATAAATAAGTAAGTAAGGTAGGTGTTAATTTAGATAATTGAAATCAAATTAGCATAATAACATCTAGTTTTAGCTAATAAGATCCAAATCCAAATTAATTGAATTAATAAGGAAGTCGGTACAGAGACTGGCTAATTATTTCGTATTTAATTACTACATATAAATGTGTTTTCAAGCTCTCTAAATTAAATCAGTAAGTTGCAGAATATTAATTTTAGCAGGACATTAAATAATTAATACCTAGATATCATTTGCGTTAATTTTGTATAAGTAAAATGTTAATGAATATTATAAGTATAAACGAAATTAAATCATGTTTTAAATAATAGGTACCTATATTTTAAAACAAACAAACAGGGTCCAACGAGGTCCCTGGTTCGAATACGAGGGGTAAAATAAAAATCTCTATCTTTCTTTTCTCGTGTGGTTTAGTGACCAAACCTATTTGTCAAAGTTATCCAGGCCGCCCGTAGGTCTTTGACGTGGCCTAACGACTGCTGTCCAGCGACAACAACCGGAACGAACTGCTTAAGGTCGTTCTACCAGCGAATGACCTTGGCGAATGGCACCGCCCACTACCCCCGTTCCCCTCCGTTCCCCTCAGCATAAATACGCGAGCACGATGAGCGCCACTCAGCGGTATAATGTGTAAACTACTCAGATTACCGCCCGCCGACCGGGTTTACTTATGACCTTTCCGCGCACGCCATCTAGCGGAATATTATCGAAGTGACAACATTAGAGGAACCCCCTATTTATAGAATGAAAATACCTAGGTAGGGTAAAGGACCCAGAAATCAGCCTTTTAGTGGAAATTCTTGCTGCTGACCCCGAACTGTATAGTGAAGTGAAAAAATTTAAGAAAAAAAACATTAAAATTTAATTCAATATTCAAAAAGTTTTAGCTATTTTATTGCCACAGACTTACATCAGATTTTCGGATTTCAATTAAAATCATAATTAGAAATTGTCACCTACGTTTAATTTAGTCTTCTCATCTAGCGATTTTCTTATTTTTCTGCATTAATTTCGCTGTTGACCTGTCTTTTATTGTTGTGAGCGGAAATATATAAAAGTAGTTAGATATTTTACCTCTGTACTCTAATAGGCATGGTGATTGATTTTGAAAAACTGTTCTATATTGTTTGGAAGTAGCGTCTAATTCCTAAAAATATAATATTTCCGTAAAAAATGAAGAGATGTAGACAAAATACGCGACAATAATTTTAAGTTTAAATTTTGACGCTAAAACGCTCCCGGGTGTCATGGCGTCCCGTGTGACGTCACTTTGTGGTTCATGTATAAAGAATTTGATATTTGATCAGTGTTGCTAGATCCGTATTTATTATTATTATTTTTTATTATAGTAGGGCGAGGCTGAAAAATACGTAGATTTCCGTAGATTGACTCTAGAAAAACCCGTAGTTTTACGGACTTATTTTAATAAGCTGTCTGGCTGACTAAAACCATAAAATGTGGTTGATAGCCGGTAAAGAAATTAAAAATTAAAACAAACTTTACAAATTGCAGAAAAAAAAATCCGTAGATCTACGGGTTTTTCCGTAAGTCCTGGAAACACTGCCCCAATCGTGACGTCATTCGCTCTGATTGGTGTTTAGCGTAATATGGCGGATTGAGCTATTTCGTAATGAAATGAAATGAAATAAATTTATTTGCATATGATTTTGGTAAATAAATAGGATGTTCGATAGGTTCAGGCGGATCAATCAAAATCTGCTTAGACATAAGCGTGCAAATATTTTCGTTTTATTCACATTTACATTAAGATTATTAGAATTCATCCATGTTATAATTTTACTAACTGTCATATTTATCTCATTTTCAAACTCTGTCAAATGTATGTCCTTAATTTTGGCATTACCCTTTACTATTGTTACACCTAAAAAGAATCGCCATTGACCGGATGACGTCGGCAGTGCACGTGGCGCCATTTTGCGCGCAACTATTAAAACACCGTGCGGCAGGCGGGCCGCTCTCATTCGGTCTGCGATCGTCGTCATGTTCAGTGATCGTCGTGTGTGCTGTGTGGGTTGCCCCACACCGTCTCCGTGCTTCTGTTCCTGACCCTGGCGCCTGCCTGGTCTAATTTCTGAGTCGCTCTGCTGCCCAGACTACGTGTAAATTTAAGTTAAGTGCATTGTTTCAGTGAAGTGATAATTAGTGCATAATAAGTGATTCACATTTCGTTGCCGCCTAGAACTTTTAGGTTATGTGGTGTGGCAGATAGCCAAATAGCATAAATGGCTCATAGTACTGTTAAACCTCATCAATGTCGGATTAGTGCAAACCCGTGTGTGCTGTTAATGTAACTTTGTGTAATAGATAATGAAATATGTCGCTAGCTAATGTTGTGCGGGTTAAATAATAAATTGATTATGACAATCACTGGTAATTGTTTATTTTATATTATCACGCTAACCTTGATGTGTAATAGTTTCAGAAGTGGGATAAAGATTAAGAGGACCTGACAACGCAACGTGTCCGAGAGCAGTGGCGACGAGGATCCTACCATGCGAGCAGCAAAGCGAGGTCGTGCGCTACGCCAAGGCGACAAGATGGCAGACGCTGACCGCTCATCTGATAACCCAAGCCCATTCCCCGCGTTAGAAAAATTGGTAACGGACAAGAGACAAGGTATGGTGAACCAATATTTACTTGATAGGAGAGACAGCAAACTATGTGATCACATAAATCAATCATGAGATATCTACAGCTGGGATGAGGATAAGAAGCGCATATCATGTGCAAGCTCGGTTGGATGGTACAGACCGTGGGTGGTACAATCGATTAGATAACTATGATTGTGCTAAATGTTTTGAGTTTTCGATTATGCAGTAGGCTTATGCAGTAGGCTTGTGCAGTAGGCTTGTGCAGTAGGCTTGTGCAGTAGGCTTGTGCAGTAGGTTTGTGCAGTAGGATTGTGCAGTAGGCTTGTGCAGTAGGCTTGTGCAGTAGGCTTGTGCAGTAGGCTTGTGCAGTAGGCTTGTGCAGTAGGCTTGTGCAGTAGGCTTGTGCAGTAGGCTTGTGCAGTAGGCTTATGCTGTAGGCTTATGTTGTAGGCTTATGATGTAGGCTTATGCTGTAACTGCTAGTGCGCCGAGAGATTTTCTATGATGAATTGGTATTGTGTAGGAGATGTCAAGTGAGTGTAAGACACAGAAGAAGGTGTAAAACTGGGCACTGATAAGGCCACTATGATCGCCGTAAAGATCGAAGGCTCTACTGGTGGAGCTATGTTCAAACCGCGGTACTACAACTTTTCAGGACTGGCGAACATCATTAAGGCTATGGTTTTAGAGGGCGATAGCGGCATGCTGGAGGTGTGCAACCTGGACGGCCAGAGCCTGGCGTTCACTGCTGGTACAGTCTTGGCTCGGGGGCAGGACTGCACTGAAGCTTTGGGTAAACATTGCATTGGGTGAGTCAAATGTTTTAAGTCTGTACTGTGGTCCAATTTTGATGCGAAGAGTGATATGAGTGGTTTCGTACCGTGCTGTAGGCAGACCGTTGGTTCCGTGCCGTGTTCCACTGAGGTGGTTTGAGAGGATGAGCTGCATTTGGATGGTTCCGTACCGATGTATAACGCCGATAAAATAAATCGAACTTTGATCATAATTGTGAGACTGTGTATACTGTCTGTAGTAACGTGGAGTTTAATCTTATGGCTGAGGAAGTGGTTAATGGTATAAAATTCAAAAATATTGACATTAGCAACAATGACATGACTTATTTTCCTAGCTTAGATCTCGCAATCGTACCACCAAGTGCCGTTGTCAAATCCATCTATACACAAGACAGAATTAATCACGTCCATAGGTAGAATAGAATAAATGTTTATTTGGTAGCCAATCAACACACTTAAATTATAATTGCAATGTAGGTAATTAGTAAAATTTAGAAAGAAAAAAAACATCTAAGTTAAGTTACTACATATATTATGATAATGGTAATTACGAGTATCTTCGCGTCTCGTTCGGTATATCCAATTCCTCTGCAGTATTTCATCGTCTTATTGATTGTTTAACAAGAAAACGAATTACAGAATAAATAATTATTTAAACGATGGACATGCATGGCGTGTCGCTGGTTCCGCATGAAGGATCAAGGTTTAGTTTGTTAATCATATGTAGTTATCTAGATATTAAGTAATTTAATTGTAATTATTTTAAATGATTTCTTATTCAGCAGCGGCACATTTTTGAGACATGGACATTTTGAGACTTGGACATTTTGAGACTTGGACATTTCGAGACTTGGACATTTTGCAACCGCTTGACATTTTGCAAATTGGACATTCTGCGACTAAACGATTTTCCCTTGCAAAGTTACCTAATTTTAAATTCCAGAAAAAATATTGACTTGCAAAAATGTTTACAAAGTCCTTACTCGTGATAAAGAGAGAGATTTGATTCGCTTAGTAAAATTAATGCTGTTGAAAATTTGAAATCTGGTTTTTGATGGCGATATATATAATTTCCCTCAGTAAATGTATCAAGTGGGTTAGAGCTCATCAAGTTGCCACTGAGAACTTTGAGACTTTGGATACCCCTTTGTCAAGAAAGACTTGTTTTCTAGGATAGTAAGACGGTGGTTACTGGTTCAATATGACATTGAGTTAGACATAGGGCTGGTGACAAGATGCGGATTGAGTAGAAACCAGGCAAATATAATATGTTCTGTCTACGGAAGATTGGATTTAGACTGCTCAACCATAGGATGTGAGGTTAAACAATATTCTGACTCAAAACTATGTAATATCTGATGAAACTTTGTACCATAAAAAAAAAAAATATTGCTTGTCTATCCCAATATACCCAAGGATACTGTTCATGTTGACCACGGGGACTGTTCCCAAAGAGATGCGAGTGTTAACCAGTATATTCTAGTGACGACAGATTCCTTTTTCAAATTTTATTCACATGCCTTTAAGAGGCATTTCAAGGATTTTGCTGTAGAGTAGGTTAATAGGGCAAATTTTGGAGGAGTTGAGAGTAGCTGGCGATAAGAAGTACTTGGGAATCTTGAGATATTATACTGACTGACATGGTTTCAATCAGTATCAATAACACACGACATGACACTACAGGACATGGCACTACAGGACATGGCACTACAGCACATGACACTACAGGACAGAACACTACTTAGATCTCATGTTTAAATACAAAAGTAGAGTCCGGCTTAGAAAATAGTGATAATACCACCGGTCTTAGTTTTGATAAGGAAAGAAAGCCTGGCCATGTCTAACGTAAGGTGAGATTTACTTTGGGCCATAAGCATAATTTGTCGATAGTTTATATAATTATTTTCGATACAATAATAAAACACAGATTATTATAATGTAGAGAATCCTAAAGTAATGTATTTATGACATTAAAATTGCGTTTCAATTATGACTATGCACAATATTTACATGAAACAGTAACTTAAAAGTTAATTTGTACAATCTGCACATACGAACTAGCGAATTGTTGCGTGCTACGTTGTTCGTCCATACAGCTGGCATTCCAATGCAAAACATGGTTGATGTGGATACCTTGAGGCCCTACGTAGGGGTGGCTGGGTCAGCTACGGCTGGCTGGTAATGATAGAGTAGTAGACGCGGAGGGTTTGGTAGAATTGCTTGAGACTTTCTATAAAACAAAATGAGAGTAAAGTGAATGCTGTAGTGATGCGCTCATTGCGTAGTAGGTAGAGGTGTGGAGCTAGTGAAATTGTGTGACAGGATAAATCGATGCTGTAGAGATGCGCTCATTGCGTAGTAGGTAGAGGTGTGGAGCTAGTGAAATTGTGTGACAGGATAAATCGATGCTGTAGAGATGCGCTCATTGCGTAGTAGGTAGAGGTGTGGAGCTAGTGAAATTGTGTGACAGGATAAATCGATGCTGTAGAGATGCGCTCATTGCGTAGTAGGTAGAGGTGTGGAGCTAGTGAAATTGTGTGACAGGATAAGGAATGAAGTGATCCGAGAACACATTGTGGTCTGAAAGAAAATGTTATAAAGTGGATGGGAAAAGAGTATCTTACTCTGATTTGGGCGTTTAGAGCAAGCGAAGAAAGGGAGGCTCAATTGCGATCTACAACAGACCGACGAGTGTGTATGAAGAGATTGATGAATGCTGATGAAACGAGAGTTGTATGCTAGGATCGCAGCAGATGGGAGTTCATCGTTTCTGTTTACCCCTACGGGAATGAGACGCGAGTTTCTGACGATGATGAGTTGCTGATGATGATGATTATTATGGTAAAGTCAATTTATTCGTCAATCACTTGCGTTCTCTTCTGCAGGACGGCCGAGCTGTTACACCTAAAAAGAATCGCCATTGACCGGATGACGTCGGCAGTGCACGTGGCGCCATTTTGCGCGCAACTATTAAAACACCGTGCGGCAGGCGGGCCGCTCTCATTCGGTCTGCGATCGTCGTCATGTTCAGTGATCGTCGTGTGTGCTGTGTGGGTTGCCCCACACCGTCTCCGTGCTTCTGTTCCTGACCCTGGCGCCTGCCTGGTCTAATTTCTGAGTCGCTCTGCTGCCCAGACTACGTGTAAATTTAAGTTAAGTGCATTGTTTCAGTGAAGTGATAATTAGTGCATAATAAGTGATTCACATTTCGTTGCCGCCTAGAACTTTTAGGTTATGTGGTGTGGCAGATAGCCAAATAGCATAAATGGCTCATAGTACTGTTAAACCTCATCAATGTCGGATTAGTGCAAACCCGTGTGTGCTGTTAATGTAACTTTGTGTAATAGATAATGAAATATGTCGCTAGCTAATGTTGTGCGGGTTAAATAATAAATTGATTATGACAATCACTGGTAATTGTTTATTTTATATTATCACGCTAACCTTGATGTGTAATACTATCATTGTAATATCATCTGCAAATAATATAGATTCGTGACTTGTAATATCCGGAAGATCATTGATATACATGATAAAAAGTATTGGTGGTAGTTTTATTTTATCAAAAATAAGATCAATCTAGCTACGAATAGAAAAATAAATGTGTTTTTCAAAATCTGTGAGTCTTATTTAATTAGATAAACACATGATTTTAGAGATTCTTTGGTACTGTCACCATGCCTATTATTTACCTACTTATTATTTAATTTGCAGGCAAGTACAAAAAAATTCGACGTAATATGCCAAAGTTGATTTGGGAAAATATTAGTTTAATTCCAATGGAAATAATTGTATCTATACCGCAGCCCAAATCAAGTGTCTTATTTTGTAAACAAATATGATCGTCTAATTACCTGTTGTGATGTAACACTGAAGGAACTGATTGATCGAACCTGTTCATCATTGTGAAAATAAAGTAGGTAATCTGATCTAATAATGTGAAAATAACTGTGCAATAATCACAGGACAACTTAAAATATAATAGGGTAGGGTAGTTTTTGTTTACAAAATAATACACTTGATTTGGGCTTCAGTATAAGTACTTATTTCATTTACAATGTTAAGGTACTAAATATTGTAAATGAAATGCTAAAACCTAAATATCATGCTACTATCCGCTTTTTACCCTTCGGGGGGAAAACGGGTCTAATATCTGCTTATTTGCACACACAGCAGCAAAAGACAGATCATAATGGAGAAAAATAAAAATCACTGGATAAACTGGCCAAACTTAGGACACATTACCCTATTCGATATGAAGAAATGACGAAAATAAAAATTATATATATATATTTTTTTGGTAAAATTCTTCCCAGAGGGAAAGGCAAAGCCAACTAGGGCATACAGCCTGGTCTGATGTTATTAGAATGTCTGAATTCTTATAAATACATACACATATACGAAGATAACCTAACCTAAACCTATTGTGCTCTGTTTTTTTTACCTTTCTGTCTATAATTTCCGGTTTAGTTAATACAATATATTGAAAATAAAATCAAAAATTAATAAACGAAGAAAAAAAGGTAAAACCAAGAAGTTCTTGAAAAAGCGGATTTGAACTAGGTACTCTTTGCTTATTCGATGTCGAGAAATTATGGAAATAAAAAATATTGTGCTCGTTTTGTTTTTATATTTGTCTATAATTTCCAGTTTGGTCAATATATGTTGAAAATAAAATTAAAAATTAATAAATGAAGAAAAAAAAGTAAAAATGAAGTTGTCGAAATTGCGGATTTGAACCAGGGTTTCTTCGCTAAATACAACCCGTACGCTCACGCTCAGCCACCCCGGCTAACGCGGCTATGCGGCGTCGCGGTGAAATAAGCGATTGCTTGATTTCAAACTGTCAGCTGATCAAAATCTCAACCGCGTGCCATAACCAAAAATTACGCACGACGCGCTCGCGAGTCGCTGCGGAGCAAAAAGCGACACGGGTTCCCCGTCTGAGGGCCGTCGGCCGACTGCGTCCCGCGTCTCTCGCGCGGACCCGCGAATGAGAAATTGATTTTTAATCGATATCTTCTTGTTAACATTGAATTTTCGAAAAGTTTTATTTCAGAATTTTAGAGCGCCTCTGCCCCAATTTTTAGGTACAGGACTTTTGTAAAGTATGCTTCCAAATAAAGACTTTATACATAAAATGTGTTGAAATAGAGGCCACTTCGGATTTTTTTTATGTGAGTTTGGTAAAGGCTAGAAAGAAAATATACGTTCACATTATAGACGAAATGTCGCTAAATCACATATATTTATTGCAAAGCTCTAGGTGCTACTACAAAAGAGTAGACGACGACGACAGGTCATGCTCCTTCCATCATTGGGTGGAGCGTATGGGCCTAAGAGTCTCCTCTGTTGCCCCGGCAGGGTCTCGTCGGCCATCGGGCCGACGGTGATGTGGCCCCTCAGAGGGAGGGGGTTTTTGGCAAATGTTCTCGCACGGTTAATAACGATACTGTAATGTAATATTGTGTATGGCGGTTTTCTTGCTCTTTTTCTATTTTGTTGCTATTGTTTTTTTTTTTTTTTTTGTGTCGTCGTTTTTATTTTATTTTTATTTTGTTTTTTATGTAGTTTTTTTTTTTTTTTTGCACACAATAATACATAACAGTACCGTAATCAAGCGTGGAGGGGTCAAGGCGGGGGGTGGATTAAGCTTAAATTGGGCTTGCAGGCGCGCTGGGCTACTCGTGACTCAAACCTGCCACAGAAGGTGGCGGGGAGCGAAGCAGCTCTCTCTGGAGGGGGCGACCTTCCGGAGGGCGCGCGTGCAAGGGAGCGAGACCTCGCAGGTGGGAGTGAGTGCTGTTATCGGCGCGGTCGAATAAACGACGCGTCAACCTCAGCACGAACCCTTCCACCGACTCGATCTCCACGTCGCGGGCAATTACGTCATTTCTGACGTATCTGCCCGCGCCCGTGATTGCTCTCAGGGCTAAGTTTTGCTGCACCTGCAGTCTGGCCTTCTGTGTCGCGGAACACAGCGAGTACCAGGCTGGGGCAGCGTAGGTCAGGCGCGAACGGACATAAGTCTTGAAAATCCTCAGCTTTGCACGTAAGGGTAGCCTCGACGATAGAACTGGTCGCAGAAGTGAGCGCGCGATCTTAGCCTGGTGGGTCACATGACTCACCATTGGCACCATGCGCAGCGACCGGTCTATGTGGCACCCCAGGTACCTAACCGAGGATTCCCAATTCACCTCCTGACCTCGGAGCTTAAGTGGGGGAGGGAGAATGCGCTGCTGTCCGGTAAGTAGTGCGGCCGTCTTGCCAACGTTGACGGCCACTCGCCACTTATCGAGCCATGCAGGCAGCAAGTCGAGTAGTCGCTGCATTTTACGTGCAGCGATCTCGGCCCGCTGTGACGAAGCGAAGTAGGCGCTATCGTCCGCAAACAGAGCTAGTTCGACATCCCGTTCACCCTCGCTCAGCCGGCCGGCGAGGGTAGGAATGTCGTTCGTGTAGGTGGCATACAGGGCCGGGGAAAGGCAACTGCCTTGTGGGACGCCCGCGGCGATCAAACGGGGGGCCGAGTCGCTTCCTTCGACCGCAACGTAAAAGCTGCGGTTTTCTAGAAACGACGCGACCACCCGGATCAGTGCCTGCGGGGCCGTGGTCTCCAACAACTTGTACAGAAGGCCCTCGTGCCACACACGGTCAAAGGCCTTCTCGACATCGAGAAAGACCGCCACCGTGCGCCGCCCGAGGTTGCTCTCAACAGCAAGATGGTGGAGAACACGGACTAGTTGCAACGTTGTTGAGTGGTCGCTGCGGAAGCCGAATTGCTCTTCCCGCACCTTGAGGTGCGGGAGCAACCGCCTCAGCAGCAAGCGCTCAAACAACTTGGCTATGTTCGGTAGGAGGGTGATTGGTCGGTAACTAGAAGGGAGGCGCCTGTCTTTGCCCGGTTTGGGCAGCACGATGACTCTGCCCAATCTCCATGCCTTGGGAAAATGACCCGTACGCAAGATTCCGTTGAAGAGTCTGGTGATCGCGGTGGGCGGTGATCGCGGTGGGCATAAGGGCGCCGACGCCCCCGCCCTTTTCAACCCGTCCGTTGATGGACGCGCGCGCGCACTCACCTCACCTGTCTCGGAGTGCGGCGACCGCGACTCCTACGACTAACACCACGGCCCGCTCGAACTTGCCGTCGACAGATCTCCCGTCGTGTAGCTTTTCGCACACGACGATTGAGGAGGAGCGACCGCAAGACATCGACCTGGCGGTGGTGGTGTCGCCCACAAGGGTGAGGGGCGACGGGAGGACCGCAAGTACCGGTAACCCTCCGTTACCGGCGGGGTCCCCCCCTCGCCCGCCCTCCTCACCGCCTGTCATGACGTATGCCAGTGCGGCTGCGTCCCCCCCCCCCCCCCGCCACAGTCCCCTCGCCCCGCCCGCTCGCCGACCGAACGCGGAACGGTCACTGCGGGCGCGCAGGGCGAGAATCCCGCCATTTCCCGCCGCGCTTATCCACCGATTGTGGTGGAGCAGATGCCCGAGTGGCCGCGGCACTTGGCGGCCATTAAGGCCAAATTAGGTAGCGCACCTAATTGCCGCCCTTTCGGCAGGGGACTTCGCTTCACGGCGAAGTCCACTGACGAGTATAGGGTGGTACAGCGCTACCTAATAGAGGCCAACAAGGTGGACCCGGGCATCCGGTTCCACTCATACTCGGTGGCGGCGGACCTTCCAACCAAGGTCGCGCTGAGAGGTCTGCCTGTGGGCACGCCTCTCGGCGATATAACAGTGGCCTTGGCGGAGCTAGGCTTCGAGGTCCGCCACTCTCGCCCCATCCCACCCATCCGAGGCAGGCCCGGCTGCCTCTATTTCCTCGAGCTGCCGCATATGGAGCAGGAGGAGTTGGCGCGCCTGTACGCGGTGACGGAGCTTCTCTGTCTTCCAGGCGTCGTCATTGAGGCCTGGAAAGGCAGAGGAGGCCCGCCCCAGTGCCACCGCTGCCAGGCGTTTGGCCATTCGTCGGCCAATTGTTTCCGACTGCAGCGGTGCGTACGCTGCGGGGATGAGCACGCGGCGGCCGACTGCCAGCTGGCCAGGGGCGCCACCCCCAAATGCGCCAATTGCGGCGGCCCACACTCCGCCAATGACAGGCGGTGCAAATTCCTTATACAGGAGGCGAGACGTCGCAATATAAAGATGTCCCCCCCCGTCCCCACGGTGACTGCGCGCGCTGGCACGGCCAACCCGCAGACAGAGGTCCGCGCGGCGCAAGCTCCGCTCCCTAGACGGGTCCGTTTGGCCCCGCCCCCAGCGGCAGCGGTAGGAGTCCCTGCTCCCAGCCTAGCCCCACCTTCCAATCCCGGTACGGCCCGTACCGAACCTCTTCCGGCCAGGAAGCGCAGGAAGCGCGGTAAGCGGGCCAAAAAGGCCGCCCTGGCCACTCCCGCTCCGGCACCCCACCGCACCTCAACGCCCAACCATATGGGCACTATAGGGGGCCTGATGCCCTATTTTGTGGCACCACAGCCGCAGCTGATGCAGCTGGCACAGCTGCCGCTGCAGCTGCCGAGGTACCCCCTCCATCCCCCCCCTTCCAGGCCTCAGCCCCCCGCGCCACCGCTGCTGCGACCCACGCCCAGACACCCTCCACCCCCACCTGCTGTAGCAGCGCCTACCCCACAGGGTCAGCCGATGGAGGTACAGCCAGTCTCCCCCACCGACTTAGTTTCGGATCGCGCCCCCCCACAGCCCTCTCATACGAGCGGAGCCGATCCCCGGGACGCGCAGAGGGAGAGTACAGCCAAGCTGATACTCTTCTTCAGCGACGTGCTTAGGGATCTGCACCGCTCTATCCTCGAAGGTGAGGATTCTCAGCAGATTATTCTGAGTGCCCTGCATGGGCTTACTAAGTTCGTGTCATGTCAGCGCTCAGACTAGTCTACTGGAATCCCGGTGGCATCACTGCCAACCTTCACCAGCTTCGCCTTCTTGCCCAGACGCAAGATATTCATATCTTGTTGCTGGGTGAGACTAAACTTTTGCCGCAGCATGACCTTCTGATTCCTAATTACTTCACGTATCGACGTGATGAAGTCTCGCCCAGCGGATTCCCATACAGGGGTACCGCGGTGTTGGTTAGAAGAGACATCATTCACGAAGAGCTGGAGCCCGCCAACTTTGTCTCCACCCGCACGACGGGTGTGAGGGTAAGGGTGGCGGGTAGGGAGATGAAGATTTATGCTGCATACAGGCCCCCTACGGGCAACACACCCCTTGTCCCCGCCGATATCCACACTCTTCTCGATGGGGGGCTTCCTGCAATAGTGGCTGGCGATTTAAACGCCAAACACCCGGCGTGGCACTCACGTGTCATAAACGCCGCGGGCAGGTTGCTCTATGAAGATTCGGACGAGTGTGGATATGAGGTATTAGGTCCCATGTCCCCTACGCACGTTCCCTCGAACTTGCGGCACCGCCCGGACGTACTAGACATAGTGTTGTACAAGGACCTTCCTTGTACGATCGAGGTGGAGACGCTGTACGAGACCAAAAGAGTAGATAGCCTTCAAAGACTGTGGTTTGGCTCCCTGAAGTCCCTTAACGTGCGCCACGAGGCACGGAGGGGCTTAGATTAAAGAGTCACTAGCGGTCACCCATCCAGGTCATGACCTCGCCCAACGTTGCTTAACTTGTACGATCGTTTTCAACGTGTACTCGCAACTGGCCTACGAGCCCCTTTCTGTATTATAATAAGTATTATTATTTAGATTCTCGTTTCGCGTACAAAATAGACGCAAGAAAATTTTAAATCTTAAACCTTGTATACGAGGCTTCACAGCTTACTTCGTTTACTTTGTTAATTCTAAATTACATTATATTTGAATTTACAAAGTACGAGTAACCGAGAGAAAACATTAGGTACTCAAACAGTCATACTCAGTACTTATCTTATTCAAAATATAATAAAGCACAGTTACTGATGTCTAGAGAGGGGCGTAACGGCTCGGTCGTAATCGGACTTGGTTTTAAGTTTCAAGTCTCAATCGGACCTACAGCCAAACAGCGCGCTTTGTTTTACTGTAGGTTCAGTTCGATTGACTTAGTGCGTGAGCACACGGTGCGTTGCGGCGGCGGCGCCGCTGCGTCGTCTTACATACAAATATCTGTGGCATGCACACGATGCGTTGCGGCGCCGCACCGGACTCGCGCCGCGCGAGACGAGGCGGGGAGGGGGGAATGCGTTGCGGCGCCGCACTCGCCGGAGCGGCACCGCTCAGTTGTTTATGCGCCACAAGGGATGGGAACATTTAAACTAACTACAACATTTAAAATAACAATTTCCTGGAGAAAAAATTAATTAGAGGGACTTCTTTTAACCATTATTATACGATTTTATATAGGTATTACATATGCATAAAATCGGGTATTCGTAATCTCTGGCCGAAAGCCGCTACATCGACGGTCGCTATATCGAAACGCTACATCGATGGGTCACTGCATCGACAGTACACCATATCGACGGGTCACTGCATCGACAGTACACTATATCGACGGGCCACTGCATCGACAGTACACTATATCGATGGTACGCTACATCGACAGTACACCACATCGATGGTACGCTGTATCGACGACTTAGGTGGCGCTCGTGGCTTCATCATCATCATCAGTCTATTAATATTGCCCCACTGCTCGGGCACAGACCTTCCCTTACACGAGGGATTTTACACCTAAACATACATACCTTATTCAATCTTGAATCACACCTTCTTTGGAAAATCGTAATCGGACTCGAATCGGATCACGTAACCGCACGCAACCCTAGCCCCGTCATACGGCTTTCTTATCTGACTCTCTCCCAGCAAATTCGTTTTGCTTTTACCCACTTTTTTCCGTGGATTATGTTTTTGTTGTCACAAAGCAGGAAAATGTTGTTGCGATTAGGGAGTGCTCGCGTTTTAATGTTTTAACACTTTTAAATGCAGCTCTGAGATTAATTAATTTGTTTTAATTTAAATAAGGCTTGTTAAAAAGCTTATTACAGAAAACAATCATTGACGTCGTAAAATTAATTTAAGTTATCTATCATCAATGACTAATTTCGCGCTCAAAATTGTCTTGAAACTCATGCTCAAAGATTCTCAGTGTGTTTTTTCAATGTCTTTATTACTCGGGATGAATGAATCTGTCTTTCATCCCGAGTAATAAAGACATTGAAAAAACACACACGCGCGAAACTTTGGCCGGCAACCTCAGGCGGCGATATTAGTTAAGTTTGTCCCAGAAAATGACAGCTTAGCCAACAAAAATAATTAGATAGGTACTTACTTAAGTTTTGCTCCAAAATTAAAACCTAATTCATAAAAAAATGTTTTGAGCCGCCGTTTTGAAACGTAGGTATTTAGTGGATTGCAATAAAATGTTAATCAAGACTGTTTCGAGAACTACTATATTGGCGATTTACACTCACGTTTCATAACTTAAACGTAACTTAACCGTAATTTATTCGTAACGTAATCGCAAGTTGATAGCAACTTAATCGCAACATAATCGCAACTTAATCGCAACTAAATCGCAACTTAATCGCAATTTAATCGCAACTTAATTGCAACTTAATCGCAACTTAATCGCAATTTAATCGCAATTTAATCGCGACTTAATCGCAACTTAATCGCTACTTAATTGCAACTTTTATATATATATTTATTTAGGGATATTTGTACACATGGTGACAATGTCAATCCCATCGTAACTATTCTAAAAGAACTAACTTATCTAATTTTTTTTAAAGCGAGAACAACATTTTATCTGGGCCTGAAGTTGGCTCAGCTAAAATGCCATGAAATATACCTACATCGAATTTACATAAACCTAAACTATTAAAAATATGTTCTCTTTTAGTCGCGTACCGGACATATTCCATCACAATAATGTTGCAAGTCTTTGATGAATCTGGGTGGTCTGTGATGAATCTCGACTTTATTGCGATGCAAAACGGTGGCAACCATTTTGGAGCATAGATCAAAAAGCTTGTCACTACGAGGCAGCGGCTAGGAATGGATTTTTTTTAAATCCTAGCGCATTGGGCACGCTTCCAAACCCCGAAACACCTGTTAAGAGCCTTCATGAGTCAACTAGCGCCACCAATCTTAAAAAAATAATATCTTCCAATGTAATCAATTTTATTAAAAAAGCTATTTACAAAATGTTTATTACGATAAATACTATTTTTTAAATGCTTATTTTTTATAACGTGATTCAATTTCGGTAAGTTGTAGTTAGCATAATTGCGGAAAACGGCCGTTTTTGGCACATTTGTGAACTACAACTTAGCTTGTCGCAATTATGCCATGTATTGTGTATATTGAAAAATAGTATTCATCCTAATAAACATTTTGTAAATAGGTTTTTTAATGAAATTGATTAAATTGGAAGATATTATTTTTTCAAGATTGGCGGCGCTAGTTGGCTCGTGGAAGGCCCTTAACTTGATAATTCAAAATTCAACATTTAATTTTGTGCAAAAGGTATCATAATAATAAATATTACATTTCAACCTTATGATTATGATTATGATGTTGATATTTTCAATCTGTCCGCCGGTTTGTTCAAGAAACAGGTATTTAAAGCACTTTCAAACAATTTATTGTAATACCACATCCAGGTTTTTGCTGTAACAATTTATCTGTATTATGAATCATAATTTGTGTTACTGTCAACTAGGTATCTTTTTAAAATTATGTTGTGGATGACGATGCTGGTTACACAATTACTAATTAGTATTAAGTATCTTACTTTTATATAAGACACATTGTGTAATTGTTTGTTATCCTGAATAAAATAAAATAAAAATAAAAATAAACCTAGTAGTGAATATAGGGCGCATTGCCCGTGGTCCACCTACATAGTTCACCTGGGTGGACTACGGTACATTTTTTGGCCCATTGCACGGTTGAAGACAGAGAAAGGTGTGTGTAGTAGAGTTTTTAAGGATGAGATTTCATCAAAAACTACTTGACCTATTGCAATAATTCTTTCACTGTTAGATAAAAGTTCAAACTATGTACTGTAAAATAATTATTAAAATCGGTCCAGTGGTTCTAGAGAAAATCTCAACCTTATTGAGGCCCCCTGTATCACAATCTATATATTTTGAAAAATAAAATCAAACTTAATTTAGAATAATTACTAGGTAGGTATGTTTTAAATGACTTCATCATTAGCGTATTTTACTTATTTGTGGACGAAATCTAAACCTAAACGCAACTATAACTCACAATCATATTCTGCATAACGTAAGAGGCAAGAGGCATCGCTTAACGACGACCTAATATCCAGTATATTCCTATATTCCACTTGGCGATATATCCCGTCGCTCGTGAACTCGGCCCGGATGTGTGTGGCATCATGTGATTCACGATTCACACGGAATCGGATATCCGGCTGCCTGATATATGCTGCGGTCGGTTACCGCAATAGGTTCAAGAACGCATATTATTTGCGACTAATTTTAGATTTTATGTGCGCTACTCATTGATCTCCTATAAACAACTAGATACACAGTCTGCCTTCTAAAAATATCCGAGCGCAAAGAAGGTCCAAACGGATGGAACGGATGGTCTATTTACTTTATTGGACATTATTTGGACGTTAACAATAGACCCTTATTTGGGTATTTTTTTAAATTGTTTTAGTAAGACCTTTGTGTATCTAGTTATTTATAGGAGATCAATGGCGCTACTGGATGCTATAATAACTGTATTATTTACTATTATTTAGTCTATTAATGGACTCGACAGTTCATCATTCGCCAATGTCATGTTACAGAATATTCAAAATATCATATCGTCTTCTCTTCATCCAGGGATGCCGTAGCGTCGTCACCTTGGGTATCCGAGTCTTCTTGTATTCACCCAGAGGAGTCGCCGATTAATTATATTTCAAATCACATGGCTTAGAGTTTAGATTTACTTAGTCTCGTATGCTGTTATTCATGAATCTAGTTAAACCTCACTTCTTAAATCGTGTTGCTATCCTTTTCACACTTCGTTTCGAGATAGGGGACCTAAACCTAGGCCTTGGCCTTGTGTGTAGATATATCATAAAGATTGATGGGTACTGTAACATCAGGAAAACCCGTTGTTCTTCTTTTAATCATATTAATTTAGGAATACATTAAATATTAAGTTTAACTGTCAACGGTTTTGCAATAACATCATCAACATCGTCAGTATCTCTAATTCCCTTCGGTACTTTTATAGTTTCATAATCAATCCGACCACAAGACATCGGCATTTCCGTACTTTTCATCTTATAAGGAATAACAATTTCTAGTTGTGCGTCATCCATTGACCATTTCGCTTTACTGGTTTCCACGAGTTCTGGTAAACTCCTTACTTCTACTATCATCTTCGTTTTCATTACGTTTCTTCTTACACTAACAAACAATGTTCCATGTCTGATAGTAACAGCAACGTCTTTTTCTTCTACATTTATCATTGGTATAATAATTTTGTAATCGTCTCCATAATTCACCTTTGTTCCCCTATTATTGATTCGTTCGCAAAACTCTTTAAATTTCTCATCAGCTTTTATGAGATCCCTTGAGAATTCATTGAAGAGTTCTTCTGGATCATCTGTTCTGTAATTTTTGGACCTAGTTTCATCGTTTCGGTGTTTCGGTGAACGTTTCCAGTTGTTTTCGCGATAACAATCAAGCTCATTAAAGAAACAAACTAAAAATAGATATACCACGTACATTGTAGACGTCTTCTCCCCACAATATTACTTTAAAGACTGATTTTTATTATACAAGCAGTTATCATTTTGTATTTCTTGGAAAGATACAAAACTGTGTCTTATTATAATAATAAATAACAATCATTACTCGTACTGTTAGTGTAATAAGCTGTAGGTTACTAAAACCGTTCGGTTCTTATAAATTGTCTGTCATCCTGTGTTTCCCCTCATGAGAATACTTCTAGATAACCTTTGAACCTTCTTGATAAATTATAAAACTGGCAGCATTTCATTTTTAGATGATTTATTTATTTATTTTATTAATATAACAGTTCGTCATGTTACAGAAAAATCAATTTATAATAGTCTTCTATCTTCCTCCAGCGGAGTCGCAGTAGCGTCTTCACCGTGAGTAGCCGCGTCTTCATCCAGAGGAGACGCCGTAGCGACATCACTCTGGACGAAGCAGCTCGACGGTCACGTTCACTCCCGAGCTTGTAGCGGGAACTCTTGATAAAAGCTTGAAACTTCAGATCTTGCATAAATAATCCAATAACTTCACCATACTGTCATTTGCGAACGTTTTCTGATTAATTTAACGTGATATTTTTTTTCTTCTTCAAAATGCATCTAGATCTTACCTTCCATGAGCCACCTAGCGCCGCCAATCTTAAAAAAATAATATCTTCCAATACAATCAATTTTATTAAAAAAGCTATCAATAATAAATATATTTTACAAAATGTTTATTACGATAAATACTATTTTTAATATACAATACATGGCATAATTGCGACAAGCTAAGTTGTAGTTCACAAATGTGCCAAAAACGGCCGTTTTTCGCAATTATGCAATTATGTAACAACTTACCGACATTGAATCAGGTTAGAAATAAGCATTTAAAAAATAGTATTTATCGTAATAAACATTTATATTATTAAAATTGATTAAATAGAAAAATATTATTTTTTCAAGATTGGCGGGGCTAGTTGGCTCATGTCAGCCCCTTAAAGGAAGAACGAAGGTTTTTAGGGTAGTTTAGGGTTATTTCTCTAAGATCTAGGCATTTATAACAAATGTTCTAAGATTCATACTGCTAACGAAGAAATAATTTTTAGACCAATGTCGAGCTGCCTTCCCATATTATTGGTATAATGCTTGGAAATTATTTTTTCATTGTAAAACAACTCGCAACGTCCATATTGCTATGTCCGACGGGTCCACATGTATTGTGCTTTAACTGTGTCATGTACAGTGGACAGCAGATAATATATGTGTGATATGCAATAGATAAATTATGAATTCGACACGTTAAAAACCTCTTCGTTTCTTTAAATTAGTTTTACTTATCCAAAGATCCTGTGGTGCGTGAATCTGTAACATATAGGTACGATATCCTTCCAAACAAAGATTCTTATACACTTTTTGCAATTTCGCAATATAGTTTTAATATTAGTCAATAATATTCAAACAAATTCATAAAATCTCTAACTATTTTCAAAAATCGTGTTAAAGAGCATTACCTCTCTCTTTCATGATTTATGCTGTCGTCCTCTTATCAGTTGTCGTATATAGTATATATTTAGTATATATTTTATGTAAATAATATGTATGTTCGTATGTATTATATGTATAATTGTATATGTATTAAAATTAATTAAGTATTATATTATTTTTATATTCTTCTTTTATATGTATACCTACTTAGTATATTATGTGGTGTCTCATGTTTTATTTGTGTTTACTTTTTGTGCACCTATCCTCCTCTGTTTTATCTCATTCTTTTCGTAATGGGTCAGCTGGAAGATATCTCTTTAGAGATAAGTGCGCCCTTTGTACAAATTTTATGTTTATGTTTTTATTTGTCATGTTGTGTACAATAAAGTGTTAAATAAATTAATAAATAAAATTAATATTCCGGACGCCCGACAGCTCGTTAAAGAGCTGTCCAAGCGGCTGGTCGAGGAGTCCAG
Organism: Tachystola acroxantha; assembly: GCA_963506565.1. NCBI lineage: Eukaryota > Metazoa > Arthropoda > Insecta > Lepidoptera > Oecophoridae > Tachystola > Tachystola acroxantha. The sequence continues at coordinate 14,881,989 of OY735872.1, read as the reverse complement.
CGACCAGAGGGCTGGCAGCTACCTCTGCCAACGTATTGCGTTGGCAATGCAGAGGGAATGCTGCCAGCCTTCTGGGCACCGTGACTCCCGATGCCCTCCTAGAGGACTTATTTTATTTATAGTTAGTTTAGTTTTTAGTCATTTTATTATTTGTTTGTATTTATATTCTAATTAATAAAACCTAAGTGCATTTTATTTGTGTAAACCTGTAATTGGCTTTTTTGTTACTATTGTAGTTTATGTATTCTGTCGACAAATTCATATATTATGTAGGTACTAGGTTTAAGAACAGTGTTACTGTGCTGCTCTTTGCTGAGAGCCTCATTCAGCCATGTGATTTGAAATATAATTATATTAATATGTAAAAATATATAGTTATGTAAGAAACATGACGTAACCAAGTGTTCCATAGTGTACCTAAGGCCGAATAAATGAGTATGAGTATATTCGCACAATAAATGAAATTCTGCCAAAGTATGAAACGTATAAATATATGTTTTCATACGATAAGACAGTCTACAACAAAACACATTTGCGTGTGGACGCTACTGATCCAATGTATAAATTACTAATAATTCTAGCTGTACTTAATTTGGTTGAACCATACTATCATCGTCACAAAGATGAGAAAGCAAGGATGAAGACAAGTTACAAGAACTACAACGATGACAATTGGTACAACGCATACGTGAAATACAACGCAGATAAATTCATAGAAACATTTACAAATGAACTTATAAATAATGATAAGAAATATCAAGAATTCTGCAATAGATTACATGACAACAAAACGAGAGTATTTTACGCTGAGGACTACAAAATTATTACACCATTAGCAGAATATGTGGAAGATAATATTGTAGTGAAAATACGACATAGAGCTATGCTGATTAAGGCTACAAAACATGAAGCTGGTATAACTAAAATGTTTGCTGAAGTAAGGAAAATACCGGAATTTGTGGATATATATCAGTCGGAATGGATATTTGAAAATGGACAATTGGAAGTTATTATTCCGTACAAAGATCCGTTTAATACAGATGTGATGATACCGTGTGCTGATATCAACGAAAAGTTTATTCGGGAGGTGTTGGTTGTACCTGCAAAAGTGATGCCATTACAAGAACGTCTTGCAAAAGAACCGCTTTCGATAATAGTTGAAGTGCATCAAGTAAAAAGTTAGTTTTTAGGAATGATCTCGATTGAATTAAGTGTTTTAGAATTAAAACTATAGTGAGCCATTACTACAAATTATTATACAGGGTGTAACGTAAAGGGTATATGAAGCCGAAGGGAGGGTGTTCAGTATCGGTAACTGAACAACTTTTGTTCTATGACTTTTCGATTCAAAAATAAAAATAAATTAATGTTTCATACAAATCGATCAGCTGACCGGTACGAAATGTATGAAAAGACAAAAAATAAATTCGCGAAAATCGAAAAGTCGTAGAACAAAAGTTGTTCAGTTGCCGATACTGAACACCCTCTCTTCGGCTTCATATACCCTTTACGTTACACCCTGTATATAAACGGATATCACTCACTTATATTGTTAAAGTCGGCAATTAGACCGACAGTTTCGACCGATTTCGACGGTTGACGCGCACTGCGGATGAGCGCCCTCTGTGCGCGCTCCGAGATAACTTGTCCCGCCGACGACGACGGTGCGTTCGATGGCTGTAGCTGGATTCGTTGATCGATCTCACTTGTCGGGGAGTTACCGCCACTCACGTTAGAAACTGTCGGTCTAATTGCCGACTTAAACAATATAAGTGAGTGATATCCGTTTATATATAATAATTTGAATTAAGTGTATTAATAAATGGTTACAAAGAACATATGAGTACTTGTTTCATATTATTACAATAACTGCTACTGTCATCTCGTTCCGCTTCCGTTGCCTACCTCAGAATCATCATCATCAGTCCATTTATATTGCCTCACTGATCGGGCACAGACCTTCCCTTACATCATTTACGTTTTTCGATATCTTCCGTAAACTTAGGAATGATTCCGAATTTCTAAGTTTTGGGAAACATTCGATCATGCTGTATCGCAGCTGACCGTTCCAAATACTTTAACTTAAAAGGGACGAACTTGGTTAGCTTCAAGCATCGCTTCAAGTAACTCGCCGCCCAATATCGCTAATGGCCTCCTCATACTGTCCGGCGAATAGTTTGATCCGGGGCTTCGACATAGTTTTTGAATACCACAGAATTTAACTACTTTGATAGCCGTTATTAGCAACTTCGTTTTTTAACACGTATAAATTTTTTCTAGCATATCCGCCATCGTCATCATCAGTCTATTTATATTGCCCCATTGCTCGGGCACAGACCTTCCCTTACATCGAGGGAGCTGGGACCATGATCCACTACGCGGGTCCAGTGCAGATTGGCGGATTTCACATGCCTTAGATTTTTTTCGTCTACGGCATGCAAGTTTCATCACGATGTTTTCCTTTACCGTTTTGAGAGCACTCGGTAAATGTACGTAAGTTTTTCCGGATATCTCATTGGTACATAGCTGCCCTGGCTGGGAATCGATCCTGGGACCTCCGTATCGCAAGTCCATTGACCCAACCACTGAGGCACTCACTAAGCTCTGAGCTACCTCAGAATAGTAATGTGGAATTATTCCTGAACATGTATGATCACACAAATAAATGTATATTGTTAAGTACCAAAATTAATAGATCTTCTTCATTAATTTCCTCAAGGTTCCATAGCAATCTGAACTAAAGCGGATTACGAGATATAATTTAGACTTAATGTTAGCTTTGATCAAACCAGCTCGAACTAATATGAAACTAATATTTCCGAGCCGGATATGAATCAGACCCCACAGCAGATGCCCTGTTCATAGAAGCGTTAGAGTAGCATCTGTGCTCCCGTAATTAGAAACTCAACTCGTTAGCAGTGTAGTGCTTTGGTAGGTGTCCATTGTCCTCCGAGTTTTGCAATAACATCTTGACGCTTGATCAGAAGTTATGTGGGACTCATAGTTCAGCAATGGTCGGCGTAAGGGCTAGCGCATAACAGAACGGCGCCAGCGGACGACGCCGTGTACGACGCCAGTGGACGGTGCCGTCCGCCGGCACAAATGTTGTCCGCCTATGACCGGCGCCGGCTGACAACGTGCACCGGTAGACGGGGCTGGCAGACGTCGTGACACGCCGCGCCATGCGCCGCGCCGTGACGTTGTACGCCGGCCCTTAGGAATGATGAACGATTAAGTCCTTCAATATCATCATAATCATCATCATCAGCCCGTATCAGTCCACTGCTGGACGTAGGCCTCTTCCAAAGTGCGCCAATCAACCCTACTCTCGGCCCTCTGCATCCAGTCCCTGCCAGCCATCTTGCGGAGGGAGTGGGCTGGTCGCATCTGTCGTTGAGCCGATAACCGATGGGGTAGACGAGTTCTCGAATGGAGGCCACGAACGGGTAAACGTAGTGTGGGACGCCCCCGACCAGATGGAGGGATGACCTCCGCAAGATGGCTGGCAGGGACTTCAATATATGGATAAAAAATTAATTATTTGGTAATAGAAGAAGAACATGTATTTACAAACAATGCATACACAAGGACAATAAGATACGAAGAAAACTAAACAATAATCTATATAAAAATAATACAGACTACATACTTTGTTTCATGTCCAATTAGCGGAAATTAACTATGCACGAAATTCAATTGTTTACCGAGTTCATTTAATAAAACCTTCTCCGTCCTGGACCTGTTCAATAGCAGCAGGAACACCTTCAAGAAGGATGTCGTGGCATTATTGGGGGATATGAGTACTACAGTAAATACATAACATACACGTACACACCCTCACCCACACTCCATATCAAACCAACACACACTTAACTATAATACACACTTAACGATATAAAACTCGTGCGTCCTCTTACCTTTTGCTGCTTCCTCCATTCAACACCGCTTCATTTAGAGGTAGTTTCAAGTATGCTGCAACCAAAATCTGGAATAATCTCCCACCACCTCTAAGAGACGCGCGCACGATTGGAACCTTTAAAAGTAATCTCAAAAAATATGTTATCGACGCGCAGAAGTCCGACACTGTACAGTTTCTGTTCTAGCATACTTGTATCTATCGTATTCGGCCTCATTTTTAATAGCTTTTAAATGTTTGTTGTTGTATTAACGCAAAACCTACTTATGTATTTTCATTTATTTCTTATATTTAATTTCAGTATCTATGTATTTTCGTTTTATGTGAACATATTGTAATTGTGTAAGTATACTTATACGTGTTTGGGTAAATATGTATGTCTATATTTTTATGTATACAAATGTAACGATTATATATTTGAGTGCTTGTCGTGTCATCGCTCACGCCGGAGGCGACACTCTGTCGAGGTCAGCTGAAAATCAGCGCTGCGGCCGCGTCGTCCGCGCCGCGCGCCGCAGCACATGCTGAGCTGGCCTCTTTTGTCACTGCACTGCCGCACCAAACGATTATTGTTAATGTATTGTACCTATATATTCAACTGGTGTTATGTGCATGACAAATAAATTTCTTTTCTTTCTTTCTTTCTTTCTAACTTCCCTAATTTTTGTGTTCATTTTTAATATTGTAAATCCGTCATTGGCAGTATGTTATGACTTAAACTGAAATGTAATTTATTTAAGTGCTGTGGATTTTGTTATGACGAATAAAAAAATAAAAAAAGACTACCAACGTTAAGACCTTGACATAATATCGGACTCTCGTGAGACGGAACAATGGAAACAGGTTACAGTAAGGTGTCAGATGAAATTCAATTATCGTTTCACACTCTAGCTCTTGTGTACAGGGATATAGCTTAGATACTAATATTATGTTGCTGGTACCTATAATATAGACAATATATTTTATCTTTTTTAGGAAATAATTTACCTACTATTGAAAAGTTAATTGGATAATTAATAAAGCTTAAAATTACTACAAATAATAAAATGACTAAAAACTAACATTAAATAACTAAAAAAAAAAAAGATTACGACGAATTGATAACCTCCTCCTTTTTTTGATAGTCGGTTAAAAACTAAAACTAATATTTTATCTCATATCGATCTAAATGAAATTGCAATTATCCCTTAGCTAGCCGAATTGATTTAATTAATTAGTTTAGTTTAAATAATTATATAAGTATAAACAGATATCACTCACTTATACTGTTGAAGTCAGCAATTAGACCGACAGTTTCGACCGATTTCGACAGTTGTTTCTTCGCGCACTGCGGATCTAATTGCCGACTTCAACAATATAAGTGAGTGATATCCGTTTATATATAATAATTTGTAGTAATGGCTCACTATAGTTTTAATAGTTTAGTTTATTAATGCATTCAACACCTTCTTGTCATGTTACAGAGTTTCATATTATTGAAACATATTGTATATTGAAAAATAGTATTCATCCTAATAAACATTTTGTATTATAGCTTTTTTAATAAAATTTATTAAATTGGAATATATTATTTTTTCAAGATTGGCAGCGCTAGTTGGCTCATGGAGGGCCCTTAACTAGCCGAATATTCGATTAGAATTTTTCTACCATGCCACAGACAGACATAGAGACGTTAAACTTATAGTATTTCTCTTTTAGCGTCATAGGTTAAAAATAACCTAATTATTGTGTTTACCAGTTATTTCATCCGTATTTTATCGCGGAGGGTCGGATAGCGATCCAATAGCGATATTGATTCGGTCGCCACGTGCGTTTTACTGCACCATCGCGTCCCGACGACGTGGCAATGGCAGAGCGAATACTGAAACGATATTTTGCGAATATAACAGGCTAATATTAACTCCTTCAATATCAGAAAATATACAGCACCTGAATATGATATTATTGAACTCGTAGGCCAGTTGCGAGTACACGTTGAAGACGATAGTATAAGTTAAGCAATGTTGAGCGAGGTCAGTACCTAGATCTAGGCGTCGTTCTTGATAGCCGGTGGGATTTCAAGGAGCATTTCAAGCGCTTAGCGCCCAAACTGATCAAGACAGCTGCAGCTCTCGGCCGGCTTCTGCCTAACCTGGGTGGGCCTAACGGGTCTTGCCGACGGCTATACACGGGTGTGGTTCGGTCAATAGCACTCTATGGCGCGCCCATATGGGCAGACGCCCTGAACGCCCATAACAAGACTCTCATGCGAAAGCCGCAACGGGTCATGGCTATCAGGGTCGCGAGAGGCTATCGCACCATATCCTGCGAGGCGGCGTGCGTACTGGCCGGGACCCCGCCCTGGGACTTAGACGCAGAGGTGCTGGCGGACGCCTACTGGCGGGCCGCACAGGCAAAGGAGATGGGCGAACATCCATGTCCGGAGGAGAGTAGGCGATGTAAACAGGAATCGCAAAAGGCCCTCCTTAGGAAGTGGATGGGATATATTCAGGGATGTCTCTGTACTTAACCGGTTTAACACTGGTAGTGACCACCGACTCGTGCGAGGCACCCTGAATATCGATTTTAAGCTAGAAAGACTCCGTATGATGAGGTCTACGCTCCGACCTAACCTGCAACAGATCATAACCGGCTCCGATAAATTTCAGCTGGAGCTGAAGAATAGATTCGATGTCTTGGAAACCACAATTGACGTTGACCAGGCGTTTGACACAGTGGTGAAGACCATCAGGGACGTAGGCGTAAGGTTTTGCAGGTCGCAACGTACTGGCACGAAGTCTAAGCTCTCAGTGGAGACTCTGGATCTTATGAAGGAAAGACGTGAAAAGGCTACGCAAATCTCTCAGACAGAACAGCGGACCCTCAACAAGCATGTAAGGAAGCTTATACGTCGTGACCTTCGTGGCTCCAATACACGCCGCATACAAGAGGCAATTGAGCAAAATCGAGGGTCAAAAGTATTCATGCAGCAGTTGGGGAGAAGCCATCTGACCAAACTGAAGTCGGCGAATGGCAGAACCGTCACTTCCAAACCAGAGATACTCGCTGAGATCGAAGACTTCTACGGGCGATTGTACGCACCTCACGCACCGCAACCTGAGCCCAGTACCGATGATCCCCGAGCCACGCTAACACGCCATTTTACCGAAGACCTGCCTGATGTGAGTCTTGACGAAATCGGACTGGCTCTCAAACAGCTTAAGAATGGAAAAGCCCCCGGTGAAGACGGGGTTACATCTGAGCTCCTGAAAGCAGGTGGTACTCCTGTCCTGATGGAGCTACAGAAGCTTTTTAACTCCGTCTTACAGAGTGGGAGAACTCCGAAGGCATGGCACAGGAGCATCGTTGTCCTGTTTTTCAAGAAAGGGGACAAAACCCTATTGAAAAACTATAGACCTATCTCTCTCCTGAGTCATGTATACAAGCTGTTTTCGAGAGTCATTACGAATCGTCTTGGACGGAGATTTGACGACTTCCAGCCCCCGGAGCAGGCCGGGTTTCGCGGAGGATATGGCACCATAGACCACATCCACACAGTGAGGCAGATTATACAAAAGACAGAGGAATACAATCGGCCCCTGTGTCTTGCATTTGTGGACTATGAGAAAGCATTTGACTCTATCGAAACCTGGGCTGTTCTGCAGTCCTTGCAGCGATGCCAAGTAGACTGGCGATACATCGAGGTGCTGAGATGCCTGTATGACGCCGCCACAATGACCGTCCAAATCCAGAACCAGCAAACAAGATCTATCCAGTTGCGTAGAGGTGTGAGACAAGGAGATGTTATATCACCGAAACTCTTCACAAACGCGCTGGAAGATGTCTTCAAAACACTGGACTGGAATGGACGTGGCATCAGTGTAAATGGAGAGTACATTTCACACCTTCGGTTCGCCGATGATATAGTGGTCATGGCTGAGTCGCTGCAGGATCTGCAGACAATGCTGGATAGCCTTAATGCTGCTTCTCGCCGTGTCGGACTCGGGATGAATTTGGATAAGACCAAGATCATGTTCAATGATCTGGTCGTCCCGGAACCAATAGTAGTCGATGCCACGGTCCTCGAAGTTGTTCAGAAATATGTCTACTTAGGACAAACTCTGCAGCTGGGTAGGAACAACTTCGAGAAAGAGAGTGACAGGAGAATTCAGCTGGGCTGGGCAGCGTTTGGGAAGCTACGTCATATCTTCTCGTCTTCAATACCACAATGCCTAAAAACTAAGGTCTTCAACCAGTGCGTCCTACCAGTGATGACCTACGGAGCCGAAACGTGGACATTGACGGTGAGACTGGCCCACAGGTTCAAGGTCGCTCAGCGAGCTATGGAAAGAGCTATGCTTGGAGTTTCTCTGTTAGATAGAATAAGAAACGAGTATATCCGCCAGAAGACAAAAGTGGTTGACATTGCTCATAGAATCAGTAAACTGAAGTGGCAGTGGGCTGGTCACATCTGTCGTAGAACCGATAACCGATGGGGTAGACGAGTTCTCGAATGGAGGCCACGAACGGGTAAACGTAGTGTGGGACGCCCCCCGACCAGATGGAGGGATGACCTTCGCAAAATGGCTGGCAGGGACTGGATGCAGAGGGCCGAGAGTAGGGTTGATTGGCGCGCTTTGGGAGAGGCCTACGTCCAGCAGTGGACTAATACGGGCTGATGATGATAATGATGAGGAAGTGGATGGAGAGATTGAAGGAGCCGAGTGCCGGCCACCAAACCGTGGAGACGGTCCGACCCGTCCTGGAAGGATGGGTCGACAGGCGACATAGTGTGCTCACTTTCCGCCTCGTGCAGGTTCTCTCGGGACACGGTTGTTTCGGGAGATACCTGTGTAACGTTGCGGGTGGGGAGCCCACCATGAAATGCCACCATTGTGAGTGTGAGAGGATACGGCGCACCACACATTAGCTGAATGCCCCGCATGGGCGGAGCAACGCGCTGCGCTTGTCGCGGCAGTGGGAGCCGACCTGTCGCTGTCGGTCATAGTTAAAGCTATGGTGGACAGCGGCGGGTCGTGGGACGCGGTGGGCGCCTTCTGTAGTAATTTCGCAGAAGGAGGCGGCAGAGAGGGCAAGAGAGGTTGATCCATTGTCCGAACGAATCCGCCGCAGGAGAGTCGGGCGGAGGAGGCTGGCGTATGCCCGTAACCTCCCCTCATAATGAGGGCTTCCGGGCGAGTGGACACGGGGTAGTCCAAGGCTCGGTAACAGGTCCTCGAGTTGGTCAGCGTGCATGTGTTCCAGCACACCGATAACAGTCGGATGGGGTCCACACACGCCGGCGGAGTCGCGGAAGTAATTCGCAAGTCTCCCCGTGACTCCGCCATAGGGCGGCGAGACGGAACACCGAGGGGTTTTTAGTCGGTAAGAGTCCGACATAACCATCCTCGCCTTCCCGTGACAATATGATGATTTTCCCCCAGAAAAAAGGTCAGTACCTGGATGGATGACCGCTAGTGACATTTTCATCTGAGCCCCGCCGTGCCTAGGAAAGCACGTTAAGCAGTTGGTCTCGCTGTCGCTCAGCAGCAGTCGTAAGACCACGTCAGAGGCAAACGGGCAGCCTGAATAACACTGACAATTGACAACTGACTTGGGCACTAAACCACACGATAAAAGGAAAAAGCTTTGATATGAAGTGGAGATTTTTTATTACGACAGGGAATCCAACCAAGACCCCACCATTGCGTGGCACGTTCTCTTCCACCATACCATGACACGGATCAGATCTAGTGATAGTTCTGAATCTGAATCTAGTGAATATCCAGCCATGGCTTTGTTGTAAAGGAGCGTGCCACATAATGGCGTGGTCCCTGATTGGAATCCTGAGGTCTAATTGTAAATAACAGTGACAGCAAGCCCATTCCCATTCCTATCATCCATTGCTCAGTCGCTGTGACAACAATTTTTATGCTACTATTGAAAGCCAGCAATGGAGTATAGAAATGGGAATGGACTTGTTGTCACTGTCAGTTACACGATAGCCATTTTCTTCTTCTAATGGTTGCCGTCGTCCTACGAAGGCTGGCCATCATTACGCTAATCTGCACTCTCGTCGAGCACGGAACAGAGACCAGCGTACTCTTGCCGTACCATTGGCGTAAGTTCCTAAGCCATAATATTCTTCTTCTACCTGGTCATCTTCTGCCCTTTCCTTGAAGACTCAATTCAGCCATTAATAATCATAAAATAATCGAGGATTCTGCCTAAATCGGCGGGTATTTTCCGTTTCAACTAAGCCATACGTCGTTCCCACATTTTGCCCTCAATTTTCCCATTCTGTACGGCTGGGAGAGGTCACGGCTATCGAACGGCAATATTGACTTTAATCCAGGAGCCCACTGCGGTGTCACCTACCTGATAAACATACGGAAACATTGACAGAGCAGTGCAAACTTGAGTACCTGAAGGAAAAATATACGAGTATTATTCTTCATGGTTGAAGTTATCATCATTAGCCCATCCGTATCAGCCGTATCAGTCCACTGCTAGACGTAGGCGTCTTACAAGACACTCGGCTTTATGCATGTAGCCAGTCCCTGCCAGCCATCTTGTGTAGGTTATCCCTCCATCTGGTTGGGGAAAAAGGAATTGTGTGACTGCGCGGGACGCAGTCCCACACTACGTTTAACCCGTTAGTTCCATTCATTCGAGAACTCACGTAGGTTCACCCAGTGGTTACTGCAGCCGACTACTGGGATATGTATGGGCAAACCTTAGGTTTTTTTCGTAACTATTGATTATTTTCAATGAAAAAATGAAAATAAAAAAGTGTATTGCGATAAAATTCCCTTCATTATTTTGGACTCCTCCACCTTGCGTCGTATTCCTCATTGCTGAGGGTCGTGACCCCTCTGGATCATCTTTTCTCTGATGATATTGCGTCATCTGTTCCTATCTTCGGCGACGTGAAGAGCATCGTTTAGAGATTTTTTGAGAGGTATTTTGGACTACATAGTTTTTATTAGTAAATTCTTGTAAGACGATATCAGGTATATGAAGTCGCGCCCGGATCCCGAAGTATTAGACCGACACGACACGTGTGTTTTAGTGCAAATAAATCGGACGTCCGAGTTCGCGTGAATTTTCACAGGCTTGCTTTATGAAAATATTATACTTATGTTAGGAAGATACTGATACGACTTTGATATATTATTTATGTTGAGGAAATTGATGTCAAATTGAAAATGAAAAAAAAATTACTTATTTCAAATTTGTTTTATGCCATGATGAAGAATTACGGTGGTCGGACGTAGGCCTGTGGTGGCTCAGTTGGTAAAAGCGTGTCATGGAATGACAAGGTCGCAGATTCAAGTCCTGCCCACGGCTAGAAAATTTTCATCATTTATATTTACATATTTTCTTTCTCAACTAGTCTAGACAGATACAACCATCCTGGGCTTTTGGAAAATGGCGAGAAACGACGGTTGCGAAATTATTTGATAATTTTCATTTTAATGTCTACAGTGGTTATTTTGTGTTTAATATCACGTTAAATGAATCAGAAAACGTTCGCGAATGACAGTATGGTGAATTTATTGGATAACTTGTGCAAGATCTGAAGTTTCGTGCTATCAAGAATCCCACTACGAGCTCGGGAGTGAACGTGACTGTCGAGCTGTTTCGTCCAGAGTGATGACGCTACGGCGTCTCCTCTGGATGAAGACGTTTAGTTGATGAAAACCCAAAATAAGTACCTATTTAGTACTTACATAAAATAAAAAGTCATAATATAAAGCTAGATTCGGACTCTGGTAAAGCCTGCGTTTTTACGCCAGGAATTGACACGAATTCGCTAATATTATGTCATTTTCAGTGTTTTTATGTGATTCTAAAACCACCTTTAGAGCTTCCTAAGAGCGCTCCGTCTACTTCATTGCATCTACATCGATAGATTCCATAACATAAGTTGGTAAGGTATAAAAACGAGGGTAGCCAATGAGGTGCTAGCCTAAGGCGCTGTCGACATTTAATCCGCCTCTGAGTAAGTTCCTAAACGATGATATTCTTCTTTTACCTGGTCATCTTCTGCCCTTTCCTTGAAGACTCAAATCAGCCATCAATAATCATCAAATAATCGAGGATTCTGCCTAAATCGGCGGGTATTTTCCGTTTCAACTAAGCCATACGTCGTTCCCACATTTTGCCCTCAATTTTCCCATTCTGTACGGCTGGGAGAGGTCACGGCTATCGAACGGCAATATTGACTTTAATCCAGGAGCCCACTGCGGTGTCACCTACCTGATAAACACACGGAAACATTGACAGAGCAGTGCAAACTTGAGTACCTAAAGGAAAAATATACGAGTATTATTCTTCATGGTTGAAGTTATCATCATTAGCCCATCCGTATCAGCCGTATCAGTCCACTGCTAGACGTAGGCGTCTTACAAGACACTCGGCTTTATGCATGTAGCCAGTCCCTGCCAGCCATCTTGTGTAGGTTATCCCTCCATCTGATTGGGGAAAAAGGAATTGTGTGACTGCGCGGGACGCAGTCCCACACTACGTTTAACCCGTTAGTTGCATTCATTCGAGAACTCACGTAGGTTCACCCAGTGGTTACTGCAGCCGACTACTGGGATATGGGCCAACCTTAGGTTTTTTTCGTAACTATTGATTATTTTCGATGAAAAGATGAAAATAAAAAAGTACCTTGCTATAAATTCCCTTCATTATTTTGGACTCCTCCACCTTGCGTCGTATTCCTCATTGCTGAGGGTCGTGACCCCTCTGGATCATCTTTTCTCTGATGATATTGCGTCATCTGTTCCTATCTTCGGCGACGTGAAGAGCATCGTTTAGACGTTTTTTGAGAGGTATTTTGGACTACCTACATAGTTTTTATTGAATACATAATAATAACTTTAGTACAATATATTAATAAACAAATATAATAAAACTAAACTACTTAAAAATACATTAAAAACTAAACTAAAAATCTATTAATTAGTTTTTATTAGTAAATTATTGTAAGACGATGTCAGGTATATGAAGTCGCGCCCGGATCCCGAAGTATTAGACCGACACGACACGTGTGTTTTAGTGCAAATAAATCGGACGTCCGAGTTCGCGTGAATTTTCACAGGCTTGCTTTATGAAAATATTATACTTGTATTAGGAAGATACTGATACGACTTTGATATATTATTTATGTTGAGGAAATTGATGTCAAATTGAAAATGAAAAAAAAAATACTTATTTCAAATTTGTTTTATGCCATGATGAAGAATTACGGTGGTCGGACGTGGGCCTGTGGTGGCTCAGTTGGTAAAAGCGTGTCACGGAATGACAAAGTCGCAGGTTCAAGTCCTGCCCACGGCTAGAAAAATTTCATAATTTATTACTTATTTTCTTTCTCAACTAGTCTAGTCAAATACAACCATCGGGCTTTTCGAAAATGGCGGAAAATGACGGTTGCGAAATTATTTGATAATTTTCATTTTAATGTCTACAGTGGTTATTTTATGTAATATCACGTTAAAGTAATCAGAAAACGTTCGCGAATGACAGTATGGTGAATTTATTGGAGCAAGCAAGCAAGATCTGAAGTTTCGTGCTATCAAGAATCCCACTACGAGCTCGGGAGTGAACGTGACTGTCGAGCTGCTTCGTCTAGAGTGATGACGCTACGGCGACACTTCTTGATGAAGATAAGAAGGCGCGGATACCCAGGGTGACGACGCTACGGCGACTCCCTTGGATGAAGAGAAGACGATATGATATTTTGAATATTCTATAACATGACATTGGCAAATGACGAACTGTCGAGTCCATTAATAAAATAAAAAATGCCACCACCAGTTTTTTGCACAGTTATGATTATGATAATCCCAACAACGGACCACCATAAATTTCCCTTGGTAATGCCCGCGGAATATTTTGACCCACAGTAAATTGAAACTAGGCTTGGTAAGCGGAAATTTTGTCATCCAGAAATCCTTTTGTTGGCCCAAAGTTATGGGACATGGAAAGAGAATTGTGTTAAAGCCTTATCTTGGAGAAGGGGAGGAAGATATACCTACGCGATATTTTAGGTAGGTATACCTAGTTGAAATATCAAGATAGGACTTTGTATAATCTATACATATAATAAATCTTAATAAACACTTAAATTCATCATCATCATCATCAGTCTATTTATATTGCCCCACCGCTCGGGCACAGACCTTCCCTTACATCGAGGGAGCTCGGGCCATAATCCACCACGCGGGCCCAGTGCGGGTTGGCGGATTTCACATGCCTTAGATTTTTTTTTCTACGACATGCAGGTTTCATCACGATGTTTTCCTTCACCGTTTTTGAGAGCACTCGGTAAATGTACGTAAGTTTTTCCATCGAAAAAACCGAGGATAACTCATTGGTACATGGCTGCCCTAGCTGGGAATCGAACCTGGGACCTCCATATTGCAAGTCCATTGACCCAACCACTGAGCCACCGAGCTCTTTTTAAACACTTAAATTAGCACAACCTAAACCATTTTGCCGGAAAATGTCGGGTCATACTTACTTTATCTATACATATTTTTTTTATGGTTTTATTGGGCATATAATAAGACTTACTTGCCTCAACTCTGGACCTTAATGAGGCCTCCTGGAGTTACTTTCTCTAAGTGATACTGTGCAAGGGATTCCAATATGTTGAAACGTAATGGCGTGGTATCAAGGAGAATATTTAATGGAGATGCATGGACAGAGACCGCATCTACGGGAGGAACCTCTCGGTATTCACTAAGTTACTTTACCAGACATAGGGTACTTAGCTGACTTCGATTCGAAGTTACTTTGGGTCAATACCATAGTATCCAGTAAATGAACTTATGCTTTCAATCGAATAACATAGGACGTACTCGTAGGTACACAAAAACAGACAAAAGGGGGTGTCAATAAGGTTGAGATTTACTGGACCGAATTTAATACTTATTTTACAGTTACATGGTTTTAACTTTTATCTATCTAATAGTGAAAGCATAGGCCAGTTGACCAAATTTTCTTGGTCTTAAATAGTTATTAATTCTATGCCTTTATCCAAAAATGGGTGCCCAAGGATTAATAATAATAATAATAATAAGTTGTAATTTCCAATAACTGCAATAGTTTATGCACCTGACGGGGTCTGTCATTGAGTGCAGTCAGATGCGCTCAGAGACGGGTCCCGCTAGGTGCATCACATATCTCTTCAAATTAAAGTTCTCTAAGGGGCCTCTACGCGTTGGACCTATGTCTCCGTGCAAGCCTTTCAAAGGACCGGGTTTTCTGAAACCCGTGAAACCTAGAGAGATACATAATAATAATAAAAATCTTTATTTATCTCACATCAAAGAATGGTAGGTACAATATACAACTAGCAATAACAATGTATGGTTCTAAGATGCGAGAGTCTGGTGTCTGTGCTAGGCGTAAGCCTGTGTTACAGATCACCAGGCACTACACATTTAGAAACAGAAATAGTAAAATAAGAAATTAAGCATTAAGTACTAATTAGGTGTATGTGAGTAGTGATGGTCGTGGTTAGTGTGTGTGTGTGTGTGTGTGTGTGTGTGTGTGTGTGTGTGTGTGGGTGGGTGGGTGCGAGTGAGAGGGTGTGAGTGTAAGGGTGAATGCGTGTGTATATAATGCGCGTGTGCCCAAAAATCTTGTATAGACAAAATAGTTTAAAAGGTGACTGATAGTAGATTTTCAGTGTTATTATAATCTAGACTTAAAAGCCATCGAGTGACATTTAAGAAATATAAACCTTTTTTAACGAAGTGTGAAAGGGATAGCAACATGATTTAAGGGGAGTGAGGTGTAACTACGTTACATATAAAAGTAGAAGATGACTGTAAAAAATTAAATTGAAATTAAAATATTTCTCGATTTTTTCCCATGCGCTAAAAACGCGGGATTCGTGACGTCACTCTGGATTTTTAGGGATGCCCGTTTTTTATTTATTTATCGTACTTAGGTGGGTTTTGGTAGATACATTGAATTATTAATAACTAGCTGTACCCCGCAACTTCGTTAGAGGAGGAGGATGGAGAGGATCGAGGAGATCAGGAGGCAGATCTTCCTCTCTGGACTCCCGTCAAAATCCCTTCAGTAGTTATGGCGTGATACTTGCACAAAGTCACAGACAAACAGACAAAAATTCTAAAAATCTGTGTTTTGGCATCAGTATCGATCCTAAAACACATTACTATTATTATTTTCAAAAAAATATCCAATGTACAGACACAACTTTTTTACAGTCTTATGTAATAGATAGAAGATTCTATATTATACGAGATTCTAAGCACTACAAAGGCAACGTCAATATTTTAAGCCTAATAGTTTGCGAACCGCTGTCTAAACCTATGAGGCAGCGAACACTATGTGGTTTCCGATTAGACGGGCAGAGCTTGTAAAACTTTCAGCAAAGCACGTTAGGCGAGTTAGGTCTGTTCACACGCGGCCGATTTCGGCACTAGCTTACTGGATATTACATGAGACGGCTTTGTGAGGCGAATAACGAATTTAAATTGTTTTCTTGTTAGAGCTTGCCGTTACTATAACAATAATTATACCCACATAGATATGCTTAATGAAGAATATAACGATTTTGTATCCGCAGTCAAAAAATCTTAAAATCACATATCAAATGACCATGCCAGATGCTGCCCCACCATCAACCGGAAGTTGTAGGTACAAGATAACGAATAAATGTAAAAATATCACCGTTTTTTTATTAAACTTATTGGTTTAAAATAAAGTTTTGTACAAGTTGCGATTCGAAAAAAACAGCTTAATTAAGAATTGAGAAAATAGTAAGAAATCGAAGCGATTTATTCATTGTTTTTGTTCTTCTTCTATAGGAGTTGCGAGAGTGGTAGAAAATGATACTGATTATGATTATGCAATATGAAACCTGTAATAAGTCCCCGTCAAATGATAGGTACATCTTAAATGGTCACGTAGTTTTGTAGGTGGGGCAAAGCTCCATTGAAATTTCCCTCGTATATAACTCGCTTTTATATTCGTGGTCACTCTGTGGACATAAAATGACTTTCTTGGTGACTTTAATGGAACAGTCAGACACTCAGCCACATAACCACAAAGAAGTTTTCTAAAACAACTACAAAATGTTACATTCTCACTTCGGAACATCGTAAACGCTTAATACAACAGTTTTACGATCTAACTCGAGGGATGGGCAAAGACTAGACGAATTATTTCGGCATTGCCAAGGTAAGGACCTTGAAGTCTTATAGCAGTATTACTTTCATAATACTTTGTTACTTCGTACAATGACGACCTTAATGAGCTTACTTTAAGGTCGTCATTATACGAAGTAACAAAGTATTATGGAAGTAATACTGCTATAAAACTACTGCTTCAAGGTAAGGGGGCTGGTCTCGATTCATGCTCTCAGAAATTATAAATATTGTAACATATGTGAGTGTAAGAGAGCCTCGGAAGACAAAATGCCTAAGAGTACTATAGATTTTTATAAAATTAAAGCATAATCAGTACCAAAAAAGCATTGCATATGTTATTATGAATAAATAAATAACATCATAATCTACAACACAAACAAGGAACAATTAATTATTAAGTCAAAGATTATGCTACATGGTTTTCTTCATCAAAGGTAACGTGGATAGTGGTCTTCTCAAAACAGCGACTCTCATATTAGATAAGTCTTCATATTGCTATAGAGATTTTCCCAATACTTTCTTTATGTACGGTCGAATACAAAGAAAGGTGTACAGGAGAGTTTTTAAGGTTGAGATTTTCTGAAAAACTACTTAACCGATTGTAAAATATTTTTTAACTGTTAGATAGATAAAAGTTAAAACTATGTACTGTAAAATAATTATTAAAATCGATCCAGTGGTTCTTGAGAAAATATCAACCTTATTGAGGCCCCCTGTATACTTATCTCTGTCTTCGACTGTACATAGCTTCGGACAAGACTGCAGGAATTATTTCTACGTGACGTATAGGTACGTATCGCGATTGTACCTCATGGAATCGAAAACTAGTCTATCGACAAGCTCTGTGCGCTGCGTCGATTTTTACTAACCGTCAAAGTCAGATTTTTGACGACAATTAGTACAAAAATTTCGTTCGCGCAGGCTTTGACAGGACGAAAAAAGGCCAGCCGGATAGCCCCCGAGGGCCGAATACTCTTGGCACGAAAGTCATATTAGGCCAGTCATTAAAGGAGTTGACCCTAGCAGTAACTCATCTATCTATGAAATTTGGCACAGTGATAGAGTACCATATGTAGATTGAAATTGACATAGAATCCAATAATTTGTAGAAACGGAAGTTAGGTATTTTCAAGGTCAAACTTAAATTACGTGGTATCAATTACAGGAAAATTGCTCTATCCAAAATTCTTTTTTTACAAGTTCTAGTTACCTATAGGCATGTGTTGACAGAATATCCAACCATATTTCCATATGGAAATATATATATTTTAATAAAATGTGTTTTTTTGCCGTAATTTCCAAGGGATAATTACTCACTCCAATTTCTATTTAATTATGTATTTAAAATATTACTTTCGAAAGTAGTTATGAATTTCCAATAAAAAATCCAGACCGAAAAGCGTTATCCAGAAATTGACGAAAAATGGGGGTTTCCAAAAATGCTCAGCCCGATTTTTCTTGTCATTATGAACAGACTATCTTATTAAAACTGCTTTTCAAGTTTTCCAATAAAAAATGCAGGCGAAGCACAAAATATCAAATAGAGTTGTATTCAAATATTTCTAATCAACGCGGCGGTGCATGCGCCACTGCGCGCGGATCGCTACTGCGGCCGATTAACAACCTTATTCCTATTACACGTACAGAACAGCGGGAACGCGGACGAGAAATTGGACGGAGCGGAGGAGATATTTGGAGATGGGATTCTGTTGTCTACTCATATACAAATAAGGTTAATTGTAGATTAACTCTTTACTAAAGTCCAGTAAAGATCCATGCGGACAAGCGTTTTCTAGAAATCGACGAAAAATTAGAGTTGAGAAAAATGCTAAGTTCGATTTTTCTTATCATTATGAACATACTTACGATCTTAGTCGAACTGTTCTTCAAAGTCAAAGTCAATTTATAATAAACCTTATTCCTATACAAGTAGAAAATATCTATCGCATCGGTAACGTGGACTGGAAGTTGAACAAATATTTTGGAGATAGGATTCTGTACTCTACCTACAGTTATACAAATAAGGTTTATTTTAGGTTAACTCGTTACCGAGTGGTGAAAGCTCGACCGACCTACGCCAACATGCACAAAACCATTGTAATCTAGCCCGTATCATCGGCGCATAAGCGCAACATGTCAAGTCAAGGTTAGTACGGACAAAAGCAGATCAATAGTAACACTTTCAGTACGATTTCAACTCTAACGACGCAGATAGATATATAGATTGGAGCGGCCCAAAGTGTTACAACTTGATGTGTTTTTATGTGTACTTACTAGGTACCTACTACGTGGAATGTTTAAGTAAGCTCGACCGAGACGATAGTACCTACGCCAACAAACACAAAACGTAATCTAGCCCGTATCATCAACGCATAAGTACGACAACATATGTCAAGGTTAGTACGGACAATGGCAAAACACTTTTTTTTCGCCGTGGGATCTCGTTTGGTGTGCGTGTATCAAATTATTTCTTAAAATTATAATTATCTGTTATATAAAACCCTACTGTATTGTGATATTATTAGAATCAAAATAGATTATCAGTCAATAAGTGATTCAGCGGAACGGTGCGCCGTGCTACATGCGATCGGACCCCCCTCACCCCCTCGAGTAACAAAGACAGCTTGTTATTTTTCAACTCGCTCGCACATCGACTACGGGTATATTTGCGTGCGGCATAGGTCTTATTACTTACGTCATACTGACGCCTACAGCTAAGCAAATTTAAATTCTACACTTGTACGATGAGCGTGAGATATTCACCTACTAATAATATGTAATCGCAACTGCAACCACAAAAATCTACAAGTGAGGGTGATCTGCCTAATATACTAACCAAATTCCAAACACAATTATTTTTTCAATTCGACGAATTGATAACCTCCTCCTTTTTTTGGAAGTCGGTTAAAAATACAAAATAAAACACGAAACAAAATACAAAACAAAAAAAAAACAAAAAAAAAAACAAAAAACAAATAATAATAAAAAAACAAAAAAAAATATATTTAGCTAAGGATCGAACCCGGAACCGCGTGCACGGGAGGCGACCGCTCCAGCCACTAGACCGATTCGTTCGCTGTTTAGCCCGGCGAAATTACCAAGCATATCTCATGCACCAGCGTGAGACATGAACGGACCGCTCCGTCTAGATTTCGACAAAATTGCAAGTAATCTAGTACAGACAGATTCCCAGCTCTCCTAATACACCTACTTCGGTATAAATGAGTTCAGAGTTTATGCTCAAATAAAATTCAAAGATAATTACAACAAAATGTTTGATAAAATACTAACCAAATTCGAAACACAATTAAAATAAAATACAAAATAAAACACGAAAAAAAAACAAAAAACAAATAATAATAAAAAAACAAAAAAAAATATATTTAGCTAAGGATCGAACCCGGAACCGCGTGCACGGGAGGCGACCGCTCCAGCCACTAGACCGATTCGTTCGCTGTTTAGCCCGGCGAAATTACCAAGCATATCTCATGCACCAGCGTGAGACATGAACGGACCGCTCCGTCTAGATTTCGACAAAATTGCAAGTAATCTAGTACAGACAGATTCCCAGCTCTCCTAATACACCTACTTCGGTATAAATGAGTTCAGAGTTTATGCTCAAATAAAATTCAAAGATAATTACAACAAAATGTTTGATAAAATACTAACCAAATTCGAAACACAATTAAAATAAAATACAAAATAAAACACGAAACAAAAACAAAAAACATATATATTTAGCTAAGAATCGAACCCGGAACCGCGTGCACGGGAGGCGACCGCTCCAGCCACTCGACCAATACGCCCGCTGTTTGGCGTGGCGAAATTATCAAACACTATCTCATGCACCAGCGTGAGACATGAACGCGACTAGATTTCGACAAAATTGCAAATAATCTAGTACAAATTCACAACAGGGGCGTTTCATAAAGCTGGAAGTAACATAAAAAAACACTAAGCGCCCAATTAAGTTAAAGACACTCTAAAGGAATCTCTGGGTTAGTTTATCCTAGACCCCGTGTCGCGAAGAAAACACACACTATATACTAAACTTATACAAGGCAATACGCATATTACATTTACTGCGTTCGTATGTTTCGAAACGGTGACGATAATAATAATTAAATTGCGATGTTTAGATCAACCTCCTACATACATACATACATACATACATACGTATAGTACGGACAACAGCAGATCAATGGTAATACTCGCTCGCATTCGCACGATTTCAACTCTTACGACGCAGATAATAAGAACGGTACTTAGTCCAAAGTGTTGATCTTCTGTTAGCTGTACCTATTAACCTACTTGAAGAAACTCGCCCGCCGCTCGACCGGTTTTCGACGCCCCTCGCCCGCCTCGGGCCCCGCGCTGGCCTGCGCTTGATAGGTATTTCGAAATAATGGTGTTCCGCCTGGATATTTTGTTGGATTCTTTTGAAATCAGGTTATTTGTGGATATCTCATTACAATTGTAAAAAATATCTGATAGAGTAATTTTCCAGAGATAGTTAAAAGACAAATTCTGTATAATGAATTGTTTCATTTGGATTTTTTTGTTGGATTTTCGTACTTATACTAGAAATAATAATTTGAAGGCATATTAAAAACAGAAACCCGGCGGAGCAATTATCCTATGGAAACTACGGCCAAAAAAGACATTTTATTAAAATACCTACACTTTCGAATTAAAAAGTAGTTTTACTTATGAATGTACAGAAGCACACTAATAAAATACAATTTATAGAAAAAGAATTATGACCATAACATTGTTCCAGAAAAAGATACGGTATAATGTTGAATTTCAATTAAAATAAGTAACTTCCGCCTCGAAATATTATTGGATTCTCTGACAATTGTTCTTATAAATATGCTATTAAGTATACAAAAAAGTTTCATCGATAGAGGAGTTATTGTTGGGGTCTCCATACAAACGCTCGCCAGAATGACTGGCCTATATGCTCCAATATTTGTTGCGTCGATTTAATACACGTAGAGTTATCAAATTTTTCAGTCAATATTTGTAGGCTCGAATAATTCTCAAGTAGACATACAGTCTTGACGATGTTGACGGATCTATAGTGTAATTGGTTTTTCGAGTAAAATCAAGACCGAAAGCACTTGCCCATCCCTAACCTTTACGAGTAATCCCGAGTGATGAAGCGTGTTGTTAAGTTGTTAAAGTACAGTAGTTTGTTTGCTTACATTGTCGTTATGATGATACATTAACTTAAGGGCCTTCTATGAGCCAACTAGCGACGCCAATCTAAAAAAAAAATATCTTCCAATATAATCAATTTTATTAAAAAAAACTATGTACATAATGTTTATTACGATAAATACTATTTTTTAAATGCTTATTTATAACGTGATTCAATGTCGGTAAGTTGTAGTTCGCATAATTGAGAGAAAACGGCCGTTATTGGCACATTTGAGAACTACAACTTTGCTTGTCGCAATTATGCCATGTATTGTATATTAAAAAATAGTGTTTATCCTAATAAAGATCGTGTACATAGCTTTTTTTAATAAAAGTTAATAATTTGTAAGGTATTTTTTTAAGATTGGCAGCGCTAGTTGGCTCATGGTAGGCCCTTAAGAATAAGTAAAATTACATTGTAAGCTAATAGTAAGAGTGCCAGACGATGTTTTACTTAGTAAAGTTAGGAGATTACTCAAGTGTTTCAGCGAAAATTGTCTTCAGTTTGATTGAAAACACTTACAAATTAAATGATAAATGGAGAAAAATTTTCATCACGACCATGATTCGAACCCGGGTCCTCACCATCCGTCGCACGCTCTATTCCAACAGAGCCATCGTGATTCGTACCCAGATCCAAAAAAAAATCTCCATTCACCATTTAGATTTTCGTTTCGCATAGCGCATAATATGCAAGAAAATATCAAAACTTGCAAATTACTTACAATATATTATTGTTTTATTTTCAACCAAATTGAACTTTACTTTACTTTTCCGACTTCTACGCAGGTCGACGAGGGGTTCGTAGTCCAGTTGCGAGTAGACGTTGAAAACGATCGTACGGCGAGGTCAGAACCTGGATGGGTGACCGCTAGTGACACTTTCATCTGAGCCCCTCCGTGTCTCGGGGCGCACGTCAAGCAGTTGGTCCCGATTGCTGTCGCTCGGCAGCAGTGGTTAGGCCACGGCAGAGGCGGGCGGCCTGAATAACTCTGACTTGGTTTGGTCACTACACTACACTTGCTTGCGCAGTCGCCTAAAAATAGACTGATATGAAGTTGGATATAATCAAAATTGTAATAAAACCCCTAAAAGGTTGACCAGTTAAGGCGCTATATGGTTGTCAAAAGCAAGTGCGAGACAGAAGATGCCAGGCAGCGGCGGAGTGAAGGCGCAGTGCCTCAATATTCGTATTTTTAAGAATTTTGGATGAATTTTGGCTGGGAAATAAAAATACGCAAGAGTGAGATAGAAGATGCCCCGCAGCGCCGCGCCGGAGTGAAGAGTACGGCGCAGTGCCTCAATATTTCGCAAACAAAATCAGATTTTTTAAATCGAGCTCTCGTATTTGTAATACTCTACATTTTGATATATATTTTGTATGAATAACTATTTCGGTTTAGATATAATTTCATTTTAAAAGACATGGAATATGTTTGCGAGTTTTATCGAGCGAAGTTTGTCCAATCGTGTATCGGTATTCATCAGTCTCTAAACAGACACCCCAAGATTGCTATATATTTTTTTAGACTTTTAATTTTAGTAGTTAGTGCTGTAGCCTTCGTGAAAATACGCGCATACGAAGCAAGCATTTATCTCAGACGTCGGAGTACCTACTTACTTACCAAATAAAATAAGCCTATAAGATTAGCAACTTGCCAACCAGCAGCCGTGCCAAATTCGCAACGACCTTCCGGATTAAACTGGATAAAACCGGTTCGGACCGCCTAAAGCCGGTAACAGAATGGAAGAGCTCGGATAGACTCGTTGATTGTCCAGTCGAGCCTTTAGACATGAAACTACCGGTGTGTATGTACGATGGAACACAGAGAAAGGTGTACAGGAGAGTTTTTAAGGTTGAGATTATCTCAAAAACTACTGGACCTATTGCAAGAATTATTTCACTGTTACATAGATAAAAGTTAAAGTTATGTAACTGTAAAAGAATTATTAAATTCGGTCTAGTAGTTTTTGAGAAAATCTCAACCTTATTGAGGCTCCCTGTATACTTATCTCTATCTTCGACTTAAGCTGTACCTATCATTTTGTTAGGGACCTATTACAGGTTTCATATTGCATTAATCATAATCAGTATCATTTTCTACTACTCTCGCAACTCCTATAGAAGAATAAACTTTATATATACAAAACTTTAATTTAAACCAATCATTTTAATAAAAAACGGAGATATTTTTGCATTGTACAACTTGGGGTTGATGGTGGGGCAGAATCTGGCATTGTTATTTATAACTCAAAAAGAGGGGCTTTTTGCGTCATAGGTTAATAGAGCACAGATTAAGCCCACACTTAGACACAGTCTAAATATATTACTTAATAGTTCACGTTAAATTAACTCCATTTCCAAGATGTTATTTTGAACGTTGGGAATTTTCCCGGAACGGGAAAATCGTTCCCATGAGTCGTATAACATATTATTATGTTAAAAACTTCCTAATGAGTCCCTTGGTATTGTTACAGAGTTTCCAAAACGACTCACTGAGGGCTGAGCGTTTTTTTCCTAAACTTTTATGGTTTTCTGCGAGTGGAAATGGAAATTAGCTGTTATAAAAATTATAATGATAAAGATTATTGCTCTCGCGAGGCTATTTATTTTGTAATTCACTCTTTACGGAGTGAAATGACAATGCCAGATTCTGCCCCACCATCAACCGCAAGATGTACAAGATAATGAATAAATGTAAAAATATCTCCGTTTTTTAATTAAAATTATTGGTTTAAAATAATGTTTTGTACATCAAACTAGTCGAAAAAACAGCTTAATTATGAATTCTGAAAATAGTAAGAAATCGAAGCGAATATTCATTGTCTTTGTTATCATTTTCTACTACTCTCGCAACTCCTAACTGATTATGATTATGCAATATGAAACCTGTAATAAGTCCCCAACAAAATGATAGATACAGCTTCAATGGTCACGTAGTTTTGTAGGTGGGGCAAAGCTTCATTGAAATTTGGCAATGTCATTTGTACCGATTTCATGTAGCAACAAAAATTGCAGTATTGCAGTAACAAAAATAAAAAGTATTGTAAATTTTATTTTTGTATATTAATTAGATAAAACGGGAATTACCGTGTTAAACATTTATTATTGATGTCTCGATATTTCAACAGCATTGCAGCCTGTATATCTACAAACCGTGAAAGTTTAAAAAGTCATAGTATTATAAATAGTTTTATATGCACATATATTAATATATTATGCTATAGATATTATGCAGCGGTTTGTGTGAGGATATCAGCACCTGGACAAACTTCTCAAGTTTTAAGATGCTGGTGGCCAATTAAAATAATGTATTCATCATCATCATCAGTCTATTTATATTGCCCCACTGCTCGGGCACAGACCTTCCCTTACATCGAGGGAGCTGGGGCCATGATCAACCACGCGGGCCCAGTGCGGGTTGGCGGATTTCACATGCCATAGATATTTTTTTTCTTCTTCTACGACATGCAGGTTTCATCACGATGTTTTCCTTCACCGTTTTGAGAGCACTCGGTAAATGTACGTAAGTTTTTCCGTCGAAAAAACCGAGGATAACTCATTGGTACATGGCTGCCCTGGCTGGGAATCGAACCTGGGACCTCCGTTTGCAAGTCCATTGACCCAACCACTGAGCCACCGAGCTCTCTAATGTATTATTATAATAGTAATGTTTTAAATACCGTGCCGGCGCCAAGTGCAGCAGGTCGGTGACGGGCAGCAGCGTCACCGGCGCGAGGTGGCCGGCTCTGCGATCGCCAACCCGCTTGCCCAGCGTGGCGATTACGGGCATCACCTCCCAAACAAAACATGATGTGCGCGCTTTGGGAGAGGCCTACGTCAAGCAGTGGACTGATACGGGCTGATGATGATGATGATGTTTTAAATAAAATAACATCATTCGACAACTCAACCATAACACATAGGAACATCACCATTTATCTTATTCACTCAGTTTAAAAGTAAGTTATTAACAGCCTCTCTCTCACACACTCAACCAACATCACACACATCATACCACACATACCTTGACAACACTGCAGCTCCCCTTTGTCTTTTTTCTACTCTTTTAGTACCTACTCATATAATTTCCTTATTCTATATATATAAATTGTAATATGTCAAATTTCGTTATTGGCTTTATCCATTTAAAATTAAATGATTTTGTAATTTAATTGTAATAAGCTGTGAAGTTTGCTCAATAAAGATAAAATAAAAATAAATAAAATTAAATGTCAATTGGGTAAGTGTTCTGTGCTCAAACCCTACTGGCCCGCTCACCCCCTGATGAACTGGTAACATTTACCCGACATGCCAATTGCCTTTGCAATAACACAATCTGTGATATTTGACTTGTCCGGGACTTTTTACGGTATTTTTATAGTGACCTAAACCATCACGGGGAAGTACCGCGTTAGGCCAGTCATTAAAGGAGTTGACCCTAGCAGTAACTCCTCTATCTATGAAATTTGGCACAGTGATAGAGTACCATATGTAGATTGGAATTGACATAGAATCCAATAATTTGTAGAAACGGAAGTTAGGTATTTTCAAGGTCAAACTTAAATTACGTGGTATCAATTACAGGAAAATTGCTCTATCCAAAATTCTTTTTTTACAAGTTCTAGTTACCTATAGGCATGTGTTGACAGAATATCCAACCATATTTCCATATGGAAATATATATATTTTAATAAAATGTGTTTTTTTGCCGTAATTTCCAAGGGATAATTACTCACTCCAATTTCTATTTAATTATGTATTTAAAATATTACTTTCAAAAGTAGTTATGAATATCCAATAAAAAATCCAGACCGAAAAGCGTTATCCAGAAATTGACGAAAAATGGGTGTTTCCAAAAATGCTCAGCCCGATTTTTCTTGTCATTATGAACAGACTATCTTATTAAAACTGTTTTTCAAGTTTTCCAATAAAAAATGCAGGCGAAGCACATAAATATCAAATAGAGTTGTATTCAAATATTTCTAATCAACGCGGCGGTGCATGCGCCACTGCGCGCGGATCGCTACTGCGGCCGATTAACAACCTTATTCCTATTACACGTACAGAACAGCGGGAACGCGGACGAGAAATTGGACGGAGTGGAGGAGATATTTGGAGATGGGATTCTGTTGTCTACTCATATACAAATAAGGTTAATTGTAGATTAACTCTTTACTAAAGTCCAGTAAAGATCCATGCGGACAAGCGTTTTCTAGAAATCGACGAAAAATTAGAGTTGAGAAAAATGCTAAGTTCGATTTTTCTTATCATTACGAACATACTAACGATCTTAGTCGAACTGTTCTTCAAAGTCAAAGTCAATTTATAATAAACCTTATTCCTATACAAGTAGAAAATATCTATCGCATCGGTAACGTGGACTGGAAGTTGAACAAATATTTTGGAGATAGGATTCTGTACTCTACCTACAGCTATACGAATAAGGTTTATTTTAGGTTAACTCGTTACCGAGTGGTGAAAGCTCGACCGACCTACGCCAACATACACAAAACCATTCTAATCTAGCCCGTATCATCGGCGCATAAGTACGACAACGTTTCAAGGTTAGTACGGACATAGCAAAACAAATGGTAACACTTGCAGTACGATTTCAACTCTTACGACGCAGATAATAAGAACGATTCAAAGTATTACACTTGATCTGATTTTGGAATGTTTTAAGTAAGCTCGACCGACACAACAGTACCTACGCCAACATACACAAAACCATTGTAATCTAGCCCGTATCATCGGCGCATAAGCGCAACATGTCAAGTCAAGGTTAGTACGGACAAAAGCAGATCAATAGTAACACTTTCAGTACGATTTCAACTCTAACGACGCAGATAGATATATAGATTGGAGCGGTCCAAAGTGTTACAACTTGATGTGTTTTTTTTATGTGTACTTACTAGGTACCTACTACGTGGAATGTTTAAGTAAGCTCGACCGAGACGATAGTACCTACGCCAACAAACACAAAACGTAATCTAGCCCGTATCATCAACGCATAAGTACGACAACATATGTCAAGGTTAGTACGGACAATGGCAAAAACACCTTTTTTTTCGCCGTTGGATCTCGTTTGGTGTGCGTGTATCAAATTATTTCTTAAAATTATAATTATCTGTTATATAAAACCCTACTGTATTGTGATATTATTAGAATCAAAATAGATTATCAGTCAATAAGTGATTCAGCGGAACGGTACGCCGTGCAACATGCGATCGGACCCCCCTCACCCCCTCGAGTAACAAAGACAGCTTGTTATTTTTCAACTCGCTCGCACATCGACTACGGGTATATTTGCGTGCGGCATAGGTCTTATTGTAAGTAAGTATGACGTAAGCGTCATACTGACGACTACAGCTAAACTAAATTCTACACTTGTACGATAGCGTGAGATATTCACCTACTAATAATATGTAATCGCAACTGCAACCACAAAAATCTACAAGTGAGGGTGATCTGCCTAATATACTAACCAAATTCCAAACACAATTAATTTTTCAATTCGACGAATTGATAACCTCCTCCTTTTTTTGGAAGTCGGTTAAAATACAAAATAAAACACGAAACAAAATACAAAAAAAATAAAATAAAAAAATATATTTAGCTAAGGATCGAACCCGGAACCGCGTGCACGGGAGGCGACCGCTCCAGCCACTAGACCAATTCGTTCGCTGTTTAGCCCGGCGAAATTACCAAGCATATCTCATGCACCAGCGTGAGACATGAACGGACCGCTCCGTCTAGATTTCGACAAAATTGCAAGTAATCTAGTACAGACAGATTCCCAGCTCTCCTAATACACCTACTTCGATATAAATGAGTTCAGAGTTTATGCTCAAATAAAATTCAAAGATAATTACAACAAAATGTTTGATAAAATACTAACCAAATTCGAAACACAATTAAAATAAAATACAAAATAAAACACGAAACAAAAAAAAATATATTTAGCTAAGAATCGAACCCGGAACCGCGTGCACGGGAGGCGACCGCTTCAGCCACTCGACCAATACGCCCGCTGTTTGGCGTGGCGAAATTATCAAACACTATCTCATGCACCAGCGTGAGACATGAACGCGACTAGATTTCGACAAAATTGCAAATAATCTAGTACAGATTCACAACAGGGGCGTTTCTTAAAGCTGGAAGTAACATAAAAAAACACTAAGCGCCCAATTAAGTTAAAGACACTCTAAAGGAATCTCTGGGTTAGTTTATCCTAGACCCCGTGTCGCGAAGAAAAACACACACTATATACTCAACTTATACAAGGCAATACGCATATTACATTTACTGCGTTCGTATGTTTCGAAACGATGACGATAATAATAATTAAATTGCGATGTTTAGATCAACCTCCTACATACATACATACATACATACATACGTATAGTACGGACAACAGCAGATCAATGGTAATACACGCTCGCATTCGCACGATTTCAACTCTTACGACGCAGATAATAAGAACGGTACTTAGTCCAAAGTGTTGATCTTCTGTTAGCTGTACCTATTAACCTACTTGAAGAAACTCGCCCGCCGCGCGACCGGTTTTCGACGCCCCTCGCCCGCCTCGGGCCCCGCGCTGGCCTGCGCTTGATAGGTATTTCGAAATAATGGTGTTCCGCCTGGATATTTTGTTGGATCCTTTGAAATCAGGTTATTTTTGGGTATCTCATTACAATTGTAAAAAATATCTGATAGAGTAATTTTCCACAGATAGTTAAAAGACAAATTCTGTATAATGAATTGTTTCATTTGGATTTTTTTGTTGGATTTTCGTACTTATACTAGAAATAATAATTTGAAGGCATATTAAAAACAGAAACCCGGCGGAGCAATTATCCTATGGAAACTACGGCCAAAAAAGACATTTTATTAAAATACCTACACTTTCGAATTAAAAAGTAGTTTTACTTATGAATGTACAGAAGCACACTAATAAAATACAATTTATAGAAAAAGAATTATGACCATACATTGTTCCAGAAAAAGATACGGTATAATGTTGAATTTCAATTAAAATAAGTAACTTCCGCCTCGAAATATTATTGGATTCTCTGACAATTGTTCTTAAAAATATGCTATAAAGTATACAAAAAAGTTTCATCGATAGAGGAGTTATTGTTGGGGTCTCCATACAAACGCTCGCCAGAATGACTGGCCTACGTGTTGTGACCCCTCGAGCTTGCAATCTTGCGATCTTGCAATAACAGTGTTATATATGCCAACTAGTATATTACTTATTGTACTGATCCTAAGGTTAAATAAATGAGTAGATTAGATTTATTTATCACAAATTATAATGTCATTTACATAATGTACTTTTTTACTATTATCTAAAAGTCATCCATAATTTGATCGTCAGTCTGGTTGAAAATTAAATTAAAATAATTAAATAAAACTATCCATTAATAATAATATGTCAATGTTCCTATCAATATCAAATGGCAATATTAAAAATTATATTATTGTCAAACTGAGAATTAAATTATAGGTATTACTACAAAGTTGTACACAGGGTAATAATATACTTTATTTATAACAAATCAATAACATATTTACATAAACAAAAAAATGATATAAAAAATTGAAAAATAAAATACTTAAAAAATAAAATTTTAAAAATGTACCTACTTGGACGCGGTATTCCAGCTGTGAGTGGCCTCTACCAGTCACAGGTAGAACACCGCGTCCAAGTCGCTCCCATGCGGCAGGGTGCCCAAGAGAGCGGCCGCGTTACCGCTTTGTATGGCCAAACTTATTCGTTGGCCGAGGTACGCACCCGCTCTCTTGTATATAGTATATACTGAGGTACCTAAGTATTTGTTAACAAGTCAAATTCCATAATGGAGTATAATTCATTATCCAATAAGAGATTTTTCAGTCGGCGACCAAACGTGTCGTCATCAAGTTCATTGCGTAGTTCTGCGGGCAGCTTCTCGTAGTACGCGGGATCCACGCGGGTTTTTTGTAGAGTATGAGACACCGATTGCTGATTTTTTTAAGGGCCTGACATGAGCCAATTAGCGCTGCCAATCTTAAAAAAATAATATGTTCTAATTTAATCAATTTTATTAAAAAAGCTATGTACACAATCTTTATTAGGATAAATACTATTTTTTTAATATACAATACATAGCATAATCGCGACAAGCTAAGTAGTAGTTCCCAAATATGCCCAAAACGGCCGTTTGTCGCAATTATGTGAACTACAACTTACCGAAATTGAATGACGTTATAAATAAGCATTTAAAAAATTGTATTTATCGTAATAAACATTGTGTAGGTACATACCTTATTTAATAAAATTGTTTAAATTGGAAGATATTATTTTTTTAAGATTGGCGGCGCTAGTTAGCTCATGTCAGGCCCTAAATAGTCTGAACTGCACACTTAACTCTACTAGCACAGAATATATAATAGTACAAGTACAGAAGAGTCTCTCCTAAAAACCGTTAAAATAAATCGCGAGTCTCGCAGCGACGCAATAAAGTACAATTCAGCTCGCGCAGCGCGAAGTGCCTACAATTATATTCACCTACAACGTGCGTCTCTTTCTATCGGGTAGCTCTTTACTCTTCTGACACGATT
Organism: Tachystola acroxantha; assembly: GCA_963506565.1. NCBI lineage: Eukaryota > Metazoa > Arthropoda > Insecta > Lepidoptera > Oecophoridae > Tachystola > Tachystola acroxantha. Next base: position 14,850,086 of record OY735872.1, on the reverse strand, counting down.
AGGGCTGCCGGCTTGTGAAAGATAAATAATCTGAATATTTAATGAACATATATTATTATACCACTCTATTATTCTACTTTTGTAAACAAACTGATATTTCAAATATACCTACGGTATTAGATCACAAAAGACCATAGGCATGCTATCTTCTTACACTTTAATGGGTGTCTACAATACTAAACATAACTCTTTTAGGTTTTAGCTAGGTACAATCTAGTCCGGGAGCCGAAACCCATATTTACATATTTAAGATGCAAGAACTAGCCTTGCGATTTATTATATAAATCTAATCTAATTATTCGTTCATTATTCATTCAATTTCATTCAATTATCTGCAACTATTATCTAGATTGCATGGTAAAACTACTCGTAAGTTAATGGAGAATAAAATCGGGGAATAAAAATAACCCTGGGATAGTTACTCCAGTATAAATTGAAGTTTGGTCGAATCCACCCTAAATAAAATAAATTATTATGGTAGGTAGGTACTAAATTGTATGAAAGAATATTTTAATAATTTAGACCAAATTCTTGTCACGATTTTTTTCTTCCGATACAATGAAAGACGGCTAAATACGTCGCAGCGCGGGCGCAAAATAGCGGGCTACGTGCAATCAATCTGGCGCGCAGCAGCCCACTGAATAGCCGCGCCGGCGCGGCCCAAGGCCGCCCGCCCGATGTACCTGTAGATTTATACCTAAAGCGCGGAGTGCACCAGGCCTGCTACTAGTGAAAGATTTTTTACAAGTGGTCATGTAGTTTTTGAGTAAATCTCAACCTTAAACCCTGTAGACTGTTCCCTTTTTTTTTCGGGGGGAAATCATCTAGATATCATGATACCTCCTTGCCACGGGGAGGCGAGGAAGGTTATGTCGGACTCTTACCGACTAAAAACCCCTCGGTGTTCCGTCTCGCCGCCCTATGGCGGAGTCACGGGGAGACTTGCGAATTACTTCCGCGACTCCGCCGGCGGGTGTCCGGGGGGACCCTTCTAGGGGGACTTTGACACTATACGACTGAGAGCGGTGTTTATTTGTTTATTTATTTTATATATACAACGTCATTACAGGAACATTCCTAATTCAACATTGTATTCAGCAATTGCATGTATCTTATATATAATTATCCTAATATGAAATTAAATAATAAAAATATCCAAAATACATTATGAATGTGTTATCAAATTAAAAATAATAATAATAATAAGACAATTGGACTCAAATTAAAGATATAGAATTAAGAATGGATGTCAAAAATTACGCATAATGTCACTGAGAAGATAAGAATAACATCGCAGCCTCCGTGAACCTCGTCAGACTACACGCAAATACGTCAATACCCTGTTCTGCGGCTAGGAAATCGTTCAAAAATCTCAGAGCCCTATTCACTGGCGCCTCCTTAAAACCAACTGGTGTGCTGGAATACATGCACGCCAACCAACTCGAGGACCTGTTACCGAGCGTTGGACTACCTGTAGACTGTTCCCTAAGTTAACAACTGTGTTACGGGTCCCTCAACGATGTCCATTAGTAAACAGTAAATACCCTAAAACAAAAACGTGACCCTTGTAATAGGCGCAAATAGAAAATAACAGTCGAAATAAACATAACAGTATTGCAGAGTTCTGGGCGGTTTAACACGTCCCGCTAAGAAGTTCCGAACTTAAATAAAATTTAACGGCGGCCCGCGGGGGCTTAGCGGGACACACTGCCTGGACAGAGTGGAGAATATCTAACTTCGAACATTATATGCGACAATTTCAGTGATCCCAAACATTTAAATAATTATACAGGGTGTAACGTAAAGGGTATATGAAGCCGAAGGGAGGATGTTCAGTATCGGCAACTGAACAACTTTTGTTCTACGACTTTTCGATTTTCGCAAATTTATTTTTTGACTTTTCATACATTTCGTACCGGTCAGCTGATCGATTTGTATGAGACATTAGTTTATTTTTATTTTTTATTCGAAAAGTCGTAGAACACAAGTTGTTCAGTTACCGATATTGAACACCCTCCCTTCGGCTTCATATACCCTTTACGTTACACCCTGTATTACGTTTTAAAATTAGAACATGATGAAAAAATTCTTGCCGTGGGCAGGACTTGAACCTGCGACCTTGTCATTCGTTCGGTCACGCCGTTTTTAAATTATTATATATTTAAACGGATATCACTCACTTATATCGTTGAAGTCGGCAATTAGACCGACAGAGTAGACGCAGTGAGTACATACTGCGTGACGGGTCCTAATGCGAGTGGCGGTTACTCCCCGACAAGTGAGATCGATCAACGAATCCAGCTACAGCCATCTAACCCACCGTCGTCGGCGGGACAAGTTATTTCGGAACTCGCCCAGAGGGCGCTGATCCGTAGTGCGCGAAGAAACGTCAAAAAGAGCGTCGAAATCGATGGAAACTGTCGGTTTAATTGCCGACTTTAACGATATAAGTAAGTGACATCCGTTTATATATAATAATTTGTAGTAAATGTCTTTTCGTATGGTTATTTTGAGATTAATATCACGTTAAATTAATCAGAAAATGTTCGCGAGTGACAGTATGGTGAATTTGTTGGATAATTTGAGCAAGATCTGGGGTTTCAAGCTTTTATCAAGAGTTCCCGCTACAAGCTCGGGAGTGAACGCGACTGTCGAGCTGCTTCGTCCAGAGTGATGACGTCACGGCATCTCCTCTGGATGAAGACGCGGCTACCCAGGGTGACGACGCTACTGCGACTCCTCTGGAGGAAGATAGAACACTATTATATTAAATTTTCTGTGGAATGACATTGGCAAATGTCGTACGATCGAGTCCATTAATAAAATAAATAAATAATGTGTCAAATTGTAAGCGATAACGATAACGATTGGAAGTCGCGGTCACCCCACAGGTTCGACCGAACGTATGTACAGTGCGCGAGGCGTAAGCTCAGGTTTACATTTGTGTGAGTGATAGCGGTACAAGAGGTGAAGTGCGGTGCGTGCGCGGCAGGGTGTATTTTGTTGCGTTTGTATTGGACGCGTCGCGCCTCAGGCCGAATATCACTCTACACTATCTGTGTGCACTCACACAAATGCAAACCTGAGCTTAGTGTCGCCGCACACGGGCCACACGCGACAGCCACAAACGCCGCCACGAGAAGCTAGAAGCTTGTAGCGTGTGGCCGCCACCGGCGCCAACCGTGTGCGGCGAGTCCATATAAAATGTATGAAAATATCAGGAAATATGCCATTGGCGGCGTTTTATGGTTGTGGCCGGTGGCCCGTGTGCGGGAGCACTTACGCCTCGCGCACTGTAACAGTTGTACATTTTCTAAAGCTGTGTGTCCGCTGTCAACTTGGCTAGTGATTGCGTTATTGCCGTAACAATATTGTAGATTTGGGCTTTACCGTCACAACTTGTGACTTTTATTATAAGATTATTGGCAAGAGTTGGCTTCGAGTCCCCAGTGGCGTTGCTTGGCTTTTACGCGTTATGTGACGTTATGGTTATGGGATTTAACGGCTGCAGTATGTTAGGCTTGTTTAACAGTTCCGTTTCGAGTTTCATTGCCTTCAACTTTGCACTTAGAGTCGTTGACTGCGGTTTAAAGTTACTACTGTTTCTGTACTATATTATATTTATATATTTACTTGCACTAAAGAGATATGATGATTATATTTCTAATATTTTGTATTAAGAGCCTTCATAGAGCCAACTAGCGCCGCCAATCTTAAAAAAATAATATCTTCCAATGTAATAAATTTTATTAAAAAAGCTATTTACGAAATGTTTATTACGATAAATACTATTTTTTAAATGCTTATTTATAACGCGATTCAATGTCGGTAAGTTGTAGTTCGTATAATTGCGAAAAACGGCCGTTTTTGGCACATTTGTGAACTACAACTTAGCTTGTCGCAATTATGCCATGTATTGTCTAATGAAAAATAGTATTTATCGTAATAAACATTTAGTAAATTTTTTTTTAGTTAGGTAAATAATTTTAACTAATAATAACAAACTAATAATAAAAAATAATAAAAAAAAAATTTAAAGATAAATTTTTAGTAAATAGCTTTTTTAATAAAATTGATTATATTGGAAGATATTATTTTTTTAAGATTGGCGGCGCTAGTTGGCTCTATGAAGGCTCTTAAATTGTCAATCTTATTTATTTATTTTATTAATGGACTCGACAGTTCGTCATTTGCCAATGTCATGTTACAGAAAATTAAATATAATAGTCTTCTATCTTCCTCCAGAGGAGTCGCAGTAGCGTCTTCACCCTGGGTAGCCGCGTCTTCATGTCTTCATCCAGAGGAGTTGCCGTAGCGTCGTCACTCTGGACGAAGCAGCCGACAGTCACGTTCACTCCCGAGCTTGTAGCGGGAACTCTTGATAAAAGCCTGAAACTCCAGATCTTGCTCAAATTATCCAATAAATTCACCATACTGTCACTCGCGAATATTTTCTGATTAACTTAACGTGATATTAAACACAAAATAACCACTGTAGACATTATAATCAAATAATTAAATAACACACCCTCTCACACACACACCACGCACTCACGCACGCTGCATCTGCAACTATTAGGTTATATTGTATTAGTCCATTGCCTAGGAGAGGGGGCCTGGTGATCTGTACCACAGGTATTGTTACCTAGTTCAGACACCAGACTCTCACATTAAAGAATGTAATCTACCTAACTAATAATTTATTGTCCTAGTTCTAAGTAAAATGTTATTTTTTAATGTGAGATGAAATAAAGATTTATTTATTTATTAATTTTGCAACCGTCGTTTCCCGCCATTTTCAAGAGAACCTTTTCTCTTATTTCTTATCAACTAATGAAAACGTGTCTTTGTCTATGGTCGTACAAACATGATTATGATGAAAACTCGATAAATTACCTCCAATGTACCTTTTTATACAGCTTCATTGACTTTGAACCTTCACGTGACTTGAAATAAGGTAAAATTTTTGGGCATTATTTCTTAGCCCACAAGCCTCGTTCACACGAAGACAGTTTACTTACTTTCCCCAAGTACAAAAGCAAGTATCTTGTGAACTTACCATCACTGTGAAATAGACACACCAGTGTCATATCTGTCTATAAATTAAATAATAATAATAACATATTAGATATATTTAATAATAATATTAACATATTTCGAAATCGCTTTTAGCGATAAGGCCGCCAAAATTGTACATATTGTTTTGTATTTCTGTATTGTAATTTTAGAATTAAAACTATAGTGAGCCATTACTACAAATTATTATATATAAACGGATATCACTCACTTATATTGTTAAAGTCGGCAATTAGACCGACAGTTTCGACCGATTTCGACGGTCTTTTTCAAGGTGAGCGCGCCACGCCCGCGTCGCCGTTGACGTTTCTTCGCGCACTGCGGGCACTGCGGATGAGCGCCCTCTGTGCGCGCTCCGAGATAACTTGTCCCGCCGACGACGACGGTGCGTTCGATGGCTGTAGCTGGATTCGTTGATCGATCTCACTTGTCGGGGAGTTACCGCCACTCACGTTAGGTCCCGTCACGCAGTATGTACTCACTGCGTCTACTCCGCATTCACTCACACTCCTAACATCGGATACGGCCCTGAGTACGGGCTTCCACGTAGCAGGCAAGGACCAACCGCAATCTCTGTTGAAATTGGGCCGTCGTGCAATCTCAATCGCTTCCCTGATCTTGCGTGGCACAAAGAACTTTTCTCGCGCAAGAACAGTTGCTTTGTCAAAGCGTATGTAATGACCCGTATCTGTATCCATAGCGTGTTCTGCGACTGCTGATCCAACGCTATCCAGGGTTCTCACTGACCGTATGTGCTCTGACAACCTTGTAGCCACGTTTCGCCTCGTTTCGCCTATGTAACTCTTGCCACAGTCACAAGGCACCATGTATACACCCGGGACGTTCAATGGGTCTCTGTCCTTGGGCGAGCGTAAAAACTGTCTTAGTTGTGTAAGGGGACGGAAAACTGTCTTAATGCTATATCTCCGGCGTAATAAGTTTCCAATTATATCCGTCACCCCCTTCACAAAAGGTAAGTATACTGGGGATCTCTCTACGGACGGCCAACGTGTGCTCTCAGTCCTGTGTGCCACTCTCCAGCTCTGCCTCCACCGGTAACCGTTGCTCTCAAGTGCCTGTCTCACATGTGATAGCTCATCGTTCACATACTGTGCGTCACATAGGCGTAACGCTCTATTGATGAGAGCCCGTGGCACTGAGTAAAGATGTGCAGGGTGATGATGCGAGTCCGCCCTTAGATATCGGTCCGTATGAGTAGCTTTCCGATAAACCGTGTGACCCAGTCGACCTCCGACTCCCCGTTTCACCAATACGTCCAAAAAGGGGAGGGCACCATCCTTCTCCTCCTCGATCGTAAAGGTAATATTTGGATGTATCTGGTTAATGTCGGTCAAAAATTGCATCACATCATCTTTCCTCATGATAGAAAACACATCATCCACGTATCGCCACCAGTGTCTAGGCCCAGCCGAGGTCTTTTTCAAGGCCACTCCTTCGAACCATTCCATGAAGATGTTCGCTACCACTGGGGCTATGGGTGACCCCATCGCCACTCCGTCAATCTGCAAGTAATACTCTCCCCGCCAGACAAAATAACCACTTTCGAGACAGAACTTAATTAGACCCATGTAGTCATTAGGGACATCAGACGACTTCAGCAAATCTGTGATTATAGTCAGAGTCTCCTGCACCGGTACATTCGTAAATAGTGAAGTCACATCGAAACTGACCATTACCTCATCGTTTGAAATGCGTACGTCCTCAATCAACTGGATGAAATGCGTTGAGTCCCTGACATAACTCTCCGTCGTTCCTGTCAAGGGCTGCAGTACATCAGACATGTAACGTGAGGCCTTATATGTGGGTGAATCAATCTGGCTAACAATAGGTCTCAACGGCCAGTTGGGCTTATGAATTTTAGGCAAACCATAGATTTTAGATAAGAAGTTGTTGGTGAAAGTTATTCGTGACTACCGTCAAAGAATCGCGCATGTCAACAGAGAACTGTATGTACTACATCTGCAATTATCTCACACACTAACCTCGGATTTATGGTTTTCTCTCGATGCCATGACATATAATAGATCACAGGAAATCCTGCATGACACAGAACGCACACAAAGTGGTAAGTTGAAGCGCCTGATGAAAAAGTTAAGCAATTCTGCCAATCTAAACCAACAGCTTGTTCTGATGTTTCCGACAAGGCGGTTGTAAATCTATCCTCACAGTCAGTCTCAGATGCAATGAAATCGGCTCTGTCCCGAGGACTAAACTTTGCACCAACACCACGTAAAACACCAGTGGAGTCAATTATCACCGGTATTGAGGACTCTATATCGCGAAACAAGTTGACCGAACGTGATGCAGAGTGTTTGAGACAGGATGTGGCGACACTTGTACGTAGATTGAAGCCAACTAAATCAAACATCACTAAAGAGGAGATACGAGCACTATCACGTCTACGTGAGAATCCGGACATTTTGGTCTTACCGGCGGACAAGGGCAATGCGACTGTCATCGTGGATACTACAGCCTACGAAGATAAGGTATTACAACTGGTTAGTGATACGAATACATACAAAAAGGTGAATTACAATCCCACATCCAGAGTGACTAACAAATTGGCTAAGTTGTTGCGTTCCTTACCTGACGATTTATATAAGAGGTTACGTCCACAAAACCCGACTCCACCAAAAATCTATGGTTTGCCTAAAATTCATAAGCCCAACTGGCCGTTGAGACCTATTGTTAGCCAGATTGATTCACCCACATATAAGGCCTCACGTTACATGTCTGATGTACTGCAGCCCTTGACAGGAACGACGGAGAGTTATGTCAGGGACTCAACGCATTTCATCCAGTTGATTGAGGACGTACGCATTTCAAACGATGAGGTAATGGTCAGTTTCGATGTGACTTCACTATTTACGAATGTACCGGTGCAGGAGACTCTGACTATAATCACAGATTTGCTGAAGTCGTCTGATGTCCCTAATGACTACATGGGTCTAATTAAGTTCTGTCTCGAAAGTGGTTATTTTGTCTGGCGGGGAGAGTATTACTTGCAGATTGACGGAGTGGCGATGGGGTCACCCATAGCCCCAGTGGTAGCGAACATCTTCATGGAATGGTTCGAAGGAGTGGCCTTGAAAAAGACCTCGGCTGGGCCTAGACACTGGTGGCGATACGTGGATGATGTGTTTTCTATCATGAGGAAAGATGATGTGATGCAATTTTTGACCGACATTAACCAGATACATCCAAATATTACCTTTACGATCGAGGAGGAGAAGGATGGTGCCCTCCCCTTTTTGGACGTATTGGTGAAACGGGGAGTCGGAGGTCGACTGGGTCACACGGTTTATCGGAAAGCTACTCATACGGACCGATATCTAAGGGCGGACTCGCATCATCACCCTGCACATCTTTACTCAGTGCCACGGGCTCTCATCAATAGAGCGTTACGCCTATGTGACGCACAGTATGTGAACGATGAGCTATCACATGTGAGACAGGCACTTGAGAGCAACGGTTACCGGTGGAGGCAGAGCTGGAGAGTGGCACACAGGACTGAGAGCACACGTTGGCCGTCCGTAGAGAGATCCCCAGTATACTTACCTTTTGTGAAGGGGGTGACGGATATAATTGGAAACTTATTACGCCGGAGATATAGCATTAAGACAGTTTTCCGTCCCCTTACACAACTAAGACAGTTTTTACGCTCGCCCAAGGACAGAGACCCATTGAACGTCCCGGGTGTATACATGGTGCCTTGTGACTGTGGCAAGAGTTACATAGGCGAAACGAGGCGAAACGTGGCTACAAGGTTGTCAGAGCACATACGGTCAGTGAGAACCCTGGATAGCGTTGGATCAGCAGTCGCAGAACACGCTATGGATACAGATACGGGTCATTACATACGCTTTGACAAAGCAACTGTTCTTGCGCGAGAAAAGTTCTTTGTGCCACGCAAGATCAGGGAAGCGATTGAGATTGCACGACGGCCCAATTTCAACAGAGATTGCGGTTGGTCCTTGCCTGCTACGTGGAAGCCCGTACTCAGGGCCGTATCCGATGTTAGGAGTGTGAGTGAATGCGGAGTAGACGCAGTGAGTACATACTGCGTGACGGGACCTAACGTGAGTGGCGGTAACTCCCCGACAAGTGAGATCGATCAACGAATCCAGCTACAGCCATCGAACGCACCGTCGTCGTCGGCGGGACAAGTTATCTCGGAGCGCGCACAGAGGGCGCTCATCCGCAGTGCCCGCAGTGCGCGAAGAAACGTCAACGGCGACGCGGGCGTGGCGCGCTCACCTTGAAAAAGACCGTCGAAATCGGTCGAAACTGTCGGTCTAATTGCCGACTTTAACAATATAAGTGAGTGATATCCGTTTATATATAATAATTTGTATTGTAATTGTTTGTGTCTTTTATGTACAATAAAGTGTATTTGAATTGAATTGAATTGAATATTTCGCTAGACAGTTGGGTCAAGGGCCGGATACAGAAGGCAGTGCTGCTGGACACGGCACGTATTGTGAGGAGGTTCCTCACTCTGGGATCCTAACCTCCGGCAGCTTGGATGCGCATACATCCCGCTGCCGGTGGATGGCTATTTTTTTATTTATATATTTTTTTTATTTTATTTTTTAAATGTATAAATGTATTAAATAAGAATATGTGTAAATAAAGAGAATAACATATTTAATTTAAAACAAAGTGTGTGTCTTTTTTGGAATAAACATTGCAATAGGTACTGAAAGTTAACCTCAAATCAATCAAATTCCATTTCACGTGTCTTCGGTCGTGAAGTTTGTTGTTAAACCTAATTAATTACTCTCAAAGGGAATTGATTAATGAAATGTTCGCAGCAGGTGTGTATTTCTCGATGAATGATGTTGTTGACAGATGTCAAATTAATCATATCCAACACATATTGAGACGGACGAGTAAATTAGCTTAAAAAAGGCAAAGGTAAAAAGGCTTATGGAAAGTATAACTGAGACGCTTAAGAAATAAGATATAATGAGTTTTATTAAGTGTTGTTTTTAGCATATGAATGAATGCCGCCAAGGCACTACAATTATTTCAGTTATTTGAGTACCTATTAAACTGATATAACCGAGGCATATAATGTATGGCGTAGATTAAAATTTATAGGGTCGTGATTAGCAATAATGCAGGTAAAATCCGTTCTCATCGATATTCAAGGGTATTGTAGGCGAGTAACTATATCCATTACTTGAGCAAGTAACTGGTCGATGTAACCGAGGCATAAAATGTATGTAGTCGACATAGGATCGTGATTAGCAATGTAATGTAGCAGATGAAAGCCATCCCATCGACATTTTAGTCTGTGATCAGACCTAATCAGCTGGTTGAAGGCAAAATTGACTAGCGAATGTAGCTCATTTTAAGAGCCGCCGCCAATCTTTAAAAAATAATATCTTCCAATTTATACAATTTTATTTAAAAAAAAAAAAGTTTATTACGAGAAATACTATTTTTTAAATGCTTGTTTATTACGAGATTCAATTTCGGTAAGTTGTAGTTCGCATAATTTCGAAAAACAGCCGTTTTCGGCACATTTGTGAACTACAACTTAGCTTGTCGCAATTATGCCATGTATTGCATATTGAAAAATAGTATTTATCGTAATAAACATTGTGTACATAGCTTTAATAATAAAATTGATTAAATTGGAAGATATTATTTTTTAAAGATTGGCGGCGCTAGTTGGCTCATGTATTGCGTGAAAGCAGCAACGGAGCGTCAGCGGCAAAGAAAGGGAGTGGTAACCGCGCGTTGTTCGGACTGTCATCTTTCATAGAGTTCCATACATTACAAACACTGCCGCTACCGTTCCGCTGTCGTTGCCTTATGCTTCGCGCACATTATGCCGGGCCGCAGCGTGTCGGGGCGGGTCGCAGCGCAGCGCAAAATGCTTAGCACATTAGTGACGGGCCGGGTTGCAGCGCATTGACGGATTTTAAGTACAGTGTACTGCTAGATATCGTAAAATGAACACGGGCGCGCGTGCACTCCAATCCGCATGCTAGAACACTGTGTCGGAGCGCGGCGGACCGCATCGCACCGACGCAAATCCGCCTCGCAATATTGCGAGCCGCTGCGGCCCGACACAGTGTGCGATAGTTCATACAAATTGTATTAAAGCGATTTTTGCGCTCCGCCCCGACACGCTGCGGCCCGGCAAAATGTGCTCGGACCTTTAATGTGTTTCAGCTTTTAATGCTGTTAGGCATAATATTAAGTAGATAACGCTAGTTAATGGCCTCTATTTTGATATAGTTTTCGTATAAACTTAAGTATCTTTGTCACGTACGTATTTTATTGAAACGGTGCTAACGATTACGCCTACGACTTAAGTAAGACTGTGTAATTATAAAACATTGGGCGTCATTAAAAGATAAGATTATAGAGAGGCCCGAAAGGTTAATGTTGTTTGTTAATTATATTGTAGGCGTTTCATTTGATAATGGATAAAAAAAATAATCAACGTAGTATGTATACAAAGTCTAAAGGTGTTTTTTATCAGGGGGGGGGGGGGGGGGGGGATATTACTCGCTTCACTCGGCAAGTGTAGCTCAGCGAGTGGGCGAGTGTCGCCGAGCTATGGGATGTACTCGCTCGGTGACAAAATAGCCGAGCGAGTACTCGCCCGCGGTGTGAACAGTCGGCGATGAACTATTAATATATGCGTCTCTTTTGTTTACACGGAATGTAGTATCTGTTGTACGTTTCTTGGGCGAGAAAATAGCCGGGATTTACTCGCTTACTCGCCGGCGGTAGGACAACTGCGTAAATCTTAACCGTAATGACACAGACCACTTACCCCATAGACATGAAATCGGCACAAATGAGAATGCCAGATTCTACCCCACCATCAACCGCAAGATGTACAAGATAACGAATAAATGTAAAAATATCTCCGTTTTTTTATTAAAATTATTGGTTTAAAACAAAGTCTTGTACATCTAGCGAGTCGAAAAAACAACCTAATTAAGAATTCAGAAAATAGTGAGAAATCTAAGCGATTTATTGATTGTTTTTGTTATTCTTCTATAGGAGTTGCGAGAGTAGTAGAAAATGATACTGATTATGATTATGCAATATGAAACCTGTAATTTATTTATTCAATTATAACTGACTGGTTTACAGATATCACCAAAGCACCGAGTCAGTGGATACAATAATTAATTACAATAATTCTTAAAATAATAATTTATACAATGAAATTAGTGTAAATTAGAGTTACCTACTATTAAGATAGGTAGATATATTTTTATACAGAGAACACCATGGATCAAAAAAAACATCAGCATCTTTTATTGCGTTTATGAAACAGTTAATTAAGTTTACGGTAATAAGTCCCCAACAAAATGATAGGTACAGCTTAAATGGTCACGTAGTTTTGTAGGTGGGGCAAAGCTCCATTGAAATGTGGCAATGTCTTTTGCAAGCCAAAAATTATGTCACACGATGAGTGCAATATGCGAAGCGGGGGGCAGGAGCGCCATATTAAATTCGTGTCGATATCTCAAGGTTACAAGGCGTGTCGTGAAGAAATTTTGCGTTCATGTGCGGGCAGAAACGGGCGCCCTCCTGTTACAGGTCTATGGGGTAAGTGGTCTGTGGTCTGTAGGTGTAATGAGAACCCCTGCACTATTATCTGTATTCGACTGTACCAAGGCGATTAGGCAGACAGCGAAATTCCAGCAGTCGCCAAATCCGGCCAGTTTGCGGATAAGCGGAAGGCGGAATTTGATCGCATAGCGGTATTTCTCTTGGCTTCAAGCGGAATGTGAAACCGGCGCGTAATTGAAGGGTGGGGGCTTATTGGTGTCCGATAGCGATTTGCATGCCCAAGAACATTGTACGTCAAAAGAATGATGATGCGGCTTGCGGTCGCCTGTAGGCAATTGTCTTCTGTTGCTAAGCTCTTCTGTGTCTATTTTCCACGACTGACACCACATACCACTTACCCCATAGACCTGTGACAGGAGGGCGCTCGTGTCTGTCCTAAAGATATTATCGACATGGGCGCATCTCTTTAGCACATGATGCCGGGCCGCAGCGTGTCGGGGCGGAGCGCAAAAATCAGCTCAAATCGCTTTAATACAATAGTAGTTATAATTGATTTATTTACGTACACATCTTATCTGTACACCACAACGACTACCACTTTTAACACTGGTCACTCTTTCGCTGGTTTGCTGGTAGAAATCTCTTTTGAGATAAGCTCGCCCTTTGTACCAAATGTATTAGTCCATGTTGTGCAATAAAGTGTTAAAAAAAAATATGAACTATCGCACACTGTGTCGGGCCGCAGCGGCTCGCATTATTGCGAGGCGGATTTGCGTCCGTGCAATGCCCCCGCCCCGCTGCGGCCCGACACAGTGTGCTATAGCAAGCGGATTGGTGTGCTAGCACGCTCGGCATAATGTGCTCGAACCTTAATACGGCACCCGCTTCATCTCTATGCGCTCGAAGCGGGGACAGGGGTGCCGTATTAAAGAGATGCGTCCCTGTCGATAATATCTCTAGGTGCCACGTGTCGCGAAGCAATTTTGCGCACATGTGCGGGCAGACACTGTTACAGGTCTATGGGGCAAGTGGTATGTGGTGGTGTGGTTGTGATAGTGTGAAATACGCCTTATTCTGAGCCATCTTTATTTTTCATAAAAAGCAAATATAGACTTTTTCCTTTCAACTGTTGGCAATAAATAAAAAAGGAGTTGCATTTAAGTTAAAGCGTTCCAACCCACTTCAGAAACACTTCGAGCGGCGCTGCATGCTATCGGCTGATACTTAAAAGTTTCTTTTTTAGGGTTCCGTCCGACTTTGAATAAAAAAAGTCCCGAGAAAATTTCGGAACTGTCAGACGCTTAGGCCCGTTTTCATAAATCACTCTCAGCTCAAAAGCCAATCTTGAGAACAACCCCAAGATGGCGTGTTTATTAATAATTTAAATTAAAATCTCCTTATTTGCAAAAACGAAACGTTGCCGTTTACTTGAGTTCTTCCACTTGAGAACATCACGTGATACGCCCTGAAGATTGGTTTATTAATAAACGGCATACTTGAGATGGTGATAACATCTTGAGAGTGTATCTGGTATAACTGGTGATGAATATGGAAACTTATATATTGTCTTAATCAAAATCGGTTTATAAAATGTTACCAATGTAAAGTAACACATAAAAGTACAGCGTAATTCAGAGCCTCCTCCTTTTGGAAGTGTACAAATGTACGGAACAGTAACACCGATAAAATATTTCTTTTTTAGCCCGAGAGAGTATAGAACACCCGGCGCAATGCACTTCAGAGCTTTTCAATTTGCTGCGAGCCGTGGTTTGTCCCGCACTTGTTATTTATTAGGTGTCCCCTCACTAGTCCCGCGATATGTCCAGACTAACGGGACATCCAGCATTATCGTCCGCAGTCGGAACATAGATTCAATTTATTACAAGCGGCGAAGCACAGCTCTTTGTTATTTATTACGTTCCCAACTCACTAGTCATACCCCGAAGGGGACATGTCCCGTAAATACTGAGAATTGGAACCGTAGTTTTATTTACGACACGCCTAACACCAAAGACTAGATTAACTTATTTGAGTTAAAATAATTTTTTTTCTTTAATTTTTAAATACGTCAGGTGTGTGGGTGCGATCGTAGGCGCATCAAGTGTAACATTATGTATCATTTTAATACAATAAGTTTTTGTGCTGCTGTGTGTACCTATATATACCGGTTTTGTGTGGTTCGAGCTGTCGCAGCATCATGTAACATCTACAGTTATCCGTGAACAATGTTGTTGGGGATACAGTTACCTTAAATATCTTAAGTTTAAGTAATTAAGTAATCCTTACTGTAACCTGTTTTTTGTTCCAAATAAAAAAAAACATTGAAAAAGATAATAATTTACAATCACTCTGTATTTTAAGATGCATCATTTACTTTGTAAACTTATAATTGAACATTCTGAGGCCCGTATTAATAGTCTGAGCTCAAACCTTCAAGAGCGAATTTAGCTGATACACTCTCGATACGTGATCACCATATCAAGTATGTAATTTATTAATAAACCAATCTTGAGGGCGTATCACGCGATGTCTCTCAAGTCGCGATTCGCCTGCAATCAGCAAATACGTTCTCAAGTGTGTGATTGACAGTTCTCTGAGTTTTGTTTATTAACACGGCGTTACTTACGTGATAACCGATTCCTAAACGCGCACCTAAGTTACGTTTATTAATAGTAACGCCATCTTGAAGTCGTTCTCAAAATTGACTTTTGAGCTGAGAGTGATTTATTAAGAGCCTTCCATGAGTCAACTAGCGCCGCCAATCTTAAAAAAAAAATATCTTCCAATATAATCAATTTTATTAAAAAAGCTATTACGAAATGTTTATTACGATAAATACTATTTTTCAATATACAATACATGGCATAATTGCGAACTTACAATTGTTTGATTCAAGAATACTATTGCTTGTAATTTATTAGTTATTTAAGTAATTTTGGTACAAGATAAATTCCTGAATAAAGGGGATTATTATAATCGGAGGACAATGTCCCGGTGTTTTATTCGGGACAAACTGCAGTCTCTAGTACGATGTTAATCCCTAGTACGTATCTCAGAAGATATACTTACTGTTATAAATATCTCGGGATTGGAGTTATTTTTCTTTGTAATTATTAAAGGGAAGTGCTGTTATTTCAGACGGAGCTAGGTCATTTCTTAGAAGTCTAGATCTCATTGGATACTAGCTTAGCAAGAGATAGTTGCTAGCTGTACTTAGTTAATTTTTAGTACCTAAATGAATTTAAAAAATGAAGTGGTGGGAAAAAACAAACAAACAAACATATAACTATTTACAACTTTACAAGAACTAAAAATGAATTCAAGTTTCAATAAAAGATATAACTGGGGTTCTCTTGAAAATGGCGGGAAACGACAGTTGCGAAATTATTTGATAATTTTCCTTTTAATGTCTACAGGGGCTATTTATACATATACGTTTGACAGGTAAGAGCAAGCTTGCGCTAAGCTTGCACTCAAAACTGTCTATGAATAAATAATAAATGGAGAAAAATTTTCATCACGACCGGGATTCGAACCCGGGACCTTGCCATTCCGTGGCACGCTCTATTCCAACAGAGCCATCGTGATTCGTATCCATATCGTGAATTTTGTCTTCATATTCTCGTCTGAGGGACGGTAGCGACATCTATCCAGTAATTGTGCATTTGTGTTGTCTATGAATCCCGCCCTATGTCTGCCATAAAGGCAATATTTACAATAACTAAACAAAGGTCCACGAAAGGCTCTCTCCACAGTAAAACAATAAATCACTTCGGTCCCGCCGGAATACTAAACTGTTTCGCTGCCGTTCGGCGCAACAGTTGCGACGTGACGTGTCATTCCACGTCACGTCACGACAGACGCAAAGCATGACCAAAAACGACGTGTGCTGAATAAAACAAGGCTTTAAGTAATTTCCTTAAGGACCATGAACAGGAAACAAAAAATATCCCCTGAGAACTATATGCAATGACGTATTACGGAAACATCTACAAAGTCTATAGATTTAGGAAATTGAGATTCACACGTCGGCTTAGGGCTGACGTACAGTCATGAGTAATAACATAGAAACATCCTTAAAATTCAAATTCATGTAACAACTTTATATCGCAAAAATAAGTATGCTAAACTATGGCCAATAATTATGTAAACGCTAAATTGTATCAATATAAAGTACACACCCCACCAAGCAAATGTTGTACAAGGGGTATAGCATACTTATTTTTGCGATTTAAAGTTGTTACATGAATTTGAATTATGTTTCTATGTTATTTACTCATGACTGTACATATTATATAATGCATAGATACACCCCCCCCCCCCCCCCATCCAGTCCCACTTCCATCTGTTATTAATCATTGTAATAAAATATGAAATCTGTATGCAAAATATGAAGCAAGCCTAACCATCCATTTAATTTTGTCGAATGAATCCTAGGTCACCCTATATTACTTACAGAAAAGCTCCAGGCATCAATATCCCTGATTCATTAGTGCTGTTCCAAAAAGACGAGTGAATACAAGGGAACCGTAAAGCCGATGAGTTATCTCCTCCCCATGGAGGGGGGGGGGATGGTATCGTGATGTGTCCGCGCAACAGTTGCTACGTGACATGTCGTGGGTACGGTGGACCGGGAGCAACACTGTCACTATCCGGATAAAAAACGACAGAGTCTCCTGGGGTCGGCCTATACGGAACCAGAAGATTAGATGCTCCTTCACATGAGCTGCATAGCGAACCTATTGAGTTATATCTTTAGGGCGATCACAAAAGACCCCAATTGGTCGAAGTGCCGCCTGTTGTAATAGACCTCTATGGTCATTACTATTGTAACCAATAATTGAATTATTAGAAGATTTTTATGCCCTGTCAAAATGACATTGCCACATTTCAATGGAGCTTTGCCCCATCTACAAAACTACATGACCATTTAAGCTGTGCCCATCATTTTATTGGGGACTTATTACAGGTTTCATATTGCATAATCATAATCAGTATCATTTTCTACTACTCTCGCAACTCCTATAGAAGAATAACAAAAACAATGAATAAATCGCTTCGATTTCTTCCTATTTTCTGAAATCTTAATTAAGCTGTTTTTTTCGACTCGCAACTTGTACAAAACTTTATTTTAAACCAATAATTTTAATAAAAAACAGAGATATTTTTACATTTATTCGTTATCTTGTACAACTTGCGGTTGATGGTGGGGCAGAATCTGGCAATGTCATTTTAAAAATATTTAATTTTATTACTACACCGCCACACTGACATCCTATAAGGATAAAATAAGATCCGGCTAAGCCGCGTCGATTTTTACTAGCCGTCAACGTCCGATTTTTGGCAAAAATTAGTACAAAAATTCGCGCAGGCTTTGACATGCCAAAAAAGGCCACTAACACCCCCCCCCCCCTGGAAAATAATATGAAAATAAAAAAATTCGGTATGCAAATGTAAAAATTAGCGAGAGTTGTCTACCAGAATCGCAGCAAGTGGAACTCGATCGTCTTTGCCTATCCCTACAGGAATCTTTCTCGACTTAGGCTAGCTAGAGATACAAAATAAACCAGACAACTTACTGTGTGGGTGTATTATTTTCTTATTAATTAATTAAATCACAATATTTATAATGTTTTGTTCAACCTTTTTTACAAGACAAAAATCCGCCGTCTGCTCCCGCGCTAAATAACAAAATGCGTCATGTAGAATGAAACAAGCCTCCTTTGTGCTGCCTCGAGGTAAAACCCGGAACCGTCATGATGAGGGCCCTTTGTCCGTCGGTCTGTCCGTATGTCCGTCCGTCCCTACGACCATACGTTCAGGCTATCTTAAAACGTTGACTGACGTCTGGATTGTATTTAAGCCTCTATATTATACCAACTTACTAATTCTATGCTATTCAATGATATTAGAAAAGGTTTTGATATTTTCTTGCATATGCGCTATGCGAAACAAAAATCTAGATGATAAATGGAGAATAATTTTCATCACGACCGGGATTCGAACCCGGGACCTCGCCATTCCGTGGCACGCTCTATTCCAACAGAGCCATCGCGATTCGTATCCAGATCGTGAATTTTGTCTCCATATTCTCGTCTGAGGGACGGTAGCGACATCTATCCAGTAATTGTGCAATTACTCAAAAAAAATCCCATCTAGATACCCCCCGTGGGGCAGAAATTTCGTGGGTGCGGATGGGAATAAAATTGGGACGGCGCTTGGGGTATAGACGCTAAAAACTGTATTGCAATAAACTTATTTTGAATGACAGACTGGTTTGACCGTAAATGAAATTAATTTATTTTATTAACCGCCATTTTGTCCTTTTCGGAAATCCGCGGCGTCAGATTAACGAGATGGCGCAGCAAACAATGAATTATGCTCTCCATGAATACTAAAACATTAGACGTAATTCCCGCGGACTGTGATAAATGGAGTTCCGTTGCTGCGCTCCGGATATTACCGACAAATGCTGAAAGAGCCGTCTGGCTGCAGCATGACGGAATATTAATAAATCGACGAATTGGAACGCTTCCTGTTCAATTTTCCATTAGGGCCTACCATGAGCCAATTAGCGCCGCCAATCTTGAAAAAATAATATCTTCCAATTTAATCAATTTTATTAAAAAAAAAGCTATTTACAAAATGTTTATGGATGAATACTATTTTTCAATATACAAGACATGGAATATACACATAATTGCGACAAGCTAAGTTGTAGTTCACAAATGTGCCAAATACGGCCGTTTTTCGCAATTATGCGAACTACAACTTACCGACATTGAATCACGCACGTTATAAATAAGCATTTAAAAAATAGTATTTATCGTAATAAACATTTCGTAAATAGCTTTTTTAATAAAATTGATTATAATGGAAGATATTATTTTTTTAAGATTGGCGGCGCTAGTTGGCTCATGGAAGGCTCTTAAGGACAAGTTAGTTAAGTCCACTTTTTATAAGCTTTTTAAAATTTTGGTTATACAATTATAGGTAGGTGTTCGACCGCCGGCGATGAGCGAGTAGCGAGTAAAGCTATCAACTGTAGAACGAGTGTGCGAGCAGCTAGTGGCGAGTATAGTTTTGTAGCTCGGCTATCAGCGAGTGTCGCCGAGCGACGGGCGATTACTCGCTTCACTCGCCCACTCGCCAGTGATCGAGTGTCGCCGAGCGGTGGGATGTACTCGCTCGGCGACCAAATAGCCGAGCGAGTGCTCGCCCGCGGTGTGAACAGTCGCCGATGAACTATTACTATATGCATCTCTTTTGTTTACACGGAATGTAGTATCTTTTATACGTTTCTTGGACGAGAAAATAGTCGGGATTTACTAGCTTACTCGCCAGCGGTGGGACAACTGCCTTATACGACGAAAAAACCATACAGAGGGACTCAATAAGGTTGATATTTTCTCCAGAACTACTTGACCGATTATACAAATTATTTTCCGACTATAGTACGTACGCGTTAAGAAAATAGTGAATAAAAGAGCATGTCTATCCACGGTTGACAAATTAGATGACTTAGACAAATGTGCCATAAGAAGGAAAGTTCAATAAAAAAAATTTCAACTTTCCTTCTTATGGCACATTTGTCTAAGTCATCTAATTTGTCAACTGTGGATAGACGTGCTCTTTTTTTCACTATTTTCTTAATTTTAAAAATCAGTCTAGTACAGTCGAAGACAGAGATAAGTATACAGGGGGCCTCAATAAGGTTGAGATTTTCTCAAAAACTACTGGACCGAATTTATTAATTCTTTTACAGTTACATAGTTTTGAACTTTTATTTATCACTCAGAATTTGAATTATACTAGGTGAATAAATTAGAACATGATGAAAAAATTATTGCCGTGAGCAGGACTTGAACCTGCGACCTTGTCATTCCGTGTCACGGAATGAAATAAAATTAGAACATGATGTTCTGATTTCATTTTTCAAACAGGAAATAAGGCAATAGGTCAAGTAGTTTTTGAGAAAATCTCAACCCTAATAAATGACAATGCCAGATTCTGCCCCACCATCAACCGCAAGTTGTACAAGATAACGAATAAATGTAAAAGTATCTCCGTCTTTTGTTAAAATTATTGGTTTAAATAAAAGTTATGTACAAGTTGCGAGTCGAAAAAAACAGCTTAATTAAGAATTCAGAAAATAGTAAGAAATCGAAGCGATTTATTCATAGTTTTTGTTATTCTTCTATAGGAGTTGCGTGAGTGGTAGAAAATGATACTGATTATGATTATGCAATATGAAACTAATAAGTCCCCAACAAAATGATAGGTACAGCTTGGTCATGTAGTTTTGTAAGTGGGGCAAAGCTCCATTGAAATGTGGCAATGTCATTTCCTGTATCTTTTTTCTGTATTGGACTGTACCTACGGACGAGTTTAAGTAACAAAGTAGAGTCTGCAATGAAAGGGGGGAACTTTTTTATCTCGCAGATGAGACGCTAACAAATGGCTTTTGTTAGGAGCGGATGGGAGCTACGTAATAAGCATTGTTGCATTGTGGAGATATCTCGAGTAGTGCTGCGTACACACGACAGGGATTCACGGGCCTCGAAAAGCACGTTAGGCAGTTGGTCCAGGTAGCGGAAAAGGGGGAGGCATGAGGCCCCCCAGAGTCGGACCCGAAAGGGCACCCGCCGACAGGTAGTTTTCGAAAGAGGCACCCGTGGTCCTGTCCATGGTGGCGGAGGCGGAATACCCCAGGAGTTTTAGTTGGTGCGAGTCCAACATAATTGCCCGTTCCCTCGGGCAAAAAAAAGGTCGCTGTCGGCCACGTCAGAAGCCTACGGGTGGCCTGAATAACGCTGACAATAGGTGCGGTCACAAACCACACGAGAACAGAAAGCCGACAGGCACAGATCTCATACCCCATAGACCTGTAACAGGAGGGCGCTCGTGTCTGCCCGCACATGAGCGCAAAATTAGTAGCCGTTAGACAGACTCAGTAGTTGCATATAGCTTCCGGGTATGGACTGTGCTGATGCAACTGCTGAGGCTGTGGAGACGTGCTGGTCGAGAGCTCAGACCTGGATGAATATTCCAGGGCTCCAGCTCTGACTCGAACTCCAGCTCCAGTACAAAACTTCAACTCCAGTACTAGCTCCAGTACAACATCCAACTCCAGCTGCAGAGCTACCGAGTTCCTGTCTTCTTTCTCCGAGTCTACGGTGTCTAGACTGGCTGCCCTGCAGACCCTCGGCACAGAGCAGGCCGGTCCTACCCAATCTACAACCTAGCTAGACTAAAGATCTAGACCGACCAAGTACCCTCGACCCTGAGCACTATTCTTAATAAATTCTATTTTTAAACTACCTACTCTATTATTTCTAATCTATTCTAAATTACTATATTCTAAATTCTACCTGTCTACGGAACTAACTTCCGTAACAGTGGCGTGCCACCTAGAAATATTATCGACATGGACGTATCTCTTTAATACGGCACCCCTGTCCCCCGCTTCGTCTCTATGCGCTTATCGTTGACAGAATGTTTCGCTTGCTTTGTACCGATTTCATGTCTACGGGGTACTTACGTATGTAAGTACCAACAGGGAATGGCGCGTAGACCGTCTACGCGCGTAGAAGCGAATTCTGCGTAGACTTGTCTACGATAAACACTGAAATGACAATGCCAGATTCTGCCCCACCATCAACCGCAAGTTGTATAAGATAACGAATAAATGTAAAAATATCTCCGTTTTTTATTAAAATTATTGGTTTAAAATAAATAAATAAATTTTGTACAAGTTGCGATTCGAAAAAAACAGCTTAATTAAGAATTCAGAAAATAGTAAGAAATCGAAGCGATTTATTCATTGTTTTTGTTATTCTTTTATAGGTGTTGCGAGAGTAGTAGAAAATGATACTGATTATGATTATGCAATATGAAACCTGTAATAAGTCCCCAACAAAATGATAGGTACAGCTTAAATGGTCACGTAGTTTTGTTGGTGGGGCAAAGCTCCATTGAAATGTGGCAATGTCTTTTCTTTTATAAATTATAATGTCCTAGTTGGGTGGTTGGAGGAAATCTTCTTCCAACACAGATTTTTTCGCTTCCCTTAAAATTTATTTTCTAACCAACAGATTACAATAGAAACTGTCGGTCTAATTGCCGACTTTAACAATATAAGTGAGTGATATCCGTTTATATATAATAATTTGTAGTAATGCCTCACTATAGTTTTAATTCTAAAACTGTTATTTTGGTATGTAATTGTCAATCTTTAAAACTCCATTCGTTCGTTCGGTATGTTCACGGCCTTAGTTCGTCCTTGCTATTCCGTCTTCCTATTTGTACCCTTTTCATACAAAATTCTAAGTGTATCGAAACATAATATTATGTAAGCCCGACCGATGTGTGCCTTTGTAATACTATGCCTTCGTGAACTTTATAACTTATCGAATAGGTATGGTATACTTTTCTTTTCTCAGTGGTTTAGTGACTAAACCTATTTAATAAGTTTGCAATAAATAATTTCTATTCTATTCTATTTGTTAACAAACCTAATGACTGCTGTCGAGCGACAGCAACCGGGACCAACGGCTTCGTAGGCGCGTATTTTCAGTTTTTCTACGAAGGCTACGGCACTAACTAATAAAATGAAACGTCTGAAAAAAATATATAGCAATCTTGGGGTGTCTGTTTAGAGACTGATGAATACCGATACACGATTGGACAAACTTCGCGCGATAGTAAAAATCGCAAACATACACCTTCCATGTCTTTTAGAATGAAAATTATATCTAAACCGAAATAGTTATTCATACAAAAATATATCAAAATGTATGGAACTATTAATACGAGAGCTTGTTTTAAAAAATCTGGTTTTTGTTGGCGCATTTTTATTTCCCTGCCAAAATTCATAAAAATACGAATATCGAGGCACTGCGCCGTCTTGTGTCTCACTCTTGCTTTTGATAACCATAAATAGCGCCTTAACGTGCTTTCCGAGGCACGGAGGGGCTCAGATGAAAATGTCACTAGGTCACCCATCCAGGTACTGACCTCGCTCAACGTTGCTTAACTTGTACGATCGTTTTCAATGTGTACTCGCTACTAAACTACGAGCCCCTCGTAGTTTATTTTGAATAAATAATTTGTAAAAATGCCGATTTTAAAATAGTTTAATATTCTGTGTGTCTAAATTATAGAATTATAATAATAGGTACATCAGACTCAAAATCTTAATTCTTTATTGCATATAAATAAATTAAAAATTATTTCGGTGGGCGCGGCGTGACCTGTGGTGGCTCAGTTGGTAAGAACGTGTCACGGAATGACAAGGTCGCAGGTTCAAGTCCTGCCCACGGCTAGAAATTTTTTTTTTGGTAATTACTAACTTATATTTGCAGTTGACGCCTGGTATGTTAATGTATGACGTTATCACTTTCGAAAACGCAAAGATAAGTTTCTCCCTAAATCTAGTTTATCTTTTCGTTAGAGCACATGTTATGGTGAGTTGCACGGTGCGCGAGTCTGACAGCCGAGTCGCACTTGGCCGGTTATTAAGCATTACCTACTTAAAAGCCTTCCATGAGCCAACTAGCGCCGCCAATCTTAGAAAAATAATATCTTCGAATATAATCTCAATTTTATTAAAAAAGCTATTTACAAAATGATTATTACGATAAATACTATTTTTTAAATGCTTATTTATAACGTGGTTCAATTTCGGTAAGTTGTAGTTCGTATAATTGCGAAAAACGGCCGTTTTTGGCACATTTGTGAACTACAAATTAGCTTGTTGCAATTATGCCATGTATTGTATATTGAAAAATAGTATTCATCCTAATAAACATTTTTAATAAAATTTATTCCATTGGAAGATATTATTCTTTCAAGATTGGCGGCGCTAGTTGGCTCATGGAAGGCCTTAAAAATGAAATCTAAATAAACACATTACTTTTGCACGTATTTTTTTTAATTTACTTTTACTTCACTTTAATTGCATCAACCATTAATCTGAACGGAAATTTTGCTTCAAAATGTATCCAGAAGGGACAAATATTTAGCCGAAGTCCTCGACTTATCCGGGCATATATGTAAATACATCCGTCCATCCCATCCGATATCCCATATACATAGAAATATGATTGAGACGAATAAATTCCGAACTGAACGAACGATACCGCAAACAAACTATCTGAAGGAGGGCCAAATATTTTTTGCCCGATACAGAGATGTAATCAGAACGTAGAAAACTACGTGGGACCCCCACGTAATTGTGATATACAGATAAACACTGCTGCGTCAAAGTATATCTGGTAGGGGTTGGTGACTCCGTGTATTTACATATTATTATATTAAAATTAGAACTCCCCATCGGCATACAAACCATACGTGGTTTCGCCTAAGATGGGAAAGTAGATTTTAAATGTATTTTTATAAAATGTCATTAAACAATAAATTAAAAAAAAAATGTTATGTTAAAACTCAAACTCAAAATTTTTATTTGCGAGAATACAGTCATATTAACAAATGGTCTTATGATAAAGTTGGTCATAGTATTCAACCTGCATGCAGGTGTGCAAACATAATTATCTAACTGAAATGTAGTGCATTTACAATGTGTACAAATTCAAGTGATAGTCCCTGTCTTGTGATTCATATATTCCGTAACTAAGTTAAGCACCTAGTTTATTTTATTCATGGTATTTTATTTATTATTACTGTGTTCCTCTCTCCTCACTTTATTCTTAAGGGCCAACTAGCGCCGCTAATCTTGAAATAATAATATCTTCCAATATAATCAATTTTATTAAAAAAGCTATTTACGAAATGTTTATTAAGATAAATACTATTTAATGCTTATTTATAACGTGATTCAATGTCGGTATGTTGTAGTTCGCACAATTGCGAAAAACGGCCGTTTTTGGCACATTTGTGAACTACAACTTAGCTTGTCGCAATTATGCCATGTATTGTAGATTGAAAAATAGTATTCATCCTAATAAACATTTTGTAAATAGCTTTTTTAATAAAATTGATTAAATTAGAAGATATTATTTTTTCAAGATTGGCGGCGCTAGTTGGCTCATATCAGGCCCTTAAGAATAACGTGAGGAGAGAGGAACACAGTAATAATAAATAAAATATCATGAATAAAATAAACTAGGTCACTCATCACAAAAATCATTTATACCAACTGTTTATAACCATGTTGCCCACATGTAATACACAAATCATTTATACCAACTGTTTATAACCATGTTCATACAATAAAAATTTCTGATTTCTGAACCGTGGGTCATTCTTTGAGACCCCCTTACTGATTACGCCTCTGTCACAAGTGTATGCAGAATGGATAGTCGGGACTTTTCACGATTTTCCTCTAACAAAAACTAGAATACACTGGCTGTCATCCGCAAGGTTCCACTGCGATTTCGTTTGAAAACAATTCAGGACACTGAGATAGCAGCCTTAGCCAAGTGGCTTTGACTTTCGTTCTAGTAGAAAAGAAAGAAAAATATATGAAATTGACATTTGCTTTTTCGGTAGCAAAGGTGAATCCCATACCTCTTTCTAGGTTAACCACACATGGACTTAGGACATAGGTCCAACGCGTAGAGGCCCCTTAGAGAACTTTAATTTGAAGGGATTTGTGATGCATCTAGCGGGACCCGTCTCTGAGCGCATCTGACTGCACTCAATGACAGACCCCGTCAGGTGCATAAACTATTGCAGTGATTGGAAATTACAACTGAATTGGGGCTATTTTGATAATTTTGATAAGTATACTTAGTTGAATGTTCTCTTGAAAATGGCGGGAAACGACGGTTGCAAAATTATTTGATAATTTTTGTTTTATTGTCTACAGTGGTTATTTTGAGATTAATATCACGTTAAATTAATCAGAAAATGTTCGCGAGTGACAGTATGGTGATTTTGTTGGATAATTTGAGCAAGATCTGGGGTTTCAAGCTTTTATCAAGAGTTCCCGCTACAAGCTCGGGAGTGAACGTGACTGTCGAGCTGCTTCGTCCAGAGTGATGACGCTACGGCGACTCCTCTGGAGGAAGATAGAATACTATTATATATTGAATTTTCTGTAACATGACATTGGCAAATGACGAACTGTCGAGTCCATTAATAAAACAAATAAATACTTAGTTGAATTTAATTGTAAATATTTTTTTATATATTTTCCTTAAATTGTTTAATTTAAACGCTGTGCAGAATTAATGTATGTCACAAGCCCACAAGTCTAACCATTCATTTAATTTTATCGAATGAATTCAAGCCCACCCCGTATACTTTTCTATGTTTACAACATAAGTACGTACAGTCGACAGCAGATCAATGGTAGGTAACACTTGCAGTACGATTTCAAGTCTTACGACGCAAATAATAAGAACTGTCAAAAGTAAAATTCATTCATTTATTCCTTGCTTTATGTGGTAACATGGTTGTTAGATAGTACAGGAAGTGCTCACATAAACCCTGTAAGGGCACCGCAACATTAGACACTTAAACATTAAAAATTCAAATTTGTCAGTCAGTCAGTCAACAATACAAATAAATATTCATAGACGACGTGTTCGTTCTTTAGTTTATAGTTTTATTTCATAAGTATTTTTTTTTTTAGATATTAAGTTAGTTTTATTTTGTAGTAGTTAGTTTTTTTTTGCAATAAAAAACCTAAAAAAAAAAAGAACCTAAAATATCAAATAGATACTCACCAAAGAAACTAGCGAAAGTTAAAACAATAAATGCCTTCATTTTTATTTAGATTTCTTTTAATAAATATTCAAGTAAATAAATATAAATAAAATACAATATATAATACAATCTTAAAAAAGTGTTACCATTGATGTGCTGTCGACTGTACCTAACCATATCAAAAGGTAGTTTGACTTAAGTGCTTCTGAGTCAGTTCCTTGGGCCGCATCAGCGAACTCGATACGAGAACAAGGGTTGTGTCGTGTAACGCGAAACTTTTAAGTGCCTCCTTGTAAACCCTGGGGGGATGCGGGATGTTTTTGTAACCCTTTGGGGCTAATTCGCGAGGCATGCGACTTGCGTCTTAAGACATTCTTCTTCTGTTTATTGTGCAAACAGCTGTTCGGCTTTTGAAAATGGCGGAAGCGACGGTTGCAAAATTATTTGATAATTTTTATTTTATGTCTACAGTGGTTACTATGTGTTTAATATCATGTTCGTGAATAAAAATACACCAACAAAAATAAGATTTTTTTTATAATCAAGCTGTCGTATTTATAATACGTAGGGACGTATATAATAAGACTGTAAAAAAGTTGTGTCTGTACATTGGATATTTTTTGAAAATAATAATTGTAATGTGTTTTAGGATCGATACTGATGCCAAAGCACCATTTTTTAGAATTTTTGTCTGTTTGTCTGTGACTTTGTGCAAGTATCACGCCATAACTACTGAAGGGACTTTGATGGGAGTTTCACTAGGAGATAGCTGAAATATCCGGACAGCTCATAGGCTATAAGCCATGGCGGTATGTGATGTGGAAACAAGGATCCAGAGAGGAAGATCTGCCTCCTGATCTCCTCCATCATCCTCCTCTACGCAAACGAAGTTGCGGGGTACAGCTAGTTATAAATACGACAGCTTGTTTTAAAAAAATCATATTTTTGTTGGTGTATTTTTATTTCCCTGTCAAAATTCATCCAAAATTAATAAAAAATACAAATATGGAGTCACTGTGCCGTGCTCTTCACTCCGCCGCTGCGGGACATCCTCTGTCTCGCGCTCGAGTTTGCAACTGGCAGCCCCTTAACAGAAAATATGAGACAAAATCGTCTGGCTGCGGGAAACCCACCACTATTGACGTGTTGTCGAGAGTACTTCCTAATCCATTAGTTCCCAGAGATTGTAACCTGTGTGATAAGAGTGCTTGTGACGTCACGAGATGATGGATCGTGCCTTCCGCGGTATTGTCACGTGTCCCCCGGTTCATTAGTCGACGGTCCATCCATCTTGGCAGATAAGGCTTTGTGGGCTTAAGTGAATCCTTGGGGTACTATGATGAAACTATTCGAAGTTTGGGCATAGGCGTTAGAACGTACATCAAAGCAGATCAAGTTTTTTTTACGATAAACCAAACCCGCGTTTGACCCCGATCTCACCTGATGGTAAGTGACGATGAGGCCGATGATGAAAATTCAAATTCAGTTTATTGCTACCATATGGAGAGAGCTCGGTGGCTCAGTGGTTGGGTCAATGGACTTGCAATATGGAGGTCCCAGGTTCGATTCCCAGCTAGGGCAGCCATGTACCAATGAGTTATCCTCGGTTTTTTCGACGGAAAAACTTACGTACATTTACCGAGTGCTCTCAAAACGGTGAAGGAAAAACATCGTGATGAAACCTGCATGTCGTAGAAGAAAAAAAAATCTAAGACATGTGAAATCCGCCAACCCGCACTGGGCCCGCGTGGTGGATTATGGCCCGAGCTCCCTCGATGTAAGGGAAGGTCTGTGCCCAAGCAGTGGGGCAATATAAATAGACTGATGATGATGCTACCATATGTTTAATATTAGGTCTTAATTAACAGAGTTCGCATATGTATCGCGTTCACTAATACACCTGGGACGTTCAATTGGTCGCTGTCCGTGAGTGAATGCGGAGTAGACGCAGTGAGTACATACTGCGTGACAGGACCTAACGTGAGTGGCGGTAACTCCCCGACAAGTGAGAGCGATCAACGAATCCAGCTACAGCTATCGAACGCACCGTCGTCGTCGGCGGGACAAGTTATCTCGGAGCGCGCACAGAGGGCGCTGATCCGCAGTGCGCGAAGAAACGTCAACGGCGACGCGGGCGTGGCGCGCTCACCTTGAAAAAGACCGTCGAAATCGGTCGAAACTGTCGGTCTAATTGCCGACTTTAACAATATACCTAAGTCAGTGATATCTGTTTATATATAATAATTTGTAGTAATGGCTCACTATAGTTTTAATTCTAAAAATTGATTATATTGGAAGATATTATATTTCAAAGATTGGCGGTGGCTCATGGAAGGCCCTTAATTAGGTACTTATATAATTGTTATTAAATATAGGAGTATAGTCGTAGAACAAAAGTTCTTCAGTTACTGATACAGAACACCCTCCCTTCGGCTTCATATACCCTTCCCATTGCACCCTGTATATGAGAATAGACCACAAACCACAAACTTAGATTCAAAATGCTCTTGGATATGGCGGGAAACGACGGTTGCAAAATTATTTGATAATATTTATTTTAATGTCTACAGTGGTTATTTTGTGTTTAATATCTCGTTAAATTAATTAGAAAATGTTCGCCAATGACGGTATGGTGAATTTATTGGATAATTTCAAGCTTTTATCAAGAGTCCCGCTACAAGCTCGGGACTGAACGTGACTGTCGAGCTGCTTCGTCCAGAGTGATGACGCTACGGCGTCTCCTCTGGATGAAGACATGAAGACGCGGCTACCCAGGGTGAAGACGCTACTGCGACTCCTCTGGGGGAAGATAGAAGACTATTATATACTTATTGAATTTTCTGTAAAATGACATTGGCAAATGACGAACTGTCGAATCCATTAATAAATAAATAAATTCAAAATTAGGATCCGGCCCTAGGCGTTATGTTACGTAACATAATTGTTTGTTACATAACACATCTGTGGGAATATGTTACGTCCCACACCACAACAGCTGTTATGTTAATTAATAACAAACACGTATGTTAATAAATATTAATTATTATTGTAGTCTTGTGCTAGTTATTAAATTTCAGCGGTTTCGAATATTAATTTGGAGATGTTAGGTAATTCGTCTATTATGTTTAGTTGGGTAAATATCAAGGAGAAACATATTAAACGCCTGACTGAATATGAGCCAACTAGCGCCGCCAATCTTAAAAAAAGTATGTCTTCCAATAGAATCAATTTTAGAACATGATGAAAAAATTCTTGCCGTGGGCAGGACTTGCCTCGCAGGACCTGCGAACCTTGTCATTCCGTGACATTCAAAAGAATTTTTTTAAGCTTATTTTCTTGCTGCAATCTGTCACAGGGACATTCAGCTGCACTTTATGAATTTATCCATTGGCTTGCTTGGTACGAGTCCAGTGACTAGTCCGCTGTTGAGTTTCGCAGCAAATCTTGTGGAGCTCTCCTCTTCAATCTCCTGAAGACTCTCCTACTGCGCATTAGGCCAGCTGCTAATCTGTTTGGGTGGTTCTCAGCTCTGGTTGCATAGGTTTTGGCTCTTGCTGTTATCTCCTCACAGACTGTTTGGATTCTTAAATCATGATGCAGTTGCTTGTTTGTGATGTACCACGGAGCACCAGTGATCATACGCAGCAGTTTAGACTGGAATCTATTCAAAAGAATGAATAGAAAAGAATATAGTGAAATAATTTTTTCATCATGTTCTAATTTATTCACCGAGCATGGATATGTATTGTATATTGAAAAATAGTATTTATCGTAATAAACATTTTGTAAATAGTTTTTTTAATAAAATTGATTATATTGGAAGATATTATTTTTTTTAAGATTGGCGGCGCTAGTTGGCTCTATGAAGGCTCTTAATAAAATAAAAAAATACTGCATGATTGTGTACTAATGCTGTTTCATTTAAGATTTCAAGAAGTATGTAAAAGGGTTTCGTTAGTAAACAGGAGATCTTGGATCTAATCAATTCGGAACCTTAAAAGTCAAAGTCAAATTTCTTTATTGCAAGTAAGCACGTTGTGTACATTTTTGCACGTCAACATATTTTTTGAATTTACATTTACACCACTTTGCAAGGAAAAGGTGCCAACGCTGAGGAGAAAAAGTGGCAAAAAAACTCTCAGCAGCACATCTTTTAAAATAATATAATAATACACAATTACTTAATAACTAGGTATTACACAACTATTACTATTGTTAGTAGACTTTATCCCTCATGCGGAACCGGCGACACACACCACTTAAAAACAGATGTCAGTTTCTGATTTATCAGAGTGAAAATTACATATAAATTAATTTAATTGAAATATTACGTTCCTTGTTTCAGTCCATTGATATATAAATGATATGGCGTGAAAGCCTTGGTTAATTCAAAATTGTCGCCATGCGCTCGTATTTCACAGACCAAATTAATGACAGAGGATGACGTCATTTCGCGATTGGTGTATTGTGTCCGGATAATTTCGGTCCGGTGCGGTTATAACCGCTCCTATCCGCTTTTATCCGGAAATAACTGGCCTCTAATAATAATAATTGGATTCGGGTATCAGATTGCATAAATAATTTATTATGATGGTACGATTTTGTTATTTGCAGCCTAAATTAATCGGGGAAAGTTTCATTAATGAAATGTTTATAAAATAAAAATAAAATTGAAAACCGTCTCGTATAGTCAGGATCATCGCCATGGTTGATGCGTACGATAATCGGTTTATATTTTCGGTTTTCGGTGCATAGTGACGGTTTTCAAATTAACAGTCGTCAGAAAAAAACAAGCTTTTTAAGTTGATAATAGATGGCGTTGCACCGAAAAAAAACACAGCACCATGAAGTAAAAAAATCAATGTCAGCTGAATTATTTATTATTATTGGTTTGTTTGTGTAATTTAAACAATACAGTACAAATTAATACTAGGTATGAAATACGAAAAGCTCAAGATACAAACAATAACAACGCATTTAATGACATCAGACCAGTCAGTGCCATCTAGCGGTACTTTCTTTCTTTTTTAAATGTAACCTTGAAAACTCATTGCCTCAGGCTATTTACGTCACAATTATTAACGACCGCGACATTTTGCTAACGAATAAGTAAATATATACCCCATACCATTGATCTCCTATAAACAACTAGGTACACAAAGGTCTTACTAAAACGTCGAAATAAGGGTCCATTGTTAACGTCCAAATAATGTCCAATAAAGCAAATGAGGGTCCTTCATCCGTTTGGATCTTCTTTGCGCTCGGACATTTTTAGAAGGCAGACTGCGTATCTAGTTGCTTATAGGATATCAATCATCATCATCAGTCTATTTATATTGCCCCACTGCTCGGGCACAGACCTTCCTTTACATCGAGGGAGCTCGGGCCATAATCCACCACGCGGGCCCAGTGCGGGTTGGCGGATTTCACATGCCTTAGATTTTTTTTTTCTTCTACGACATGCAGGTTTCATCACGATGTTTTCCTTCACCGTTTTGAGAACACTCGGTAAATGTACGTAAGTTTTTCCGTCGAAAAAACCGAGGATAACTGATTGGTACATGGCTGCCCTAGCTGGGAATCGAACCTGGGACCTCCATATTGCAAGTCCATTGACACAACCACTGAGCCACCGAGCTCTCTCATCAAGGAGATCAATGCCCCATACTTATTTCTTTCTATTCCACTAGCGTAAACGAAAATAAAAGCCACTTGGCTAGGCTTGGCTCGTCGCAAAGTAATAGTGCTCATTAGGATAGGGAACATGAGTTTTCGCTTCGCCGGCGATGCGTTGGCCTGTTACACTAAAACCAACCAAAATAGTCCTAAAGGTCGGTGACTGTAATGTAATGGATACAATTGCAGGGTAATGGTAAGTGCACTATAGGTCCCAGTAGGTATTTGCCGAATCCTTGGGGCATTAAAGACGATATTCCTCTTATATGTTTTCATAGAAAAGCCTTCATAGAAAAACTGAAAATCCGCGCATACAAAGCCTTTGGCGCTATATGGTTGTCAAAAGCAAGAGTGAGACATAAGATGTCCCGCAGCGGCAGAGTGAAGAGCACGGCGCAGTGCCTCAATATTCGTATTTTTATATCAGGGAAATAAAAATACGCCAACAAAAATCAGATTATTTTAAAACAAGCTCTCGTATTTATAGTACCCTACATTTTGATATATATTGTGTAAAAATAACTATTTCGGTTTAGACATAATTTTCATTTTAAAAGACATGGAAAGGGTATGTTTGCGATTTTTTTTCTATCGAGCGAAGTTTGTCCAATCCTGTATCGGTATTCATCAGTCTCTAAATTGATACCCCAAGATGGCACTATTACAGAAGGTAGCTTTCTGCTACGGCTCATAGCTCACAGCAGTGAGCAACAACTTCTTCATACTCTATTCTTCTTTCTTTGCTTTAAATAGCCGAGGCGTGACTATGTAACGTACGGCATTTCAGCCCCATTGTGTCGCTTAAACCCGTCACTGTATGACGGTCCAATAGTACGCCACTGTTGATCCTTTTCAAAAAAGAGTTACAGTGGGAGAGGGAAAAAAAATTGCTATATATTTTTTTAATACGTTTAATTTTAGTAGTTAATGCCGTAGCCTTCGTATAAAAAGTCGGAACCCTCGGTGGGCGAGTCCGAATCGTACTTGGCCGGATTTTTATGTATTTATATTACGTAAACTATGCAATATTGGTGATATTGGCCACACACACCTGTTAACAAACGTATTTCTTTTTATTTTATTTCAGGCACCCCGCACAAAGTGAGAACGCTTGGTAGCATTTTTTACGGACGTAAAAATAGTTTCAAAATTAAATTTTTTCACAAAACGCCATTGATCTCCTATAAACAACTAGATACACAGTCTGCCTACTAAAAATGTCCGAGCGCAAAGAAGGACCAAACTGATGAATGGATTTAGTATCGATAAATTGATATTTGGCTACGATTTTTTTAAATTATTCAAGTTGATTATAATTATCATCAGCCCGTAATCAGATTATTGCTGGATATAGGCCTCTCCAAAGCATTGATCTCCTATAAACAACTAGAAACACAAAGGTCTTACTAAAACTATTTTTAAAAAAACGTCCATATAAGGGTCCATTGTTAACGTCCAAATAATGTCCAATACCGCAAATGAGGGTCCATTCATCCGTTTGGACCTTCTTTGCGCTCGGACATTTTTAGAAGGCAGACTGTGTACTTAGTTTATAGGAGATCAATGGCTCTAGCATATTATGGCAAAAACAGTTTGTTTTGTTTTTGAATACCTTACCTAGTTAATACATAGTATGTTATTTACTGATATAAATTTAAAATAAAACGATAAGACAGTTTCTAAATTTTTAATATCAGAATAATGAACTGAATACAAAAATTTTAATATTTCAAAATATTACCTACTTATGTGGCGGTCGGACATGTTTAGAAGGCAGACTGTGTATCTAGTTGTTTATAGGAGATCAATGTCATCAACGTAACAAAGCGTGTAATACTGGACAATTCCATTAAGGTACTTACACCCCCAGTGACTCTTTGATGGGATTTAAACCCCCGCATCGTTCCAGATCAAAGATTTTTGTTCTCATTTGCAAACCAATTTAATTACTGTGTGACGACGCATGAGAGCAATGTAGATATTGCACACAGTACAGTGACAGACATCGTAACGTGCAATGCGGTGTGAGTTTCATCGAGTTGCCTTCGATACTCGAGTACTGTCTTTTATTTCTTATATTTTTCTTTATTAGTGAAACCTACAGCTATTAATAAATAATAGGTCTTAAAAAAATAATTACGGCTAAGAAGAGCTAATAACGGTTTTCCACTGATTTTACAAAAGAAAGAGTGTGGCAATGTATATAAAAGACATTGCCACATTTCAATGGAGCTTTGCCCCACCTACAAAACTACGTGACCATTTAAGCTGTACCTATTATTTTGTTGGGGACTTATTACAGGTTTCATATTGCATAATCATAATCAGTATCATTTTCTACTACTCTCGCAACTCCTATACAAGAATAACAAAAAAAATTAATAAATCGCTTCTATTTCTTACTATTTTCTGAATTCTTAATTAAGCTGTTTTTTTCGAATCGCAACTTGTACAAAACTTTATTTAAAACCAATAATTTTAATAAAAAACGGAGATATTTTACATTTATTCGTTATCTTGTACAACTTGCGGTTGATGGTGGGGCAGAATCTAGCATTGTTATTTGTTATAAAGGATGGCCTTGAATTCATTCGACAAAATTAAATAGATGGTTAGGCTTGTGACATAAAATAATTCTGCACAGCGTTTATAGCACAACAATTTGGAGAAAAAGAAAAAATATTTAAGTCTAATAAATTCAACTATCAAAAAAAATATTAATTAGATGTGCATCCTTACTGTGCTTTGAAGTTTTTACATTTTAAGGTATTTTTTAATTTTTTGCAACAACTTCTTTTACTGGAATTTGACCTAATGGTTATTTCTAATGTGACTTGTACTTAGTTCAATTTTTTTGCAGTTTTGATTTACTTATAAAAACCTTACTTACTAATATCATGAGTATAACCTCCAGTTTCAATTTTTCGAATGAATTCAAGGACACTCTTATAATATGGTCCTATGCAGACTGAAATAAAATTTTAATTATTACTAGCTGTACCCCGCAACATCGTTTGCGTAGAGGAGGAGGATGGAGGAGATCAGAAGGTAGATCTTCCTCTCTGGATCCTTGTTTCCACATCACATACCGCCATGGCTTATAGCCTATGAGCTGTCCGGATATTTCATCTATCTCCTAGTGAAACTCCCATCAAAATCCCATCATTAGTTATGGCGTGATACTTGCACAAAGTCACAGACAAACAGACAAAAATTCTAAAAATTAGTGTTTTAGCATCAGTATCGATCCTAAAACACATTACAATTATTCTTTTCAAAAAATATCCAATGTACAGACACAATTTTTTTACAGTCTTTTTATACCTATGTATTATTGTGCCGTTCTTATTGTCTTTGCCATAAGAGTTGATATCGTACTGGAAGAGTTTCACATGATCGAGTATCCGCCCTATAATATACTCTCAAGTATCTCTGGTTTGACGTCTAAAACCCCAAGCAATATAAAATAAACACCGACTCTACTAAGTAAAGTTTGTATTCCTTAAAATGGCACGGTACCACTCTCGCCCAAAACCAGACAACATTCAAATGGATATGTGAAATTGTGAACCAAATTCAATATTCAAATGTGCTCGCATTGTAAATCGTATTGCTCAGATATACTCGCTTTGAATTTTTAAAACGACTGTACACAATGTCTGTACCGTACAAAATGTGAACATGGAACAGCTTTTAATGGTATTTTAGCTTTTTTTGTATTCCATATCGAAAAAAACCCTATTATATACCTATATTAAATGAAAAAAAATTCGACAGGAGCGGTTTCGAACCAGGGATCTAGTCATTCCGTGGCACTCTCTTTTCCAACAGAGCTGTCGGATATTTAGAAAAATAAAACTATAATCCTAGAAGCGATGCCTATATGAGGTTTGGATTTTTGCTGGACTTCGCGATACAAAATCGGTGTACCACTTTTAATTTAAGCTATCGTTTAGCAGTTATTTGTTTTATTAATGGACTCGACAGTTCGTCATTTGTCAATGTCATGTTACAGAAAATTCAATACTTATATAATAGTCTTCTATCTTCCTCCAGAGGAGTTGCAGTAGCGTCTTCACCCTGGGCAGCCGCGTCTTCATGACTTCGTCCAGAGGAGACGCCGTAGCGTCATCACTCTGGACGAAGCAGCTCGACAGTCACGTCGTTTAGCAGTTATTTATCGTTAAATGCCTAAAACTATAATGACCCATAAATAACAGATAGAAAGAAACCACAGACGATAACGAGGTTTCGGGATTTGAAGACTAATTTACTTACCTATGTTGGAAATAACTTTTGTTTTTAGAATTTTCTAGAGCTTTTACTAGAGCATAGCTTCGAATACACACTATGGAATTGCAGAGATTTTTAAAGAATCAGTACCTATAGTTAGAACATGATGAAAAAATTCTTGCCGTGGGCAGGACTTGAACCTGCGACCTTGTCATTCCGTGACACGTTCTTACCAACTGAGCCACCATAGGCCACGCCACGCCCACCGAAAATCTTCATCGCTTTATACAAACTTAAAGGGTATGTTACGCAATTCCATCTATCGGACAATAGTAGTAGTATTCCGACAACCATGTCTACAATTAATAATAAAATAATTAATAAGAATTTTTTCATCATGTTCTAATTTATTCACCGAGCATGGATTAATTCAAATTCTGAGCAACGCTACTGTTGATTCGCGCGCTTTTAAAGCTATTTTCCTCCGCCATTTTCTGCTATTCTTATTTTTATTTTCAGTCTATACGCAAAGGATCTCATCCAATCATACAGCCACCATTCCAAGAAGTCTTCATGCAATAAATATGAAAACTTCGCTGACACTAAATGTAAAAGCGTATAAAATAGGCGAGGCTATCCCATTGCAGCCGCTGTAATATGATAGCGTTATGTATGGATGTGCATAACGCTCGAGGCAAACGTGCCTCTTCGCCGCATCTGGATGTTAAAAGTCCGCCTATCACACCGACGTAGAAGATATCACGTATCATACAATTATCATCATCGGCCCGTATCAGTCCACTGCTGGACGTAGGCCTCTCCCAAAGCACACCACTCCACCCGATCAGCCAGCCATCTTGCAAAGGTTATCCCTCCATCCGATCGAGGGGCGTCCCATGCTACGTTTGCCCGTTCGTGGCCTCCATTCGAGAACTCGTGTTCCCCATTGGTTCTACAACAGAATGTGGCCAGCCCACTGCCACTTCAGTTTGCTAATTCTTTGAACAATGGAACGGAATGACCTAAGACGCCCCTGCCCTTATCAAGAAGCTAATGTAGGTAAGTTAAGCTAGCGACTACGTAAACCACAGCTGCGACGTACGGATTGGTGTTGCACCTCTAGCGGCCAATAGCGGAACTAAAGACCCACCAATCTCATGCGTCTCGTACAATTTTGCAGCTCATGGTAATGGTACTGAATCTACCCTTAGGCCGGCGCCAGATATATGAGCATCTTTGCAAAGTTATAACTACCATTGAAAGCTTTGTACAGAATTTATAACTACGACGTCATAAAAAGCCATCAATGAACATCGAATTTGAGCATATTTTGCAAACATTTTATTATTAGAACATGATGAAAAAATTCTTGCCGTGGGCAGGACTTGAACCTGCGACCTTGTCATTCCGTGACATGCTCTTACCAACTGAGCCACCACACGCCACGCCCACCGAAATCTTCATTGTTTTATCCATAATTAAAGGGTATGTTACGCAATTCCATCTATCGGACAATAGTAGTAGTATTCCGACAACCATATCTAACATTCGGTTAGAAACATGTTTTACGATGATGCGCTCCTATTTTTACTCAGAATTTTATTATTATTATTTTATTATTCATTGATATCAGGGTATGGGTACATGCCCAAGGGTCACTGCGAGCTCAAAGGTATATTGTGGCCGCGCACCGAGTTCTTATATCTCGCTCCCAAGGCCAACGTCCTTCAGGAATCGTATGATGCACTTGGGTGAGAGAGTTTTAATATCCTCGGGTGGCATTATGTATCCTAAGGCTCAGCTTCTGCTGTGAATGAGTACTCCACACTCACAGAGGATATGCATGGGGGTTTCAGCAAAATCTACAGGCAGTGGTGTCGGATAGGCCCATTCCTGCAAACATTTGCGCACACTTATTTCTCTTGACTCAAAATCAATCTTAGTATTTGTTTTGTCCATTATTAGTACTCATGTAATTTTTTCCATAAACTTTTTGACATACTTAAGTAATTTAGATTGTTTTTATTCGTTATGAATTTAATAACACTTTTTCAATGTTATATCTAATATTAATTTGTATTTCATTTTGACTAAGCTATTTACTCTATTACCTGACGATCATTTTTACAAACAAAAAAAATTAAAATTTTAAAATTTAAACTGTTTATTTCAGTGAAAAAAAAAAGGTTACAAAAATTATAACACTTTCCGGGCTCTCAATCTCATTTGTGAGAGATTATATGAGCTGGAAGAGGTCGCCATTTTAAACTTAATATTTACTTAATTAAATTTAGCACTTACTTAATATACTTAATATGTAATCATGGTAAGTTTACATATATTAAATTTGTGGGCTTTGTAGCACATTTGTTTGTATGAAAAAGATAAGCAGGCAATTGAAGCTATAATTCGACTTACATTATGCAGCATATAAATATGACTATATTTGACATAATGTATGTACTACCTATATTATTGTATAGTATTTTGATAAATGAAATAAAGAAATCTAAATCACGTCTAGCGCCGGCATTACGCTACGGTGTGCAGTGCGGTCGCATTAAAGAGGCCGTGTTCACACTTGCGCGGCCGCCCTTGCGGCGTAAACGAGATTTTGCACTCCACGGAATGCAAAAGATTTAGACTTTGAATACAGCCATGTAATGCCGTTTTACTTTTAGCGTCTTTTCAATTTTATTTTAGGGATGGGAAGCGTATTCAACTTTTTTTAAACTTACACGGTTTGTATACTTATTAATTAGATAAAACGGGGTGTTACCGTGTTAAACATTTATTATTGATGTCTCGATATTTCAACAGCATTACAGCCATCATGGTCACGAGTAGACTGATGAATTAATAAGCGTATTTAAGTTGATATCGTAATGCACGTTGAAAATGCCGTTAAGTTTCCATGACACCACCCAAAATGACACCACCCGGGGTGTCATAGGACTCTCTGTTTCCCGCCCAATTTTCCGCGCAGTGGTAGGCAGAGACGATGAGCTTCCATATGCTGCGATACTAGCATACAATAGCACACATAGCGATCCTGGCATATACTAGCACACATGCGATCTGCCATACAGTAGCACAAATATCCTGGCACAATATAGCACACATATCCTGGCATACAACAGCACACATATCATAGCATACAATAACACACATAACCTGGCATACAACAGCACACATATCCTGGCATACAACAGCACACGTATCCTGGCATACAATAGCACACATAGCGATCCTGGCAAATACTAGCACACATGCGATCAGGCATACAGTAGCACAAATATCCTGGCATAATATAGCACACATATCCTGGCATACAACAGCACACATATCCTGGCATAATATAACACACATATTCTGGCATACAACAGCACACATATCCTGGCATTCAACAGCACACATATCATAGCATACAACAGCACACATATCCTGGCACAGCATACATATCATAATAATATATGTCATAAAGTTATTCGACAGTTTGAGCCGCGGCCTCTTTCTAACTTAACTTGTAGAGCAAAGTGTGAAAGTGACAAAACACTGTTTAAGGAATAGATTAAACTAGATTAAACTTAGTTTATCCTAAACCTATTTTTAGAGGAAAATTATAGAAGATGTGCTTCTGTCAAATGTTATTCTCATATTGATTTCCACATCAATATTATCTGATAAGATAAACAAAATCTTTTATCAGCCCTCAGAGATAAAATAGTTAATACATTTATCGACGGTTCAGTAACTCATTGTAGCATAACAATTGGTTAACGAATCAAATAACGTTCAGTGTTTTGTTATTTAATAGTGAACAGTGTATTAATTAAATAATGGATAGTAAGTTGTACCAACTATATATCAAAATCATCGTCTCCTATAGATAGGCATAAACGAGAGGATTCCTTCTGCCGCATACACAGACCACTTACCCCATAGACATGAAATCGGTACAAAGCAAGCGAAAAATTCTGTCAAACGATAGGCGCAATTGGACGAAGCGGGGGCAGGGGCACCATATTAAACCCGCTTCGATATCTCTAGGTTACGCGTGTCGCGAAGCAATTTTGCGCTCATGTGCAGGCAGAAACGGGCGCCCTCCTATTACAGGTCTATGGGGTAAGTGGTCTGTGGCCGCATACATTGCACAAAAATGCTTACCTACCGTCATTGATCTCCTATTAACAACTAAATACACAAAGGTCTTACTAAAACAATTTAAAAACGTCAAAATAAGGGTCCATTGTTAACGTCCAAATAATGTCCAATAAAGCAAATGAGTCCATTCATCCGTTTGGACCTTCTTTGCGCTCGGACATTTTTAGATGGCAGGCTGTGTATCTAGTTGTTTATAGGAGATCAATGCCTACCGGAGCCCGTTTTTCGACACTGCGTGAGCCAAGGCCACAGACCACTTACCCCATAGACCTGTAACAGGAGGGCGCCCGTGTCTGTCCGCACATGAGCGCAAAATTGCTTCGCGATAAGTGTAAGAGATATTATCGACATGGATGCATCTCTTTAATACGGCACCCCAATCCCCCGCTTCGTCTCTATGCGCTCATCAATCTCAACCTTATTGATACAGTCTGTACATTGCTGACCTGGGATCGAACCCGGGACTTATCGTATCGCGTACCTAAATCCAGTGACCCCAACCACTGCGCCACCGAGATTTTATTCCATCAGCTATAACAAATCAATCAATGTTGGTTTCCGTAAAAATATCTAACTATATGTCTCAATTTCTCAGACAAAATTCACCACAACTCTCCAGGCTTCGATCCACTGATGACCAACATCTACCAACCTCACCCTGCTCCTCCACCGCCCTACCCAGGACCCCCCAAAGACCCACCAACTATAGTAGTGAGGCAACCAGTACCAGTCTCATCAGGAGTCACAGTGGTATCTTCAAGCGGTGGTCATACCATGATATCTGGGTCTGGGCATACGGTAATATCACAAGGGCATACTATGATATCTAGCGGTGGGAGCACCATGATATCTGGAGGCCATGCTGTAATGTCTGGTGGAGTAGCCACGGTGGTGGTTGCCAGAGCCATGGGATCGAAACCAACAGCCATGACCTGCCGAGCCTGCCATGCAGACATAGTAACAAGAGTTGACACAAAATCCACAATGCGAACCCATATTATAGCAGCTATACTTTGCGTTTTCTGGTAAGCAAGTTTATGGTTCACGTCATATTACTGATAAAAACGGGCCTATAGTATGACCGTCTAAATCAGTCTCCTGCGCGGTACAGGGACGCGGGGGTATGACGACAACGGGGACCGATAGAGGTGCGGGGGGGGGGGGGGGGGGAGAGAAATGCCCCCCACACCCACCCCCCGCGTCCCTGTACCGCGCAGGAGACTGATTTAGACGGTCATACTATACTTGAAATGTGGTGCTGGAGAAGAATGCTTGGAATATCATGGACTGAATTTCGTACAAATGCTTCCATCCTACAAGAATTGGGCATCAAGCAGCGTCTATCCTCTGTAGTTCAGGCTCGCATTCTGACGTTCTTTGGGCACGTGTCTCGGCGTGGAGTTGAATCAATTGAGCGACTGGTGGTCCAGGGCAAGGTTGACGGTACCCGAGCGCGCGGCAGGTCGCCGACGCGATGGACGGACCAGATCAGGGCAGCTGTGGCTGATCCTTTACACGTCTGCACCAGGAGGGCAGCCGTCAGAGACGAGTGGCGACGTGTTGTGAGGCGGGTCACTGCGACTGAAATGACGACCACGACCACTCTGCCAAGAGTGTAACGACTGAGAAGAAGAGACTATAGTTCACGATCGACGGTCGCTATATCGACAGTACAATATCGATGGTACGCTGCATCGACAGATGTCAGCAGCACAGCTTTTAAAATAATATTACCAATTACTTCATCATCATCTGTCTATTAATATGTCCCCACTGCTGGGGCACAGACCTTCCCTTACATAGAGGGAGCTGGGGCCATGATCCACCACGCGGGCTCACTGCTGATTGGCGGATTTGACATGCCTTAGATTTTTTTCTACGGCATGCAGGTTTCATCACGATGTTTTCCTTCACCGTTTTGAG
The DNA here is from genome assembly GCA_963506565.1 of Tachystola acroxantha. Classification (NCBI taxonomy): domain Eukaryota; kingdom Metazoa; phylum Arthropoda; class Insecta; order Lepidoptera; family Oecophoridae; genus Tachystola; species Tachystola acroxantha. Next base: position 14,806,775 of record OY735872.1, on the reverse strand, counting down.
AGCACTCCGTAAATGTACGTAAGTTTCTCCGTCGAAAAAACCCGAGAACTCATTGGTACATGGTACAATTAGTTAATAACTAGGTATTACGCAACTATTACTATTGTTAGTAATCTGTACTTTATCCCTCATGCGGAACCGGCGACACACCATGCTTGTTCATCATTTGTACAGGCAACATATATATAATACAGAATTATAAAGGTAGTGCATGCAGCAATGCCAAAGACCCAGGACAGCATGGTGCTATGCCCGACGTAGCGCTGGTCTTCCGCCCGAACCGGGATCGCGGTCGACAGCAGGACCATACACCATAGAAGTGCTTGACGTTCCTGTCTTTATTTCCTTTCAGTTGCTGGCCCTGTGTCTGCATACCATACTGCATGGACTCCTGCAAGAACGCTGAACACTACTGTCCTAACTGCCACGCATACATCGGAACTTACCACAGCCACTGATATTTCAAAGAATCACAAATAAAGCGTCAGCATTTAAAATCGTACTTACTCTTACCCTCATACAAATACACACACACAACACAACCCACTGAACATATTGAAATCACATCAATCTATATTTAAACTTTTCGATATCATTATTTGTTACCTTAACTAACTGTATACCTAACAACCTGTAACTTAAACCATAAAAACCCGTCGTTCTGTAACTGTAATTCTTTTAGACTCCCACGGGACAGGCTTAGCCTAGTGCGGGCTTCACTGATTAATAAGTTAATGTAAAATACTGTATGGTAAATAGACATTTCATTTCATTTTCATTTCATTTCTTTTTTTTCTTCTTTCCTCGTGTGGTTTAGTGACCAAACCTATTTGTCAGAGTTATCCAGGCCGCCCGTAGGGCTCTGACGTGGCCTAACGACTGCTGTCGAGCGACAGCAACCGGGACCAACTGCTTAACGTGCTTTCCGAGGCACGAAGGGGCTCAGATGAAAGTGTCACTAGCGGTCACCCAACCAGGTCCTGACCTCCCCAACTCGTACGATCGTTTTCAACGTGTACTCGCAACTGACCTACGAGCCCCTTACTTACTCTGCTGACTAATCTATTCTATGCATATTAATTAGATAAAACGGGAATTACCGTGTTAAACATTTATTTATTGATGTCTCGTTATTTCGACAGCATTACAGCCATCATGGTCACGAGTAGACTGAAGTCGGTGAGCTTTGAACGCCAGAAGACAAAGTTGACACTATGGCCTATATTGTTTTCCTTATAAATTACGATGCGATGTAGAAAACAAGGATTATCTTTAGTAACTCCGGGGATTTACCCAAAGATTCATGATTTATGTAATTGTAATAATAATATGAGTTTGAAAAAATAAGTAATGATGATGAAGAAAACAAATAGATAATAAAAACGCGCTCCACAAGGAGCTCAGCCAGCGCCTGAGGGAGGCGACGGATGACCCTCGTGCTGGCGGCTTTCTCGCGCAGAGGCTGAGCCTAGCCATACAGCGCGGGAATGCCGCCAGTGTGATGGGCACCCTCCCAAGAGGGCCAAGCTTTTTAGAATGTTTTTAGTTAGGTAGATTTTTAGTTTAGTTTTTAATGTATTTTTAAGTAGTTTAGTTTTATTATATTTGTTTGTAAGGCTTCTTGAATAAAAACAAATAGATTGGAATCATTTCAGATGCAATACTTCATTAATACACATAGTCCATTGATCTATAAACAACTAGATACACAAAGGTCTTACTAAAACAATTTAAAAAAACGTCCAAATAATGTCCAATAAAGCAGGTGAAACCATTCATCCGTTTGGACCTTCTTTGCGCTCGGACATTTTTAGAAGGCGGACTGTGTATCTAGTTGTTTATAGGAGATCAATGCCAAAGATCAATGATTTATGTAATTGAAATAATAATATGAGTATGAAAGAATAAGTAATGATGATGAACAAAACAAATAGATTGGAATCATTTCAGATTCAATACTTCATTAATACACATAGTCTCACAATTAGTCATCGCACGAACGAAGATAAGTCTTTCTTATCGTGTGTTTTGTTTTCGGCAAAAATGATGTAAAAGCGACAGATATCGATTATTATCTACTTGAAGATGAATGAATCACGAATATGTGGTAAATAGACGGTGAAAATATTACATCACGATCGAACCTGGAACCTTGCTGAAAGCCGTCTTAGATGGTATGGCCACGTGATGAGGCGAGACGAAGATCACGTCGTCCGCAAGGCTATGTCAGTTCCGGACGCACCGAGGGGTAGAGGACGCCCGCCGGCCACGTGGTTATCCACAGTTCGCAAAGATCTGGAGAGAGCCCAACTAACTGATCCGACAACCCAGGACAGATCGACCTGGCGCAAAAGAACGAGGAGAGCCGACCCCGAATAGACGGGATAAGGCAAAGGCAAAGAAGAAGACGATCGAACCTGGAACCGCTTTTCCTTGGTCTATCTTTTCAGAAGGTACCATTACCTTCCGCGCGGCGCCGTGCCGTCGCATGGCGCGGCGTGTCACGGCGTCTGCCGGCACCGTCTACCGGTGCACGATGTCGGCCGGCGCCGGTCACAGGTGGACAGCATCGTGCCGGCGGACGGCGCCGTCCACTGGCGCGGTACACGGCGTAGTCCGCCGGCGCCGTTCTGTTGTACGCTAGCACGATGCTGTCCGCCTGTGACCGGCGCCGGCCGACATCGTGCACCGGTAGACGGTGCCGGCAGACGCCGTGACACGCCGCGCCATGCGACGGCACGGCGCCGCGCCGTGACGTTGTACGCCGGCCCTAACCCAGTAAATATAATATAAAGAAGATCCATGATTTGATATTGAAACATTATTAAACTTATTTAAAAATAATAGAAAATATAAAATAGAATAGAAAAAATGTTTATTGTCATACACTATTACATAAGATTACAAAGAATCAATTAAGGAATAAAGATATACTTAATCTAATATATTTATGATAATATGATGCTAAGCAGACACAAAACCAAAACTAATTAATATTATACTATCTAATTTTAAATTTAAGTATATTTTTCAATTTATAAAACTAACTAGGTACTATCTAAAAATACATTATTAATAAAATATGTAACTAATGTATTTTCATTTGTATGCAAATAAAGTATATTTGTTAGATTTGATTGATTGAAAATAAAACTAAATACTAAAGAACGAACACGTCGTCAAGATTGACGTTGATACCATAGGTACACAGACCACTTACCCCATAGACCTGTAACAGGAGGGCGCCCGTTTCTGCCTGCACATGAGCGCAACATTGCTTCGCGACACGCGTAACCTTGAGATATCGAAGGTTTAATATGGCGCCCCTGCCCCCCGCTTCGTCTAATAGCGCCTATCGCTTGACATAATTTTTCGCTTGTTTTGTACCGATTTCATGTCTATGGGGTAAGTGGTCTGGGAAAAGGAATATAACCCAGTAACCCCTGCATAGAAGGCAGGCGAATTACCGGCCATCATTATAATATATTTTATGTATATTTCATATCTTACTTAAAAATATATTAAAAACTAAACTAAAAATCTACCTAACTAAAAATATTCTAAAAAACTTGGCCCTCTTGGGAGGGTGCCCATCACGCTGGCGGCATTCCCGCGCTGGATGGCTAGGCTCAGCCTCTGCGCGAGAAAGCCGCCAGCACGAGGGTCACCCGTCGCCTCCCTCAGGCGCTTGCTGAGCTCCTTGTGGAGCGCGTGTGCTCTCGGGCCCCACGGACCAAGTGTCTCGACGCCAAAGGGGACAAAGTCGTATTGGGCGCCGAGACACCTGTATTTGCCCCTCTTAGCACGCTCACGAGCCTCGGCCGCAGCGCCCGCGCGACTGGCGGTCGCCGGAAGATAGGTATTAATTACCTTAAAGGTATTTTCATATCTTTAAGGTAATTAAGCCAATCTTAATTACCAATCTTATTAATCTCTTTAAGTACAAAACAAGCATCGACATAAACATCGTAAATATATTTGTGACCAGTTAATGAATCATCATCATCAGTCTATTTATATGTCCCCACTGCTCGGGCACAGACCTTCCCTTACATCGAGGGAGCTGGGGCCATGATCCACCACGCGGGCCCACTGCGGATTGCCGGATTTCACATACCTTAGATTTTTTTCTTCTACGGCATGTCAAAGTCAAAGTCTTTCTTTATTGCAAGTAAGCACGTTGTGTATATTTTTGCACGTCAAAATATTTTTGAATTTACATTTACACCACTTTGCAAGGAAAAGACGCCAACGCTGCGGAGAAAAAGTGACAAGAAACTCATGCAGGCATGACATGCAGGTTTCATCACGATGTTTTCCTTCGCCGTTTTTGAGAGCACTCGGTAAATGTACGTAGGTTTTCATCGAAAAATCGAGAATAACTCATTGGTACGTGGAACAGAGAAAGGTGTACAGGAGAGTTTTTAAGGTTGAGATTTTCTCAAAAACTTCTTGTCCTATTGCAAAAATTATTTCACTGTTTGATAGATAAAAGTGAAAACTATGTAACTGTAAAATTCAACTAAATTCGGTCCAATAGTTTTAGAGAAAATCTCAACCGTATTGACCGTTACTTCTGTCTTCGACTGTACATGGCTGCCCTGGCTGGGAATCGAACCTGGGACCTCCGTATATCAGTCCATTGACCCAACCACTGAGCCACCGAGCTCTCGACAGTTAATGAATGTCAGGGCTATTATTAGAACTATTATTTAATCTAGGTATGAATAATACCTTCCTGTATGTCCGTATCGAAAATTCCTGATAGCAATAGATAAAACCCGGATAAAGGTTATCTCTTATCAGTGATATTGGTAATATACTTATTGGCGCCAACGGCTGATCAATTCATTCTGTTTTGGGCGCTGAAATTAGTAGTTTCAACTAACAAAGTGACTTAAAATAATTAATAATTGTGACTATTACAACCGTGTCATCCTCACCATGTCTAACCAAGAAAGTAAGTAGATTTATGCACACTTTTCTTTAAATAACAAGGCATTTTACTGTTGAAGTGTTTCACTCTCAGAACTCTGTGATTTGATTCCTGTGGCCATCTATTTACGTGACAAAGTGAGCTCATCCCTCCACCTTCACCGGGGCTTAGCCAGACCTCGATGCACGTCCAGTAGCCATTTTATAAGACTTCCCATCACTTCGGATGCATGCAGCGAACGTCACCCGCCAGTTCTACTTCAATATTGTCGCCTTCCTTACCACCTCTGTCATGTGTTCTAGAGTATTCACGTATTTCGCAACATGCTATAGTACAAACCACCTTGGGCATTTGATAGGACCCGTGTTACTATTCTATTAGATATAAGTTATTCATTATTAGTCATTTACAAGTTAATTACCTTATTTTTGGCATTGACACTGCATTATGCGACATTACAACCCGATTGGAAGGCGTTAGCATCCGTCATACAGTTGTTTAAACTAGTACGGTTGCTATCGTTTCACATTCTTGTAAATTGTTTCCAAACAATGCTGTTAGCTATAAGTTTTCAATCAAGAAACTCTGTTCTTAAATTCTTAAGTCAATAAAAACCTTTATTATTATTATTACATACGAGAAATCAAATTCTATTTGAACCCCGACATCCACCATTAATTGCACCATTGGAATATCAAAATACTGATATCAGTGGGCTATTACGGTTCTCAAAACGATCAAATCATAGCATGTCATATCGTGCGTAACAGGGACAGTGCTATGGCGTTGGTATAGCGGCGTCTCTGTTCGGCGTGCCATGAGAACGGTAATAGGAGTTGATGTAACTTTGGTTGACATTGCAAACTCCTCTAATCTTAATTATTTATTTATAAACTCACGCCTGATTCCAGTAGGGGTAGGCAGAGACGATGGACTTCCATCTGCTGCGATCCTGTCACACCACCCTTGCCTCCTCCACATTCATCAATCTCTTCATGCATGCTCGTCGGTTCCTCTAATCTTCACCTTATATTTTCCAGCTAAAGTCCACCACGACTCAGCAGCTTTCGGAGCAGGCTCAAGGGAGACATGGCAACCACCAGCCAGTCAGCCTCCAGCATACTCCGGCCAAGCTCCAAGTTACGCAGGAATACCTCCTTCATACCCTGGACAACCGAACGTCCCGGCGCCAACAGTATTGCTGTCTCAACCAGGACAGTTCGTCCCAGTTGGTGGTGTAGCAATGGTTTCTGGCACGACAGTGGTAGGTGGTGTTACCACGGTCGTAGTCTCGAGGAATATGGGGTCCCAGCCCTCGGCGACGACCTGCCCTTCGTGTAACATGGAAATTACGACAAAAGTTACAGCCAAGGTCACAACTCGAACGCATGTTATTGCCGCACTTCTGTGTCTCTTTGCGTAAGTGTTCACTAATTTATATTATCAATACTATAGTTATTTTATACTAGCTGTACCCCGCAACTTCGTTTGCGTAGATGGAGGAGATCAGGAGGCAGATCTTCCTCTCTGGATCCTTGTTTTAACATCACATACCGCCATGGCTATGAGCTGCCCGGAATCCGGATATTTCAGCTATCTCCTAGTGAAACTCCCATCGAAATCCCTTCAGTAGTTATGGCGTGATACTTGCACAAAGTCACAGACAAACAGACAAAAATTCTAAAAATTAGTGTGTTGGCATCAGTATAGATTATTCTTTTCAAAAAATATCGAATGTACAGACACAACTTTTTTACAGTCTTATTATATGTATAAATTATTATGTTCGCATTATACAGGGTGATTGGAAATTCTATACATTCCTTGAAAGGGGTGATACTAGAGGTAGTTTGCAACAAATTAGGCCCTATTAACGAGGGGTTTCTGAGTTACATTAGTTTTACGGTAATAATTAATATTATGCCAGGATATTTGTTCTATTATATGCTAGTATCGCAGCATATGGAAGTGCATCGTCTCTGCCTACCCCTGCAGGGGAAAAAGGGCATGACCTTATTATTCATTCATAGTAGCGACAACTTAAAGGCATAAGCTAAAAATACAAACTAACAACAATAAAAACTAATACCTATAATAACAAATAAAACTTAAAACTTGATTAAAATAAATACTTACCTAAATTAATTAAATAACCCGCCCCTTGTTGTACCCGGTGCAAAGGTGTCCATAACGCTCGCGGCGTTGCCGCGCTGTATAACTATGGCTAACCTTTGCACCAGGTAGGACCCGGAGCGAGAGTCATAATCTCTCTAAGGCGACGGCCAATTTTTTGATTTAAAATTATTTAATATTCCAACTTAAAGGCGGATAAATAGTTATTTTATTTTGTTCTTTTCAGTTGCTGGCCTTGTGTGTGCATTCCATATTGCATGGACTCCTGCAAGAACGCCGAGCACTACTGCCCTAACTGCAACGCATACATCGGAACTTACTACAACTAATGAGGCCTAAAGTCACCCTCGGGGTGGACTTGGGCGATGAACTACGACGGGGCTCAGTGTGGATTGGTGGATTGCACACGTCTTTTGAGTCATTTTATCTGAGATGCTGGTTCCTCGGGGTGTTTCGCTTCATCGTTTGATGGAAATCAGTTAATGTGATCAGTGTTAAATGTTTATGCGATTGATATCAGAAAATAAAGGTTTTTTATGTAAATTATTTATTCGTTGTTTATTTTATTACACAAACAATAAAAGTTTAATAATTTTTTTTTTAGTTGTTTATTTTAGAGCGACAGTTTAATTGCCGACTTCAACAATATAAGTGAGTGATATCCGTTTATATATAATAATTTGTAGTAATGGCTCACTATAGTTTTTATTCCAAAATTAGTTTAATTAAGTAACCAGTGGATTTGAAGGTTGGAATTTTCAACTTAGAAAATTGAAAATTGATCTTCTGACCGATTGTAAATATACTTATATTATTAGATAGTTTAAATACAGTATTTAAATGTAAAGAATTTTCAAAATCCACTGTAGTATCTACTTAGAATTTGTTTAAACAAATTCTAAGTAATAAATGACATTGCCACATTTCAATGGAGCTTAGGTACATACAAAACTACGTGACCATTTAAGCTGTACCTATCATTTTGTTGGGGACTTATTACAGGTTTCATATTGCATAATCATAATCAGTATCATTTTCTACTACTCTCGCAACTCCTATAGAAGAATAACTAAAACAATGAAAAAATCGCTTCGATTTCTTACTATTTTCTGAATTATTAATTAAGCTGTTTTGTTCGACTCGCAACTTGTACATAACTTTAATTTGAACCAATTAAAAGTTTTTTGAAAATTGAAATTCTAAATCCCATATAAACATAGCAACACCGAGCTCTTAACTAAACCTAAAAATAACCGTATAAAAGCCTTTAAGTGCCTTTAGCTGCCCCAAAACCTCTTTCACAGAAAGAACCCTATTTTTCAGTTGAAATCTGACCCTTAATCAATAGCGAATAGGGAACCACTGGCCCGGAAAATATTGTGGCCTTTTTGCAGCCCTCTTGCCGCTTTCCGGCGCTGCACAGTGGGTAGAAATTATATTTTCTTGGACATATCATATAGATAAATAGTAATAGGTTGATGTAATTTAATCTCTAAATACGAAAACGCTATTTTAATATTTTCCAAAATGGTTAATTTAATTCCTAAAAGCCGTCATAATTTGATCAGATTTTTATTATTATTGATTCGAAAAAGCCGCCATAATTTGGCCAGTTTTGTTATTTTATCTATGTTACACTGGCTCTACTTCGAATAACACCGCTAATTATTCTAAATACTATACTAATATTATACCCTACTACATTACGATAACTATGATTATTATTATAAGCTTATGTTTAGCTATTGATTTCTGGCTAAAAATGTATAAGCTACATAATATCATTGATAATGTTTCGATTTCTCGGAAGTACGTTATCAATGAAATGAGATACTATTTCTAAATTATCTCATGTCATTGATAACGAAGTTCCTTCAACAACAGGTCAAACTAACGGGACCTCGGTTAAAAGACCCAAGAAATGAATTAATTAACATGATTTTTATTTATTTTATTAATGGACTCCACAGTTCGTCATTTGCCAATGTCATGTTACAGAAAATTCAATATATAGTCTTCTATCTTCCTCCAGGGGAGTCGCAGTAGCGTCTTCACCCTGGGTAGCCGCGTCTTATTGTCTTCATCCAGAGGAGTCTTCATCTCAAAGCTTGAAACTTCAGATCTTGCTCAAATTATCCAACAAATTCACCATACTGTCACTTGCGAACATTTTCTGATTAATTTAACGTGATATTAATCTCAAAATAACCACTGTAGTCAATAAAACAAAAATTATCAAATAAATTTGCAACCGTCGTTTCCTGCCATTTTCAAGAGAATAGAACTAAGATGATTTTTTTTAAATATCCCTAAAAATATTTTTTTTCGACCACTGTGTGTGGGAGTAACCGTTATCGTATATCGTTTCAAACTCAACGCTACGGTTAACGCGAAAGTAATCGCCTATACAAATATTTGTAGTATTTATATACTTGCCATGTGTAGTTGGTGCATATATGTGTGACAAAATATTCGTCTTATTGGACACACAATATGTTGACAAATATATCATATTTGACAAATACGACAAACATCCAACAGCCAATGAAGTGGAGTATAAGAGGATTGCGAATATATTAGTTGCACAAAAAGGGTAACGTATTAGAATTAGAACTTGCAAAGTTACACTTGCTATTCAGGCATATAGCTTCTTAGGAATTAATAATAATAATAATAATAACGGATGCAGAAGGCAGTGCTGCTGGACACGACACGCATTGTGAGGAGGTTCCTCACTCTGGGATCCTAACCTCCGGCAGCTTGGATGCGCATGCATCCCGCTGCCGGTGGGTGGCTATTTTTTATATTTATATATTTTTCTATTTGTTTTTGATATTGAAATGTATAAATAAATTAAATAAGATAAAAAAGAAATAAAGGAATAATAATAATATTTATTTATTCAGACAACTAGGTCCACTTGTGTTAGTAACAATTTTCTTAAAAGCTAAGTTAGTACATTTGTCTTGGGCAGGTTTATTGTAATATACATCACTATAGGCGCGGCGTTGATTTTTGGCATTTTGCTACTTAGGCATTTTGAGTTTTAGACATAGCGCTCTTGAGAGGAATTAACCAATGGACACGATATGCGGTCGTCATTGATCTCCTATAAATAACTAGATACAAAGTCTGCCATCTAAAAATGTCCGACCGCAAAGAAGGTCCAAACGGATGAATGGACTCGCATTTGCTTTATTGGACATTATTTGGACGTTAACAAGGGAAGGGTCCCTTGTTAACAACTAGATACACAGAGGTCTTACTAAAATAATTAAAAAAACGTCCAAATAAGGGTCCATTGTTAACGTCCAAATAATATCCAATAAAGCAAATGAGGGTTCATTCATCCGTTTGGACCTTCTCTGCGTTCGGACGTTTTTAGAAGGCAGACTGTGTATCTAGTTGTTTATAGGAGATTAATGTAGTATGTTTAATTATTTCTTATAAATATTGTGTAAATAATTGTATTTATTTATGTGTGATGTGAACAAATGACTTTTTTTATAAAGTATGAACAGTTCAGCCGTTGTAGTTAGGTTTTAATCGGGTATGCATCCTTTATACTACTCAATACTCACTCATAATACTCCCCATAAGGGTTGATACACAAAGGTCTTACTAAAACAATTTTCGTCCAAATAATGTTGGACATTAAATAAAGCAAATGAGGGTTCCATTCATCCGTTTGGACCTTCTTTGCTCTCCGACATTTTTAGAAGGCAGACTGTGTATCTAGTTGTTTATATGAGATCAATGGTTGACACGGATCTCATATTTATCGATCATTTCGCGTCCTTTGGTTAGCTCGTCTCAGTATTATAATCGTAAAAAGTCAAGCAAGCCTTGGCTTGGGTCCTCCCTGATATCTATTTATACAAGCCAGGCTCCTCTAGTAAAAGATGCCGCCCAATATCCATCAGTACAGGACGTGAGGTGAATTATGTTGTTGCCGACCTATACTGACATGTTCCACCTAGCCTAATATGCCTTGATCACACGTACCGAGCAAATGGGCGAGACAGTGCTCTCGGCCGAGTACTCGGTACGTATAAACATAGCGCCGAGTGCTCGGCCGAGCGATGTGATCGAGCCAATAGTAAACCATAATAGCCCAGTAGAAATCGACACAAAAAAGACAAAAATCGCAAAGCATGATGTAGTTCTGCATTTTTCATATGTTGTAGGGATCAAAACCTAACCTATGACGGGACCTAACGTGAGTGGCGCTAACTCCCCGACAAGTGAGATCGATCAACGAATCCAGCTACAGCCATCGAACGCACCGTCGTCGTCGGCGGGACAAGTTATCTCGGAGCGCGCACAGAGGGCGCTCATCCGCAGTGCGCGAAGAAACGTCAACGGCGACGCGGGCGTGGCGCGCTCACCTTGAAAAAGACCGTCGAAATCGGTCAAAACTGTCGGTCTAATTGCCGACTTTAACAATATAAGTGAGTGATATCCGTTTATATATAATAATTTGTAGGGATCAGTTAGGGTGATATAAATTCAAATGACAATGCCAGTTTCTGCCCCACCATCAACCGCAAGTTGTACAAGATAACGAATAAATATATAAATATCTCCGTTTTTTATTAAAATTATTGGTTTAAAATGAAGTTTTGTAGGTACAAGTTGCGATTCGAAAAAAAACAGCTTAATTATGAATTCAAAAAATAGTAAGAAATCGAAGCGAATTATTCATTGTTTTTGTTATTCTTCTATAGGAGTTGCGAGAGTAGTAGAAAATGATACTGATTATGATTATGCAATATGAAACCTGTAATAAGTCCCCAACAAAATGATAGGTACAGCTTAAATGGTCACGTAGTTTTGTAGGTGGCTCCATTGAAATGTGGCAATGTCTTTTGCAATTTCGAAAAACTTGTGATCGCTGCGCACCACGCGATAAACTGCGAAATTTTGGGACTCTTTTCACTTTTTGCTGTAATAATCATAAACTATGCATTTCCGACAAACAGTCTTCAGTATTCTTACAAAGTCAATTAAATTATCAATAATTTAAGCCAAACCGCAGCTCTATAAACCTCATAGGGACTTAGCTATAGCCCTTCAAAGGTGGTCAATTTCATGCGTTCCGCACCTACCACCAAGTGCAAAAGTGGCTAAGTAGGTAATATAAGAGACACTCCGAATTTTTGGAAATCGAACTCAGGAGTGCTAAGTGGAACCATCATTTCTACGATACTATCCCAGGGCTTATTTGTATAAGGCGGATCTACTTCGCTTCATTGAAATCGTAACTCAAATTTTATGCTCAGAGCCACCTGGGGACCTCAAAAAGCAATTTACGACCCTTCGCTACCAGTATTTAGGTGATAAAATACTGTATATAAGGATTATTCTGCTGTGTTTAACAGAATATGTGCTGATCGGCTAAATACAGTATGGTGTTTTTTTTGTAAACCTATAAATTGTCCCACTGCTGCAAAGGTCCCTCCTCCAATTTATTTTTAATTTTAATAGAGATTGATATTGACAATGGTTATAGTGACTGTTTTTAGGGATCCGTACCTCAAGAGGGAAAAAGGAACCCTTATAGGATCACTTTGCTGTCCGTCTGTCTGTCAAGACCTATATGTCATAAACGCGTGAAATTAATGCCAAATAATCAAGTCTGCAACTTTATACAGCCGTGAAAAAATCAACCTTCTATGTCAACGCAATCAAAAGATATCGCTGTTTATGTCGCATATTTGTATGAAAATACAAGAAAACCAAAACCTATAGGGTACTTCCCGTTGGCCTAGAATCATGAAATTTGGCAAGAAGCTAGGTCTTATATAGCACAAGTATAGGAAAAATCCGAAAACTATAAACGAAATAATTATTTTTTTGTAATTACAAACTTATATTTCAAGTTGCCGCCTGGCAAAGTTGTCGATTAAAAATGTTTCGATTAAATGTAATTCGCAATGGTGTAGGTAACCCATAGTCGACAGCAGATCAATGGTGGATAATTTTTTTTTACTTTTGACAGTTCTTCTTCTTATTTTTTTTATATTAAACTTTTTACACAAGTATAAAGGCGAACTTAATGCCTTGCGGCATTTTCTACCAGTTAACCTTTGGTGATGCGGAGAATGATGAGGCGGGTGTAAAGATTGGTTTTATATGTAGAATAAAATAAATATAGGACACATGACCCAATTATTTGCGTATTAAAACTTGAAATCGTACTGCAAGTTGATCTGCTGTGGACTGTATATAACTATTACTATTGTTAGTAACTATATCCCTTATGCGGAACCGGCCACACACACCATGCATGACCCCCAACATTCACTGACACCCAAAATTCACTGTAGGTTTTAATACACCCTCTTAAGAGCCTTCCATGAGCCAACTAGCGCCGCCAATCTTATAATAACAGAGTCAAGACTCAAATATCAATAATTAGGGCTGTTTCGACTAGATTAAGGGGTACAAGACGAAGAGTGCGAGGGATTGAATGTGAAGATGGAGCTGGTATGTCTGTGTGATTTTAATTAGGATTTTATTATTATTATTAGAGTTTATTATTATTATTGTATTTAATTAGTTTTTATGTATATTATTTTATAAGTTTCTGTTATTGTACATATTTTAAATAAATTTATTAATCCCCGTATCTTATAATAATAATATCTTCCAATATAATCAATTTTATTAAAAAAGCTATTTACAAAATATTTATTACGATAAATACTATTTTTTTAAATGCTTATTTATAACGTGATTCAATTTCGGTAAGTTGTAGTTCGCATAATTACGAAAAAATGCCGTTTTTATCACATTTGTGAATTACAACTTAGCTTGTCGCAATTATGCAATGTATTGTATATTAAAAAATAGTGTTTATCCTAATAAAGATTGTGTACATAGCTTTTTTAATAAAAGTTAATAATTTGTGAGAATTATTATTTTTTTAAGATTGGCGGCGCTAGTTGGGTCATGGAAGGCCCTAAAGTTGTAATTTCCAATCACTGCAATAGATTATGCACCTGACGGGGTCTGTCATTGAGTGCAGTCAGATGCGCTCAGAGACGGGTCCCGCTAGGTATATAGGTATATAACTATTATCAGTAACTTTATCCCTCATGCGGAACCGGCGACACCACCATGCATGACCCCCAATATTCACTGAAGGTTTTAATACACCCTCTAAGTATGTTTTCAGTTGGTTGCGAGTGTGTATGATAAATTCTCGACCTCTGCGAACTGTGCACACGTTATGTTCGGGGATATTTATTGTTTTTATGAATTACGGCGTCGGGCCCGGATACTCTTTTTAACCTTATTTTATTGGAAATGTAGAGTTCGGAATTTACAAATCTAGGTGAAATGCAATGCCTGATTCTGCCCCACCATTAACCGCAAGTTGTACAAGATAACGAATAAATGTGAAAGTATCTCCGTTTTTTATTAAAATTATTGGTTTAAATTAAAGTTGCGAGTCGAAAAAAACAGCTTAATTAAGAATTCAGAAAATAGTAAGAAGTCGAAGCGAATTATTCATTGTTTTTGTTATTCTTCTATAGGAGTTGCGAGAGTAGTAGAAAATGATACTGATTATGCAATATGAAACCTGTAATAAGTCCCCAACAAAATGATAGGTACAGATTAAATGGTCACGTAGTTTTGTAGGTGGGGCAAAGCTCCATTGAAATGTGGCAATGTCTTTTGTGAGAATATTTCTAATTTAATAACATTACTTATCATTAGGGGTGCGAAACGCGCTTTGTTAGCGTGAAAAGCGCGATAACGCTACTCGATCGTGCTGTCAATTTCAAGACAAATTGAACAGAGATTTTTAGGGTTACGTGCCGCATAAGAAAATAAAGGAACCCTTAGGTATAGGATCTAATTTGAACTTAATCCGTCCACGCATTTCAGAGATATAGGTATTGCTTAACAGACAGACTGACAACATAGTGATCCTATAAGGGTTCCTTTTTTTCCTTTCGAGACACGGAACCCTAAATAAAACAGGCCAAGTGCGACCGGACTCGCGTACCGAGGGTTCCGTGCAACTTCACCATAACATTTAGTCATTTCATGATTCTAGGTCAACATGAAATACCCTATAGGTTTTGAGTTTTCATACAAATATGCGCCATAATTGGACATATACCTACAGACCAAGGGCGTCGCCAAGGGGGGGCAGGTAGGGGCAGCTGCCCCCCCCCCCCCCCTAGAGATTATAAAAAATATCCAGCCCAATGCAAAGTCCTTAGTCAGGTACTGGAAAGCGATGAGGCGAGATCGAGCGGCGAGAGGAGAGTGCTCCTGTCTCTCCTATTCCGTCCACGCGGCCGCGTCGTCGCCTGCTCTCACACACAGCTGTAATTTATATCGGCTTGCCCCTGGCGACGCCCTTGCTACAGACATATCTTTTAATTGCGTTGACGTAGAAGTTTGATTTTCACGGCTACATGAGGTTGCAGACTTGAGTATTTGGTATTATTTTGAACTTGATCCGTTCACGCGTTTCTGAGGTCTTACTTGACGGACAGACGGACAACATCATGTTCTAATTTATTCACCGAGCATGGATAATGCGTAATTCAAATTCTGAGTAAAAATCGCATCATCATAAATCATGTTTCTAACCGAATGTTAGACATGGTTGTCGGAATAATACTACTATTGTCCGATAGATGGAATTGCGTAACATACCCTTTAAGTATGTATAAAGCGATGAAGATTTTCGGTGGGCGTGGCCTGTGGTGGCTCAGTTGGTAAGAGCGTGTCACGGAATGACAAGGTCGCAGGTTCAAGTCCTGCCCACGGCAAGAATTTTTTCATCATGTTCTAATTTATTCACCGAGCATGGATAATGCGTAATTCAAATTCTGATTCTATAAGGGTTCCTTTTGAGGCACGGAACCCTAAAAAGTAGCATCCGTATTAGTTTTCTCAATGTTCATCCTATTTGCTGTAATGGTAAGTGGATCAGCGAATGGCTGGTGTATCCTGTCGTTCCAATCCCTGGCTTCATCTCCAGTGTCACCTATTGCATACAAAGTGCCGATTGCTACTTCGGAATGACTTCACCGGTTCTGTTACCTAGGCAACCTTATTATGTAAATGGAAAACGACTAGTTTCGACTACGATAAGCTGATAAGTACTAGGTTCTCTTGAAAATGGCGGGAAACGACGGTTGCAAAACGGTCTACAGTGGTTATTTTATCACGTTAAATTAATCAGGAAATGTTCGCGAGTGACAGTATGGTGAATTTATTGAATAATTGTAGCAAGATCTGGGGTTTCAAGCTTTTATCAAGAGTTCCCGCTACAAGCTCGGGAGTGAACGTGACGGTCGAGCTGTTTCGTCCAGAGTGATGACGCTGCGGCGTCTCCTCTGGATGAAGACATGAAGACGCGGATACCCAGGGTGAAGACGCTGCTGCGACTCCCCTGGAGGAAGATGGAAGGTTATTATATATATATATATTGAATTTTGTGTAACATGACAGTGGCAAATGACGAACTGTCGAGTCCATTAATAAAATAAATAAAATAAGCTGATACTAGGATAAGAGTTTAGGTTAATTGTATTGGTTTCAAAGAATTTTAATCGTCGCTAAGCGAGGCGTCTTGTTCTATAGAAGATTTTTTCTCATCATCAGTCTATTTATATTGCCCCACTGCTCGGGCACAGGTCTTCCCTTACATCGAGGGAGCTGGGGCCATGATCCACCACGCGGGCCTACTGCGGATTGGCGGATTTCACATGCCTTAGATTTTTTATCGTGCTTCCAAAACATGTAAACCTCTTACTTCAATCAATTATTATAGAGCACTCTTAGGCCCGTATTAATAGTCTGATCTCAAACCGTCCCCCAAGAGCGAATTCGGCTGATACTCTCTCAAGATGCCATCACCATCTCAACACCCTCTCAAGTCGCGGTTCGCCTGCAATCAGCAAATCCGTTCTCAAGTGTGAGCTCTTGAGAGTGAGTTTGATTTATTAATACGGCGTTACTCACGTGATACCCGATTCCTAAACGCGCACCTAAGTTACGTTTATTAATAAACACGCCATCTTGGGGTCTTTCTCAAGATTGAGTTTTGAGCTGAGAGTGATTTATTAATACGGGCCTTAAATCGATACAAATATATTCACGTCGTACAGTAGACCGACTTCTATTTAAAATTGAAACAAGAAAAATGTCCTATTATTTACCGATTAGTCACTAAAAGCAGCGGTGTAATATGACTTACTCCATAAAGAGTTCATTGCTTCATGATAGTTGTAAAACATTTTCAAGCATATTTCTGACTTGGAATCGAAGCCAGAACCAACATAGAAAGCTTTTGTTGGCATGAACTGCCGACGCAGTAATACCCTTACGCTGGAATGGCCCCTATTATACGGGACAATGCGACTGCACTGGGGACTATGGTATTCAAGATAATAAGATTCTTTTCAATTCCTAGTATTTATATTAGTCTAGGCTTCAAGTTGCTCCACCCAGTGTTGAAGTGCTCACATAACAAATGACAATGCCAGATTCTGCCCCACCATCAACCGCAAGTTGTACAATAACGAATAAATGTACAAATATCTCCGTTTTTTATTAAAATTATTGGTTTAAAATAAAGTTTTGTACAAGTTGCGATTCGAAAAAAACAGCTTAATTAAGAATTCAGAAAATAGTAAGAAATCGAAGCGATTTATTCATTGTTTTTGTTATTCTTGTATAGGAGTTGCGAGAGTAGTAGAAAATGATACTGATTATGATTATGCAATATGAAACTACAGTCCCCAAAAAATTATAGGTACAGTTTAAATGGTCACGTAGTTTTATAGGTGGGGCAAAGCTCCATTGAAATGTGGCAATGTCTTTTGATGTATTTCGACTTGTATAGAGATTGAAATAATAGGCGGAATTACAAGGAAATTAAAACATTTTTGGTACGGGAACTGTGAACGTGTTAATGCAAATAAGCACTTTGTGTATGTTTCTGAACGTCAAAAAGACATTGCCACATTTCAATGGAGCTTTGCCCCACCTACAAAACTACGTGACTATTTAACCTGTAGGTACGGTGGAACACAGAGAAAGGTGTACAGGAGAGTTTTTAAGGTTGAGATTTTCTCAAAAACTACTTGACCTATTACAAAAATTCTTTCACTGTTAGATAGATAAAAGTTAAAACTATGTACTGTAAAAGAATTATTAAATTCGGTTCAGTAGTTTTTGAGAAAATCTCATCCTTATTGAGGCCCCATGTATACTTATCTCTGTCGTCGACTGTACCTATCATTTTGTTGAAGACTTATTACAGGTTTTATATTGCATAATCATAATCAGTATCATTTTCTACTACTCTCGCAACTCCTATAGAAGAATAACAAAAATAATGAATAAATCGCTTCGATTTCTTACTATTTTCTGAATTCTTAATTAAGCTGGGTTTTTTTCGAATCGCAACTTGTACAAAACTTTATTTTAAACCAATAATTTTAATAAAAAACGGAGATATTTTTACATTTATTCGTTATCTTGTACAACTTGCGGATGATGGTGGGGCAGAATCTGGCAATGTCATTTATTGGTTGTAGCCGGTGCGTAAATGAGTTTAATCCGTGTAAATACCTACATATAATAATTTGAAGTAATCGCTCATTATAGTTTCAATTATAATAATGAAAAAAGAGAGCAGCAGAGACGCGAAAATGTTTCATGCAAGAGCGGAGTTCTAAATATGGCTAACTCCATCGACGGTTCTTTACTTCGTGCAAAAAATGCAGTATGTACACAGAGAAAGGTGTACAGGAGAGTTTTTAAGGTTGAGATTTTCTCAAAAACTACTTGACCTATTGCAAAAACCTATTGCTGACTGGATGACCTATTGCAAAAATTCTTTCACTGTTTTATAGATAAAAGTTAAAACTATGTACTGTAAAAGAATTATTAAATTATGTACGACTGTACCTAACTACGATTTTCGCTCAAGACCACACATTTATGTGCCTAAAGATATACCTACAAGTGCAATTGGCTAATTTTTAAATAATTACTTACCTATCTATGATTTAATGGTACTCGTATTAAAACCACACAACCATTAATCGGTCATTAAAAATTGATAATATGATCACAGCAACCGCAATGTAAATTGTTTGAGAGACGGAGTGGTGCTCCCTTATAATATTATACAACTCACGTTAGAATCGATATTGGTTAGCGAATAAGTTCAATTGGTTCGAGAAGATAAATTCAGATAGCTACAAAAGAAGTAAATAATAAATAGGAATAAATAGATTTAATATCGGAGAGCTCGGTGGCTCAGTGGTTGGGTCAATGGACTTGCAATATGGAGGTCCCAGGTTCGATTCCCAGCTAGGGCAGCCATGTACCAATGGGTTATCCTCGGTTTTTTCGACGGAAAAACTTACGTACATTTACCGAGTGCTCTCAAAACGGTGAAGGAAAACATCGTGATGAAACCTGCATGTCGTTGGAGGGAAAAATAATCTAAAGCATGTGAAATCCGCCAACCCGCATTGGGCCCGCGTGGTGGATTATGGCCCGAGCTCCCTCGATGTAAGGGAAGGTCTGTGCCCGAGCAGTGGGGCAATATAAATAGACTGATGATGATGATGATGAGATTTAATAGGAAATAGCTGATCTTGGAATTTAAATAAAACCGGCCAAGAGCGAGCAAGGCTACGGTACTAACTACTAAAATTAAACGTCTGAAAAAAATATATAGCAATCTTGGGGTGTCTATATAGAGACTGATGAATACCGATACACGATTGGGCAAACTTCGCTCGATAGAAAAAAATAGCAAAATAACCACCTTCCATGTCTTTTAAAATGAAAATTATATCTAAACCGAAATAGTTATTCATACAAAATATATATCATAATGTACAAATATACATAAATACGAGTGCTTGTTTTAAAAAAATCTGATTTTTGTTGGCGTATTTTTATGTCCCTGCCATAATTGATCCAAAATTCATAAAAATACGAATATTGAGGCACTGCGCCGTGCTCTTCACTCCGCCGCTGCGGGGCATCTTCTGTATCACTCTTGCTTTTGACAACCATATAGCGCCTTAAGTGCAGAACCATGTATTACACTTCCAATGCACCTTTGATCATTAATTTATTTATTCTAACAGTCGTCTATTCTTGTCAGAACAGAACCGCCACTTTAATGTATATTTAATGGCTTAAAATACAATTTAAAATAACCAAAACTATTACAAAATCTTTGCTAAGCATTAGTCACGTTTCACCTCCAACAATGTACAGACTGGTCATATTTTGTGTGATATTAAATATTGCCTTTGGATGCCGAAGATGTCCTCAAGAGCCTTCTAAATGGAGAAAGTGTCAAAACTACAAATACAGACCACCAATCGACGACAAGCCTAAGCCCGTATTAAATACGTTCGATTCAATAGCAAAAGATATTATTGATGCTGATGAAAAACAAAACCAATTATGCCAGAAATATTCAAAGAATCAAGTCAAAGAAATGTTCGGAAGAGGAACGTACAGCTTATTCTATAAACTAACTGGTGTTAAGGAAAATGATTTAGCTATCAGAATTAAACATAGAGTTATTGAAGTGAAAACTAAAGATTTTGAAGATATAAGAGTATTCCCTGAAATGGTTGACGCTACGCAAGCCCAATGGGATTTTGAAGATGGTGTTTTAGAAATATTAGCTCCATATAAAAATATTAAATATAACAAAGAAATAGATATAACTTGTAGCAATAAGGCCAATGATAAAGAGAGACCTATGCCTAGATACGAAGAAGATATTGATCCAAGATTTCAAGATGATGCGTCTGTTACCAATAGTACAATTACAAATGAAGTAACTACACCTAATCCTAACAAAGATGTAACTTTATGGGATATGTTAGCTCATGATGCAGGTATGACAACTTTGAATCGAGAGAAACTGTTTAGTAATACTAATGAAACATCTGAAGACGTAGCTAATAGCGATACGACTGTTAATCCCAATCTACTTGTAACTGCAAACGACAGTGCACTCAATGCATTCCATGATACAGATGATATTTCTTTGGAATCCAATATAACAGAAAATGATGCATTTTTAGAAGTATTTGGTGATGCGGCTTTTAAAGACGAAACTACAACGCTGGATCCTGATAGAATTGTGTTTGGTTAGAGCTGTAAGTAGCTGTAGGTACTCCTAGTACAAGTAGAAGATTTCAAAATTAAGTTGTAATAAAATAAACTGTAATACATACGTAACCCTTTTTAATTGATTTTTGAATCCTTCATTGAACAGATCACACTTCGTCAATCTATTTATATGTCCCCACTGCTCGGGCACAGACCTTCCCTTACATCGAGGGAGCTGGGGCCATGAGTGGCATGACCACGCGGGCCCACTGCGGATTGCCGGATTACCATATGCCTTAGATTTTTTCAACGGCATGCATGTTTCATCACTATGTTTTCCTCCACTGTTTTGAGAGCATTCGGTAAATCTATCGGTTCTACGACAGATGTGACCAGCCCGCTGCCACTGCAGCCTGCTTATTCTTTGAGCTATGTCAACCACTTTTGTCCTCTGGTGGATATCCTCATTTTCTATTTTATCTAATAGAGAAATGGGGAAATACCGATGGGGTAGACGAGTTCTCGAATGGAGGCCACGAACGGGTAAACTTAGTGTGGGACGCCTCCCGACCAGATGGAGGTAAAGATTGGATGCAGAGGGCCGAGAGTCGGGTTGAGTGGCCTACGCCCAGCAGTGTACTGACACGGGCTGATGATGATGCATCTATCTGGTTTTAAAAAAAACGTATTTCGCGTAAGTTTATGCTATATATTGTTTTCATAATTCATTTATTGCATATCTCACACATGTTAGGTACATAGCACAAGTTAAAGTTCCCAATACATGTGGACACAGCAATATGGGAAGGCAGCTCGACATTGTACTATTTGAAATCATCATCTATGTATATCTGCAATGTAACACTTGTTTATTAACATTTGCTTTAAAGTTTTTGTGAACAGTTTACTACTAGTTTTGTTTTTAATTTTTCTGGTACTTTATTATAGATTTTTATTGATAAGGCGTATGCTTGCTATTTAATTTTATTTTAATTAATTAATCCGTTTTTTTCGTTTGCTTTTTAGATAGGTTTAATTTTAATTTGGATTTTATCCATATTAAGTTTTGTATGCAAAACGAGCTTAGCGTTTCAACTTCAATGCAACTAAGCTCTCCAGTGACATGGATTAACGATAAACCGTTGGTCATGTTGATGTGTTAGCTCAGCACGCCTGACTAAACAGATATTGTATCGTCGCAACCCATGACACGTACAGTCCGTACTAAAGACCTTAAACTCACTAAGTACCTATACCCAAAGTCAGAGACGAGCCGATAGGCAAGAGTCAAGACTCGCAAATAGATATTCGTCTTTCAACGTCGTGATTGCAGCGCCCACGGGGGTTGGCGGGAACGAGGTAACTCTGTACACAGCTGTGTGCGTAGCGCTCGCGCTACACCGCCCGAAGCCCCGCCGAGACCGTATTTCCTCGTCCCGCCAACTCCTGGACTACGTGGACGCTGTAAGCGACGAAGACCTTAAAGTAAGCATAATAATGACGTCATGGTACGAAAAAACAAAGTATTATTGAAGTAATCCTGCTATAAAACTTCATGGTAAGGGCCTTCTTCTGCCCTGCATATTATCTTGAAGAATAAGTTGTAGAAGAGCGTAAATTCTAGTATAGTTTTTTCCAAAAAGGGATGAAGCACAACCTTAAACCTTAAACGATGAACATGCATGGTGTGTGTCGCCGGTTCCGCATGAGGGATAAACTTACTAACAATAGTAATAGTTACGTACTGTATAGTTATTAAGTAATCATTGTTTTAAAAGATGTGTTGCTGAGAGTTTTTTGCCACTTTTTCTCCTCAGCGTTGGCACCTTTTCTTTGCAAAGTTGTGTAAATGTAAATTCAAAAAAATATATTGTAGTGCAAAAATGTACTCAACGTGCTTACTTGCAATAAAGAAATTTGACTTTGACTTTGACCTTATAATAAAAATCTATGTTGTGTTAATTGTAATATCGAGAGACTAATTTCAGAGGTAACTTCATAATGATAGAGAAAGACGAAATGACAATGCCAGATTTTGCCCCACCATCAACCGCAAGTTGTACAAGATAACGAATAAATGTAAAAATATCTCCGTTTTTTATTAAAATTATTGGTTAAAAATAAAGTTTTGTACAAGTTGCGATTCGAAAAAAAACAGCTTAATTAAGAATTCAGAAAATAGTTAGAAATGGAAGTGATTTATTCATTGTTTTTGTTATTTTTCTATAGGATTTGCGAGAGTAGTAGAAAATGATACTGATTATGATTATGTTAATATGAAACCTGTAATAAGTCCCCAACAAAATGATAGGTACAGCTTAAATGGTCACGTAGTTTTGTAGGTGGGGCAAAGCTCCATAGACATGTGGCAATGTCTTTTGCACGGAGTCCTGATGGCCTAGCCAAGAAGTGGTTTTGACTTTCGTTAACTTGGGTGTTTCACAGATAGACACGACATATCGTGGTAGGGGTAAACACTGATTGCTATCCATCACTAACATAATTAGCTGTTCTAACGGACAATACGCAGCATTTGTGATCATTGGTAGATTAGTTAACGTCAAATGCACACAGTGCATGTGACAACGCAACATGATGTTCAATGTGACATTATTATATTCGAAGACAGATAAGTATACAGGGGTTCTCTTGAAAATGGCAGGAAACGACGGTTGCAAAATTATTTGATAATTTTTGTTTTATTGTCTACAGTGGTTATTTTGAGATTAAATTAATCAGAAAATGTTCGCGAGTGACAGTATCGTGAATTTGTTGGATAATTTGAGCAAGATCTGGGGTTTCAAGCTTTTATCAAGAGTTCCCGCTACAAGCTCGGGAGTGAACGTGACTGTCGAGCTGCTTCGTCCAGAGTGATGACGTTACGGCGT
Source organism: Tachystola acroxantha (assembly GCA_963506565.1). NCBI lineage: Eukaryota > Metazoa > Arthropoda > Insecta > Lepidoptera > Oecophoridae > Tachystola > Tachystola acroxantha. The sequence continues at coordinate 14,782,688 of OY735872.1, read as the reverse complement.
CTCCTCTGGATGAAGACAAGAAGACGCGGCTACCCAGGGTGAAGACGCTACTGCGACTCCCCTGGAGGAAGATAGAAGTCCAGTCGGTAGAAATATCCTATACCAAAGTCAAAAACCGTCCAAGTGCGAGTCTGCCTCGCGCCCCGAGGCTTCCGTGCAACGCAACTTAACCCCGTAACTTTGCTCTAACGAAAATATAAACTAGATTTAGAGACCAACTTAACTTTGCCATTATCTAAATATTTTGTCCATACATCGACATACTTACATTGATCTCCTTAGGGGATCAATGCATACTTACTCCTAATTAGTTGATCATCTGACATAACAAAACAAAAATATTTTTGGGGAGATGTAATTTCAAATTACAGTTTTCGGATTTTGTGATGAAGTGAAGAGATGGCGTGATGACATCCGAAAAGCAGCCGATTCGAAGTGGATCCAAGTGGCGCAAAATAGACGGGAGTGGAGATATGACAATGCCAGATTCTGCTCCACCATCAACCGTATGATGAACAAGATAACGAATAAATGTAAAAATATCTTCGCTTTTTATTAAAATTATTGGTTTAAAATAAAGTTTTGTACATCAAACGAGTCGAAAACACAGCTAAATTAAGAATTCAGAAAATAGTAAGAAATCGAAGCGAATTATTCATTCTTATTCATTGTCTTTGTTATCATTTTCTACTCGCAACTCCTACTGATTATGATTATGCAATATGAAACCTGTAATAAGCCCCCAACAATGGTCACGTAGTTTTGAAGGTGGGGCAAAACTCCATTGAAATGTGGCAATGTCATTCAAAGGACACCAGACTGGTAGAGAATGGCTAAGAAGGAGAAAGAAGATGTCCTTCTCAGTCTACCTCTGTCATCTGCCGACCCTTCCATACCGTTCGCTATTTATAAATGTATTTCTTTGTTGTACATTGTTAACAATAATTATTAAGCTAAGTAATTTCAATAACTTGAATTGTCACAGAGGTTGTGCGGTCATTCACATTAAACTCATTAATTTATCATCGTCTCTGGCCTGATAATGATAAGGACCATTTAGTAGGGACCACTTCTACTTATTAAACTGTCTTGGGGAAAGTGCATCGTGGACAAAATTGATAAGATAAGATAAATACACTTTATTGCACCATAATACAGTATTAATTACATAATTGAGAAGCATGTACAATTTTGGCGGTCTTATCGCTAAAAGCGATTTCTTCCAGACAACCAACTGCAGAGGATATTATAAAAATATATCAGAAAGAGGTAGAAGTGCATAGTATGTAAATATAATAAATAGTAATATCTACGTTAGATAGGAAACACAATTTACGATACTTAAATTATTGAATTAAATGATTGAGGATAATGAAATCTCGAACTGGTATTTCGTTAAGTTCCCTCAGTCAAACGGAACAAATAACTTATGGAAAAGCAAAAATAGTTTCACAGAATCACAAAACACATCGATATATATTTTTGAGTATAATTTATTTATCATTCTACTTACAAACTAAAACCTTGAGACCGGTACGAATTCGATTTCATTCTTCAAATCTACTGCGTAAGTCGTAGCTTCCACTGAGTTCTGTGCAAAGTCCACACTGTTCTCGTCTTGATTACCAGTAATACCAACATCTGCATCTTGATTTGTATGTACATTAGTTTCCATTTCTTCACGGCTGTAGTTATTTTCTGGTGCCTGAGTACCTTCGGCTACTGCGACTGCCTCAGTCGTATCCTCAGGTTTATTCGTGACAGGAAAAACAATCTTCAGCACTCCTTTATCGTAAGTCCAACTTCCAGCGACATTTATATTTTTAGGCAGACTTCTTAAGTCCAAATAACTTTTCTGGTTGCCCACTTCAGATTTATGTGAAGCTTGAATCATTAGCAAGCCTTCACGTGCTTTCACAACTATATCTTTCTCATCAAATCCTGTTAAAGTTATAGAGATCACGTAATCGTTACCTTGGATGCCTTCACTGGACTGTCCTCCTGGGAAATGTTTATTGAAATCGTTGAGCATTTCATCGAGTCTGTGCATTTCATCAGCTATGCCTTGCCAAAAGTTTCCTGTGTCAAACATGTTGTCGTCTCTGAAGTAGCTGTCAGTTAACGTGTTGGGGTATCCATGGTGGTTATGGTGAAATCCTGGGTAGTGATGGTGTTGGTAATGAGGAGCAGCGCTGGCCACAGCCAGGAGGCCGAGGAGGTATATCGCGATCATTTTGAGCTAAGTTCTCTTTGTGTACTGACGATGTAGATGGGTTCAAACTATTATATATAGAGACCGGAGCGCAGTGGTCATAGGTTATCCGTTATCAGTGTACGTTCTGGAATAAACGCACAAGACGGCTCGCTTCAAGACGCTTTCTGGGAATTATGGATACTTAGTAATTGTTATGTTTGAACACTTTGATATTTCGTTTGTTTCTGTTAAATTTGGTAAAAATAATAGGAACAAATATTAGAGAAAACAATTGTATTGAAGGAAGTCAAAGAGTGTGACAGAGTTTTAAACTTTATACGAATACATATTTCAACAGCACCCCTTAATTTAAAACCTCTAAGGCAGATATAAACCCATATGCAACACACTTAGCATGTGCTAATGGTTCTTTGAAGAGTCTTTCTCAGATTTGAAGAAGCAAGATAAGGATTGTGGTACGATTGCAAATATTGAGGCACCATTGTATTGAAGGAAGTTAAAGAATGAGACAGAGTTTTAAATTATATACGAAAGAGTACTATACATATGCCAACAGTTTATAACATAATAGTTTTGGGTATTGCTTTTATTTTCATGATTCTCACAGTGATAGTTATGAGCATATTATATTATCTGATGGCATGCGAAAATATATGTAATGTACCTTACTAAATACTATAACTAATAAATGTACCGTAATAATTAAAATCGTTATTGGATTTATGTAATATTTCTTATATTTTCCTGTTGAGTAATGCGTATGATTCATTCTGATACACTGTTGCGCATTTTGCGATATTGTTTGTAAACAAAAGCGGTTTATAAAAATAACCCAAAATGGAATAGATCGGTTTAGCATTTAGGTAGGTTACTTACCTATCTACAATTACTACGAGTCTACTGTGTTACTTTTTACCCGACTGCGGAATAAGGAGGGTTATGTTTTTCGAGTGTGTGTATGTATGTAAGTACGTATGTATGTCTAATTCTTTGGCACGCCCTGCAGGATAAACGGCAAAACCGTTCGTAATTCGTCTTGATTGTAGGAGTACCATACGCTATAAAAATTTAATCAAAGCGGCCTAAATATTTGGCAGTCTATTTTTTGGTTTAATAAATTAAGTAAGTAATTTCTATCGAGAACTAAATAATACTGAAAAACCTGGTAGTATGCCTATGTCATTAGAGATCACTAGCTTAGCTAAACAAATAAAAAATCCAACATTCGCTACCATGCTCACATCAAACGCAGATATACTCAAAAATAAAACGAAAAACTGCAAAACTCTGCTTTATTCAACAACCAGGACCATCAGAACTGCTGTATCATCTCCTGGTTTAGCTTCCTGAGAGGTCCTGTCGGCATGATAGGTAAGTACCACTCTCTCATTCGCTGGAAGAGTGATCAATGGAGTTACAACCGTCAGGAGACCATCAGAGGATAATCTAGACTGGACACCGACGATGTCACCTTCAGGAGAAGGAGAAAACGACGGGTTACCCAACCATGCTCATCCCGTCTTTCCTCATGCTTTCCTTCAATCTTCCTTCCACCGTTCTAACGCTGATCTCTTCACGACCAAAGTGGTTGACATCCAAATGACAATGCCAGATTCTGCCACACCATCAACCGCAAGTTGTACAAGATAACGAATAAATGTAAAAATATCTCCGTTTTTTATTAAAATTATTGGTTTTAAAATAAAGTTTTGTACAAGTTGCGAGTCGAGAAAAACAGCTTAATTAAGAATTCAGAAAATAGTAAGAAATCGAAGCAATTTATTCATTGTTTTTGTTATTCTTCTATAGGAGCAGTAGTAGAAAATTATACTGATTATGATTATGCAATTTGAAACCTGTAATAAGTCCCCAACAAAATGATAGGTACCTACAGCTTAAATAAAGTAAAAAGTAAAGTAAAACAATTTTATTTATCATTAATAAATAGTACAAAGAAATAAATACATTGTTATAAATATAAGTCATACATAAACAGTAGATTACAACATATTAACTAATCATTATTTAAACTGTTAATCAGTGATTAACTTTTTTTTACTTATAAACGTTACTTAAGTAGTGATTAGCTAATCGTCATTTTAAACACCAAAAAGTATTTTGGTACGGTAACATTTGGTAACACTGCTGAATGAATTCATAAAAAGAACGAAAATTTGGCCAAAATTGGGCAATGCGTACTCCAAAGTCCTTAAAAATTTATAGAAAGACAAAGTGTCAAAATTGATTGGTCAATTAGAGAAAAAAGAGGTAGTATTCTTATAAATAAGTTTGTTGGAGTCTACTTTGTGATTGAAGATATCCTACATGTTGAAAACAGTGCCATCTAGCTAGTAGCAAATGAATTTCTTAAAGATCCAACTTGCTTTCACTTCACTTAATTGAGACAGACGCTAGGGGTTTAAAACCTTTCGTAGATTCTTTATTAAAAACTAATGAGTTATATTTGAAGGATTAGTATTTAGATGGCTCTGCTAATAATAATAATAATAAACTTTAATAAAATGTTTATTTTATTCATGTCCTCGTTGTTGAAGTTTATTGTAATTTTTAAGTACTTAAGTACTATGTTACAGATTGTTTTCCTATGCAATACCTCAGAGAAATTGCAAATGTTTTCGTGCAAAAATATAACTTACTCAATGTAGGTATCTATTTAGGTAGGTACAAAGAAAGGTGTACAGTAGAGTTTTTTAGGGTTGAGATTATCTCAAAAACTACTTGACCTGCTGCAATAGTTCTTTCACTGTTAGATAGATAAAAGTTAAAACTATGTAACTGTAAAAGAATTATTAAATTCGGTCCAGTAGTTTTTGAGAAAATCTCAACCTTATTGAGGCCCCCTGTATACTTATCTCTTCTTCGTGTGTACTAGCAAAGCAATAAAGATATACCATGATTTATGAATGATGTTATGTTATGGCTCTGATGCTGCTAATTTTAAACAGTGGCGTCTAAAGATGACTTAATCAGAAATAAATGTCAAAATGACTGACTAGTAAAATGCCGTTTATTTGAAATTATTTCTATCACAAAAAGAAACACAATTACTTACTGGATACCTTGATACCACAATAATGAAATGCTTTACATACTTATCACATAAAAAAAATTAATAATAATTAAAGTTCACAAAGTTTTAACGAAACCACAGTAAGTATTAAATTAATGATTTCTGGAGCACCTTCTCTAACCTTCTTTTTCTTTCTTTGTATCCTCGACTTGCTGTTTTTCCTCTTCAACATTTTTCTTTACCGGACCAGTTTGAATTATGGGAACAATCCTCTCGTTAGAGTTCTTTGGGGGTGCTTTCAGAGGCGCTGTAATAGTCAACACGCCATCTGAAGACAATTTTGAATTCACGGAGTCAGCCTCAATGCCTTCCGGTAAAGCATACTTCCTCACAAAGCTTCTAGCAATAAATCCATGCTCATCTTGCCTTTCCTCGTGTTTCGCTTCAATAACCAAGAAACCATCAGCAGTTTTGACTGAAATTTCATCTGGACTGAAGTGTTGGACGTCTAAGTTGACTTGAAATTGGTCCTTTTCCTGTTTAATTGTTGATCCTGCGTCCTGAGCTGCTGCTTGAAGATACCTCCAGGGTCTGTAGTAATCTGGACTCGTCTGAGGCATGTTAACGATGGTTAAATAGTCTCGAGGAGTTAATCCAAGACCGAAGTTTTGTTCGAATAAGTGCCGTGGTCTATGCCTTGGCCGCTCAAATTCGAAGTAGAATGGATATAGAGACATTTTTCACTTGTTTCTAATTGAAAATTGTATATAGTCACTGAATTCGCTTCAGAAATTCACCGGTTGGCTGTCACTCGCTGAATCTTCAATGTTATTGCATGATGTACGAAGCCGGTAGCTGTTAGCTGTATTTATATGCGAACGCCATCTGGTGGTAGTGTTATCAGGAAAGCTCTAGAAATGTCTCTTTGGTCTTTAGTATTAGTATCTCTAGAACAGCTTCGATCCACGCATGCTCGTAGTAAACAGGTGTGCTAAACCTTGATACGTTAATAATATAATAAACCAACAGTAACCTTACCAATATAATTAGTTAATCTAATCTAAATAGTCAATTATTGTGACGTGTAGGTAATAAGTTAAGGTACCTGTATTCATATTTTTAGCTATTTGCAAATTGACTAAGTAATTTTAAGAATAGGTAATGTTTCAAAAAATTTAACAAGTCACATTTTATTGAAGTATCCAACTAGGAATAAATGCGATTCCTAATCTTTCCTTATAGGTACATATTTCTTGCTGTTTGGGATTCGTTTCTTTTCAAAGTCAAAAAGTCAAATTTGTTTATTGCAAGTAAGCACGTTGAGTACATTTTTGTACGTCAATATATATATTTGAATATACATTTACACCACTTTGCAAGGAAAAGGTGCCAACGCTTTCTTTACCTTAAATGACTTTCTCGTCTAAGGGTAGGCATCCACGATTTACTTTAACGAGCTTTGATAGGTAGAGGTTATTTAAAAGAAATAGTCTCACGACTTTCTATTCCTATAAAATAACCTCTACCTATACAAATACACGTCCCAACGAATGTACCAGAAAATGTTTACGAGCCCTGACAAAATGGTAGTGCTACCTCTTACAAGATGGCGTACCAATCAATGAACATTCTAGAAATTAAAATATTTTATCGAACCTATAATGAATTAACACCTATTTATTACATTATCTACATATTTATCACAATTTTTTTTTTTCATTATTACTCTAATAAGGTTTTAAAATTACATACCTATTCGTGTCCAATTTTCGGTAATAGCTGAATAATATAGTTTTTCTACTCTATACTAGATGGCGCTAGTAGTACTTATAATCGCTGGAGATACAATCCCTACAATCTAAAAGCATAAACAATTGAAGTTGTAACAATAGACTAGGTATGCACTAAATATCGTCACAAAATATGTTATCAAGTTTATGACGTTATTTTGAGTAGAATTTAAACTTTTCTTGCAGTAAAGTATCATCTCTTTGTATTAGCATAAAAGAAGCGAAAATCGAATATAAAAATGGACATAAAATCCTAGAAGTATTTCAACATTTCTACATAGGAATCATACATGGGTAAACATAACAATAAGGTAAGAGTGACTTTGAATTGATACTTTTAATAATTTATGTTTTCAAAAATCACCATTCCTAACAAACAAACAGTCCACTGTCTAATCTATTATGTAGTTAAGTAGTAACTGTTACGTCAATAACGTTGCCAAAGAAACGTGTAACTGCGACCTTGGGCAAGCTTAAAGGACGTTTTACTTCTATTCATAGCATCCGTTGATCTCCTATAAACAACTAGATACACAAAGGTCTTACTAAAACAATTTTAAAAACGTCCAAATAAGGGTCCATTGTTAACGTCCAAATAATGTCCAATAAAGCAAATGAGGGACATTCATCCGTTTGGCCCTTCTTTGCGCTCGGACATTTTTAGAAGGCAGACTGTGTATCTAGTTGTTTATACGAGATCAATGATAGCATCCCATCATAAGTATACATACTTTACTTACACATATTATCAATTTACAATACACCTATTTACATAAGAATGACATGTTTCGTTTACTGATTAAGTAAACACAAGAGGTAAGAACCCACTGAAGTAAATACTTAAGTTTTTTGAGTATATATTTTTTATATAAGTATTTAGTTCGGTCATAGAATATGGTTAGATATATATCTATAAATACTGACCTACTTATTTAAGTAATTTAAACAAGTATTATTCTAAGTAGGTAAATGTGTTCTTGTCTAATGTTTATGTTCAAATTCAAATTCATTTATTCATTCATAATGCATGAAACATTACATATACCTACTTATGTCTAAATCGTCACATACAATTAATCATTAAATGATTAAATTAAGAGCCTTCATAGAGGCACCTAGCGCCGCCAATCTTAAAAAGATAATATCTGCCAATATAATCAATTTTGTTAAAAAAGCTATTTACATAATGTTTATTACGATAAATACTATTTTTCAACATACAATACATGGCATAATTGCGACAAGCTAAGTTGTAGTTCACAAATGTGCCAAAAACGGCCATTTTTCGCAATTATGCAAACTACAACTTACCGACATTGAATCACGTTATAAATAAGCATTTAAAAATAGTATTTATCGTAATAAACATGTTTTTTTAATAAAATTGATTATATTGGAACATATTATTTTTTTAAGATTGGCGGCGGGGTTGGCTCTATGAAGGCCCTTAATATAATACATTATAGTAATTTAATTTTTAATTATTATCTTTATATCACAGTTATTAAACATAATATATATGTACTTATAGCTTTTATTTTATAATATCACATTTGTATGTTATTTATTCTGTTCATTCATAGTCCTCACTTCATTACCTAATTGATGAATATTATTACTTAATTTTAAGTCTCCCAGACAAAACACGTGCAGAGCAACAGTTAGCCGGCCGGCGACAAACAGCTGACCGTCCATCTCTTTCTTTCATTCCCTATCTATTATCCCTGTCCCGTTCTAACGAGCCGGCATACGCTGCCATCAGTCATTCGCCTTTCATTATCAGCCACAGTTGTGTTACTTTTATTAAAACTAGAATATTTTAGTTGTTTTCGAGAATTATGGCGCCAACATCGAAGTTAGGACGAGGGAAGCCATTGAAGAATCAAACGAAGGAAGTGTTACATAAACTGTATAGATATTTTGAGACAGAAATAGATAGGGATCCAAACTCGACAGTCACGCCGACCCAACTTGTGACGCATTCGACCGGCGTATCAGCGAATGCAATCAAACGAGTGCTTTCCGATTACAAAGCCAACGCTACAGTAAAAAAAGAATGCAAATCTATTAAAAGAAGATGCAAGAAAAACATCGCATCAGAGGACTTCGATGCGCAAGCCATTCGACGCATCATTCACAGTTTCTACACCAAAGATGAAGAATTCCCAGTTATGAAAGACATTTATTTAGTTTTAAAAGCTGATATAGACTATCAAGGATCTTTGTGTACTTTAAGAAGACACGTAACGAAGTTGGGATTCAAATGGATGGAAAAAGAAGACTGCAGTGGTGTGTTAATTGAGAAACACGATTTTAGATATGCAAGAGTTCAATATTTGATGAAAATTGATGAATATCGCTCTCAAGGTCGTAATATTATTTTTACGGGAGAGACGACGATTGATAGCAGTCGCATAGCCTCAAAGCCTAAACCAGATGGAAGTTTAACTATGCTAAAACAACCAGCTAAGTCCAAATTAGTTATATTACTAGCTGGAGACCAAAGTGAAGTCATTAAAAATACTCTCTACATAAGTGATGCAAGTAAAAGAGAGATGAAGGAAGAAGCTGAAAGCAAAAAGGAAAATTTTGAACAACACGAGAAATGGATCAAGTTCCATTTGTTACCGAACTTGAAACCAAACAGTATATTAGTAGTTGATGGAGGTTCATCTTTTCATAATAGAGTATCGAATCCTACGCCCCATTTTAATTCAAGAAAGAAAGAAATGATGGACTATTTGACCGCTCGAAATGTACCTTATTCGAGTGACATGTATAAGTCTCAACTTTACCAATTAATTCTGATGAATAAGGACAAATACAGTGATTATAAGACTGATGCATTATTACGAGAACATGGGCATACAGTGATACGGATACCGCCTTACCATCCCGACTTGAATCCGATTAAAAGTGTTCTGTCTTCAGTCAAAAACTATATAGGCAAAGATGTGTGTCTAAGTGTTGATAGTGTGATGAAAATTGCTAAAGAAAAGGTGTTTTCCTTCGATCCTCAGGACTGGAGACACGCTTGCAGGGTCACAGAAGCAGAGGAAAATAATTTGAAAGCTATAGACAAAGTTATTGATGAGATTTCTGAAAGTGCATTCAAAAGTGGAGACGAGGAGTCTAGTGATAGTGAAATGGAGGACGAGAATGGATCAGACCAGGAGTCAATGGACAGTGATTAGGATGTTGTTAAATTTTATGCTGTTGTTCAATAAACCTAGCTAAATCTCACTTCCCTTAAGAGCCTTCATAGAACCAACTAACGCCGCCAATCTTAAAAAAATAATATCTTCGAATATAATCAATTTTATTAAAAAAAGCTGTTTACAAAATGTTTATTACGATAAATACTATTTTTCAATATACAATACATGGCATAATTGCGACAAGCTAAGTTGTAGTTCACAAATGTGCCAAAAACGGCCGTTTTTCGCAATTATGCGAACTACAACTTACCGACATTGATTCACGTTATAAATAAGCATTTAAAAAATAGTATTTATTGTAATAAACATTTCGTAAATAGGTTTTTTAATAAAATTGATTATATTGGAAGATATTATTTTTTTAAGATTGGCGGCGCTAGTTGGCTCATGGAAGGCTTTTAAATCGTGTTGCTATCCCTTTCACACTTCGTTAAAAAAGGTTAAGATAGAAAGGGACACTAAACGGTGGCGTAACTTTAAATCACGTTTATGAATAACAGCCTTAGTGTTTATTTCGTCAAACCAAAGAACTAACCCTAATAGTTAGTTACCTATAGAAATATACCTCGTAGATATGTATAAAAAATTGTAGTTTGTATTAATAAAAAAACCACATAGGTAATATTTTGAAATATTAAAATTTTTGTATTCAGTTCATTATTCTGATAGTAAAAATTTAAAAACTGTCTTATCGTTTTATTTTATAATTATATAAGTAAATAACATACCATGTATTAACTAGGTAAGGTATTCAAAAACAAAACAAACTGTTTTTGCCATAATATGCTAGAGCCATTGATATCCTATAAACTAGATACACAGTCTGCCTTTTAAAAATGTCCGAGCGCAAAGATTGTCCAAACGGATGAATGGACCCTCATTTGCTTTATTGGACGTTAACAATGGACCCTTATTTAGACGTTTTTTAAATTGTTTTAGTAAGACCTTTGTGTATCTAGTTGTTTATAGGAGATCAATGGCTAGAGCTGGACAATTCTAACGGTGCGTCATCCATCATAGTATTTATTTCTACAGCTATCAAATTAATTCATGTAAGCTATAAGAGGCCACAAACGAACCAACATACATACGTACATTCGAAAAACATTACCCATCTTCAGGCCGTCGAGTAAAAACCAGAGTCTGATTGATCAATTCTCAAATGAAACATTATTTGAAATAAACAAATTCATACTGTATTTGCAAGAAATCTTAAAAATAATAATATAGGTTACAAATAATTGGAAAATTCAGTCTTGAAAGAAATATAATACCCATATTTTGTATTTTCATTAAAGCACTATAACTTAATTCGCTTCTATTCTTCAATAGTATGGAGAACTAAGCTGCTTTTTAACAGGTCCAGTTGGTGTAATCGGCACGATTTTCTCACCAATCGAAGGTAGAGCCAAAACCTTTGGAGCAGTAACTGTAAGCACGCCGTCAGAAGACAATTTTGACTCCACTGTATCTGGCAAGCACCCTTCTGGCAAAGCGTAACGTCTCAAAAACTGCCTGGATACGTAACCGTGCTGATCACGTTTCTCCTCATGCTTCCCTTCCACAATAATACTCCCATCGACGACTTTGACATTGATTTCTTCCGGAGCAAAATGTTGTACGTCCACGTTTACTTGAAACTTTTCATCATCAGTCTTCCCGGAATCTTTCACAGCCAAATGATTCATCGCGTCAGAAAGCTCTTCGAAAGGTTTCATGTAATTTTCCCAAGGTCCGAAGACGTTTTTCCAGGGTCTGAAGTCATTGTCCCAAGGTCTGAAGTCATTTTCCAAAGGTCTGAAGTCACAAGGTTTGAAAAACTCCGGTGCGTAGAAGTCTCGGAATAAAGGGTTGAAAAAATCATCGCGTAAAAAATCGCGGTTGAGCCAAAATGGCCTCTCAAAGTCTCTCATGAATTGAGTCATCGACATTTTAGAATTTTCTTCTATGACTCGGTGAGTAAATAAATATTTGAATATTCTTGCACTCGCGATTCACAGTACAATTCGTAAACCGAATAATTTGAACTGCCGTATTGTGAGACCGCTTGCTTTATATACGTTCGTGAACAACGCCACCTATGGTATGTTGCGTGTATTATAGAACATTCAAGAACATTTCGTTCACGTCACGATCTTTCTGGCAACATGCCTTTCCAATAATAATTGTGAACAATGCCATCTAGTGTTGAATAGTGGAACTTAAGAGTAGGAACGTACCAGAACTTTCTCAATGTCATTATTCGAATGGACGTGAATGAAATGAAGAAATTTCGCGAAACAACGAGTTCGAATCTTCGTCGGTAGATGGCTCTATCATCATTCTACGTAAAAAAATATTCTTTGGTTTTAAGGACAGACTAACCGGTTATCTAGCTATTATTTTATACGGTTTTCAAAGGGACAAATATCGCGATCCCGGTCATATTATAGAAAGGGACATGGTGGCGTTAAATCAAGTTTATTAATCCTATGTAAGTACCTACCTAAGTAAGTACCTACTTATTATTTTACCAAAAGTGCCTAAAATGTATCCAAAGCTGACACAGGTGTAGATATAAATGCAAATTACTGACGGTGTCATTATAAGTATAACTTATAAGTAGGCACCCACTACCACCAACTTCATCTAAATATACCTACTTAAAAGGAAACCAATGTCATTGACATTAGACGACTCATTTAGTATTTTTCTCCACAATAAAATGATAATTGTAATTATTTATTAAAATAAAGGTGTAACTACACACAACTAACTACACAAACAAAAGCCTGTCCCGTAAAATGTCCCGCCGCGCATCTATATCTTCTCTTGACCCAAGCCCACAAATAGGTAGGTATTATTTTAAACAAATAAAAATAAGAAGCCTATTTACCTATTCCATGAATTAATCAATTAAGCATCAAAAAATGGCTAGGTAGGTTGGATTTTTTGTAAAAAAAAAACGATTGTCTAATAATGTCTGTTGTATTGTGGAGTATAACACTGAGTGGTCTGTTTCATCATTATGAAAATAAAGTGGTCAAATCTAGTTTATAAATAAAGCGAAAATATTTATGCAATAATCACAGCAAGGCCTAAAATGATATTATCATTACGATTTAATCGTAATAGGACTAATAGATTGTCCCTAGACTTCGTCATACCAAATCGGTGTTCCAACAATTAATTGTGTCAAATTAAACCACTGACTGTTTACCAGTGGGTTGACCGCGATTTCCATCGTTATCGCTTTCAATTTCACACATGGACGCTATACATTGCTGGTATGTTTTTGCAAGTTTATAACAAACGACAACGAAACGCAGCAATTTATATCGTTCAAGTGTCAAAATGAAAACGAAAACGATTGAAGTCGCGGTCACCCCTCAGTTTCATCGCTATACGAGCTCTGTGTTAACCCCGTAAAAGTGTCATCTCCTTTGATCATTGGTCTAAATAACGTACGGGACATGTTACAGGACTTCGTAACATGCGTAGTGTGCTCTAAGCATTACATTTGGTACATAAATTGTTTATAGATGTTAATTACTTTATGTCAATGGGCTATCTCGTAATGAGCTCCAATGTGTAACGTTTGTTTGTAGAGGATAGACGGACGGACAGACTATACTTACATAATAATGAATAGTTTAAGGGATTTAATATTTTTGTTGATTTTTGGTGTTTTTACCAGGTGAGTAATATTTCCAACATATAAATTTATTGATCTTTATCATAAAGTGGCTTTATTGCAAAAAAAAACTAATTACTACAAAATAAAACTAACTTAATATCAAAAAAAAAATACTTATGAAATAAAACTAAAGAACGAACACGTCGTCGAGGTGGCTTATTCCACTATTCCCCGTTGACAATCCCCGTCAACGGGGATTAGTGAACTTTTTGTTCATTAATGTCCCCGTTTTGTGGCATGGTGCCCAGGACGCTGGCAGCATTTCCTTGCTGTATGGCAATATGATCTTTATTGAACAACAAATATTTAAATCGTAATCTTTGAAAAGGTTAAGAGAATAGGTATAAAACTTACCAAATGAATTACGGAATTAATTAATTTTAGAATTATTAATTAAATTAAAGTAGAATTTATGATTTTGCTCATGATTTGAAGTTGGTTCACTGTTCGATATATTATTGTAATAATAAAATTCATTTGCCAAGTATTACCTAATTAAGAACTTGTAAAGTATTATTGGTAGGCAAAAAATTCATAAATGAAAAACTTATGTTTCCCATAGCAGTGGCAGAGACGATGGACTAGAATAGCAGTGGACTATCGTCCACTGCTATTCTAGCCCTCTCTTCCTCCACATTCATCAATCTCTTCATGTAAACTCGTCGGTTTTTTTGGATTGTTTTTGGTCACACTCGGTCTACCCCTGCCAACCCTTCCACCATAGGGCTAACGCACAACGCCACGTGTCGCGGCGTGTTACGCCGTCCAGCGGCATCGGTCGCCGGTGCTCGCCGTCGGACGGCGTCTTGCCAGCGGGCGGCGCCGCCCACAGACGCGGTACATGGCGCTGCCGTGCGCCGCCGGCTATGCGCTCTAAATATACTGATAATATGATTAAAAACGTATTTTCAGAAGCGAAGCTTACTCCGAAGAGCCTTCGTGTTTCCCGAAAGGCTTTAAGTTTGGTGTAGCGACAGCTTCGTACCAGATCGAAGGGGCGTGGAATGAATCAGGTAGATATCATTATCTTCATCAGCCTATTTTTATATCCTTCAATTACACAAAGGATCCTGGGGTCATGATACACCACGAAGACTTAGTGCAGATTGTTGGCTTACTCCTGCATGCCCTAAGTAGATTTTTATTGTTTACAAGCAGGCAAGTTACATTGCCACATTTCAATGGAGCTTTGCCCCATCTACAAAACTACGTGACCATTTAAGCTGTACCTATCATTTTGTTGGGGACTTATTACAGGTTTCATAATGCATAATCATAATCAGTATCATTTTCTACTACTCTCGCAACTCCTATAGAAGAATAACAAAAACAATAAATAAATCGCTTCGATTTCTTGCTACTATTTTCTGAGTTCTTAATTAAGCTGTTTTTTTTCGAATCGCAACTTGTACAAAACTTTATTTTACACCAATAATTTTAATTAAAAACGGAAATATTTTTACATTTATTCGTTATCTTGTACAACTTGCGGTTGATGGTACGGCAGAATGGCATTGTCATTTGTACCGATTTCATGTCTATTGGATGAGTGGGTCTGTGGCTCGTGACATCCATTCCCGCTAATTTGAGTGGACCCCTAATAATTCTATACAATTCTATACCACAGGCAAAGGTCAGAGCATTTGGGACCATTACACTCACACCCACCCAGAACGAGTCTTTGACCACTCCAACGGGGATATAGCAGACGACTCCTATCATAAGATCAAGGAAGATGTGAGACTGCTGGCTGAGCTGAAGGTCCACTTCTACCGCTTCTCCATATCCTGGCCGAGGATATTGCCTAATGGGTTCAGCAAGTAAGTATTACTCGGTATCTCCTTCATAGGTTCAAAAACCCGGTCCTTTAAAAATCTTGCCCGAGAACTGGGTCGATAGAACGCGTAGGGTCATTTAGAGAGCTTTAATGTAAGGTTTATGATGTGACGCACCTAGTGGCACAAGTCTCTCAATATAGCTCTCTATGCTGCCAGATCCCCGCAGTTAAAAAATGTTTATCATCATCATCAGCCCATATCAGTCCACTGCTGGACGTAGGCCTCTCCAAAAGCATGGCACTCAACCCGACTCTCGGTTCTCTGCATCCAGTCCCTACCAGCCATCTTGAGAAGGTAATCCCACCATCTGGTCTGGGGGCGTCCCACACTACGTTTACCATTTCGTGGCCTCCATTCGAGAACTGGTCTACCCCATCGGTTCTACGAAAGATGTGACCAGCCCACTGCCACTTCAGTTTACTGATTCGATGAGCGAACCTTCTAGATTATTCCTAAAAGGATCCTATAGATTTGGTTATCATCAACAGCGAAATAAATGAAGACGGTATCAGATATTACAAAGAGCTAATGGATGAGCTGCTCAAATATAACATTGCACCAGTAGTGACCATGTACCATTGGGACCTGCCTCAGAGTCTGCAAGAACTAGGCGGTTGGACCAATCCTATCATTGCTGATTACTTCGCTGACTATGCTAAAGTAAGTAAAAATAATGAATTGAAGCAACGTTGTACCTAAGGGTTCTTTGATTTAAAGGCAAACTAAATTAGTTATCGGCAGAACTACACAGAGCCCAGGTTGTATTCATCATCATCAGTCTATTTATATTGCCCCACTGCTCGGGCACAGACCTTCCCTTACACGAGGGAGTTCAGGCCATGATCCACCACGCGGGCCCAGTGCGGATTGGCAGATTTCACATACTTTAGAATTTTTCTTCTTCTTTTAGGGCATGCAGGTTTTTATCACGATGTTTTCCTTCACCGTTCTGAGAGCACTTGGTAAATGTACGTAAGTTTTTCCGTCGAAAAAACCGAGGATAACTCATTGGTACATGGCTGCCCTGGCTGGGAATCGAACATGGGACCTCCGTAACGCAAGTCCATTGGCCCAATCACTGTGCCACCGAGCTCTCATGTTGTATTAGTTAGTAGAATAAGGGTGTCTAGAACATTCCTTGGTGAATTCCAAAGCTATACTGCAGTAAACCGCCTTGAAATGGTCTCAGTAGCTTTAGTTAATTCTAGCACTAGTGAAAAATAAACTTAAAGAACACTGGAATGTATTTTCCATTAAAATATTAGTCAGCTGCTACAATAGTATCTTTCCCATAGGTCCTCTTCGACAACTTCGGAGACAAAGTAAAAGTCTGGATAACCTTCAACGAGCCGTTATCATTCTGCCATGACGGTTATGGTGGTGACGACGCTCCAGGAGGACGGGCCAGTGGCTTGGAAGACTACATGTGTGGTCACAATGTGCTCAGAGCCCATGGCAAGGTGTATCGGATGTTTGATCAGGAGTACAGAAACAAGCATGATGATGGTTAGTAATGAACAATATTTTAATTTTAAAAGTCCAAGACAATACGAATTACATCCGGAGACATTGTTATCCCTTACAGAGAGATTTTGACAGGAAAATAGACATTGCCACATTTCAATGGGGCTTTGCCCCACCTACAAAACTACGTGACCATTTAAGCTGTACCTATAATTTTGTTGGGGACTTATTACAGGTTTCATATTGCATAATCATAATCAGTATCATTTTCTACTACTCTCGCAACTCCTATAGAAGAATAACAAAAACAATGAATAATTCGCTTCGATTTCTTACTATTTTCTGAATTCTTAATTAAACTGTTTTTTTCGACTCGCAACTTGTACATAACTTTAATTTAAACCAATAATTTTAATAAAAAACGGAGATACTTTTACATTTATTCGTTACCTATCTTGTACAACTTGCTGTTGATGGTGGGACAGAATCTGGTATTGTCAATTGGAATCGCTTGCAAAAGAGGTAGATGCACTATATACCTAAGGACCATAATGGTAACAGACAGACCACCTAAATAATATTATATTAGGTGTCTGTGAAGAGGTATTACGGCCATACTGCACTAATTTGTCATTTTCCACTAGTTGGAGAGGTAAGGAGAGGAAAATAACAATGGAATAGTATATACAGTCTTACATTTATCCATAATCATATTAGTTACTGCCTGTGGTTTAGAAGTCATGGATTTGACCTGGTAAAGTAAGGGACAAAATAAATAAATGAACTTTTATTACAGTTGGTGTTGGTATCACATTAGACCTATCATGGGTTGAGCCAGCTACGACGTCTGATGAAGATCGCAGAGCAGCTGAAACGGCAAGACAATTTCGTGTGAGTTTTCAAAAATGTACTTCGTTTTACAGTATTGAAAATACAGTGTACCCCACGGGACCGTAATTCATTCTATCGATGAGCGCTGGCTCAAATATTTGTTGAATCGATACACTAAGAACCGACAATTCGTTCATTCGAATTTCATGAGCTCGAATATGCGTGAGGTCGAACGCCATTGGTTTGAATCTTTGATTATTTAACGACACGAAGGGATCTTGGTTTTCAACTTTTCACATGTTTTCTTGATTTCATATCAATGTCAATTAGATCGTCAATCATGGTTGACGTAAATAATCAGACCCAGCAACGCCAGAAACATTGCTGGTTCGCTTCCAACCTTGAACAACTTATAGTCATCTTCTAATTGTTAGAAACTGTTAATTATCTTCCATTTTTACAGTTTGGCTGGTTCGCCCATCCAATCTTCTCCAAAGAAGGTGACTACCCCCCAATTATGCGCCAAAGAATCGATGAGATCTCCAGAAGGCAGCACTTCCCTCGCTCCCGTCTCCCGACCTTCACCAAGGAAGAAGTGGAAATGATCAGGGGCTCAGCGAATTTTCTGGGACTGAATCATTATACGACATATTTGGCATCAAAGGGCAGTGGTCGGATAACTGTGGATCCATCATTTGACGCTGACATGGGAGCGGTGATAACTCAGAAACCTGATTGGCCAAAGTCTAATTCGACTTGGTTGAGGGTAAGTTGCTCCATTCAATAGAAATTCGTATACCCCAAGCTGTTTGTATCTAGGTTTTCTTTCTGTTCTTTGTGAATTTTTGAGTAGATTTGCTGGTAAGTGTTCATTGTCTCCTATAGATATTTGAGATACCCGAAGAATTGCTTTTTTACATGAGCAAAACAAGATACCATTTAATAAAAAACTAAAATTAACGTACAAAATAAATTAAAACGACCTAAAATATTAAAAACTACTTAAAATACATTAAAAATCTACCTAACTAAAAACACTCTAAAAAACTCGGCCCTCTTGGGAGGGTGCCCATCACACTGGCGGCATTCCCGCGCTGGATGGCTAGGCTCAGCCTCTGCGCGAGAAAGCCGCCAGCACGATTAGCTGATATTTTGAATTCCTATAAATGGTGTTGAAGATGAACATTGTAAGTGTTCACCATAATCCTAATTTAGCCTCATTTAATCGTATTTTGTATTCCTTCTTCTTCTTCTTATGGTGCCGTCTTCTTACGAAGGTTGGCGATCATTATGGCAATCTGCACTCTCGACAACGCCGCACGGAACAGAGACCTGGTACTCTTGCCGTACCATTGGCGTAAGTTCCTGAGCCATGATATTCTCCTTCTACCTGGCCTTCTTCTGCCCTGGATCTTTCCCTGAAGAATCAGTTGTATTCCTTAGGGAACATTAATTTAGAATGAATCGACCTTGTCTTTATGTCTAACTGCATAAATGAGACCAGCACTCACAAAAATTGGACCTACGAACGAATGTCCCTCATTTGCAGATAATTTTGTCTCCGTACATAAACCTACTATTATCCTACAGGTCGTCCCATGGGGCTTCCGTAAAACCCTGAACTGGATCAAGAACACCTATGACAACCCAGCGGTAGTGGTCACAGAGAACGGCATATCCTTGGAATCAGGACTGCAGGACACGAAACGTGTGAGCTACATTACTGGCTACCTTCAGTCGATGCTCACAGCTATTACCAAGGATCACTGCAATGTAATCGGTTATACGTATTGGAGTCTCATTGATAACTTTGAGTGGATGAGAGGATTTTCGTAAGTATCCTTATCTTTTTTTCTTTTCTCGTGTGGTTTAGTGACCAAACCTTATTGTCAGAGTTGTTCAGGCCACCCGTAGGAATCTGATGTGGCCTATCGACTGCTGCCGAGCGAAAGCTACCTGGACCAACTGCTTAACGTGCTTTTTGATGCACGGAGGGGCTCAGTTGAAAATGTCACTAGCGGTCACCAATCCAGGTCCTGACCTCGCCCAACGTTGCATATCTTGTACGATCAGTACAGGTTAAGCATATTGATAGTATCCTTATGTTTTCATAGAATTACATAAACATAAAAGTACCGATCAAAAAATCTCTTTATCATCGCTGTAGAGGTATAACGCGCTGCTGAATCGCTTTTGAATCTAGAAAAACTTGGAGTGTGGTCCAAGTCCTTAAGATCTCCAGATTACTTAGGACCTTTCACTTTGGCTTACAGTGTACGCATCAGGTTACCATTTGGTTCAGTGAAATAAACTTTAATAAAATAATTGCGAATATAATAAATATTCGAATGCAATTGTAACTTTATGATAAGGGCTTATAATTTTATTATCATGAATGCGCTTGAACTTCGACACAATTGTGCAACATTTCTTATCGAGGAGCATTATGAAACCCGACATTGATCCAGACCATGACTCATATTTTCTGTTACATATGTATACGAAAGTTAGTCAAGAACTTCGGATAGTGCTAACAATAGGAGGGCTGTCTTAGCCACCATAGATGAAACTACACTACACGTTCTCCCATGCTATTAAATGGTGTGTGTCGCCGGTTCCGCATGAGGGATAAAGTCTAGATTACTAACAATAATAATAGTTGTGTAATACCTAGTTATTAAGTAGATTAGATTAGATTCATTTATTTCAGATTACAATGTCATTTTTACAGTTATGTCAATACTTAAAATACACATTAGTAATTTGATCGTCAAATTAAATTAATATAATAATTACTACGTAGGTATATAACAATATTATGCATTGCATAAATTATGATTTTAACATTAATAAGTCAAATTCCTTAAAGGAATACAATTCACTATCCAATAAAAGGTATTTCAGCCGGCGACCAAACGTTTCGTCATTTACTTCACCGCGTAAGTCTGCTGGCAGTCTCTCATAGTAAGCGGGCCCTATGACACGTGGGTTCCTCTTGGCGAGGGCGGTGTTGTGTGCCACGGGCTGCAGCCGGCCCACATTGCGCAGCGAGCGCCCCCCGCCCGTGCAACGCACGAAACTAGACATATGCCGGCGCACAAACATAATTAACTCGTATAAGTACAGTGAGTATAATGTCATAATGCCAAACCTGATAAACAATCCTCTGCACGTTTGCCTGGGCTTCACACCGGCCAGCACACGCAGAGCTCTTTTCTGAAGGACGAATACCCGATTTGACTCAGTGGAGCTTCCCCAAAGGACGACGCCATACGACATTAACGAATTGAAATGTGCGTAATAAGTTTGCTTTAGTACTTGGTCTGTAACTAAAGGGCGCAGTTTTCGCAATGCGTATGCCGCGCCACTGAGTCTATCGCAGAGTGACTGCACGTGTGCTTTCCAATTTAGACTCTGGTCTAGTGTGAATCCCAGGAACTTACACTTATCACAGAACGGCATTGGACTATCTAAACAGGTAGGCCTTGGGACCTTTTTCCCAGCGAAGAGCATTACGTTTGACTTTGAGGCATTTAGTATCAACCCGTTTGATGAAAACCACTCGCGCAGCTGTTCGTAGGCTTTATTTATCTTTTTGTTTAGCTGCTCATACGTTCGTGCGCAGACCACTACAGTGGTGTCATCAGCGAACAGCGTAATTAAACCATCGGAGATGAAGTGTGGCAGGTCATTTATAAATGCTAAAAATAGAGTATTACCTAATGAGGAACCCTGTGGAATACCTATTGTCACGTTACCAGCCCCTGATTTTTCCTTTCTACCATCTACAACGACCTGAACTGTTTGCTTTCTGCCCGACAGGAATGACGTCAAGAGCGTGAGAGCATTATTTCGTATACCATAATAGTTTATTTTGTTCAACAACACTTCTCCCTGTATAACGTCAAATGCCTTAGAGAGGTCGCAGAATATGCCAGCTGTCTTATACCTGTCGTCTAATCCAGTCAGTATAGCGTCTATGACTTGTTGTGCTGCTGAAGTCGTTGATCTGTGTTTCCTGTATGCGAATTGTTTGTCAGTCAGTAAGTCGTTATCCTCGAGATGTGACATCAGATGCGAGGAAATAATTGATTCGATAATTTTCGAGATGTTTGGGACTATTGTTATGGGTCTGTGGCTGTCAACTTGTGTTTTTTCACCTTTGCCTTTGTAGACCGGACAAACCCGAGTGCTTTTTAGCACATCAGGGTACTCCCCTTTGTGAAACATTTCATTAATCAGCGTAACTAATGGATCTGATATTACTGGCCATACAGATAGCAAGATGTTCACTGAGATGTCATATATGTCAAGAGTGTTCGGTGTTTTCAACATAGACTTCAGCACACGGTCAAGCGAGTCCCTTGTTACCCGGGGCAGTGCAAAGTCAGGCACATCTAGATCACCCAAGTAGTTCCTTAGGTATCTAACAGCTTTCTCTGGACGACAGTGAAGCGGTAATTGTGACGTTATCGTTAAGAAGTAGTCGTTGAAGAAATTTGGTATTTCAGCTGCAGGTACGTCGGAATCATTATCTTTCAAACACATATTCTGCGATTTAGCTTTAGAAGAGATCTCCTCATTAACAACACGCCACACCTCTTTGGATGGATTTTTGGCACTACTCAGTCGATTACTAATGAATTCGCGACGATCACGTAAACTTGTGGATTTTATTAGGTCAGAGTAGTAGTTAACACATTTAGTTATAATTTCGTCATGTGGGTATTGTCGCCTCATCTCACAAAAATCGTCAAATATACTTGGACAGTTCTTCACTCACCCAAGGTGTATGACTTTTGTTTTTTACTAAAAGCTTTTTTACAGGAAAATGAATGTCAATATAATATGTCAAGATTTGTAATAATTTATTAAATTTTTCATTAATGTTAATGTCAATGTCTGATATAAAATTCCAATCTCGATTTGTAATGTCAATATAAAAATTATGAATAGATTCCTTGGTGTACAATCGTTTTTCAATATGTGAATTCTGCGTATTTATTGCATTTTTATTAATCCCTAACTCGAACAGCTGAGCGTTGTGATCGCTAATTGCAGTGTCGATAGGCACCGCGGTGACGTCACCATCGCTATGAGAGACCACCCCGCAATCCAACGACGTAGTACAGTCGGCCGAGACGCGCGTAGGGAAATCTACGATATTTTTAGCATGGTAGCTACTCAGCAGGTCGTCTAAATGACGTTTACTTGTATTGTCAGACAGGTAATCCACGTTTAGATCTCCGACCAAAATAAACCTTTTATTTTCGTCAATTAGTTTAGTCAATAACAATTCTAACGTGTCTAAAAATATTTCAAAATTACCAAGTCCAGTTCTATAACAACAAATAATAATTAATTTCAATTTGTATAATTCAATTACGCTAAATTCACAGTGGTACTCGACGCTTAGACTCTGTAGATCATTGCGCTGTCTATACAAACTACCGCTTCGTACGTATATCGCGACTCCGCCATGTTGTCTGCGCGGCCGACAGTACGCACTGGCCAACTCATACCCGCAAAGCGACGCGCAAACTATTTCATTTTGACGGCACCACGTTTCGGTACACGCCAACACATCGGGCTTGTGTTTATCTAATAAAATGTTCAATAATCCAGTTTTGCTCGTAATAGATCTTACGTTTTGATGAATAATAGTAAACTTTTGTCTATGTGTGTTATCAAAAGTCGAAGTGCGAGTTGTCGTTACCCGGTTTGAAGTCATTTGTGATTGTATGACCGTCGGTTTTTGTAGTTTTTTGATACAACAACATTGAAGTACCTAATAGATACGCCCTCTGGCCAGACATTTGGACTTCGGATTGACTTGACTTTGGCGGCAGGAACGTCCAATTTAAATGAAGAGTAACTGCCCTTCGTGGCGAGTTGGACACATTTGGCATCCCCGAGCCCCAATCGCGACTTCAAATGCTGCAAAATATCGTCAGGACGCGTCTCCTCGCTGAAATTGAAGAGGTGGAGACTGACGACGCGTGGTGGCGCAGCGCGAAGGCCTGCGCTGGTATCCTGCCCTGGCCTAGCGGAACTAGTTTTGCTCACGGGCTGCACACTCGACGATGCTAACGGTGGTGCCCATCGATTGCTTTTGCGACTGTGGCTGTGGTGACCGCTGGTGTGAGTGGCGGCTGGCCGCGTGGGTGAGGGTGTGGACAGGAGGGCAGGTGGTTGCTGGTGGTCGTCATCCCTTAAACTGGTGCTGTGATGTGACGTGTCTTGTGTGTCGATAGTGTTTTGTACCATAGTGATGCCGTATGGTCCAGAGTCATTTGGTGTACTTTGCACACGTAATCTTGCCGGGACTGCAGTGTCATAATAATCACTAGTGGTGTTACATGGACCTGATGCATTTCGAATCGTCTTATCTCCAAATGGTGAGTTATTTGAGCTCATATTTTTTGAAGGGTGGTTTTGTATTTCCAACAGAAGATGTTTTATGTCAATAATTTGTTTATTCTGGTCTCTAATTACATTTTGTTGCTTACTAATAGTGTTAAGACAGTCCTTCAATTCGCCTCTTAGCTCATTTACGACCTTTTTCACGTTTTCAATATTTTCATAGCTCGATGCAGGTATGTGGCTTTTGTACGTCACCAATGACGGTGATTTATCAGTCGGAACCACCATTCTTTTCTGTATGTACATAACGTTCTCTTTTTCTTGTACAGTAAACATAGTACAAGGATATTGAAACTCGGCAATTCCAACTACCCATTCTTCTTCCAATTTAATTGATTTGGGTAGTTTTGTTGAAAAATTTGTAGTCTTGTTATTGGGGAAGTACATCATGGAACTGTTGCTTGGTAACGTTAAGTAAAAGCTATCTTTAGTCATTTCTTTGTTAAATTAGATGCTAATATCCAACTGTTAAACTTACTTGGATAACCTTTCCACTTCACAAACAATTCCTTTCTGTGACCGGAATAGCGAGTACGTAGAATTTTATCTATTTTAAATTCATTAGCGGGATCGTAAATGACTTTTTGTAGTTCTTTTTCATAGAATGTTCCAGTAATAGTTTCTTCATGTAAATCTTTTAATGTGTAAACTACCCAAGGAGACCTTTCTACAACTGAAGTTATTCTGAATATTTCATCACTCCAGTTAGTTTCATAACCTTTTTGGAATATGTGTTTGTGTTTAGTTATTCTTACATAATCACCAACTTTAAATTTAGGTATAAATGTATTGCTCAAAGATTTAGTTTTAGTATTCTCATACAAATTACGCCAAACAGTCATTATATTTCCGGAATGAACATCACAGGGTCTCATTTTAATACTCCTATGAATACTATGATTATATGAGTTAATCAAATCTTGCAAAATATCTACATATCGATAGGTGTTGTTATGGGTAAAATAACGCGACATCTTCATTTTAAGTATTCTCTGAAATCTTTCTACTATACTTGCTTTAATATCAGGGTTATTCGTTGTATAGTAGTTAACATTATAACTCTTTAAAAACGCTTTTACATCCTTTGATATAAATTCGGTACCTTTGTCTGACTGCAAATGCCTAGGTGTTGCATTTGCTTCAAGGAATATTTCAGTGAAAAATTTCTTAATAGTAGTAGAATTCTTTTTTGGCATAGCTCTAGCAAATGCTAATTTACTAAATTGCCGTCGTCATTTATTTAAATTACATAAGATTTGTTAACATGATTGCAAAAATATTGTTATCTTTATTATAAACTAAAAACTTACATACTTTGTTTTCATATAGTAATAGTGGAAATTATACATTAAGGTTTTCGAAATGTCTAATATACTAAATCCCAAATATATATATTTTTTTTTTCTACTAAAAGTTATCTACAATATAATATTTACAAATAAATATAAATTAAATCTAAACTACCTAAACCTACCTAACATGTAAAAATTATAAATAAAAAACCTGCGCCAAGTCCCCCACAATTGGCAATGTGCCCAAAAGGCTGGCGGCGTTGCCCCGCTGTATAGCGAGGCTAACACGTTGGGCACAGTAGCCGCCAGCCTTTTGGTCACGCGTGGCCTCGACCAGGCGCCGGGAGATTTGCTTCATTAGGCGGTGTGCTCCCGGCCCCCATGGTCCCAGCGTCTCAACCCCAAACGGCACAAATACGTAGTTATCGCCGATGCCTGATTTGATCGCTAGACAATGAGCTAGAAAGGAATGCGATCTAATTAAAAATGATAGAAAGTTGAACGCGGTTAAAGAAAAGTTTTAAAATGTTGCGAAATATAACACGGTTTGTAGTGTTTTCATGGGAATATCGGGTTCAGGCTTTGCATGCTACTGAACATTAAAGTAAACTTTGTAATCATGTAGGATTCTCTACAATATGTGTAAATGGTATGAAATATAACAAAGGATAAAGAAAACGTATGTAGAACAGACGTAGTGAATCACAGTCGTGATAACAGCGAGGTATAGCTAATTACATAATCGCTAATGAGCAAGCGAGTGGCGAGCTTTGGTGATTAGGGATGAGGTGTAATTAGTAATGAGCCGAGATAATCATCTAGGAGTCCTGTGACAAAATCCGTATCTCGAGATCGGTGCGAGATACAGCTTCGGGACCCAGCGCAAACGATTCAAATGGGGAGGGGTGTTTCCTTTTTTTTTTTTTTTTTTGGCGGAGCCAGATTTTTTTGCCGTGAATTTTGCCATTTTTTTTTTTGCCGTGAATTTTGTCTCAGTTTTTTTTTGAGCCAGGATCCACGAATCCCTACTACTTATGTAGATTACATATATCTGTTTCACCAACGCAACGCCATTCCATAAGGTATATAGACATGTATACTTACTATACTGCCTCAGTATATTCAAACTCCATCTTGGCCTTTCGAACATCAAAATCCGTGACAAAAAATATTCAGCTGATATTAACAATATTTCTTTCAAGGTCCCTGTGTATTTTTTTTATTACTTCTGCTACGCCATCAACTTCATCATTATCATTTTTTTTTCCTTTGAAATGTCACTTTCAAACCCCACATTCTCCCTCAAATAAAACAAACGCAATACTCAAGTAAAATTCCCTCTTTCCCAGTGAACGCTTCGGTCTCTACGAGGTCGACTACTCTTCGCAGAAGCGCACGCGCACCCCGCGTCTCTCCGCCGCCTACTACTCCAAGATTATCAAAACTGGGTGCTTGCCTAACAGCCTATGGTGGCTATAGACTGACAATCAAATTGTATTCCTTCTTATTTAGGTATTAAAATACATTTTACTATGTAGGTGTTTCATTTATTGGCCCTTCGAGCCGGATTAGATCCCAATAAGGACGTTATAGCGATAGCAAGGTTGGCTGATTGAGGGGTTTAATGCTATTATAATTATGATCATCATGAGAGCTTGGTGGCTCAGTGGTTGGGTCAATGGCCTTTCAATACGGAGGTCCCAGGTTCGAAACCCAGCCAGGGCAGCCTGTACCAATGAGTTATCCTCGATATTTGCGACGGAAAAACTTACGTACATTTACCTAGTGCTCTCAAAACGATGAAGGAAAACATCGTGATGAAACCTGCATGCCGTAGAAGAATATAAAATCTAAGGCATGTGAAATCCGCCAATCCGCAGTGGGCCCGCGTGGTGGATCATGGCCTGAGCTCCCTCGATGTAAGGGAAGGTCTGTGCCCGAGCAGTGGGGCAATATAAATAGACTGATGATATGATCATTATTGGATGCAAACATTGTTATGACAACCAACTAAAGTGCGGAGTATTTTGCCCAGCGCCTGAGCCTCGCTATACAGCGGGGCAATGCGGCCAGTGCGCTGGGCACCCTGCCCGCGCGGGACGGGCCTAGACGAGGTGTAGTGTTGCCTAGATTTAGGTAAGTATTTATACTTGTACTTATTTGTTTTTACCTAATAAGCCATAATAATAATTTCAGCCAATGTTGTATTGTTCGTCAAAGTGCATAAGAATTGTGATTTTGACTAAATTATTCAGGGTTTAGTGCTCATGAAATCAATTTCTCGATCTATAATTGAATAAGTTCAATATAGTATAGGTACCTAACTAAATAATTTATTTTCATATACTATTTCTATTCCACCTTAAAATGTACATTTTATTTATATTTTTTATCAACAAAAAATATTTATTTTATTTTTATTATTCTCTTATTTTATTTTAACAGTGACCAGCTGAAGGTCACTGTAAAAATGGATAAATGCTCAAAATTAATAATCATATTATTGTTTTTAAATTTTGTTCTTGCTTGTATTTTCACAAGGTAAGTAGGTAATAGTAGCTACCTACTATTACGTACGCTAACAGCAGATCAAGTGTTTAGACCGTTCTTATTATCTGCGTCGTAAGATTTAAAATCGTACTGCGTAAGGGGCGGCATACAATGTCACGGCGTGGCGCCGTGCCGTCGCATGGCGCGGCGTGTCACGGCGTCTGCCGGCCCCGTCTCCCGGTGCATGATGTCGGCCGGCGCCGGTCACAGGCGGACAACATTCGTGCCGGCGGACGGCGCCGTCCACTGGCGCGGTACACGGCGTCGTCCGCCGGCGTCGTCCGCCGGCGCCGTTCTGTTGTACCCTAAGAGGGACGAGTTTTTAGAGTGTTTTTAGTTAGGTAGTTTTTAATGAATTTTAAGTAGTTTTAAATATTTTAGGTAATACTACCTACCTACTTTATTTTGTAACTTAATTTTAGTTTTTTATTGAATTTATTTTATTTAGTTTATATTTCTGCCCTGTTTGATTGTATTAAAATAAAAACTTAAAATAGTTAACTTAGCTTTCGTAGGATAGCCAGTGAGCAATCAAATTTTATCAAGTTTTTGGTAAAGTAAAAAAAATAACATCGATAATGTCAATCTATTGGCATTATCATTTCCCACGTCCGAAACTATTTATAATTTCAGAGCGACTGCTGACAGTGATAGGTCATCAGCTAAAGATCAAAAGACATGCTTCCCAGGGGTGTTCTTGTTCGGAGTAAGTTCAGCAGCATACCAGATCGAAGGAGCGTGGCAGGAGTCAGGTACCTACAGTCGAAAACAGAGAAAATATACACAGGGTCCTCATTAAGGTTGAGATTTTCTCAAAAACTGCTTGACGGATTGTAGAAATTATATTAGGTACTGGTAAATACTTGTGCACTATGTTAATAGTAACCACCTTTCAAAAATCAGTCAAGTACCTACTTTTAATTGAAGTAATTCAATATTATACGTTAATACAGAGATAAGTATACAGGGGGCCTCAATAAGGTTGACATTTTTTCAAAAACTACTGGATCGATTTTAGTAATTATTTTACAGTTACATAGTTTTCACTTTTATCCATCAAACAGTGAAAGAATTTTGGAAATAGGTCAAGTAGATTTTGAGAAAATCTCAACCTTAAAAACTCTCCTGTACACCTTTCTCTGTGTTCCACCGTACCTAACGTATTCTCAACGAAACCGCGAGCCGAACCATGAGTATCTTGAATAGCAAGGCCTATTGTGCACGAGGCGGCTGGCGCTACTCTAGCCAACCGAGCACAGCCAGGAAGGCCAACAGGTTCTTAATGATCCTGCAGGCCTCCAGGAGCGTCGGTGACCCGAGGATTGTAGCCCGCTGCGTGGCCGCACCACTGCACTCTAGAAGCACATGTGCGGGTTTCCTCCTCCTCCATGCAGCCTTTGCACAAAGGAATTATAAAGAGATGTTTGTTTAGAAAGCAAGTGACCGTCATATTGCCAGTCACTAAGGGCAAATATTTCCAGGAACCCATAATAATTTCGATACCAAACTGCACCACAGGCAAAGGTGAAAGTATTTGGGATCGCTACACCCACACGCACCCAGAAAGAATCCTCGATGAGTCCAACGCCGACATAGCTGACGACTCCTTTCATCAGTTGAAGGAAGATGTGAGAATCCTGGCTGAGCTGAAAGTCCACTTCTACCGGTTCTCCATATCCTGGTCAAGGATATTGCCTAACGGGTTGAAACAGTGAGTGTTGTTCTTAGGAATCTCCTTCACGGGTTCAAAACCCTATTACAACTTGCTGTCAATCACTTCTTAGTCCATTCTGGGATCCCTAAATGGGATCAAAGCTCATTATTGAAAGTAAGCACGCAGGAGTACGAGAAAGAGTCCTAGTGCCTGGTGGCTCTCACTGGTGGGCATTGTTCCTATAGTCAAGCGTTGTCAATTTCCATAACCCTTGACAGACGTCACTCAACCGTGATTTTCCATACCAATACCTGCATTCTCTTAAAAAACTCTCAATTTTCCTGAACACACCTTCTTATACTCATCATCATCATAAACTCACTCCTGTTTCCAGTAGAGGTAGGCAGAGACGATGGTGGGTGGTCGGTAGAGAGCCCACGAAGGCGTGCCATCACTGCGGGGCGGCGGAGGACACGGCGCAGCACACCCGCGGCGTGTGCCACGAATGGGAGGAGCCGCGCGCGGCGCTAGTCGCGGCCATCGGGGCGGACCTCTCGCTGCCGACCATCGTCCGCGCCATGGTCGGCAGCGAGAGAGCGTGGGAGGCGGTGATCACGTTTTGTGACACCGTCCTTTCACAGAAGGAGGCGGCGGAGAGGGACCGCGAGAACGACTCACTCGCGCTTCCAATTCGCCGCCGGCGAACGGGCCGCCGGCGGTTGGCTTATGCCCACCGCCTGCCGCCCTAACGGGGACCTTCGGGCGGAGGATCGGGGGATCCGCCGTCCGAATAAAGCGGTCCCGAGCTGGAAGGCGCTCCATGTGTTCCGGAGCGCCTTCAGCGGAGAAGGGGGGGCGTTAGGCCCCCCGGAGTCGGGCCCGAAATGGCACCCGCCGACAGGGCCGCGGTAGTTTTCGAAAGAGTACCCGTGGTCCTGTCCATGGTGGCGGAGGCGGAACACCCCAGGAGTTTTAGTTGGTGCAAGTCCAACATAATCGCCCGTTCCCCCGGACGGGCGGTATACATAATGTATTTCTCCTGGGTAACAAAAAAAAAAAGGCAGAGACGATGGCCTTCTATATCTGCTTCGATCCTGGCATACATCTCTCGATTCGTCTACATTCAACAATCTCTTCATACACGCTCGTCTTTCTAAAAACTCAGCTTTAAAAATCTCTAACGATCATTATCTCGATCTGCAGCATCATACCTTAAGCCGCTGTTTCATAGATACTAATATTTCCAACAGCACCATAAACAAAGAAGGTATCATGTACTATCATAAGTTGATAGACGAGCTTTACAGACGGGGCATTAATCCCGTAGTGACCATGTACCACTGGGATCTGCCTCAAAGCCTGGAGGACATGGGAGGTTGGACCAATCCTATTATGGCCGATGTCTTCTTAGATTACGCTCGAGTAAGTATAATCTCATCTACACATAAATTACTTATCCAATCATGTAGCAACCCAAGCCAATTGATCTCATCATAGTGGTTTAACATCTCGGAGGACTCCATCGTCAATATAAAATAAATAAATAAAATAAAAATAGCCTTTATTTCACTCAAAATACGAGCTTGTGTAATGTGGTAAAAATTATGACATCGGTGTTCGATTGTCAGGCTGTCCTTCAACATAGACCTCCTCCATCTTCTTCTATGCTTCTCTATCTCGGGCCACTGCTCTCCAACCTTTGGTCTTTGTGGAAGTTCGTCGTCCCACCTTTTGATAGGTCTGCCTTTTCGTCGTTTCCCGTCTCGGAGATACCATCGTCAATATATCAGTGCTATAATTTAAAGATTCACGCTAAATATATGCTATCTATAGAAGATAATGCCTATACGAACGTAAACCACGCACCTGATCTTAGGGTCTTCGTTTCCAATCACTGCCATCTTGCGCAGATCTTATGGTTGATGGCCCAGACTTCACGGGAATCAAGCCCAACAGGCCTAACAAAATTCATTAATTTGTAGAAAGGATAAACCTCATTCACACTAAAATCCATCCACCATTTTCCAGTGAATTAACAGCGGAAAAATCAGACTTCCTATGCAATTCATCGACAGCAACCTTGTTTCTTTCCCTCAGGTTCTTTTCGATGCCTTTGGAGACAAGGTAAAACACTGGATCACCTTCAACGATCCGTATGTTTTCTGTCATGAAGGATACGGCACAGGGCTTAACGCCCCTGGTATCAATAATAATGGAAATAGAGACTACCAATGTGGGCACAACGTACTGAGGGCCCATGGCAAAGTCTACAGATTATACGAACAGGAATACAAGCATAAGTATACAGGTTAGTCTTCTTCTCGCGATTTCTCTTCACTGTAGAAAGCTGGCCGTCAGATACGCATATCTTACTTTATACTGAGCCAAAAGGAATAGCAATTCAACGCTGGCTATCGCTGTTCACTGCCTTAGGGCTAGCGTACAACAGAACGGCGCCGGCGGACGACGCCGTGTAGTCCGCCGGCACGAATGCTGTCCGCCTGTGACCGGCGCCGGCCGACATCGTGCACCGGTAGACGGTGCCGGCAGACGCCGTGACACGCCGCGCCATGCGACGGCACGGCGCCGCGCCGTGACGTTGTACGCCGGCCCTTATGTCCACTATTTTATCCTTCTGCCAACCTGCGTCGTCCTCTCAATCTTAAAACAATGCATAGTAGCTTATCAGAATGTTCTGAACTTCTAAGTGGTGGATTGTATATCGGTCAGGTTTTATCCTTGGTTTCATAGCAAACGGTCAGCCGAATCGAAGGCCTTGGATGTGGGGCTGGACAATGTGCAGGCAGTCGAAACCTTCCTTATTTGATGAGCTGAAATCTAGCTGAAATGTGAATTAGGTAGTTGGTTAAATCATTGTCAGAACACCTTGCAAAAATTACAGGATTCTTACATATTTCTGTCACGCTACTGCTGTTAACTTATAATATAATTAACACTCATAATAAAATACCCTATTATCCGAAGGAACCATTCCACGCACCATAGGCATAAGTCTGAGTCTGCCATGGCTATATCCAAAAGAGAAGGGAAAGGATGAATATGCCACTGAAATTGCGCAACAATTAATGGTAACTCTTTGATTTATTGACATTGATTGTAAAATATTTTGTTATCTTATCTTCTGCTGAGTTATATTTGTACCCGAGAGCGCTCGGTGGCTCAGTGGTTGGGTCAATGGACTTGCGATACGGAGGTCCCAGGTTGGATTCCCAGCCAGGGCAGCCCACCAATGAGTTATCCTCGGTTTTTTCGACGGCCAAACTTACATACATTTACCGAGTGCTCTCAAACCGGTGAAGGAAAAACATCGTGATGAAACCTGCATGCCGTAGAAGAAAAAAATCTAAGGCATGTGAAATCCGCCAATCCGCACTGGCGTGGTGGATCATGGCCCCCGTTCCCTCGATGTAAGGGAAGGTCTGTGCCCGAGCAGTGGGGCAATATAAATAGACTGATGATGATATTTGTACCCGTTGGTGCTACTGATAATGAGGATCCGAAATCTTTAAGCCCAGCGTAATTAGTCTGCCTATGAAGAAGTCATAACTGGGCCAGGCGTAATGGGTTATCGGCCTAATTCGATGTTTACATCGCGATCCATTTCAAATCCTTGAACATAACATGAAGCTTAGGGACATGTTCCTTAACGCTAATCTACAATCTTCGAGTGACATCCTTCAGTTCAAGTTAACATTGATCCACTTTTGTTAGTAAAACACTCTAAAATTATTGTTAGTAAGTTATTATCTATGCTTCGTTGAGGTGCTGATCAAAAAGAGTTAGCTCTTTCTGATCAACAGCTCAACGAAGTGTTTTATCATAGGAGAGTCATATCTCCACGCGATTACTTCCAGGATGCTGTTCGGGCTGCCACGAATTCTCCTCAGCAAGGAAGCCGTCTTCTTGCGCATTATGACGTGGAAACCATCCCCTCGCGCCATCGCGAACATTCCCGAAGTCTTTACTTGCCTCAGATTAATTTGATACTTTCTGTGTTATGACCTTGTTGAATACGATTTTCTACTTCTAGTTTGGCTGGTTCGCCCACCCAATATTTTCGAGAGAAGGCAATTACCCCGAGATCATGCGTAATAGACAATTAATAGGCGAAGGCTTCGTTAAGCCTCTTTTACCGAAATTCACAGAGGAGGAGTTGGTAATGATTAAAGGCTCTGCAGATTATCTAGGACTAAACTACGATTCGGTGTACTCAATATCCAAAGAAGGAATGTCGCCAGTAGACGCTGACATGGGTATTTCGATTCATAAAAGGCGAAAATTGTCAAAAACTAGCATTACGGAGCCGGTAAGTTGGAAATGTGTTTCATTTTATCGTAGTTCTGATAGTTCAGTCGAAGGCAGAGATAAGTACACAGGAGGCCTCAATAAGGTTGAGATTTGCTCACAAACTACTGGACTGAATTTAATAATTATTTTACAGTTACATAGTTTTAGCTTTTATCTATCAAACAGTGAAAGAATTTTTGCAATAGGTTAAGTAGTTTTTGAGAAAATCTCAACCTTAAAAACTCTCCTGTACACCTTTCTCTGTGTTCCACCGCACAATGGTAGACAACGTTGATAACCAGAATATAGATTCTGTACTACTCTTTGCTCTCACAACACCCAGTCATGTGATATGATATATGAATGTAAAAAGATTTATTTCTGTAAAAACTGACTTAACCAAGTGTTACATAATATGTATCAATTTATTATATAAAATACAATGTCAAACTTAAAACTAAAATATCCAGTAAACCTTCGTCAGTCAAATAACCCGCCCATTGTCATACCCGGTGCAAAGGTACCCATAACGCTTGCGGCGTTACCGCGCTGTATAGCTATGGCTAACCTTTGCACCAGGTAGGACCCGGAGCGAGAGTCACAACCCCTCTCTCTAAGGCGACGGCCAATGTCTGCGAGTATTACATAGTGTACCAAAGGCCGAATAAATGAGTATGAGTATATTGATGGAACCCACATATGTCTGTCCTATCCACAGACCACTTACCCTATAGACCTGTAACAGGAGGGCGCCCGTTTCTGCCTGCACATTATTATACGATTACAGCCTATCACACTTCTAATAAATAGAAGCGGTTGATAAAACTACGGTTTCACAAGAAAACACCAACAGTGATTTTAAATTAATTTAGATATTTATTCTCCAAGAATCTCTCGACAGCGATCTAATGACACAGACAATCAAATCGAACACTTCAATATTATTTTTAAAGGTATTTAAAAATAATCAGCCAGTGTTAAATATCCAACACACCCCCATAACATTGGCCCGAAGTGTACGACACAACACAACACCATTACAGTACTTGCAAGCTATCGCCAAAACACTACCATTCTTTTGATCGCCAGTGTAAAGCGAATTACACAACCTTAAATAGATTATAAAAGTACAAAACATCAAATTAATTAAGATCAATATCATTAATAAACTTACAATGTTTTGCAACACCTAAAGGTTTCGTAAACATATCAGTTACCATCAATTCAGTTTAAAAAATATACAAAGTTCATGTAATATTTCACCAAAACTTCCCCAATGTAATGGTATCTGACATCGTTGTGTTTAATTCACTTGTAAAACACAGTATTCGATACTAATATGCGAGCCAACTGGTTATCATTAAATTAAAATTCCAATACAATTGCACGTAAGTACACCGCTTCCCGAGAAGCTTCGCTCAGAGATATATCCTCCGCCTCGGTGGACGATAGTGCAACACAGGATAGCTTATAATAGCACCCCCACAAAATTGTATTGCCACCGTACTTAAACACATAATCCGTGTAAGACCTACGGTCCAAGTTCGACGCCCAGTCAACATCATCAGCAAAACATTCCATACGAATTTGTGTATTATCAGCTTTCTTACATCAAAACTAACGACTTAGTGCCTTGATACCATAATACACGTTTTGCCTTATTCCAATGATCGACGTTGAAACAACTATTAAATTGATTAAGGTAAGATACAGCAACATGAGTTCCTGATAAAGAAGCCTACTAACATCACAACTTGTATCAAAATATCATGAACCTCAGCTGAATAAACGTTAGTAACAATGAGAGTCTTTGCAGGCTTGCAATCAGTCATACCAAAACGTTAAGTAATTGATCGATTCTATGCACATGGCTAAGTTTAAAAACCTATCAGAATCACAATCCACTTTAACCAGCATATTTGCCACTTGACCTAAATCTTTATCTTTAAAATTCAATTGCAACAAAGATTATTACACCTTCAACAACGCAAGATCATTATAAAACGAAGAAGTTGCCTACATACTACAAAGCAATAATCATAACGGACTTACCCATCCTTCTCACGAAAATGCAATCCTCTTGTTTACATTGTACATAACCAAGAGATAGTACAACAACCTTTACCTTCTAGTACCAAGCTCTTCAAGCTTGTTTCAGGCTACAGCCTTTTTTTTTTTCAGTCTGTATACACATTTGTTCGTAAAAATCCACTAATTCCCAAGCATCATGCATGACAAAATAATCAATTTCTTCTTACAAAGCTTTCCGCCACGAATCATTTTCTTACGCTTCAATGCTTCTTTAACCATACGAGGTTCCGTAGGTACCAAAATACAAGCATTAGCTTTCGGTGGTCGTGGCCGCAAGTTATACCTCGGCTCATCATCGACAATCTCAGATCCATCGTGTCCCTCAGCTCCACAAGGATGTACTACCAACTCTTGTTGCGGTATCAATCGCTCCGCCTCAACGAGTGGTGTCGTGGCAACGTTCTTCACCACATTCTCTTGAACTACACGCTCCGCCTCAATCGACGAAACATCAGGCACAGGATACTCAGATTCATCTTCACCTCCTGAAAAGAACATAGGTATAGTACTTGTTTCGACACGTTTCAGTCTTCCTAGAAAACAACGCTCGTCAAACACCACATCACGTGACACAACGATCTTATTGTTCTCAGGATTAAACAACCTATATCCCTTAACATTCTCTTCATAACCCAAGAAAATCAACTTTCGGCTTTTTGGATTTAGCTTTTTACGTTTACAACTATCTACATGCGTATAAGCTACACAGCCAAAGACGCGTAGATGTTTAAGGCTTATCTTTTTACCTAACCATACTTCCTCTGGTACCTGACCAGACAGCCTTTTACTTGGACAATGGTTAATCAGATACGCTGCTGTGACCGCAGCCTCCGCCCACATCTTGCCATCTAAATTGCTGTTAAATAACAAACAACGAACTTTTTCTAACAAAGTCCTGTTTAGTCTCTCAGCTGCCCCATTTTGTTGAGGACTGTAAGGCACAGTTAGCTGATGGACGATACCTTTCTTAGACAGAAAGTTTTTCATGTCAGAGTTAACATATTCAGATCCATTGTCAGATCTCAGTACTTTCACTTTCCTACCGCATTGATTCTCTACCATAGAAATAAAATCTTTCGTATACTTACACACATCACTCTTCTTAGCAATCGGGTAAACGAAGACTTTCCTGGTATGGTCGTCAAGGAACGTCAGCAGATACCTCTTGCCACCCAGCGACTCAGTCGGCATAGGCCCGCACACGTCCGTGTGGACCAGGTCCAGCTTGCTAGCTGCCACCGACTTGTTGCAATCAGATACAAAAGGGGAACGAACCTGCTTTCCTTTTAAACAGACATCACAAGCTTCAGTAGTATGAGTAACCTGAAAATCAATGTCATTAGCAACATTTCTAAGCGATTTTAAACTCTCAAAGTTAAGGTGTCCCAATCTTTGATGCCAGAGTTGTAAATCTTTAGACTCAGATGACGTTAAGTTAGCTCTACCTACGTTTGCAAGCCTGTAAATACTCCCGACCTGCTTAGCCTTTAAGCTAATTATACCAGATTTAATCAATTTACATTCGGTATCAGAAAATACTACATCATATCCATTCTGTGTTAACCTATGCACAGAAATCAAGTTAACTGTTAAACCGGGTACAAACATAACATTACGAATAGTCCATTCCTTCAGTTTGCCATCGCATTCCAGTGTAACGTCGATGTTTCCGTAACCTTCACAGCGTAACTTTTGTCCACTGGCGACACACACCTCCTCGGACTTCGGTTCGAGAGCGGTAAACCAGTCGCGGCAACCAGTCATGTGGTCAGTCGCTCCAGAATCAACGTACCAAATCGAATCATCCCTTCTACACGCGCCGAATGCCGACAGAACAGAATGAGATTGTGACAACCTTTTCTCAGGACAATCCTTCTTCAGATGACCCTTCTTTCGACATCCCCAGCACCAGGGTTTCTTTGGTATTGATTCCTCGTGTCTATTCCTACTGCTTGATGCTGCACCAGGCTGACGCGCACTGTCCATGTTCGGACTCTTCTTGTGAGTAAACATACAGTCATCACCTGAGTTACCTGCAGTCCATCGCTTATCTTGCAGTAGCTTGGTCTTAACAAGATCACTAGAGATCTGTACTCCAGAATGCTCTAAAGCCATAATCATTGGTTCATATTCCGGTGTGAGACCTTGAAGCATCACAGCACCCAAAAACTCATCATCCAAAGGTTTCTTCATACCAACTAACCGTTCCGCCAACGATGTAATCTCGTTTACATACAAATCCA
Organism: Tachystola acroxantha; assembly: GCA_963506565.1. Classification (NCBI taxonomy): domain Eukaryota; kingdom Metazoa; phylum Arthropoda; class Insecta; order Lepidoptera; family Oecophoridae; genus Tachystola; species Tachystola acroxantha. The sequence continues at coordinate 14,744,064 of OY735872.1, read as the reverse complement.
TGTTCGGAAAATCGTTCAATTTAATGGAACACAGTCTACGTAGCACATGAAGTCTTTGATGAAGCCCTGAGTCACTGAAAGCTTTTTCCAAAATCTCCCATGCCTCCTTAGCTGATTTCGCCGGAATGATATACGAATGGCACGACCTATGCACAGTCAAACTCAACTTTGCTAGAGCTCGCTCGTCGCGTCGCTTCCTAACATCAGCAGTGGTCTTGTCGCCTTCATCGTAACCAATAATACACGACCATAAGTCATCCAAAATTAACATGTTTTTCACATCAAACCTCCAACATTGGTAATTTTCTCGACCTTTCAGTTTTTCCATCAACCTTTCTCCAGATCGAAGATCCGGTGCACCGGCACATGCATCCCCGGAACCAATCATCTTGTAATTTTTATAGTAAAAGCGGAGGGCCCAATAACCTATTATACGATTACAGCCTATCACACTTCTAATAAATAGAAGCGGTTGATAAAACTACGGTTTCACAAGAAAACACCAACAGTGATTTTAAATTAATTTAGATATTTATTCTCCAAGAATCTCTCGACAGCGATCTAATGACACAGACAATCAAATCGAACACTTCAATATTATTTTTAAAGGTATTTAAAAATAATCAGCCAGTGTTAAATATCCAACACACATGAGCGCAAAATTGCTTCGCGACACGCTTAACCTTGAGATATCGAAACGGGTTTAATACGGCGCCCCTGACCCCCGCTTCGTCTAATTGCGCCTATCGCTTGACATAATTTTTCGCTTGCAATAGACATTGCCACATTTCAATGGAGCTTTGCCCCACCTGCAAAACTACGTGACCATTTAAGCTGTACCTATCATTTTGTTGAAGACTTATTACAGGTTTCATATTGCATAATCATAATCAGTATCATTTTCTACTACTCTCGCAACTCCTATAGAAGAATAACAAAAACAATGAATAAATCGCTTCGATTTTTTACTATTTTCTGAATTCTTAATTAAGCTGTTTTTTTCGAATCGCAACTTGTATAAAACTTTATTTTAAACCAATAATTTTAATAAGAAACGGAGATATTTTTACATTTATTCGTTATCTTGTACAACTTGCGGTTGATAGTGGGGCAGAATCTGGCATTGTCATTTGTACCGATTTCATGTCTATGGGGTAAGTGGTCTGTGGTCCTATCTGTCAATCAGATCAAATAGTTCATAGGAGCACCTACCGTTCAGACGATAAATTACGCAAATGACTCCCATGTCAAATTCCAACCTCACCGTAATCCCGAGCTCACGTCGTAATGAGACGCGCACCTTTGATCGGGGTCTAATGCAATGAGCTTCTACTAAAGTCTATCGCATACTTACCTTCTCAGGTCTACCCTCTGGGCCTTCGCAAAGTTCTCCAATACATAAAGTACAACTACAGCAACATTGCAGTGATCATCACTGAGAATGGCATATCGTTACCGCAAGGTCTCAACGATGTATCTAGAATGCACTACATCATCCAATCCTTGGCATCAGTCCAATCCGCTATTTACGAAGACGGCTGCAATGTGATAGGTTACGCCTATAAAAGTTTAATTGATGGCTTCGAGTGGAGTAAAGGATATACGTAAGATACCAATCTAGCTGCTATAAAAATACTTACTAAATCTTCTTTTCTTGTGTCGTTTAGTGACCAAGCTTATTGTCAGAGTTATTGAAGCCGCCCGTAGGCTTCTGACGTGACCGGACGCTTAACGTCAGCGCCCGTGTACCGCGCCAGTGGACGGCGTCTTCCGCCGGCACGACGCTGTCCGCCTGTGACCGGCGCCGTCCGACATCGTGGGCCGGTAGACGGTGCCGGCAGACGCCGTGACACGCCGCGCCATGCGACGACTACTAACAACTGCTGCAGAGCGACAGCAACTGGGACCAACTGTCACTACAAATGTCACTAGCGGTCACCGGTGGACATGGTTCGATCCGCAAACCACGACGGTTTCTATACGCACGCTCCGGTTACGGTTGCGGCTAGTCGCCACCCGGTTAGCCGTAACTGCAACCGCATCCTACGTACATTTTGTACCGGTCAACTGAGCAATTTATATGAGACATTGACTTATTTCTGTTCGAAAAGTCGTAGAACAAAAGTTGTTCAGTTACCGATACTGAACACCGGCTTACTATCCCCTTTATGTAACATCCTGTATAAGATCTGCCCCTGTAGCACGTGTTCGTTAATGAGCTGCGCCCACGCCACGCCAACGCCACGCCGTTACAAAATTGGGAATCACTGTGAAAGATCGCCCACAAACGTGTAGTCTCTACGAAATGTTGCATCTGACAGCCATTTGACAGCTCGGCGACTTAACGTCGATCGCTAAAGTGTGCATAGTCAAAGTCAAAAGTGTTTTATTGCAATCATGTGGTTAATTCTAGGTGTTACATAAAAGGCCAGTACTCAACATGAACTCTGTCAGGGCAATGCAACATAATATTATTGAGTTTAAGCTGATATACTAAACAAAAACTATTTTAAAGTCAGCATACTGTACTAGCCCTGAAGAATCTAATGCTTCTCCTCTCCAGGGAACGTTTTGGTCTCTACGAGGTGGACTACAAATCGCCTAATCGCACGCGCACCCCGCGTCTATCAGCAGCGCGCTACTCCAAGATCATCACGACTGGATGTTTGGATTCATAAATAAAATATGATATTGCTTAACTAGATTTTTCAATACGAACTAATCTAAAATAAATTAGGTAAGTACGTATGCTCTGCCGCGGTAGTTTTTAAAAGATAATAATAATAATTCTGGTTGATGTCACCATCCTCCATGATGAGAATCCCGTGAAGGCCGAAAAGGAAAAGGAAAAGCTAAGTAAATACTTAGACTTGGCTCACGAGATTACCGCCATGTGGGATGTGGACTCAACCATAATTGTTCCGATAGTCGTAACCGTGAACCGTGGTTTGTCCATTGATCTCCTATCAATAACTAGATACACAAAGGTCTTACTAAAACAATTTAAAAAAAACGTCCTAATAAGGGTCCATTGTTAACGTCCAAATAATGTCCAATAAAGCAAATGAGGGTCCATTCATCCGTTTGGACCTTTGCGCTCGGACATTTTTAGAAGGCAGACTGTGTATCTAGTTGTTTATAGGAGATCAACGGTTTTGTCACTCACTTTCACACTTTGCTCAAACTATGCTAACCTATGGCTAATAGTTTATTGGTTTTGATAAAAAAAAACATGTCAACAATATCATAAAATATATTTTCCATTGAAAATACATTCACTCAAGGCAATTTCGACTTAAAAATAAGCACATGGAAGACTTCAGTTCACTTCCTAAGGACACTTAATAATAATTATAAGTTAATTAATTAATCTATCAATAATTAATTTTAACACATTTTTTACAATAATTAAAAAATATATTGATCCCTTCATTTACTTAGGTACTTACAAATGGTAAATGTAAAATATTAAAAACATGAGGAGTTATTTTGGCTTGAGAGAATGGGAGAAGATCTCGTCTCGACGGTCGTTATTTATTTAAATTAAATTGGTCGAGATGAGAGTCAGTCTAAATACAGACTTAAACCAAAAGTGACTATCACTTTTTAAACTTACACGATTTGTATACATATTAATTAGATAAAACGGGAATTACCGTGTAAAGCCTGACACATACACGGGCGGCCTGCACGCGGCCTGCGGCTTGATGCTAGTTGAATCGCATGCCCCACCACCTTTTCTGCTATTTTTCGATAGTGATCTGCGGCCTAGGCCTCAGATCGCTACCTACTGGACGTTAACGACGGGAGAACCGCGTACAGACCGCCCGTGTATGTATCAGGCTTTAAACATTTTATTGATGCCTCGATATTTCGACATCAATAATAAATGTTTAACACGGTAATTATCGCTTTATCTAATCAAAAAGTGACTGCTAGGTATATGTGTTTAATACTTAGATTTTCGCTTAGCATAGCGCGTGAACACCTATTTTCACATATACGAAAATTTCACTATAATAAACGACTGAAAAGCCTCAAAACGTTTTAAAATATCATCTCAATATCGAGTAAATAGCATTTAAATACTTTAAAATACCTAATGTCGTGCCATTTACTTAAATAGTAATCTTTTCTAGGTTGGGATATAAAACTTTTGAAATCGTGTAAAAATACTTAGATTTTTCTGTTTCTAAAAGATGGGTGTTAAGCTTCGTCCAATGCGACGTGTTACGAAACACCGTAACATGTTTCGGTAACCGATTTATCAAAGAAAATTGTTACGCGCCCCTAAATCCGATGTTACAGTGTTTAGTAACACGGTAACATGTCGCATCGGACGCAGCTTTACATTTTATCTTTGTATAGTCCAAAAAAGACGAAAATATATCGAGACCGCATTGCAGTTAGGTAAAACAATAAAAACTATATTTAGAAATTCTATTACAATACCATGTGTATACTTTATGTATATAAGTGCAAGTAATTTTACGCTCAAGTAGTTTAAAAAAAAATCACAATCTTAATAACGCCCTATATACTTTTCCCTGTTTTAGACTGTACATAATATATGGGGAACATTGCCAGTATTACAATTACTAAGGGTAATTGGTCAGACTCACAATTGAATTGGGACTTGGGAGACTATACCCTGTACTATCATCTGTATTATGTGAGCAATTTCTGTACTATTTAAGAACCATGTTACCACACAAAGCACGTAAGCTTGTATGTCTACTACTTATGTATCTATATGGTTTTCTTTTAATTAACTAGGCTTTGCTGGAAGAAATCTCTCCTAAGAGATAAGCACGCCTGTGTACATCCTTTCTCACCGTCACTTATATAAAAATATGTTTCGTGTACAATAAATAATAAACGAATAAAGCAAGGAATAATAAATGAATTATGAATTATTATCCTTACCCAATCGTCGCTTGTAGGATCAATTGGTGTAAAGGATATTTTGTCAATAATGAGTTAAATATACAGCTCGACTCGCCGCTCTCTGCGCTTCATCATCATTCATTCATTATCAGTCTATTTATATTGCCCCACTGCTCGGGCACAGACCTTCCCTTACATCGAAGGAGCTGCGCTGATGAATGGTATATTCAAAAAAATTATATTTAAATAAATGTGTCCGTTACACTGCCAATTATTCTGTCTGGCGTTTTGATTCTAGTGCAAAATGATAGGGTTTATTTTATAGGTACATTCACCTATAAAATAAAAATAAAATTGTAGTAACTACTCGCAACTGTGTCCAAAATAATGTAAGTATCATTCGAAATTCCAAATAGTATCTATATAGATTTATAGTTGCTTCAGTGCAATTTCAAGGGACAGTTTAAAAAAAAAATTCTTGCAACGGACATCATTCTCGTAAACTAAGAGCTTTCTAGACACACTGAATGCGTAGATGCTGCGATTGTTAGTATTTCAGTAAAACCCAGTCTGTAAAAGCTTAAATACAAGAAAAGTTATGAATGATTAAACTCAAAAAAAAACTTTAATTGAAAAAGACCGTCGAAATCGGTCGAAACTGTCGGTCTAATTGCCGACTTTAACAATATAAGTGAGTGATATCCGTTTATATATAATAAACTTTAAATGCTTCTCCTGAAAAATAGTATATTCTCCCTTACACCAATTGATACTACAAGCGATGCAATAATCGGGCAATCTTAGCAGACTTGGGAGGGTACGCTTACCCTAAGTAATTATAATACTGGTAATGTTCCCCATATTCACAGCAGACTTGGGGGGCTGAAAACCGTTTCAACTAAATAACACAACTAGCCTCGTCTCCATCACGACTGCGGCATCTTGCACTGGCTGCAGTCCTCCATGCCATCGCTGAACTCCTCGATCTGAAGCGTCATCTCGAAGAAGTTGTACTTCTCGTGAACTAGCCGCGTCGCTTGTTCTAGAACCTTCTGGGGGGATACGCCGGTGCCTGAAGGAAAGAACAGAGTTTTATTACCAGACTGCGAAAGGAGGGTTATGTTTTTCGAGTGTACGTGTGTCTAATTGTCTATGTATAATAAAATAAATATTAATAAATAAAAAATAAATAAAATTGTTTATTTCGGACATGGTCCATAGATGTTAGTAAAATACAATAAAATTACTTACAAACTAATGTTAGTAGGTACAAAAACAAGTAAAAATTTTAAAAATAGGACGACCCTGGACCTAATTTTAAGTCAGGTGTTTCTCGCCCACCCTTCGCCCCTCAGCCCACCGTGTGCAGGTGTGTCCAGTGCGCGAGGATGGGCGAGTCCCACCTGGCCGCCAATGCGCTCAGGATGCTCAGGATTAATAAAAATTCATCTCACATCAAATTACTTAACTTACAAAAACAATGTTTTCAGAGTTAGTGGCTAACAGGTTCTATGATGCGAGAGTCTGGTGTCTGAGCTAGGTGTATACCTGTGTTACATGTATGTCAAACTCTTTAGTACGCCCTGCAGCCTAAACGGCTTGATGGATTTTAACATATGAGGTGTCGTTAGTTTCGTCTTGATGGTTGGAGTGACATAGGCTACAAAAATTACAATGCCAGATTCTGCCCCACCATCAACCGCAAGTTGTACAAGATAACGAATAAAGGTAAAAATATCTCCGTTTTTTATTAAAATTATTTTTAAACCAATAATTTTAATAAAAAACGGAGATATAAAGTTTTGTACAAGTTGCGATTCGAAAAAAAACAGCCTATTTAAAAATTCAGAAAATAGTAAGAAATCGAAGCGTTATTCTTCTAGATGAGTTGCAAGAGTAGTAGAAAATGATACTGATTATGTTTATGCAATATGTAACCTATAATAAGTCCCCAACAAAATGATAGGTACAGCTTGAATGGTCACGTAGTTTTTTAGGTGGGGCAAAGCTCCATTGAAATGTGGCAATGTCTTTTAATCAATGCGGCCAAAAATTTTGTCAGTCGTAATAAAAATGGGTTGTGTACATACGTATGGCGATGTGAGCCGAGAGCGCCGTCTTGTCCAGTGAGAGCGCCCACATGCGCAGGTTGTGTACGCGCACCACGCCGGGCAGCGAGAGGAACGTGTTCGCCACATCCTGACAATGACAATACGGGGCAAGTTGACATGGGGTCATAGAATCAGTAACCTGAATTGGCATCAGCTGGCCACATATGTGGGAGAACCGATAACCCCCCATCGGTTACCGGGTTATCTGCCTTTATATGCCTTTCGTCGTCTACCCGATGGGGGGTAGACGACGAAAGGCATCGTGTAACGTCGACCCCCCTTATCATGAACTCTTATGGCAGGATTACTTCAATAATACTTTGTTATTTCGTGACGACCTTAAAGTAAGCTTATTGAGGACGTCATGGTACGAAATAGTAAAGTATTATTGAAGTAATCCTGCTATAAGAATTCATGGTAAGGGGGCTGATGGAATGATGACCTTCCCAATTGGCTGATAGAGATGTAATGATGAGGTACACAAGTAGCTACTCGTGGAATATGATGAGACCAAGTAAATCTAAACTAAAGTAGGGTAAAAATAAAATAGTGGTGTGGTCACCCTGTCACTTCGCCAACTAAAAACTGTCATGACGGCGATGTGTGTTGAGCACAAGCGATCGTGATTGGCTAATTGGTTTCTGAAATAAGACAGGTACCCCGTCTTGCCCCCCTCTCCTCTACTCCAAAAATCCGGCGATGAGGTTCGCGGTGGCGAAAAATCGTCAATAAACCGTGCTGTAATTATTGTAAGGGGAGGGTACGATGACTTTGGAAAAGGGACGTCATTAGTACGTTGGTACGGTATCAAAGGTACGGTTTGCGCAGAATCCAAGATGTAATTCCGTCGGCTCGGTCACTAAGGATGTGATATTGTACGTTGCTATGGATACGTTTGATATCCACCAATCATATTCATTCAGCCAGTGCTATGCTATGTGGACCAATGAATATGATTGGTGGATATCAAACGCATTCAAGCAGCATAGCATAGCACATCTCTGGTGGAAATGCAGCCTAAAGTTCAGTAAATACGTCGCAGCGAAGGTCACTAGCGAGCTTTACTCGTATGTTGGCAACTCATGATAATGGTACAACGTACCTGGAAGTCTATTCCCCTGGGTGACCCCTCCATGAGCACGAGCAGCGCGTCCTTGATGATATTGAAGGTGGTGATGAGCACCAGCACGGAGAACAGGAACGTGCAAACAGGGTCCACCAGGTCCCACTCAGGCTGAAACATAAGAGTAAATAAGATACTTAGGCCGTAATAAATCACTCTCTGCTCAAAAGTCAATCTTGAGAACAAACTGAAGATGGCGTTCCTATTAATAAACGTAACTTAGGTGCGCGTTTAGGCTTCGGGTATCACGTGAGTAACGTATTAGTAATCAAAACTCAGTTCTCAAGAGAACTGTTAAACTCACACTTGAGAACGTATTTGCTGATTGCAGGCGAACTGCGACTTGAGAAAGACATCACGTGATACGTCCTCAAGATTGGTTTATTAATGAATGACATACTTGAGATGGTGATCACGTCTTGAGAGTGTATCAGCTGTATTCGCTCTTAAGGGTTTGAGATCAGACTATTAATACGGGCCTTAAACTCCACCGGTCTTGTGTCCTTCTCATAGCCTCTTCAAAGGGCACGCCGAGGGTTTTAGCAACCGTATTAGTCCAACGGGCTGGTCTCCGACCATATTCTGATCTTAATACCCTCAAAAGCCCACGTACCTTGTAATATATGACTATAGCAGCGATCAGGACGCCGAAGCTCTGCATGAAGTCGCCGAGCACGTGTATGAACGCTGCGCGCACGTTGATGTTCTCAGTGTAGTGCTCGTGTTGAGAGGAGGAGCTCTCCACGTCCGCGTCGGAATTCCGGTCCTGAGGGAAAAACTTAAGGCAATGCGTCATTGATTCATCATCATTATGAAATGAAACGAAATGTGTGTTTATAGTTCACAAAAATAGTAAGTTACAATTATGTTCCTGGCTCCCAATTCCCTGAGTCATGAAAGAAAATGAGTTCGAGCAAATTCATCTTAAGGCATGTGTAATCCGCCAATCCGCACTGAAGATTTGTGGCCAAGCAGCGGGTCCCAATAATAATTTGTATGAGACCGTTTCCGAGTACGACTGCACTGCTGTCGCGCGGCACTTGCAGTCGCCGTCTGCAGTTGCTGACAGCAGTCTGCCGCGTAGATCGGAATCGCACCTTTAGTGTTTACAGTGAGGAAATGTAATGAATATGTTTATCTATGTTTTTTTTCTTTTCTCGTGTGGTTTAGTGACCAAACCTTTTTGCCAAAGTTATTCAGGCCGCCCGTAGGCCTATGACGTGGCCTAACGACTGCTGTCAAGCGACAACAACCAGGACCAACTGCTTAACGTGCTTTCCGAGGCACGAAGAGGCTCAGATGAAAGTGTCACTAGCGGTCACCCATCCAGGTCCTGACCTCGCCCAACGATGCTTAACTTGTACGATCGTTTTCAACGTGTACTTGCAACTGGACTATGAGCCCCTCTATTACTATGAGCATCCTCTATCTATGTTTAGAGACCTTATTATTGAGCACAGGGTTGGCCGCTCCATGTGAATGGCCGTGTCCGCCGCCGCCGCCGTGACTGTGGCCGTGCTGGTGCAGCGTCAGACCCATGCTGGGGAAGGAGTGGGATTATTATTGTAGATTATTATATTTTTATTTAAATGGCTTCTACTCTTAATTAAGAGATAATTTCGCCAATGTCAAGTTATTTAGAATATTCATGTAAATAGAAAATTAAACTAATAAAAAATCAATCCGCCATTTCTTTTAAAAATAAACTAAAGGGCTGGCTGCTAGAAAAGCAATTCTACAGCACCAAGGACACTTGAACAATTTTTTTTATAAAATTATTAATTTTAATTATTAATTAAAATTTTAATTAACTACATTAAGTATTTAGAATAATTTATTATTACAATCATAAATTGTATTGATTAGTTGTAAAATGTATTGTGTGAGTGACGTGTATATTATTATTTACGAATAATTAAATCTGAATTAGAATCTATTCATTTCTAGGCTGTCCAGCCCATGAAGTTACTCACATAAGATTGACGAGCACTCCCACGGCTGATGTGATGAGCATGACCGTGGCATCTATACTGAAGTCCCGGTATATGACCCTCTGGACCGCCATGTAGACCAGAATCCCGGTCACCACCCAGATCAGCAGCACTGACGTTAAGGCACCTATCACCTCTGCCCTGTACCAGCCGAAAGGCATTCTGTGGAGACGAGAAATTATTATGAAGCAAAATGACCATGCCAGATTCTGCCCCACCATCAACCGCAAGTTGTACAAGATAACTAATAAATGTAAAAATATCTCCGTTTTCTATTACAATTGTTGGATTAAAATAAAGTTTGTACAAGTTACGATTCGAAAAAAAACAGCTTAATTAAGAATTCAGAAAATATTAATAAATCGAAGCGATTTATTCATTGTTTTTGTTATTCTTCTATAGGAGTTGCGAGAGTAGTAGAAAATGATACTGATTATGATTATGCAATATGAAACCTGTAATAAGTCCCCAACAAAATGATAGGTACAGCTTAAATGGTCACGTAGTTTTGTAGGTGGGGCAAAGCTCCATTGAACATCTGTATTATAACTTATGGAATGCAATAAATATATTGAATTGAATTGAAATGTGGCAATGTCTTTTGATTTAGATGGAGATAAACAGACGAGCAGCGGTAAACGGTTATTCTAGAGAGACCTGCAACAAAATGGACGCTGCTTTGAAGATCTTTATTCACCTTTCTTTTGAAGCATTCGTAGCGTAATCATAGTGAAAAGACGTCTATTAAATACCAATGTGTTTTGTTTAATTTTTGAAATATTTGTCTCTGTATTTATTTGTTCAGCTGTGCCACCGAATCCATGACGACAAATTGACTTTTGGTCCTAGGCGGTTGATTATATTAACGCTTAAGTCCTGCTCATGTCTGCGCCAACGACCTTTTTGTTTTTGACCAAAATCTGTCAAAGACTTGAGCGCTAGTAAAAATCTAATGCTAACCGTCCTGCGGTGTTTAAAGTCAGAGGCAGCGTCAAAAACGCTGTTTCAGCTTCTAGCTACACTGTTGACGATAATCACTGATGTGCTGACCTTTTCCCGCCAAAAGAGGGAGAATCAGTTTAGGTTACCATGGTTACTTACTTCCTGGTAGCGGGTCTGGTGGCTACCCATAGCGAGAACAATGATATCATGAAGCTAGCGAAGTCTGTGAGGAGATGCGCGGCGTCCGTAGCGATCGCCAGACTGTTCGACATGTAGCCACCTGTAACGGAATATTATGTCAGTTGTCTGTCGCTAAGACAGCTGCTAGGATACTTCTGCGAGTGAGCAGCCCCCTTACCATGAACTCTTATAGCAGGATTACCTCAATAATACTCTGTTATTTCGTACCATGACGTCCTTAATAAGCTTGCTTGCTTGGTCGAGTTCACGGTAGGGGGCTGGTCTCGAACAGACTGTCGGACATTACATTACTGTTTGCAAGATGCTCTCGGATAGACTCTTCTTTCTTTCTTCAATGTTCACGAAGTTTTGTAGGTGCGGTGCTGCGACCTTGTCATTCCGTATCACGGAATGACAAGGTCGCAGGTTCAAGGCCTGCCCACGGCTAGAAAATTTTCATCATGTTTAAATGGCATTGCCACATTTCAATGGAGCTTTGCCCCACCTACAAAACTACGTGAACATTGAAGCTTTGCAGCCTAGGCCTCAGATCGCTACCTACTGGACGTTAAAATGCCCAGAAAATGGGGCTGGGCATGCGTTTCAGGCAGATCGCCTTGTGTATGTGTCAGATTTTATGCACAATACAAATTCTGGGTAAACACTCACCTACAGCGGAGAGCTCGGTGGCTCAGTGGTTGGGTCAATGGACTTGCAAAATGGAGGTCCCAGGTTCGATTCCCAGCTAGGGCAGCCATGTACCAATGAGTTATCCTCGGTTTTTTTCGACGGAAAAACTTACGTACATCTACCGAGTGCTCTCAAAACGGTGAAGGAAAACATCGTGATGAAACCTGCATGCCGTAGAAGAAGAAAAAATCTAAGGCATGTGAAATCCGCCAACCCGCAGTGGGCCCGCGTGGTGGATTATGGCCCGAGCTCCCTCGATGTAAGGGAAGGTCTGTGCCCGAGCAGTGGGGCAATATAAATAGACTGATGATGATGATGATGACTCACCTACAATTTCTCCTATCATGAATATGACGCACAATATACTAGCTATGATGAGTTTCCTCCGCGCCCGCTTGTCTATTTCTTCGTTTCTTGATCTGTGACAATGCTCTGCAAAATATAATAAGGGTTAGTTAATGGGAGGTCCTTTTTTACCGCGTCTTTTCACCCCTAACCTCGGGGGAGAAGTGCGGGCCTTGAGGTACCCTCTCTACCCGGGCATGAGCTCGCCGGATAATGATCCGACGGTGAGATTGGTCCCGCTTGGTATGCGGGATATGGGAGTTGGGCGGGTCGGTACGGCCGTTTGGAGCACAGCTCAAAACCGCCGGACGTTCTTTTAAAAACGAAACAAACCCCGGCGCCAGACATGAGCGCAAATGTTTGCTCAAATGCTCAAATTGCGGCTTTTTATGACGTCGTAGTTATAGATTCTGTACAAAACTTTCAATGGTAGTTAAAACTTTTCAAAGATGATCACATGATATTGACATTCGCAAACTTTTTCTTGATTAATTGTTTAATCGACATTTAAACACAAACAGCCGCTGGACACAATTAAAATTAAATTAACTATCAAATAATTTAGACATGAGTACGTGACAGTCCCACCCAAGGGCGTCGCCAGCCGATGACCCAGGGGGGGGCAAGTCGATATAAATTACAGCTGTGTGTGAGAACAGGCGACGACGCGGCCGCGTGGACGGAATAGGAGAGACAGTAGCACTCTCCTCTCCCCGCTCGCTCTCGCCTCATCGCTTTCCAGTGCCTGACTAAGGACTTTGCATTGGGCTGGATATTTTTTCTAATCTCTAGGGGGGGGGCAGCTGCCCCTACCTGCCCCCCCTTGGCGACGCCCTTGACTCCCACCATTTTCTAAAGTCCTGTTATAGCTTCATCAGCAGCAGCCCGTATCAGTCAACTACTGGACTAAGACCCTGAGGCATGCCATTCAACACGATTCGCATTGCAAAAGGCCAGTCCCTGCCAGCAAACTTGTGCTGATCATCCCTCTAAATGTCTAAAGTTTTTGTTTTATGATAAAGGTACTAAAATATATATAAACTAAAATAAAACTATATGTACAAAATAGGTCGGTTGAACTATCTGAATGGCTAAGCATTACAGATAGTTCAACCGACCCCCGTTGTATGGCAATGTGCCCAAATTAATTAATTAATACTTTAATTAATTAATTAATAAACTGATTAAATTAAATGCATATGTATACAGCATGTCCACTTACTGGTCTCAACCTCAGTGATGCTTCCATTCCTCGCCGTCTCGTCTCCGTCGGCATTGGTTTCAATGACGGCACAGCAACCAGTGGACGGGTTGCCGTGCACACAGAATATCACCCGGCGCCCTTTGCTGGGAGTATCGGTGCCGTATGACGCTTTGCCATCTTTGAAGCTGGAAAAATGGAGATGGGGCTTTTAGAATAACATAATTATTCACTTTAAACGATAAAACCATCAGACTTATATATTTATTGCAAGTAAATAGATACCGCAGCCCAAATCAAGTGTCTTATTTTGTAAACGAATATGATCGTCTAATTGCCTGTTGTGATGTAACACTGAAGGAACTGATTGCTCGAACCTATGAACAGGTTCAAGCAATCAGTTCCTTCATTGTGAAAATAAAGTGATACGATCTAATAATGTGAAAGTAACTATGCAATAATTTAACAGCTTAAAATGCTAGTAGGGTAGGGTATAGTTTTTGTTTACAAAATAAGACACTTATTATATATTTTTTTGCAAATGAGCATTTTATTACATTTACACCACTTTGCAATGAAAAGGCGCCAACGCTCGTTAAAAAAAAGTGACCAAAAATCGTTTTTTTTTTAAACGCACCCATAGATAGACCCTCTTCTGCCGACCCTTCCTCCAGCATTCGCTCTATATGTTTATTTCGTGACTCTTCTTATTCATTCATTTGCTCTATGGAGAGTTTTGAGCACAAATTCAGCGGGAACTTACGACTGTCAAAATTGTATGAAAACTGACATTGCAAGACGGAACTCAAACTCCACCATCTAACGCAACAAATTAGGCCCTATTACCGAGGGGTCTAAAATGAGTGATTTCCGAGTTACGTTAATAACATTGATAAAAAAATCAATTTTCGCGATTTATGACCTTTTATTTTTGAGTTAATGGGAATTTTGGGCATGCATTTTTTAAGATAATCTCTACTTTATCAGCTTTTAGAAAAGTATTATTTTAATGCTCAGAGTGGACCAGTTTTTGAATATTAATTTTTTGGGGGGAACAAGTCAGAAAATTCCTAAATAAAATTAAAACTACCGTAACTCAGAAATCACTCATTTTCGACCCCTCATTAATAGGGGCTAATTTGTTGCAAACCACCTCTAGTATCACCCCTTTCAACGAATGTATCGAATTTCCAATCAGCCTGTATGCAAAATAAATTCTAGGTGTAACCTCCTACAACATCTAATAGTGAAAGCAAGGCAGACCCGCCATAGCATACGAAGAGTTCACTTCCGCAAACAATGCAAGTCACTGCCGACTTCAATTACCCGCAGGCTGATTTTGTAAAATGACAACTAGCGATCGGTTGCGAAATAGTCACGCGACCGGTTGCTAGTTGCATTTAGGAATTGGTATTTTGTAAGCAATCGCTAGAGAGTTTCGTCGCGGTCGCTGTCAAACGAATACGCCATAGACAACAGCGCCACTCGCGACCGCTCGGAAACAATCGGCAACTAAAGTGGCGGGAGTTGTCATTTCGTCAACAATCAACATTCATGTTGTGTTGTGATATTAATTGTTTTAAAAGTAAGTATAGTGATAAGTTTTTCATTGTTGTTCATTTATCATTGTTAAAACATAAATATGGAGTACCTATAAATATATAGAGCTTGTGTGAGTGAAATTAAAATTGTATTTATAGGATATGGAGTCATTATTGGAGTTCATGGCGACCCATCGCATCCTAGCCCAAGGGTTTGGTCTCTGGGCAAGGTCAAAAGACAACCAGAAGACGTTGTGGGAGGACCTTGCCGCAAGGTTGAACGCCCATGGCACTGGTGCCACCAAGAGTGGCGAGAGATGGAAACGAGTAAGTACCTACTATATACAGCTCTGTCTGGGGTTACGGAATCATGTAAAAACTACTAGACACATTTGGATGATGTTGAATAATGAATCACACCATGTGTGGAACCACATAGGTAATGTTACTACATTACACTTATTGATTTTCCCATGTGTAATTATCATAGTATCAAAGTTTATTTATGACGCGCGGTAATCGAACCCTCCACTTCTAAATGGAAAACAAGAATATTTAACCATTTATCAAAGAAAACATTTTTTGGGGGGAATTTGGAATATTGTTTTATAAAATATTTTCTTCTATATTTTCAGAAGTGGAGCCGAATGGGTAGTTGAGCTTGAACGGCGTCGAGTGGCTGCGGAAGAAAAATTAGCTAATGCTACTCATCTGATGGCACAGGCATCTCAAAAATGCCGAGATAGCACAGCTAATTGGCCAACCATCCAGGCATTCGCAGACACGGTGCGATTATTAGTAGAAAATTTAGTCAGTCAGTCACAGCGAACACAATTATAGGGGATGTCAGTAGTTTTTTTTCTATATTACTTACTTACCTACTCCTCTCATATTTCTACACATATTTTATCTCCATATTATTAAATTAATATTATTATATTTGCTAAAATCCCGTATTGCTGGTTATCTGATTGTTTCATAATGATTTCTGTTTATAACATAACAGTAAAGTGTGTGTGAACTTGACTAAACTAAAGAAAATAAACCAAATTTTATGTATCAAAATAGTTTTATTTACATTCAGGTATTTAATTTAAGTAGCATGGATCATGAATTTAACAAATGTACGAAGACTACAAGTTAGCTATGAGCACGAAAATAGTTTTTGTTTTTCTTCTTCTACTTGCGAAAAATGGAGCAAGTTCAGAAGACAGGTTCAGAAATAAAGTTTTAGATAACCTATAATGTTTTTTGAATAGGCCTTCTGACATTTGTAAGGGACGTGCAGTGTGCACGCGTTCGAAGATCTCGGTGGAGGCGAATAGTTGCAAGAGCCTGGTTTCTTCTCTCTTCCCTGGCTTTCTTCCTCCTCTACCATCGCATCAATTATCAAAAATGCTCGTGCCATTTTTTAACTAATACGAGCAGCATAAACAAACAGCACAGCCCTTTATTTCTATTCCTTATTGGCACTGATAGATACAATTTACATTTATTTCACTCATTTCACCAGTTTAACGTCTAAAACACAATATAAAATACGTAAATTCACTAATAAACTAAATAGCGATCGCACTTTTAGCGGTTGCTAATTCCAGTTGCTAGTTGCTCGCGAGTCGCGATTGCGTCGCTGTCAAAGTCTTACAAAATACGAATTTTAGATCTTTGTATGGCTTAGAAGCGACTAAGAAGCAACTTTAGTTCTCGAGTTGCTCCCTGGCGGCAGCACCGTCGGCCGGTCGCTAATCGCTGATACGTAATACGAATTTCACGTTTGACAGCAACTATTTCGAAATAGTCGCGATCGCTTAGCGATTGCTAGTTACAAAATCAGCCTGCCGGTCTCCCATTTCATAGCAATCGTACATAAATTGCTATTATACTCGTACCTAGCACATAAACACAATCATTACGAGCGGTTGATAGAATTTAAGTTGTTTACATCGCAACACTGTAGTTGCAACTATATTATTCCTCAGAATTTGAATTACGCATTATCCATGC
Source organism: Tachystola acroxantha (assembly GCA_963506565.1). Taxonomy (NCBI): domain Eukaryota; kingdom Metazoa; phylum Arthropoda; class Insecta; order Lepidoptera; family Oecophoridae; genus Tachystola; species Tachystola acroxantha. Next base: position 14,727,049 of record OY735872.1, on the reverse strand, counting down.
TCGGTGAATAACATGATGAAAAAATTATTCATCGTGTTCAATCAGAATTTTTTCATCACGTTCTAATTCTAATATTATTATTCCTGCTCTTTCTAAACACCATTTAATTTAGAACATGATGAAAAAATTATTGCTGTGGGCAGGACTTGAACCTGCGACCTTGTCATTCCGTGACACGTTCTTACCAACTGAGCCACCACAGGCCACGCCATGCCCACCGAAAATCTTCATCGTATTATGCAACTCCAAATCATGTTTCTAACCGAATGTTAAACATGGTTGTCGGAATACTACTACTATTGTCCGATAGATGGAGTTGCGTAACATACCCTTTAAGTATGTATAATACTCAGAATTTGAATTACGCATTATCCATGCTCGGTGAATAAATTAGAACATGATGAAAAAATTATTCATCATGTTCAATCAGAATTTGTTCATCATGTTCTAATATATTATTCCTGCTCTTTCTAAACACCACTTAATTTAGAACAAATTTTTTTTTTGTTTTTTCATTTATTCTTCTTGTATTTCCAGCTCCTCTATTTTATTATTCTTAATTTCCATGAATAGTCGGTTGCTTATAGCGATAAGGTTGCTAAAATTGTACATTAAACGTGTATGGACATAATATTTTGATAATGGCAAATGTAAGTTGGTCTCTAAATCTAGTTTATATTTTCGTTAGAGCAAAGTTACAGGGTTTAAAGTTGCGTTGCACGGAATCTTCGGTTGAGTCCACTCGCACTTGGTCGGGTTTTTTTTTGCATTTACACCACTTTGCAAGGAAAAGGTGCCAATGTAGACTTATTATAAACGTACGATGTTCACAATTTTCCGGTAGCAACGCAAACGAAACGAATGCGCTCATTTTCATTCAGATACTGTTATGTTATACAAACATGTTGAGGATTAAGATAAATGTGCTAATAATGATGTTATCACGGCGCTATCAAGCAACACTGTAGCAGAACAGACGTAAATAATGCCAAACCTTTATTAATTGAGTTGATTTAAATTATCGATAAAGTAAAAAGACACATGTGAATAATAATTATAATAATAATAACCAATAGCCCCAATTAAGTTGTAATTTTAAAATCACTGCAATAGTGTATGCACCTGACGGGGTCTGTCATTGAGTGCAGTCAGATGCGCTCAGAGACGGGTCCCGCTAGGTGCATCACATATCCCTTTAAATTAAAGTTATCTAAGTCCTCTACGCGTTGGACCTATGTCTCCGTGCAAGCCTTTCAAAGGACCGGGTTTTCTTAAACCCGTGATACCTGGAGAGATACATAATAATAATAATGATACTCAATTAAAAGATGTATACTGCTGAGAGTTTAGTCACTTCTCTTCAGCATTTTTGCCACTTTTCTCTTTAGCATGAAGGAAAAAAGCTATGGACAGAAAAAAAAAATATTTACAATAAATTCAACTCAGTATCAAAAAAAAAATTTATGTGCATCGCTGAGCCTTGGACTTTTTAATTTAAAAAAAACATTAAAAAGCTCCTTCCCAAAACTGTCTATGAACCTCGGCCTATCTCTCTTCATCATGCACTAAACTCGAACCGGAAGTAGTTCCGATAACTAAAGGTTCTATCAAGGTCTGTCGGGTCAACAAACTGTACCTGCCGAATAACACTGCCCTGTATATGATTGAGTAAGTCGGAACTGATAGTCGCGTTTTTAATAAGCGCTTTTATTGAGATTATGATAAGCCGGCGTCATGTTGATAACCGTGTCGATCGAATATCTATACATATAATAAGACTGTAAAAAAGTTGTGTCTGTACATTGGATATTTTTTGAAAAGAATAATTGTAATGTGTTTTAGGATCGATACTGATGCCAAAACACTAATTTTTAGAATTTTTGTCTGTTTGTCTGTGACTTTGTGCAAGTATCACGCCATAACTACTGAAGGGATTTTGATGGGAGTTTCACTAGGAGATAGCTGAAATATCCGGACAGCTCATAGGCTATAAGCCATGTCGGTATGTGGTGTGGAAACAAGGATCCAGAGAGGAAGATCTGCCTCCTGATCTCCTCCTCCTCTACGCAAACGAAGTTACGGGGTACAGCTAGTTAACAATAAAATTACCTAGTACCTAGTGATATGAAACAATTGGCAAGGTCTAAAAATTATCTCTCTGACCATTGATCTCCTATAAACAACTAGATACACAGTCTGGCTTCTAAAAATGTCCGAGTGCAAAGAAGGTCCAAACGGATGAATGGACATGGTCATTTGCTTTACATTTTTAAATACCTAGACTCCGAGACAGGGATGTAACGCAATTAATAAGACCGGCTTGCAAAAGTTCTCTTTGTGCAAAAAATTGTTTTAATATGACGATAAAAATCTATAATTACTTACCGACTAATTTAAGAGAACTGCCATTAAGACATTTTAAGGTAAAATTATATAAATGGTTACTAGACAAATGCTATTATAACATGAATGAATTTATAAACAATAATAATTGACTTTGTAATTAATTAATTTATTTGTGACATATTTAATATTTATTTGACATGGTGTATTTAATAATTGGTTTCATTTTGGAATATTTGGCAATATTTTTTTCTGACATTTTCAATTTTTTTTTAGTATGCCCGTAATATTTTGTGTTAATGTAATATTGGGGAAAAGTAGACTCCCACTGTGAAAGTGTTGCATGCCAAACATTTGGCGAAACATGTACGTACAATGTTTACAACTGCCATCTTTTATACCGTGTTACGAGCAAATAAACTCATTTCAGTTCATTTATTGGACATTATTTGGACGTTAACAATGGACCCTTATGTAGACGTATCTAGTTGTTTATAGGAGATCAATGTCTCTGGCGTAGAATTTTTTTCGTAGATAAATTCCGAGAAAAAAAACGTTTTCTGTAAAATTAGGCATTCCGGAAGTTCTGTGGCTCTGACGTAGTAGGCAAAGGGAATCTAACCTATACAGCCAAGTAATACATTGTATTTTTGTTTGTAACACTTTTTTAATGCTTTCTAGGTAGTAGTCATCGTCGCTTACGTTATTAATTTTTAAATAATGAATACGACGTTATTTTAATAAAAGAAAAAAATATGGCTCCCTTAAGTTTACCTATATTTTCATAATAAAGGAGGGTAATTTTTTTTTACCTTATTATATCAATTAACAATGTACTTAGAAGAATTTAGAACTAGTCTGTCATTGTCACATATAAGGAAGAGGAAATACTTATTTATTGTATTTTATCATCACACTATGATAAGAAAACCGATAAGTTATTATTCATTTTCAAATGAGTGAAGGCAAACCAATTAACAAAAATATAACTTGTCTAATTATTCTAATATAATGCAACCAATATTCTTTTAAAAACTGGTAGGACGCGATTCTTTACTACAATATGTTTGCATCATTGATCTCCTATAAACAACTAGATACACAGTCTTGCCTTGTAAAAATGTCCGAGCGCAAAGAAGGTTCAAACGGATGAAGAGACCCTCATTTGCTTTATTGGACATTATGTGGACGTTAACAATGGACCCTTATTTGAACGTTTTTTAAATTGTTTTAGTAAGACCTTTGTGTATTTAGTTGTTTATAGGAGATCAATTAATTACTGACTGATTAAAAACCTTTATTGGCAACAAGTGGCAAATGTTAGAGTTGAGGAAGAAGTTTCATCTTACGTAGAAATAGTGAGAGGTGTAAGGCAAGGTTGTATTCTCTCACCCTTGTTATTTAATATATACGCCGAAGCTATCTTCTCAGAAGCCCTGGAAAAGATGCCAGAAGGAATAGTTGTCAACGGCGAGGTTATTAATAACATTCGATATGCTGATGACACTATCTTAATCGCGGATAGTCTTGAAGGCCTGCAGTTACTCGTAGACCGCGTACAACAAACCAGTGCTGACTACGGTATCAATATCAACTGCAAAAAGACGAAATACATGACAGTGGGTCGATTACCTGATCCCAATTCATTCTTAACCATAAACGGTAACACTTTGGAACGCGTCAACCGATACAGATACCTAGGTGCGATGGTAAATGACACGGGTGACCACTGCTTGGAAATAAAGTGCAGAATTGAACAAGCTAGAAATGCATTCCGTAAAATGGATAAGATTCTCTGCGATCGTAGACTAAATCTTAAACTACGCACTAGAATCGCTAGATGTTATGTGTTTTCGGTACTCCTTTATGGGGCTGAGACTTGGACGCTTACTAAGCTAATGAGTGAGAAAGTGGAACCGTTCGAAATGTGGGTGTATCGAAGAATGCTGAAGATCTCGTGGATACAGCGAGTTCGAAATGAGACAGTGCTACAGAGAATGGGCAAAGAGGTGGAAATTCTTAAGACCATTAAAAAACGGAAACTCCAATATCTAGGTCACATAATGAGGAATAAAAAGTACGATCTTCTACAACTGATTCTTCAGGGAAAGATCCAGGGCAGAAGAAGGCCAGGTAGAAGGAGAATATCATGGCTCAGGAACTTACGCCAATGGTACGGCAAGAGTACCAGGTCTCTGTTCCGTGCGGCGTTGTCGAGAGTGCAGATTGCCATAATGATCGCCAACCTTCGTAAGAAGACGGCACCATAAGAAGAAGAAGGAGATCAATGGTTTGCATGTTTTAATAAACGATAAGAAACCGTATGTCATTCATGTGTTAAAACGATGTGAATTATAAATATCATAGAACCTCGCGATTATCATTCAGCTTTGACTTTAAGACCGATGTTCACAGATAGTTTTGAGTGCGAACTGTCAGTTTTCATACAATTACGACAGTCGCAAGTGCGAACTCATGCTGCCAAATGGTCTCATGGGGTAGAGACGCTGGGTCCGCGGGGGCCGGGAGCGCTGGAAATTTTGAAAGATCTGTCGGGGCGGCTCGTGGAGTCTACACGTGACCAAAAAGCTGGCCTGTATTTCGCCCAAAGGATCAGCCTAGCGATCCAGAGGGGAAATGCCGCCAGCATTTTGGGCACGTTGCCGGACAACGGGGATCGGTTGAACTATCTGTAATGCTAAGCCATTCAGATAGTTCAACCGACCTATTGTATATATAGTTTTTAGTTTAGTTTATATTTTCTAGGTTAACATTATAATAGTTATTATTATTTTTTATTGTTTTATGAATAAATACCTTGCTGCCAAAACGATCTGTTAATATCGAACTAAGACACGTGACGGTATTGGGTTCTAGAAATGCTGTCTTTTATTTTAAAATCCACAATCAGAAGGCAATTATTTCTTGAACTATGTATAGCTGTTGTAACAGCTCTCTGTTGCTCCCATGACCGACTGGACATTGGCAGAGTTCTTCAGATAGGCGACATAAAACAAATAAGTTAAGGCTTCGTATCCTCATATTTTCAGTTTTACTACGAAGGCTACGGACTAGTAAAATTAAACGTCTGAAAAAAATATATAGCAAACTTGGGGTGTCTATTTAGAGACTGATGAATACCGATACAAGATTGGACAAACTTCGCTCGATAGAAAAAAAAATCGCAAACATACCCATTCCATGTCTTTTAAAATGACCGAAATAGTTATTTATACAAAATATATATCAAAATGTGGGGTACTATAAATACGAGAGCTTGTTTTTAAAAAATCTGATTATTGTTGGCGTATTTTTATTTCCCTGCCAAAATTCATAAAAATACGAATATTGAGGCACTGCGCCGTGCTCTTCACTCCGCCGCTGCGGGGCATCGTGTGTCTTACTCTTGCTTTTGCCACCATATAGCGCCTTAAGATAAGGTTATGTCAATCTCATCTACTTAATGGTTCACACAAATCCTTTTTTTTCAACAACGAATGGAACCCAGGTCACATAGAAGCAGAGGCGGATTAAATGTCGCCAGCGCCCTACGCTAGCATCACACCGGCGCCTCTCGGCTTTTGTCATACCAACTTCTGTTATGGAATCTGGCGATGCAGGTGTAATAAAGTAGACGGGGCGCACTTAGGAAGCTCTAAAGGTGGATTTAAAATCACAAAAAACACTGAAAACGACATAATATTAGCGAATTCGTGGCAATGTCTGGCGTCAAAACGCAGGGGATATCAGAGTCCGAATCTAGCTTTATATTATGACTTTTTTTATTTTAAATAGGTACTTATTTTGGGTTTTCGTTAACTATATTTGTTAGTTTCAATAAAGTGAAGTATAAATGTTTTTCGTTTTTTTTCCATTAGCAATATGAAAGGATGATTATTTTTGTTAGCGAGAGGTTAAGAAGGGGTCAGCACCGGAGGGATCTATGCATAAACTAAACAAGTTAGGAAGATGATAAATAGGAAATGGATAAATGAGGAATGGACCCTTTAGGAAGTGGACGAATTAGGATTTGAAAGATGACTATTTATGAAAAGGACGTTATAGGAGTGGACGAAATACGAAGTGGTCAACTTCGGAAATAGACAAGTCAGGAAGTGGACCAAACCGCCCTGAAGGAACTAAACGCTTTCCGTGCGCGCCCCTTTGTGACCTCGCACCCCTAGGCACGTGCCTAGTTTGCCTTTAGGATAATCCGCTACTGCATAGAAGGCAGGTTACACTACCGACAAGACCAACTAGAAGATTGTCTTATCATTAGGAAGGCTACCACTTAGAGTCGTTAAGTAAATGAGTAAATGTAAGCACTTACAATAATAACGGCTTCTGATCTTCCGCCATATTTTAATACACCTTTATCAAACAAAAATCCAAATGAAAACAGTTTTAAGTACACTAAAAACCACTGAGAATCTTTCTGCGGTATAACTATTGCATTTTGTCTAACTAATTTTGAATTTAACCCTTTGAACGCACGTGGGTCACGGAATCTGGTCTCCGAAGGACGATATATGTCAGTAGTATCACATGCCCGACAGAGAACTAATTTCTATCGTCGATCGGCTCGTTATCTAAAATACATCGGCTATCATGCACCGGGGCGCTCCTTAGTACATTATAATGTCCCCGAGATAACAAATTACGCTCGGCAAATACTACTGGGGCGATAAGACTACGTGGATATGCCTTCTCTATATTTATGAAGCTCAATGTCTGTGTGTTTGTCTGGGTAAATGAATTCAACACATTAATTCGACACCCTGTATAGGTATAAACTCACGCACGACAGACGACAGAATTGCGTCTGCCACATTCATTGCAGCGAAATGGCTTACCACCGCCCGCTTTTCGCCACTATGACAGTCTAAGTCAAGACGAGATGGGTGGCGAACCTCATCGCCGTCTTTTTAAAGTTGACAAGTATGTATTGAAAATTAAATTATTTATTTTATTAATGGACTCGACAGTTGCCAATGTCATGTTACAGAAAATTCAAAATATCATATAGTCCTCTCTTCATCCAGGGGAGTCGACGTAACGTCATCACTCTGGACGAAGCAGCTCGACAGTCACGTTCACTCCCGAGTTAGTAGTGAGACTCTTGACCATAGCGCCAAACTTCAGATTTTACAAAACACTTGAAAAATAACATATTTACAGGCTTTGAATTACGCATTATCCATGCTCAGTGAATAAATTAGAACATGATGAAAAAATTCTTGTGTTGTCACGGAATGACAAGGTCGCAGTTGAAGTCCTGCCCACGGCAAGAATTTTTTCATCATGTTCTAATATTTGCAGGCATTTAACAATCAAAATTAATTTACAATAATAACTAAGTACCTACGATGAATAATAACTAAATTATTATCTTTATTGCAAAAAAAACTAACTACTACAAAATAAAACTAACTTAATATCTATATAAAAAAATACTTATGAAATAAAACTACAAACTAAAGAACGAACACGTCGTCGAGGTCCCCGTTCTGTGGCATGGTGCCCAGGACGCTGGCAGCATTTCCTCGCTGTATGGCAATACTTAAACGCTGAGCGAGGTAGCTGCCAGCTCTGGGATCACCCGAGATGTGGACCAACTGGGTAGACAGCTCGTGGATGATGCCTTTTGAATATATACTAAATTATTCTATTTTTACAATGGTAATCAATGTTTGTTATGCGCGGGCAAAGAAATATTTTTACTTGCGAGTAAAACCGCGGCCTAATGCTTGTAAAAGACAAATAATTGTATGTTTGTTTATTGCTTGCATTTGAAGATAATTACAACTATTTGGAGAGTTGAAATTTTGGATGCAACCGAAATAAAGTAACAGAGTATAAGTACTTACCTTCTACTAATGAAGAAATAACACTAACCTATCGTTCGTTTTTAACCCTAAAAACGAACTTCTCCGTACATCAAGCGGAAAAAAGGAACCCTTATAGGATCACTGTGTTGTCTGTCTGTCAAGACCTATATCTCAGAAACGCGTGGACGGATCAAGTTGAAATTAATACCCAATACTCAGGTCTGCAACCTCATGCAGCCGTGAATAAATCAAACCTCTACAGCAACCTAATCAAAATAATCCTAATCAAAAACGCGAGAAACTAATAACCTATAGGGTACTTCCCGTAGAATCATGAAATGACATTGCCACATTATAATGGAGCTTTGCCCCACCTACAAAACTACGTGACCATTTAAGCTGTACCTATCATTTTGTTGGGGACTTATTACAGGTTTCATATCGCACAATCATAATCAGTATCATTTTCTACTACTCTCGCAACTCCTATAGAAGAATAACAAAAATAATGAACAAATCGCTTCGATTTCATACTATTTTCTGAATTCATAATTAAGCTGTTTTTTTCGACTCGCTAGATGTACAAGACTTTGTTTTAGACCAATAATTTTAATAAAAGAACGGAGATATACATTTATTAGTTATCTTGTACATCTTGCGGTTAATGGTGGGGCAGAATCTGGCATTGTCATTTGGCAAGAAGCTAGGTCTTATATCACAAGTAAAGGAAAAAATCCGAAAACTGTTAATTTAGATAAGTTTGTCCCTAAATCTAGTTTCTATTTTCGTTAGAGCAAATGTTATGGTGAGTTGCACGGAGCCCTAGGTGCGCGAGTCCGAGAGTCAGTATATGCCATGAGTTACCAAAGCGACTGCAGGCAAGTTGCAACCCTGGACAACTCAGCAGTTCACTCCTGTAGTACCCAGGTAGGGGCAGCTGCCCCCCCCCCCCCCCCCCCCCCCCGGATAATGTTGACGTCCCTACTAAGTATCTTATCTAGTACTTTTATCGATATAAATTAAGAAAACGAATTTTTTGCCATTTGTTTGCAATGCAATATTTTTAAATTCCGCGGCGCGTTCATTCTTTCTATAAGCACCTAGCTTATAAAAAATCTGATGTGACCAAACCTATTTGTGAGAGTTATTCAGGCCGCCCGTAGGCCTCTGTCTGACGTGGCCTAACGACTGCTTTCAAACGACAACTTGCGTGCGGCCCTGAAGGGGCTCAGATGAAAGTGTCACTAGTGGTCACCTATTCAGCTACTCACCACGTCCAACGTTGCTTAACTTGTACGATCGTTTTCTACGAGCCCCTCATGCCATAAATGAAAGCGCGGAAACGTGCAAATATTTTCGTACGTTTATCTTGGTAAATATTTATTCGGGTTTGTATCGTATTTCCGGCGTAAAAGTGGAAGGGACTTGTTTTTTTAGTTAACTTTTTCCTTATAAGTACGGACAACAGCAGATCAAAGGCAACACTTGCAGTACGATTTTAAATCTTACGACGCAGAGAACGATCCAAAGTGTTAGGGTAGCTACACACATAGTCGGGCCGGCCTAACACGTTCATGGACAGTGGCGGCATATGCCGTACTTTGAGTATTCGGAAAATGACAGTACGGCGTATGACGTAGTATTTTGATGCATTTAAAAAGACACAACGGCATCTCCCGCGGCGTTCGTAGGCGGTTTTCTTTGTGGAGCGGTCCCACTGTCATTCTGTGTAGAAAATAGGTATGTGTACTGTCAAAAATAAAGGTTGTAGGTACATTTTTGTCGGTCTTGACACGCACGTACTTAGAATCCCCCACGGTTATGACAGTAGTTGAGAATTTTCACTGTCATTTCGTAATTTCTACTGTCCATGAACGTGTCGGCACTAATCGGCACAGCCGGGCGGTAAAAATCCGATACAAAATGGCTAATTTATTTATTTATTTATTATGGAAAACATACAGCTTTAATGATACTTATGAATAGAGACTAAAATTAACACATTAGCCAATAAAGTTTTCACTGCTAGTTAAACAGCCGAACTAATACTGCCGAACCGACTATGCCGGCCCGACTATGTGTGCTACCCTTACACTTGATCTGCTATTAGCGTACGAACGTAGGTAAGACGAAGGGAGCGTTTTCAATTCGTGTATTTATTTATTTTCGGCACAGTAACAGAACACAAATTATTACAGTGTAGAGAATCTTATATAACGTACTACATTAAAAATTGCATTCCAATAATAACTATGCACAACATTTAAATCATCATCATCAGCCCGTATCAGTCCACGCAGGCCTCTCCCAAAGTACGCCACTCAACCCTACTCTCGGCCCTCTGCATCCAGTCCCTGCCAGCCATCTTGCGAAGGTCATCCCTCCATCTGGTCGGAGGGCGTCCCACGCTACGTTTACCCATTCGAGAACTCGTCTACCCCATCGGTTATTGGTTCTACGACCAGTGACCAGCCCACTGACACTTCAGTTTACTGATTCTATGAGCAATGTCAACCACTTTTGTCTTCTGGCGGATATACTAGCTTCTTATTCTAACAGAGATATGCTAAGCATAGCTCTTTCCATAGCTCGCTGAGCATTTACATAAAACAGTTAATTAAATTGTACATATTGAATTGTTTGAAAGTGGTGATATGTTTACTGACAGTAGCGATGTAGTAAGTCCATTAAATTAAAACTATATTAAAAATATTTCAATATAAGTGAGTACTTACCGACAAAAAATTCCATCGACCGATACGAACGGCATTTCATAAAAACATACGAAGATGTTTTTGTTACACTATTTCTTTTTATATTTTTTAATATGTTGGATAGCCTACAATCCAAATGTCTAATATTTTTTTATAAATGAAACTAAGAATATTGTGACCACATCGCATTATAAAATAAATACTAGTAAATTAATAATTATAATAGGATATTGAAGACATCAAGACTGTATTAAAATTAATTTCTTTTACAAAAAGAATTTTAAACTGTTTTTAGGCAAGGTTTTTTTTTCTAGGTAGTTTTAAAGTATTTTTAGGTAGTATTATTAGTTTGTTTAGTTTAGTTTTAGTATATTTGTTTTTATTTCATTTATGTAGTCTTGTTTCATTAATTAAAAAGAATTTTTATATTTTGCAAGTCAACCTGCGGTATTTCTTGCTTTTACCACTACACATTGTTTATAAGCTTTTTTCTTCGAAATATCTTTTAAAAAAGTAGGTAGGTATTGAATGCTACTATTGTAGTACAAAAATGTGTAAAATACGATCCCCAAGATACTTTTAAACAAAAGACTAGATACCTTGATATGGTCACAAAAGTTTGTCTACCCCACTCGTAAATAAAACCAGTGCCTAATCTAGGAAGGTCGCAAATTCACCATGCGCCCTCCCTTTTAATAATTAACGCATCTTTTCAGATTCTACTTGCATCAATTTATCTCTTTCGTTTATTGTCTGATCTTCGTTTCCCTGCATCATTATTACAATATAATTTTGGTACTTACATAATTAGGTGTAAATAAGTATAATTAATAAATAAATCATACTAACAACAAAAAACTGGTATTAACTGGTTTTATTCGTTGTGGATCATGTAGGTACGTATGGCGACTTCCCCTGATGACCTATTTCTCATCAGTGAGGACAGTTGAATAGGCTGATAATGTTTATTTTTATTTAAGTACCTAATTAATCCTATATCTGGTAAGTTTCCTCTCCTTAGCGTTTGCACCTTTTCCTTGCAAAGTAGTGTAAGTAAATGTAAATTCAAAAATGTTGACGTGCAAAAATGTCACAACGTGCTTACTTGCAATAAAGAGAATTGACTTTGACTTTGGTTATTCCATATTCATTTCGGCTCGTCGACTAGTTGCGAGTACACGTTGAAAACGATCGTTCAAATTAGCAACGTTGGGCGAGGTCAGGACCTAGATTCTTGCAACGGCCGGAGTCGCCTTGGTGGTGGATAGAATCCGGAGGCTGGGCCTTGAGGTGGCCCTAAATAAATCTGAGGCCCTTTGTTTCCATGGGCCTCGAAAATCGCCACCGGCGGGGTCGCAACTTGTGGTGTGTGGAGTCCCGATCGGCGTCAAGTCCACGATGCGGTACCTAGGCGTCATCCTTGATAGCCGGTGGGATTTCAAGGAGCATTTCAAGCGCTTAGCGCCCAAACTGATCAAGACAGCTGCAGCTCTCGGACGGTTTCTGCCTAACCTGGGTGGGCCTAACGGGTCTTGCCGACGGCTGTACACGGGTGTGGTTCGGTCAATGGCACTCTATGGCGCGCCGATATGGGCAGACGCCCTGAACGCCCATAACAAGACTCTCATGCGAAAGCCGCAACGGGTCATGGCTATCAGGGTCGCGAGAGGCTATCGCACCATATCCTGCGAGGCGGCGTGCGTATTGGCCGGGACCCCGCCCTGGGACTTAGACGCAGAGGTGCTGGCGGACGCCTACTGGCGGGCCGCACAGGCAAAGGAGATGGGCGAACATCCATGTCCGGAGGAGAGTAGGCGATGTAAACAGGAATCGCAAAAGGCCCTCCTTAGGAAGTGGATGGAGAGATTGAAGGAGCCGAGTGCCGGCCAACAAACCGTGGAGGCGGTGCGACCCGTCCTGGAAGGATGGGTCGACAGGCGACATGGTGTGCTCACTTTCCGCCTCGTGCAGGTTCTCTCGGGACACGGTTGTTTCGGGAGATACCTGTGTAACGTTGCGGGTGGGGAGCCCACCATGAAATGCCACCATTGTGAGTGCGCCGAGGATACGGCGCACCACACATTAGCTGAATGCCCCGCATGGGCGGAGCAACGCTCTGCGCTTGTCGCGGCAGTGGGAGCCGACCTGTCGCTGTCGGCCATAGTTAAAACTATGGTGGACAGCGGCGGGTCGTGGGACGCGGTGGTCGCCTTCTGTGAACAAGTAATTTCGCAGAAGGAGGCGGCGGAGAGGGCAAGAGAGGTTGATCCATTGTCCGAACGAATCCGCCGCAGGAGAGTCGGGCGGAGGAGGCTGGCGTATGCCCGTAACCTCCCCCCATAATGAGGGCTTCCGGGCGAGTGGACACGGGGTAGTCCAACGCTCGGTAACAGGTCCTCGAGTTGGTTGGCGTGCATGTGTTCCAGCACACCGCTAACAGTCGGATGGGGTCAAAGACCCCCGAGAAGGGTCCCCCCGGACACACAGCCGGCGTAGTCGCGGAAGTAATTCGCAAGTCTCCCCGTGACTCCGTCATAGGGCGGCGAGACGGAACACCGAGGGGTTTTTAGTCGGTAAGAGTCCGACATAACCATCCTCGCCTCCCCGTGGCAAGGAGGTATCATAATATCTGGATGATTTTCCCCCCGAAAAAAAAAAAAAAAAAAAAGGTCAGGACCTAGATGGGTGACCGCTAGTGACACTTTCATCTGAGCCCCTCCGTACCTCGGAAAGCACGTTAAGCAGTTGGTCTCGGTTGCTGTCACTTGACAGCAGTCACGTCAGAGGCCTACGGGCGGCCCGAATAACTTTGACTAATAAGTTTGGTTACTAAACCACACGAAAAAAGAAGAAGAAGAAAGAAAGATATTCATTTTATTTTTTTATACTTACATGGTTTGTATACTTACATATTAATTAAAAATAAATAAATATCGAGACATCAATAATAAATGCTTAACACGGTAATTCCCGTTTTATCTGATTAATATTCATTTCATTCTCATTTATTATTAGGAATATTCATTAAAATCTATAAAACTTACATTAGACCCCTACTCGAATATGGCTTCCAGGTATGGAATCCCTACTTTGTGAAGGATATAGACCTCCTAGAGAGTGTGCAGAGGAAAGCAACTAAAATCCCATTCACCTTAAGACGGAAGCCCTACGAAGAGAGACTGAGGATATTGCAGCTCACCACATTGAAGGAGAGAAGACTGAGAGGAGATTTGATCGAAACATTTAAAATCATGACCTTCAGATACAACCTTCCAGACTTCAATAAGGCAATGTTTAATATGACAGACACACGACCGTTGCGAGGACACCACATGAAATTAGACTGCACCACCTTCAGCACCAATGTCGCTCGTCACTTCCTGAGCAACAGTGTTGTTCAGGTCTGGAACTCACTTCCAGACGACGTTGTCTCTGCCGTCTCAGTTAACGCATTCAAAAACAAATTGGACAGTTATTTTAAAATCATTAACAAGAACAATACCACTAAGTGATAGACTTTACAAACACTGTGAAGTGGACATATCAGCGATGAGCTGCCTGTCCATAATTAAATAATAATAATAATTATTTGCGCCCCCTATAACATTCAGCGCCTACACCTTCAGTCCTGTCCTGTCGCCCTCTAAGGGCCTATGCCCTATTGTGCTACCCCTTAGCTACGGTGATACAAACACTCGACTGTTTGAGTACCGTATTATCGAACAATACAAACAGAAGGCCACTGTCAGGCCAGTATCTAATTGTAATTGTCAGTACATTTTCAACTTCAATCACTTAGCGATAAGTTTTAGTTTTACTTGGATTCAGCGTATAAGTTGTCTAATCTGCACAATTAACGAGTCTCGCTACAAGCTCGGGAGTGGACGTGACTGTCGAGCTGCTTCGTCCAGAGTGATGACGCTACGGCGTCTCCTCTGGATGAAGACATGAAGACGCGGCTACCCAGGGTGAAGACGCTACTGCGACTCCCCTGAAGAATGAGTAGACAATGATGGTACAGTCGACAGCAGATCAATGGTAACACTTTTTACTTTTGACAGTTCTTATTATTTGCGTCGTAAGACTTGAAATCGTACTGCAAGTGTTACCATTGGCAAATCGACTGTACATGACATTGGCAAATGACGAACTGTCGAGTCCATTAACAGAATAAATAAATAAGTGTAGGGACTGAAGCTTGAACCGTGGACTGACTTTAAATTACGTTTAGGAACGTAAATATGTGCAAAAACGGTTTACTAAATCCAGAGAAATTGGAGATCTATTATTGGTTCCGTATGTTACACTAGCGCCACCTAGTTTGCAGGGGCCCATTTTGGTTTTATCTTCACGAGACTTTTGGTGTTGTAAGAAATTAATAATTCAAAGACCAACTCTAAATTAGGTTTACATAAAATGATGATTGCTCATACATGGTAGAACTAGGTAATAAAATACGTAATTTACCTACATTTTTGTCAAATTGTAATGTAATAAGTATAGAAATATTGAATCTAGATCCTGACCTGACCTTATTGACCTAAAACTTCATTTAAATACTAAAAAGGATGTTTATTAAGTGTGACATAACAATATAATGTAAGCATGGGCGTACATCAGATTTTTTTAAGCTATAGGTGCTTATAGAAATAGGGGCAGAAAGACCGATTTACACTTTACAATTTATTTTATATTTTGAACTATTTACATTTGCAAATCAAAATGCTAATCGGACACCAGTGGGGCTATTACGGTTCTCAAAACGATCAAATCATACCATGTCATAGCGCGCATGACAGGGACAGTGCTATTGCGTTGGTATAGCGGCGTCTCTGTTCAGCGCTTTATGATTTCGTCGATCATGTAGTTAATATACAATTAACCTACAGAACCGTAATAGCGGGTCAGATCAGCCGTATTACCGTTCTCAAAACGTAGAAATTATACCATGTCATGGCGCGCCAAACAGAGACGCCGTTACACCAATGCCATAGCACTGTCCCTTTCACGGCCGCTATGACATGGTATGATTTGATCGTTTTGAGAACCGTAATAGACCCACAGTTTTTCTTCTAAACAGTGAAAATTTTAATTTTTTTTGTCATCCACTTTTTATTTTCCAACAGGGCCCCATATTCTTGTGTGCCCAAGGGCCCCGGAATGACTTAAGACGGCCCTGCTCGCAAGATAACATTATGCATATTGTCACATCCGCTCATGTCCACTCATTGACCCAATTCCATTTTAGATAGCATAACGCCAATAAGTATCATCTAATTGAATCATTTGCTTGTTTGCCTAGCAATTTATGTTAATTCCACAAACCTACTAATATTGTATACTTACTAGAATCAAACGTGATGGCACAAAGGTAAATAAAAAACAAATTGCATGGTGACTAAATACGTACAGTTGACAACAAAGAAAATTAAACAGCCTCAATAAGTTTGAGATTTTCTCAAAATCTACTGGACAGATTGTAAAAATTATTTTACTAGTTGATAGTTTAGAGTAAACACTATGTACAGTCTATGACAGCAGATCAATGGTAAAAGTTGCAGTACGATTTCAAGTATTACAACGCAAATGTTAAGAATCCTAAAATCTAATGGAATTGGTATTAGAAAAGATGATGACGATGGAAATGTTATTAGGCTCTATGATCTTTTGGCGCATTTGCCTTACTAAAAACGCAACAACAACTGTCAATCTCACTCTCGCTCGAGGTTCGCTTTTCGCGCGAAAAACCGGTGGTGGTAATTGTGATTCGAATTGGTCAGAAATGTGGTGCTCATTGATGTAACTCAGAGAATGTTGATGTGGGCAGTGTTGCTGTGGGATGGTTCAGGTGGTCCTATCTTTGTGACGACAGCGGAGCTGCAATTCGGTGAGATCAATCCAATCTAGTATTCCTTGCCATCTCCCAGAGGCCCAGAGACCATACCTCGTAGGGTGGCTGCCTTTTACACAAATAATAATAACTGTCAAAAGTAAAAAGTGTTACCATTGATCTGCTGTCGACTGTACTAATTGTAAAGAATTTTCGAAAATCAGACAAGTAAGTAAACTGAAGCCCAAATCAAGTGTCTTATTTTGTAAATAAAATCTACCCTACCCTACTAACATTTTAAGCTGTTCTGTGATTATTGCATAGTTATTTTCACATTATTAGATCGGATCACTTTATTTTCACAATGATGAACAGGTTCGATCAATTACTTCCTTTAGTGTTACATCACAACAGTTAATTAATTATGTTTTGATATTTTCTTGCATATGCGCCATGCGAAACGAAAATCTAAATGATAAATTGCACAATTACTGGATAGATGTCGCTACCGTCCCTCAGACGAGAATATGGAGACAAAATTCACGATCTGGATACGAATCACGATGGCTCTGTTGGAATAGAGCGTGCCACGGAATGGCGAGGTCCCGGGTTCGAATCCCGGTCGTGATGAAAATTTTTCTCCATTTATCATTTAGTTAATTATGTAGACGATCATATTTCTTTATAAAATACCTTGATTTGGGCTACTTATATAGAAAGAAGGTAGGTACTTTTATAGAAAATCTCAATCTTTAAAACTCTCCTATATACTTTTATCTGTGTAAGACCGTACAAATCGTAACTATATACTTACTCGTATATAGGTAGCTATTTACTTACCAAACTTTTTTGTAGAATTTTTTATATTCTCAAACAGTAACTTCAATGTTTAACTCAAACATAGAGATGATACTGCAGAAATCTGAGACTAAAATTCGACATAATAATATGACGTCAACGTGACGTCAACCCCATCCCGCCGCCGCCGCCGCCACCGTGGCGAAATGGATACCGCGCCAGGCTGCGTAGCCGACGGTGTAGGGTTCGACGGTGTAGGGTGTAGTTTTCTCTGCTTGTGTCATTTTTTTGTGTAAAATTATTCCCAAGGGGAAAGGCAAAGCCAACTAGGGCATACAGCCTGGTCTGATGTTAATAGAATGTCTGAATTCTTATAAATTCACTTACAACACTGCTCTCCCTTTCGCGGGTTTGCTGGTAGAAATCTCTTTTGAGATAAGCTCGCCCTTTGTGCCAATATGTTTCTCTTGTAATTTTATTTATGTATTTGTGTTGTACAATAAAGTGTTAAAACAAAACAAACAATAAATAAATATATACGAAGATAACCTAACCTAAACCTACGCACAAACCTCTAAACGAAATAACTCGAAGATCCACGCAATCATGAAGTTACACAAAGGAAACCTTGCTAAGAGCACAAAACTTCACAAACACGACTTCTTTCGAGCACTCCAAGACAGTGAATCCTAACCATCTGTTTCGAGATTACGAGATTCCTCTTTTGTTCACTTATCTCGCAAAATAGACATGCATCTATTTTGCACCCCAAAATTCTCTAGCAGGCACAGTAGATCTACAATATAATATTTTTCTTACCGAAACACGTTTACCTGCTTCCTACGTAAGTACTATCTCTCTTATCTTTACCGAATTAACTTTTTATAATTACCGACTGTTTAAGCTCTTTATCACAAGTTCAAATCTTATCTAAAGGTCACGATGTTATCACCAAAACAATTCTTAGTCAGATTATTGTGGACTTACCCATTCATCGCAGCATGTGTCTGATCCATAGTTTTATGAAGAACTACACACCCAGGAGTCTCCAACTTCTCCGCTACGTGATGATCTTCAATATCTTCTAAAATAGCCGCTCGATCCGCGTTCGTATTATTCAACTTATCACTCGATAAACTTTTTGATCTATACCTCACGTTAATAGGTGCCAAACCTTTATCACTAAACGCACCGAAACCGTTCAATTTGCCATCATTCTGCAGTTTTTCGGCGATATAATTCGATGACATCTCGCTAATTTGTCGGAAATAAATAAAACCGCGCCGACGACAGCTGTCAAACTCAGCTGCTGCGTAACTGCGATGGCCGGACGCTAAAACGAAACGTTATGCCCGCGAACGAACCGCACAAAACAATAACCCGACCCGATTCAAAACAGCGTTCTCCTCTAACAATTTCTATGCAATGCAACAAGTATTAGATTTAGCAGAGTTATAGAAATGTGACGAAAAAAAGTGGCATCAAACAAGGGTGAAGGTGAAATATCTATTGTGTAAGCTCATCGGAAAAACAATACATACAATGGTTTAATGGAGTGAGGAAGTTGTTTGTTTTTCGTAAAAACTAGGAAGTTAACTTCCGAATTCAAATAAAAACTTCTTTACTGAATCTGGATGAAACGAAACGTTTTTGCGTGAAATAATTTTTGCTTACACGCAGGGCCGCATTCGGGTAAATTTGCGCCCCCTTTTAGCGCCCTCCAAAAAGAGGATAATAATATAAAAACGTCAAACTACGTTTAATTTGCAATGGAAAAATTAAGAATTTGCGTTTTAAATTGTATTTAAAAGAATGTTTGTTTTTTGAAAGCAACTATAGGTAAGTAAGTATGTCTATTTTTCGTCGGAAGACATTGATCTCCTATAAACAACTAGATACACAGTCTGCCTTCTAAAAATGTCCGAGCGCAAAGAAGGACCAAACGGATGAATGGACCCTCATTTACTTTATTGGACATTATTTGGACATTAACAATGGACCCTTATTTGGACGTTTTTTAAATTGTTTTAGTAAGACATTTGTGTATCTAGTTGTTTATAGGAGATCAATGTCGGAAGATTTGAATTTTTTGTATTTTTTCATAACTTTATTTCCAGGCTACATTTTTGCAATATTGTTAATAGCCTACTTATATACTAAGTTACAATGAGCAATAGGCCAATCGAGCTAGCCAGGGAATTGAAATGCTGTAACACGTTGTTCCGAGGCTAGTCACTTGACCTCCGAGGAACGTGCTCTGCTTTCCAATAGTCTGATATAAAGTCACTTACGTCCTATTCTAAATGTATAATTGTTTTATTGTATGCTCGATCATTTGCGAATACAAAAAAAACACTAAAAAAGAGTCAATTATGGACGAAAATCCTCTTAAATGGTGGAGTGTTCATCGAAAGGAATTTAAGATATTATCAATTTATCACCGATAGCACCAAGATTTTAATCCATTCCACCAGACAGTGTTCTTAGTGAATATGGCATGAGACGTTGATATTAACGATAAATAATTTTGGGTCAATAAACTTCGTAATAATTATCATCTCTTATAGAAATTAAAACTATAGTGAACCATTGCTTCAAATTATTATAGGTACATATACAAATGAAACCATCAGTCCAATCGCCGTGCAAGTGATTTGTCCATTTTGTAATAATAAAATCATATCGGAGAAGAAAAAACATAAGTAGGTCTGTATTTTAAAAAAATACAAACTGCTATGGCAACTAATATCAATAGAATTGCATTGAAGGACATGACAATATCCTGTCTAATATAAATCATTGATGGGAGTTGTCGATCGGTACATCGATATTCACATAAATAAGTAGGTACAGTCGATATAGTGTCAAGTATAAAATAAGTGACACCGGTACTCTACGTGACGGCAATACGGACTAGTTTGCAAATTGTTTTGTGCAGATTGACTATACATCTGAACAGACAATATAAGAGATCCATTGTTTTATTTTACGATTTTGCATGGATCATCATGAATATGAATTCTTAATGCACGGTTCGCCTGAATTTTCCACACTTAAACCATCTGTATTGACAGTTTAAAAACAATTTGTATATGAGTAAGTAGTCAAAATAAAAAAGAAATACATAGGTACCTACTGAGGTACGGTGGAACACAGAGAAAGGTGTACAGGAGAGTTTTTAAGGTTGAGATTTCCTCAAAAACTACTTGGCATAGTGCAAAAATTATTTCACTGTTTGATAGATAAAAGTTAAAACTATGTACTGTAAAAGAATTATCAAATTCGGTCAAGTAGTTATTGAAAATTCTCAACCTTATTGAGGCATATATACAGGGGGTATACTTATCTCTGTCTTCGACTGTACCAGAGTCTAGTTGGCGCAAATGTGACTTCATCGGAATTAGTTACGCTAGGTAAATGTATGTATTATGGAATACTAATATACGTAGGTATTTACATTACTGTTTATCATTTATATGTGACAAATATATGACACATAAGATCTTCTGCTTTATATCTAATAAGTACGAGTATATAGTTACAAATTCAAGGCAATTTTTATTGAAAATTGATATTTAATTTTGTGATGAGCCTCGCTATACAGCGGGGCAATGCGGCCAGTGCGCTGGGCACCCTACCGCGCGGGACGGCTCTGGACGACGACGCGACGTGCCTATAGATAGGTAGTTAATTATTAATTATATTTGTGGTTCTCTTGAAAATGGCGGGAAACGACGGTTGCAAAATTATTTGATAATTTTTGTTTTATTGTCTACAGTGGTTATTTTGAGATTATTATCCACGTTAAATTAATCAGAAAATGTTCGCGAGTGACAGTATGGTGAATTTGTTGGATAATTTGAGCAAGATCTGGGGTTTCAAGCTTATATCAAGAGTTCCCGCTACAAGCTCGGGAGTGAACGTGACTGTCGAGCTGCTTCGTCCAGAGTGACGACGCTACGGCGTCTCCTCTGGAGGAAGATATAAGACTATTATATATTGAATTTTCTGTAACATGACATTGGCAAATGACGAACTGTCGAGTCCATTAATAAAATAAATAAATTATATTTGTTTTTAGATTTTTAGAGTTAGTTAGGTAAGTACTTACCTATTTGTTTGTATTTTTAACTTAAATTATATTTTGTGGTGATTCCGATTATAATATTATGATTTGATGTCCAAAAATTCGTTAACTGAATTTTGGTAAAGTAAAATCTGTAAATATATAAGTACTTGCTTCAAAATTGTGTTAAATTGTATGTAGGTAAGTATAGCAACCAAATATTATGCATTATCAAGCCGCTCTATCAGTTGACCGAATACCGCAACCGCCTGGGAAGTGTGAGAAATGTAAACAATTGATACACTTCCACAATACGATACGTACGACTGTATAGTCGAGGAATGAACTCCTTGGATATTGCAGAATGAAGTACGATGGAACACAGAGAAAGGTGTAGGTACATGAGAGTTTTTAAGGTTGAGATTTTCTCAAAAACTACTTGACCACAAGGGTAAAAAATAAACCGCCTAACTTTAATAGCAACGTTTTAAGTAGAAAAGGTTACAGGAGAATTTTTAAGGTTAACTTTATCTCAAAATTACTTGAAAATTGCATGATTATTTTCACTGTTTGATAGATAAAAGTTAAAACTATATAACTGTGAAAGAATATTACATTCGGTCCAGTAGTTTTTGAGAAAATCTCAACCTTATTGAGGCCCCTCTGTCTTCGACTGTGCCTACCTTTGAATAAAACGTATTCCAGCAAATAAATT
This sequence comes from Tachystola acroxantha, assembly GCA_963506565.1. Lineage (NCBI taxonomy): Eukaryota > Metazoa > Arthropoda > Insecta > Lepidoptera > Oecophoridae > Tachystola > Tachystola acroxantha. The sequence continues at coordinate 14,704,755 of OY735872.1, read as the reverse complement.
ATTTGATCGGCTGACTTATTCTGCCATTCAACAAAAACGCAATAAAACAAGAAATGTAAAAAATGCTACTAAATAATTTCCATAGCAGTACATTCTAGATAACCGCTGCACTCGTATCGCCCCACTGATAGTATATATATTTATAGTATTTGTCCTACAAACACTGGCAAAAACCATGGCCGATTCGCCAAGGGGAATCAGCCGACTGTGATGTTATACTGACCCACATGACGCATTAACTTTGCTGTTTTCTTTTGTTTTCCACGTTCTTCTGTCTTAGATACTGTTCAATCATCTGGTGGTTCTCTTGAAAATGGCGGGAAACGACGGTTGCGAAATTATTTCATAATTTTCCTTTTAATGTCTACAGGGACTATTTTGTGTTTAATATTACGTTAAATTAATCAGAAAATGTTCGCGAATGACAGTACGGTGAAGTTATTGGATTATTTATGCAAGATCTGAAGTTTCAAGCTTTTATCAAGAGTTCCCGCTACAAGCTCGGGACGTGACTGACGTGTCGAGCTGATTCGTCCAGAGTGATGATGCTACGGCGTCTCCTCTGGATGAAGACATGAAGACGCGGCTACCCAGGGTGAAGACGCTACTGCCACTCCCCTGGAGGAAGATAGAAGACTATTGAATATATTGACTTTTCTGTAACATGACATTGGCAAATGACGAACTGTCGAGCCCATTAATAAAATAAATAAATACTGTTAGATGATTGTTTTGATTTCAATACGTTTGTTAGAAATACATTTCTGATGACAGAAAGAAAGGAAAACTTTATTCTGGCACAACAAAAAGACGCGTAACGGAACGCAGCATATTGGGCGTGAGGAGAACGGACCGTGTCAGAAACACAACCCTGCGATCGATCACTGGCGTAGCAGACGTGGAACTGTGCGGGCCCCGTGTGCCGCATGCAGCCGGACCGATGGGCCCGGACTGTCACAGAATGGGTGCCATCGGACGGTCGCCGGCGTCGGGGCAGACCTCGGCGTAGGTGGAGAGACGATATCGTTAGATACTGGGATGGGTGGCTGGAATAGGCTCAGGACAGGTATGGATGGAAGAGGAGGGGGGAGACATTTGCCCAGCAGTGTGACGATTTATAGGTTAACAAAAAAAACACAAACAAGTGACATAACAGTGACATAAACTGAGGTGACTTAATGCGACATGGTGATATATGATTATGATTAAAGCAGATGTTTAATGCTGTAGTTAATAATCCAGGGCAAGATTTATGGGAAGAGGAGCGTTGGCAGGAGACACTCTTGGCTAAAGATTTTGCGCGATTGGTTCGGCTGCAGCACCGGCTCCTTGTTCCGGGCAGCAGGACAGAGGGTGAAAATTGCCATGATGTTGTCCAACCTTCGATAACAAGAGGAACGTATGATGAAGAGGAAGGAGATAAATAACAAAAGTTTGTAGGCAAAGACACCATCACGTTATATAAGGGATTATAGATGATTTAACGTACTGTAAGTACTTAATTTTACCAAAAACACAGGTACTGATATAACTTTTGATAGTTCGTGACACTTCCAAGACGAGCATGCAAAAATCGACGATGACAGTTTGAATTCCACTCGCTTTGTCACACTTTCTACAGATATTGAAAAGGGAGAAACTATAAGTATTGTTAAAGGGCACTTCAGCGACACACGTCACGTTGCGACCACAATCCGCAATTCCACACACAATGACAGGCGCATTGAATAGGTAATTGCATGCCCGTGTTACCATAATTGGACGGTTTATAACGCCGCAAATCACCAGCAAGTGACATTTAGTTAATTGCATCTAAGTATCCTAAGCATTATCTCCAGCGGTAAATGTCTATAATCCCAAGGAATTAATGAAACCGCTTATGTCAGCCATTGTCAGCCGAACGACTGTTACACAGAAGACACAGAAGGAACTATCGTCAACTAAACTGGCGATGAGCATGAAGACGTTGATGGATATGGACGAGACGAAAGTATCGGACCAGAATTACAGCAGGTTGTAGTTAATCTATCCAACCCTGTTGGGAGACAAGCATAATATATCAAACATTGTTTTCCACTCCGTGCTCTTGAGTGGAAAGCCGAGACCCAGGGGTCAGCATCTACGATACAAGGACATACTGAAACGCCATCTGACGGCTTGCGGGATGTCATCGGATACATGGGAGGAACTGGCTTTGCGAAGACTGGAGCACTGCCATTAAAAAAGGCACTCAATAAATTGAAAGCGCCCGCTTACAAGATACGGACGCCAAGCGTCACATACGGAATAATCGCGCGAAACCAATCCATAATTATTACACATATAACGCAAGCGGGGAACTCTACTGCGCCACGTGTAACAGAGTCTTCAATACCAAGTTTGGCTTCGCAAGTCACATCCGGGCACACTCCAGGAGATGACAGGGCGTCGCCATCGACGGGCGTCGGGCACGTCTCGGAGGACATCATCATCATATCAACATTGTATAAAATGAAGTAGGTATAGTACAAATAAACTGTCGATGAGTCGTCATAGTCGAAGTAGGCGAAACGAACTTCAAAAATGCGTAGTAAACTAGTGAAGTTATCCCAAAGATATATGATTGTGGAAAAGGAATCGAACTCAATATTTGAGTTACGGACACCAGCATCAATGGTAACACTTATAGTACGATTTCAACTCTTACGACGCAGATAATAAGAACGATCCAAAGTGTTACACTTAATCTGATTTGATGTGTACCAGGCTGCATCTATACCAGCTTTGTGAGAATGATAAGCCTAGAAATAGACCACTCGTTGATGGTACTTGTGTGAGATAAGTAGTAAATGACAGAGAAATCACTTTCCCATCAGTGTAAGTTCATAATAAGCAAGCACAAGCAACCTACGTTTCTCGAGTTAACCACACGCAGACAGATAATTTGCAAGTTATGAGACAGTGTCATTTTCATATAACATTCGCTGCTTTTACAAACAACTTCAATAGTACGAGTATAATGCGCAAAGCAATATGGTCGAATGTATAATGGAAACATCAGGGTACTATGACTTGTGAAACGCTGCCTTAGAATAGTTTTTAGTAAACCTAACGAGGAAACACTTAGGACAGTATTTAAAGAGAAACATATTTTAACTCTTACAGGTATATTTATATCTTGGAAGTCTGTCTATTTGTGCGACAACATAAAGAGTTCTTCAAAAAGGTTTCGGTTATACACTCTCGGAATGTTAGGGACAAAGATAGTTTAGTGTTGCCCCACATAAAATGCCATATATACCTACAATAAGAGTACATATGTAACGGCAATACGAATATATAATCGGATACCTAAGGAAATAACAAGTTTAAACAACAATAGATTTAAAAATGTCTGAAAAACGTGACTAATTCAAAAAGTTTTCTACTAGGCCAGTCATTCTGGCGAGCGTTTGTATGGAGACCCCAACAATAACTCCTCTATCGATGAAACTTTTTTGTATACTTAATAGCATATTTATAAGAACATTTGTCAGAGAATCCAATAATATTTCGAGGCGGAAGTTACTTATTTTAATTGAAATTCAACATTATACCGTATCTTTTTCTGGAACAATGTTATGGTCATAATTCTTTTTCTATAAATTGTATTTTATTAGTGTGCTTCTGTACATTCATAAGTAAAACTACTTTTTAATTCGAAAGTGTAGGTATTTTAATAAAATGTCTTTTTTGGCCGTAGTTTCCATAGGATAATTGCTCCGCCGGGTTTCTGTTTTTAATATGCCTTCAAATTATTATTTCTAGTATAAGTACGAAAATCCAACAAAAAAATCCAAATGAAACAATTCATTATACAGAATTTGTCTTTTAACTATCTCTGGAAAATTACTCTATCAGATATTTTTTTACAATTGTAATGAGATACCCACAAATAACCTGATTTCAAAAGAATCCAACAAAATATCCAGGCGGAACACCATTATTTCGAAATACCTATCAAGCGCAGGCCAGCGCGGGGCCCGAGGCGGGCGAGGGGCGTCGAAAACCGGTCGAGCGGCGGGCGAGTTTCTTCAAGTAGGTTAATAGGTATAGCCAACAGAAGATCAACACTTTGGACTAAGTACCGTTCTTATTATCTGCGTCGTAAGAGTTGAAATCGTGCGAATGCGAGCGAGTATTACCATTGATCTGCTGTTGTCCGTACTATACGTATGTATGTATGTATGTATGTATGTATGTATGTAGGAGGTTGATCTAAACATCGCAATTTAATTATTATTATCGTCATCGTTTCGAAACATACGAACGCAGTAAATGTAATATGCGTATTGCCTTGTATAAGTTGAGTATATAGTGTGTGTTTTCTTCGCGACACGGGGTCTAGGATAAACTAACCCAGAGATTCCTTTAGAGTGTCTTTAACTTAATTGGGCGCTTAGTGTTTTTTTATGTTACTTCCAGCTTTAAGAAACGCCCCTGTTGTGAATCTGTACTAGATTATTTGCAATTTTGTCGAAATCTAGTCGCGTTCATGTCTCACGCTGGTGCATGAGATAGTGTTTGATAATTTCGCCACGCCAAACAGCGGGCGTATTGGTCGAGTGGCTGGAGCGGTCGCCTCCCGTGCACGCGGTTCCGGGTTCGATTCTTAGCTAAATATATGTTTTTTTTTGTTTCGTGTTTTATTTTGTATTTTATTTTAATTGTGTTTCGAATTTGGTTAGTATTTTATCAAACATTTTGTTGTAATTATCTTTGAATTTTATTTGAGCATAAACTCTGAACTCGAATACCGAAGTAGGTATATTAGGAGAGCTGGGAATCTGTCTGTACTAGATTACTTGCAATTTTGTCGAAATCTAGACGGAGCGGTCCGTTCATGTCTCACGCTGGTGCATGAGATATGCTTGGTAATTTCGCCGGGCTAAAAAGCGAACGAATCGGTCTAGTGGCTGGAGCGGTCGCCTCCCGTGCACGCGGTTCCGGGTTCGATCCTTAGCTAAATATTTTTTTTTTTTTTGTATTTTGTTTCGTGTTTTTTTTTGTATTTTTAACCGACTTCCAAAAAAAGGAGGAGGTTATCAATTCGTCGAATTGAAAAAATAATTGTGTTTGGAATTTGGTTAGTATATTAGGCAGATCACCCTCACTTGTAGATTTTTGTGGTTGCAGTTGCGATTACATATTATTAGTAGGTGAATATCTCACGCTCATCGTACAAGTGTAGAATTTAAATTTGCTTAGCTGTAGTCGTCAGTATGACGTAAGTAATAAGACGTATGCCGCACGCAAATATACCCGTAGTCGATGTGCGAGCGAGTTGAAAAATAACAAGCTGTCTTTGTTACTCGAGGGGGTGAGGGGGGTCCGATCGCATGTAGCACGGCGCACCGTTCCGCTGAATCACTTATTGACTGGTAATCTATTTTGATTCTAATAATATCACAATACAGTAGGGTTTTATATAACAGATAATTATAATTTTAAGAAATAATTTGATACACGCACACCAAACGAGATCCCACGGCGAAAAAAAAGTGTTTTGCCATTGTCCGTACTAACCTTGACATATGTTGTCGTACTTATGCGTTGATGATACGGGCTAGATTACGTTTTGTGTTTGTTGGCGTAGGTACTATCGTCTCGGTCGAGCTTACTTAAACATTCCACGTAGTAGGTACCTAGTAAGTACACATAAAAACACATCAAGTTGTAACACTTTGGGCCGCTCCAATCTATATATCTATCTGCGTCGTTAGAGTTGAAATCGTACTGAAAGTGTTACTATTGATCTGCTTTTGTCCGTACTAACCTTGACTTGACATGTTGCGCTTATGCGCCGATGATACGGGCTAGATTACAATGGTTTTGTGTATGTTGGCGTAGGTACTGTTGTGTCGGTCGAGCTTACTTAAAACATTCCAAAATCAGATCAAGTGTAACACAACGACTACCACTTTTAACACTGCTCTCTCTTTCGCGGGTTTGCTGGTAGAAATCTCTTTTGAGATAAGCTCGCCCTTTGTACCAATTTGTTTCTTCTTGATGTTATCTATGTATTTGTCTGTGTTGTGCAATAAAGAGTTAAAACAAACAAACAAACAAACTTTGAACCGTTCTTATTATCTGCGTCGTAAGAGTTGAAATCGTACTGCAAGTGTTACCATTTGTTTTGCTATGTCCGTACTAACCTTGAAATGTTGTCGTACTTATGCGCCGATGATACGGGCTAGATTAGAATGGTTTTGTGCATGTTGGCGTAGGTCGGTCGAGCTTTCACCACTCGGTAACGAGTTAACCTAAAATAAACCTTATTCGTATAACTGTAGGTAGAGTACAGAATCTTATCTCCAAAATATTTGTTCAACTTTCCGTCCACGTTACCGATGCGATAGATATTTTCTACTTGTATAGGAATAAGGTTTATTATAAATTGACTTTGAAGAACAGTTCGACTAAGATCGTAAGTATGTTCATAATGATAAGAAAAATCGAACTTAGCATTTTTCTCAACTCTAATTTTTCGTCGATTTCTAGAAAACGCTTGTCCGCATGGATCTTTACTGGACTTTAGTAAAGAGTTAATCTACAATTAACCTTATTTGTATATGAGTAGACAACAGAATCCCATCTCCAAATATCTCCTCCGCTCGGTCCAATTTCTCGTCCGCGTTCCCGCTGTTCTGTACGTGTAATAGGAATAAGGTTGTTAATCGGCCGCAGTAGCGATCCGCGCGCAGTGGCGCATGCACCGCCGCGTTGATTAGAAATATTTGAATACAACTCTATTTGATATTTTGTGCTTCGCCTGCATTTTTTATTGGAAAACTTGAAAAGCAGTTTTAATAAGATAGTCTGTTCATAATGACAAGAAAAATCGGGCTGAGCATTTTTGGAAACCCCCATTTTTCGTCAATTTCTGGATAACGCTTTTCGGTCTGGATTTTTTATTGGATATTCATAACTACTTTCGAAAGTAATATTTTAAATACATAATTAAATAGAAATTGGAGTGAGTAATTATCCCTTGGAAATTACGGCAAAAAAAACACATTTTATTAAAATATATATATTTCCATATGGAAATATGGTTGGATATTCTGTCAACACATGCCTATAGGTAACTAGAACTTGTAAAAAAAAAATTTTGGATAGAGCAATTTTCCTGTAATTGATACCACGTAATTTAAGTTTGACCTTGAAAATACCTAACTTCCGTTTCTACAAATTATTGGATTCTATGTCAATTCCAATCTACATATGGTACTCTATCACTGTGCCAAATTTCATAGATAGAGGAGTTACTGCTAGGGTCAACTCCTTTAATGACTGGCCTATACAGTCTAAATGATATTTTTTCTTTAATACATACCTAAATAAGTACATTGACTGCTTATAAATTGGAAATTGAATTATTGGAATGTATAGAATTGGTAGATATTGGTTAAATTTGAATTTAAACAATGACTTTTAATAATTATTGACATTGAATATAGTGAAACTGTGATGAAACATTTATACCAAATGTTTATAACCATGTCCATACAATAAAAAAATCTGATTATGAAGTTTGACGCGCTGCAATTTAGGCCGTATTACCATTGGTCATGTTACGGATGTGGGGTTGACTATACATGTAGTTAAAGACATTTTCGCGGAAACTCAGTAAGGGGCGGCAGCGCGACGCGTGCGCATACAATAACAAAACAATAACAATGGCAGGCAAACGTGCACAGTACACACGTTTTTGTTAAACGAGTTACTGAATCGCAAGATTCTTATCAAATTAATGTAATATTATTACTATACCCATGTTTACTATATCCATTTTACACAAACACTTTCACACAAATACTCACCCACCTTACACACGTACACACCCAGTCACCCACCCTAGTATAGTTCAAAGGGAAGATAGCACTAGGCTATCTTAGTTCAAGCACAGAATATATAATAGTACAAGTACAGAAGAGTCTCTCCTAAAAACCGTTAAAATAAATCGCGAGTCTCGCAGCGACGCAATAAAGTACAATTCAGCTCGCGCAGCGCGAAGTGCCTACAATTATATTCACCTACAACGTGCGTCTCTTTCTATCGGGTAGCTCTTTACTCTTCTGACACGATTAGATGTACCTGTAGATTTATACCTAAAGCGCGGAGTGCACCAGGCCTGGTTCAAGCTCGTTATCATACCGAATATCAGGTATACATGGCAGGGAAGAGGTGCATGTCGAGTTACAGCGCTGCACACCTCGGTGTCAGCTCAGCTGAAACATGCACCTTTTGCCACACCACTTATCATAACTATATTGGATTATAACTTACTACTTGATTGATTTTTTTGTAAGCCTATGTAATTGGTGTATGGCAATAAACATATTTTCTATTCTATTATTTGGGGGTTTTGAAAATAGCGAGAAATTGCGGTTGCAAAATAGTTCGATGTGGTTGGTTATTTAACTCTTTATTGTAAATATTAAACTACTAATAACAACAATAATAAAAAATACTTATATACTTAAATAAAAAATTGACGCCAATTCGCTACCCTGTGGGAGAGTGCCCAAAAAGCTGGCGACATTACCTCGTTGTATAGCCAGCGATATACGCTGGCCGAGGTAAGCGCCAGCCCTTTGGTCACCCGACGAGTCAATGAGACGCGACGACAGTTCCTTGACCAGTCGCCACGCCTCTGGTCCCCATGGTCTCTACACCAAACGGCGCAAATATGTAGCTCTCGCTGAGAGCCGCATATTGGTTATTTTGTGTATAATATCAAGTAAAATCATTTGGAAAATGTTCGCGAATGACAGTATGTTGAATTTTAAATAATTTATGGACGATCTGCGGTTTCGAGCTAGAGTCAAGGGTCTAATTAAACTACCGCAGAGCTAACGTAGCATTATCTAATCATGCAATAATGTTTACTTTGCTTCAAAGGTTTTGTATTTTCATAATCTTTCTTTTCTCGTGTGGTTTAGTGACCAAACCTATTTGTCAGAGTTATTCAGGCCGCCCATAGGCCTCTGACGTGGCCTAACGACTGCTGCCGAGCGACAGCAACCGGGACCAACTGTTTAACGTGCTTTCCGAGGCACGAAGGGGCTCAGATGAAAGTGTCACTAGCGGTCACCCATCCAGGTCCTGACCTCGCCCAACGTCGCTTAACTTGTACGATCGTTTTCAACGTGTACTCAAAACTGGACACGAGCCCCTCTACCATCTACCATACTAATAAATGCAATACAAAAGTTAAACATAATCCCTCTTACTTATAAAAAAAAACACTAATCAAGCACTGAGCAACATATTAACTAATCATTATTTAAACTCTTAATAAGTGATTAACCATTTTTGTACTTATAAACGATATTTAAGCAGTGAAGCTAATCGTCATTTTAAATATCAAAAAATATTTAGGTACGGTAACACTGCTGAATGAATTCAAAAAAAGAACGAAAATTCGGCCTAAATTGGGGTAATGCCTACTCCAAAGTCCTTAAAAAAGTAATCAGCACTATCAAATGAAATCAGCTGGTCCGAATACGGTCCGCCATTTTGTTAATTAGACATACGACTTTGTTTATACTGACCGCTACTTATTCGGTTCTTCAGGAGTTGATTAACTTTAAATAGTGTTTATAAGTAAACATTTTTTTTAAACTATTGTTAAACAAGGTATTAATTTTAATCATCGATTATAAGTAAGGCTGGTATGTTAGCTGTTACACACTTGTCAAAGATCTAATGTGTAACCAGCTTCGCGGCGTTACTACAATCGCCTGCGTCGGTAAAATGTATGGTAATAAAACCAAGTATTCAATTAGGCCGATAAATTGTATTACTAGGTCACTACCAACTCGCACGCACAACCCATCATGAATGGCATAATAATAAGACATACGTACATAATATGCATACGTTTACAGTAGACTATTACGCAATAACTTTCCATTGCACGCAAAATTACATAACTTACTAGTAGTAGGTAGTATAGTAAACTAATTCGTATAGTGCATCAAAATATAATAATTGATAAGAGGGCTATAATTTTAACAATGATTTCCGATTAACTAACCGCATGCGCGTGTGAGAGAGCTCGATGGCTCAGTGGTTGGGTCAATGGACTTGCAATATGGAGGTCCCAGGTTCGATTCCCAGCTAGGGCAGCCATGTACCATGTACGAGTATAACACTCGGTTTTTTCGACGGAAAAACTTACGTACATTTACCGAGTGCTCTCAAAACGGTGAAGGAAAACATCGTGATGAAACCTGCATGTCGTTGAAGAAGAAAAAAAAAGTCATGTGAAATCCGCCAACCCGCACCGGGCCCGCGTGGTGGATTATGGCCCGAGCTCCCTCGATGTAAGGGAAGGTCTGTGCCCGAGCAGTGGGGCATGTAAATAGACTGATGATGATGATGATGCGCGTGTGTAGATTAATTATTAAATATAATGTTTTGACACTTTTAAACGTACTGATAAATAAAATGGTATTCTTCTACCAAAATTTAACTAATTGTTGTTATACAGGGTGATTAGAAATTCGATACATTCCTTGAAAGGGGTGATACTAGAGGTGGTTTGCAACAAATTAGGCCCTATTAACAAGGGGTCGAAAATGAGTGGTTTCTGAGTTACGGCAGTTTTAATTTTATTAATTTGTTCACAAAAAAATTGATGTTAAAAAACTGCTCCACTCTGAGCATTGAAATAATACTTTTCTGAAAGCTGATAAAGTAGAGATTACCTTAAAAAAATGCATGCCTAAAATTCCCCTTAACTCAAAAATAAAAGGTCATAAATCACGAGCTTAATTTTTTTGTTCTAATTTTCGACCCCTCGTAAATAGGGCCTAATTTGTTGCAAACCACCTCTAGTATCACCCCTTTCAAGGAATGTATTGAATTTCCAATCATCCTGTATATTAAGGGGCGCAATTTCGTAGACCGAGCTAATGTGCGCCATTCTTCCCATGTCTCAATGCGACCCTGTGCAAACTTTATCAATACCTGATTAGAGTAAGATGAGGATAAGATCGCATCATTTGCAAGTTATGTCGGTATCAATTGAGATAATGATATCGACATTATCTTGTAAATAGACAGATCAAATACTTTCTACGGTTTTTGGAATATCTTGAAAGTAAAAATGTTGTCTAATTTAATAATTAAAGGATATGTTCACGTTTGTTTCTAGCCAGGGCTAGGCAGAAACGATGGACTCCCATATACAGAGATCCTGCACACACTACAGATACTTACATTGTCTATTAAGTGAATATTTTTAGGAAAAACATTACTCGTATAATCTCTTTGATTTTGACTTATATATGCGCCCCATTTTGAATTGAAAATAGGGCCCCATTATAAATCTTTACCTTAATGCGCCTCTGCTAAGTACGCTACGTATTATATTTAATTAAATAATTAAAAATACCTACATAGATGGTACAGAAATATGAAATTATAGACAGATTATCAAATATAAGTATATCAAAAAAACGTAAATGAGATCTCAAGAGATCGTGAATCATGATCACAGCACAGTTTTCATCTTTATTGCGATTTTTAAACGATGAACATGCATGGTACCTATGTGTCGCCGGTTCCGCATTAGGGATAAAGTGTAGATTACTAACAATAGTAATAGTTGCATAATACCTAGTTATTAAGAAATTGTGTAATATTATTTTAAAAGATGTGCTGCTGAGAGTGTTTTGCCACTTTTTCTCCTCAGCGTTGGCACCTTTTCTTTGCAAAGTGATGTAAATTCAAAAATATGTTGACGTGCAAAAATGTACACAACGTGCTTACTTGCAATAAAGAAATTTGACTTTGACGTCTTTTTAGAGTGTTATATAGCTATTTTGGTTGATCACCTGACCATCTCAGTACCATCTTCAATAGGCACAAAGACGAATAGGAAATTAGTTTTTTGGCGCTACATTTAGCGACCACCGGACCGTAGTTAGTGATTGGGAAATTACTTCCCGTTCCTGATAGCGATTAGCGACTTTTTAAATCGGCCATTTCCGTAGTCTCGAGGCTTTGTTTCGATAAAAAAGTTGATCTAATAGGCTTGGGATTAAATGAAAACAGATTTGATGGCTAGTTGATTGATCAGGGGGGTAACCGCGACTTCAATCGTTATGGTTATCGTTTTCATTTTGACACTTGAACGATATACATTGCTACGTTTCGTTATCGTCTGTTAAAACTTACAAAAACATAGCAGCAATGTATAGCGTCTACTTAGATAGAAATTTTATATTAAATAAGTTGACAATTGTATTTTTGGACTAAGAAATATCAACCTAATAATGTAGTAACAATGCTTTAATAGTGTAATATTTGCATGTCATTATTATATGGCAAGATGTGCTTTGGACATATTTCATGTATTTAACACCTTCTATTGTAACCACATTTTAAGCAAATAAAAATATCTTAACTTATCCATGTGTCAAATTGAAAGCGATAACAATTGGAAGTCGCGGTCACCCCACAGTACTCTAATAATCGCTGATGACATTTTCATCTGAGCCCCTTCGTGACTCGGAAGCCTGAATAACTCTGACAATAGGTTTGGTCACTAAACCACACGAGAAGAGAGCACCGGTGTTTGCCAGTGGTCAAATTGATGGTCAGACTATTTTATTTATTTTATTGATGGACTCGACAGTTCGTCTATTGCCAATGTCATGTACAGAATATTCAAGATATCATTGTCTTCTCTTTCTCCAGAGGAGTCGCCGTGGCGTCATCACCCTGGAAATCCGCGTCTTCATGTCTTCATCCAGGGGAGACGCCGTAGCGTCATCACTCTGGCTGGACGAAGCAGCTCGACAGTCACGTTCACTCCCGAGCTTATAGTGGGTCTCTTGATACTTGCATGAATTATCCAACAAGTTCACAATACTGTCATTCGCGAACATTTTCTGATTAATTTAACGTGATATTAAATAATCACTGTAGACAATTAAAAGGAAAATTAACAAATAATTTCGCAACAAAGTCAAAGTCAAATTTCTTTATTGCAAGTAAGCACGTTGAGTACATTTTTGCACGTCAATATATTTTTTGAATTTACATTTACTTACACCACTTTGCAAGGAAAAGGTGCCAACGCTGAGGAGAAAAAGTGGCAAAAAACTCTCAGCAGCACATCTTTTAAAACAATTTATCATTGTTTTAAAAGACAATTACAACCGTCGTTTCCCGCCATTTTCAAGAGACTAGTCTGGCAAGTTTTGTTCCCGTTGGACTTAAATGTTTGTTCAAGTGACTCCCGTTGTCAACAACTCAGGTCGACAAGCTGAAGGAGAAACGTTTGCGGTGGTATGGATACCTACAGAGACGTCCGGAATATCATATATAGTCGCATTAAATTTTCCAACGACCAAGCAGGGACGCGAAATACCTGTCATCTCGCTTCCGACGGTCCAAAAAGACCTCAATGTAGCCGAACTAGACGCCAGCCTGGCACAAAACCTTGCTCAATGCAGACTGAGCATAAGGAAGGCTGGATCAAGACCTAGGAGCTTGATGATGATGGACTTCAATTCAATGTTTGTTTAAGTATAATTTATTGGCAGCGGCCTCTGCTCTGCCTATTCATCTTGAAGTCAATTTTGAATTAGACAAACCTGAAACGCCTGTTACAAAGAACACAAATCAAATAAAACTTGCACCGACTTTGCTCCTTATTTTCTGACAGGCGTTTCAATTATTACATAGGCTACTAATCGGAAGGCTGCTTTCTGATATCAAAAAGCCAGCCTTCCGATATCAGAAAGCCTGCAACAGTGTAGGTGTCAGCCGGCAACCCTGCTGCGCTACTGCAGTGAGGTGCCCCCTTACCATGAACTCTTATGGCAGGATTTCAATAATACTTTGTTATTTCGTACCATGACGACCTTAAGGTAAGCTTATTAAGGACGTCATGGTACGAAATAATAAAGTATTATTGAAGTAATACTGCTATAAGAGCTCATGGTATTGGGGCTGGGGTTGTTGAGCTGACAGCGCGAGGGATAGGCACAAAAACTACCACCTTCGTGGAGTCGGCGCAGAGTCTTTCACCCCCACATTTAAGAATAGTCTACTAATATGAATTAAAGAAGTCTACAACGCAATTAAGGTCTCTCTAAGGGGCTCGTAGGCCAGTTGCGAGTACACGTTGAAAACGATCGTACAAGAGCAACGTTGGGCGAGGTCAGGACATAGATGGGTGACCGCTAGTGACACTTTCATCTGAGCCCCTTCGTGCCTCGGAAAGCACGTTAAGCAGTTGTAAGGCCACGTCAAAGGCCTACGGGCGGCCTGAATAACTTTGTAAAATAGGTTTGGTCACTAATCCACACGAGAAAAGAAAAGATTGTCTCTCCCATTAGCATCTCATTATTTTTCTCAAAAATCGAAGTGGCAACGTAAAAGCACAAGTAGGCAATGGAATAAATTTGTGGAGTGATTCCGGCTTGAACCCAAAAAGGCTATCAAATGAACTTGGCCCGAATATTTTTCCCTATGACCTTTCCTGTAGCTTGAATGGCCTTAGTTTCCGCCATGCATATAAGGGTCCTACATTAAGGTTCTTCTCGTCTATTGCTAGTCAAATTACGTGTTTTGTTTCATTATGAGGACGCCGTACCGTACGGCCCGAACGTCATTGGAGATCAAACCGCTAGTTCCCAGTAGTTCAGTCGTCCAGTTCAGTTGACTGAACAAGTGAGAATTTTTTCCCATTTGTTCCGTTGACTAAACTAGTGGGACGACGACGACGACCGGGTCTTTTCACCCCTAACTTCGGGGGAGAAGTGCGGGCCTTGAGGTATACCCTCTCTCTGGCATGAGCTCGCCGGATAATGATCCGACGGTGATATTGGTCCCGCTTGGTGGGAAAAAATGTTCGGTTCGGTAGGTAAATAGATTTTTGACTATTCCCTAATTTTCTTTTGTATTACAATGTGTATTATTATGGACCTTCCGGTGTACAGTCGACAGCAGTACGATTTCAAGTCTTACGACGCAAATAATAAGAACTGTCAAAAGTAAAAAGTGTTACCATTGATCTGCTGTCGACTACCACGGGGAAAAATTTCTTCCCGTGGGACACCGAGGTAAAACAACGGGCAATAACCCATTTTTTTTACTCAAGAGTATAGATCCCCTCTATTGTGGATCTGAATGTGACAGCAAACCCGTTGCCATTTCTATAATCCATGCTCAATTGCTGTGACACAATGTTACCAATGAAACCCAGCAATGGATTATGAGAATATGTTTCCAGGTATGGGCAGGGGGGGGGGGGGGGGGAGCTGCCCCTACTAAGTATCATAACTAGTACTTTTATCGATAAAAATTATGAAAACGAATTTTTGGCGATTTGTTTGCAATACAATATTTTTACAACTAAAAATTACGCGGCGCGTTCGTTCTTTCTATAAGCACCTGGCTTTCTATAAACGTTAGACGGCAGTACCTAGGTCCTAGGATTTCTATAAAGGCACATAATGGCATAAATAGTAAATATTTACCTAGGTCTAACCAAGGATCTATAGAGGCCATTGATTCCCTATAAACAACTAGATACACAGTCTGCCTTCTAAAACTGTCCGAGCGCAAAGAAGGTCCAAACGGATGAATGGACCCTCATTTGCTTTATTGGAGATTATTTGGACGTTAACAATGGACCGTTATTTGGACGTTTTTTAAATTGTTTTAGTAAGACCTTTGTGTATCTAGTTGTTTATCAATGATAGAGGCACATAATGACATGAATTATAACCCCAATAAAGCTGCTAGGTACACCGAGTTTATGCTATTAGACATAAATAAGTTATCGGTCCCTTTCTAACTTACCGTTTTTAACAAAGTGTGAAAGTGACAAGACGGTTTAAGAAAAGTGAGGTTAATCTTTGTAATATGACTAACAGCATAAGGAATTTAGTTTTAGTAACCTTGGCAAGAAAAAATGCTTAATCATTTCCTCATATAATTATGCAAAACACGTATACCCACTAATAGTACAGTAGTATACACAGCAAATCGCACAGTCGTTGGTATATTGACTTGAGCTAACCAATAGCTGAACGGAGCTTCGCATAAGATCGTCGGCCAATTTACTGTGCAGGCATCTTCGTAAGTTTCCGCTTGGGGACGGAGATAGCTCATCAATCGAACATACGTCCTGTGTCCAGCCTCCAAGGCAGCTGCGACGTCTCCATCAGCAAAGATATCCAACGCTCCCCACTCTAAACGCTTGCGACTTGCCCCAGTCAATCTCCTCAAAGCTACATAATCACCACAACGAGGAACATAAACATCAGATATGTCACTCTCTCTGTAATTAATTGGATGCGCTGCTTCCTCCCCATACAGTTTAACCAGCTGTTCAATTACAGAGTCGCGTGAATCATAGCCATTTTCTTTAACCCTCAAATAACCGACTAGTACTGCATGATTGCCAGCACTTCCTGTAGACATTTGTGGACGCTCCATCGCCCAAAGTATAGGACCTCGAATGCTTAAAATATCGCCGCTATAACCTTCGCGACTCCAAAAATTCTCCTCGTATTGTATAGAAAACTTTTTTGCTTGACCTGGCATCATTGCTGTTGCTATCGCGAACTCCGTTTCTGAAAGCAATTGTGCTTCTACCTTAATCTTCAGTAGTTGATCAGGTCTCAAAGCCATCGCTAATAAATTGCAAACGTAGTTATCTTCACCAATCATGGTCTCCAATATTACTTGCTCATTTGAATATGTTCTGATCGCTTTAATTGGTAGTACAGTCATAGTGATATCTGATATGCTCTTCTGCACTTTGTTGGAGAGGAGTTTTCGACATTGCCCCAACAGTTTTTCCCTAAATCTTGTGTTGTCTCCATCTATATGGTTCCTACAACTGCTGGATCGGTAACACTGGTGTAGATAGAAAAGGACTGATACGTCCTTAGGATTAGCTCCACAAACAAGTCTGACTGTCGTTCTCATTATTTCTCTAGGCGTCGGCAGAAGAATAGATCCGCAAATATGATCTTCCATTGAAGTTCTATCGTAATAAAGAAGTGTTTTTCTATCAGAATTGTTAGTAGGGATATGCGCTTGGAAAAGTTTCTGCATGCTCTGATCTAATAACGTTTGGTACTGATTTAATTCGAATTTCTCAATGTAGCTCAAGTAATCGAACTCATTATAGCCATTATTAGCTTGAACCATGTTTCCATTTCTGTATTGAAAGACTTTATGGAGCGCAGTCCCCTGTTTCATTGGAGATATGATAGCTTCAGGTACGGGCAAGTTGAAGTCCTTCGCGTATTTCGTTAGGTAATGTCTGGCGACGTTATCAATGGCGTGTTGAGATTCTACATAAGTGTGAGCTTCCCGAAACTTCTTTTCGACTTCTTGTAAGTTTTCTGCTTCTTCTTGGAAGACAACGTTGCATTTAGATAAAGGTACAGTATTCGCTGCTAGATCTAATACCACTATATCCATGGTATCTCCGAATCTTTTCTTCAGTTTATGGGCAGTCACGATGCCAGGGAGACTACATCCTAGGATAATCACATCGGCTTTGATATTATTTTTAACTGGAATCTTACTGAAAGATTTCTCGAATTTTTGGACCATTACAGGGAATTGTTTTAAATTTTAGTAAAATTCGTAGTAAAATAATATTATTAATAAAAATACAATATGTCAAAATTACATTTTGGGATATTAGCGATAAATGTGACTAAGTTAGGCGGTGATTTAATATATTTATTTATTTATAAACTCACGCCTGATTCCCGTAAGGGTAGGCAGAGACGATGAACTTCCATCTGCTGTGATCCTGGCACACCACCCTTGCCTTCTCCACATTCATCAATCTCTTCATGCATGCTCGTCGATTTGTAGTAGACCGTACTTGACCCTTTTTCAAGACCTCGCCAATTTGGTCGCCGCACGTTCTCCTCGGTCTACCTCTGCCGACCCTTCCGTCAACATTCGCTCTGTGTATTTCCTTCGTTACCCTTCCTTCACTCGCGGTGATTTAAACCAAGGTTTAATGATTTTTGCTGGATTTCGCCTTGGTAGGTTGGTTGATTTCGCCGTACAAAATGGATGGCTCAGCAACTGTTTAAGCCACCGTTTAGGTTTTTATCGCTACTAGCCATGATGTTTTGTACTGACGTAAATGTGACGTAGGTACATACATTAATTTTTTTTTAAATTAAAAGCTCTATGCAAACTCTTTGTTTTCTTTCGATTAAAATCGCTAACATATTACTTAGGTAAATGGGTAAACCTATCTTTTACCATCTAATACAAGTATCTATCTACGCAATATAGAAATAGAAATAGTTTAGAAATAGAAATAGTTTATTTAGATCAATTATGGGTACATTACACAGTTGATAGTGGCCCAAACTCTCAAACTAGGATAACCTGTGTTTTGAGAGTCAGTTCCTTCCAGTTTTACAGTACAATATATTTATAGTACACCAGTGCAGGATAAAGAGTAAGCATCCAAAACAGGTAAAATTAATGGAATTGATATAAAATAGTAATAAGTAATATGATTGTTATTCAAGTATTTCCTTAAAATATCGATTAGCTCCTTGTTCAATCTATTATTGATGTCACGGCAATTAATCGTAAGTATCTCCTTACATAAAATTATTTTTCTATTCGATTAGATTGCGCTATGCAAAAAAATATGATCTACAATTAGATAGTGAATGATAGTGTTAAAATCCTTGTTATTAGTAATTTATTAGGCAAATTACGACGCAAAAGTGATTGGCATTATGTCTTATTTGTTTATTTTATTAATGGAATGCGCGTCTTCTTGTCTTCATCCAGAGGAGACGCCGTAGCGTCGTCACTCTGGACGAAGCAGCTCGACAGTCACGTTCTCTCCCGAGCTAGTAGTGGGAACTCTTGATAAAAGCTTGAAACTTCAGATCTTGCATAAATAATCCAATAACTTCACCGTACTGTCATTCGCGAACATTTTCTGATTAATTTAACGTGATATTAAACACAAAATAATCACTGTAGACAATTAAAAGGAAAATTAACAAATAATTTCGCAACCGTCGTTTCCCGCCATTTTCAAGAGACTGGTCAGACTAGTCTGGCAAGTTTTGTTCCCGTTGGACTTAAATGTTTGTTTGTCCAGTTTAATGTCTACTGCTAGACATAACTGGAAAATATCAAATAATTTCGCAACCTTCGTTTCTCGCCATTTTCAAAAGCCGTGCGTGATTTTCTTCTAATAGGGCCTTGCATAAGCCAACTAACGCCGCCAATCTTAAAAAAATAATATCTTCCTATATAATCAATTTTATTAAAAAAGCTATTTACGAAATGTTTATTACGATAAATACTAATTTTTAAATGCTTATTTATAACGTGATTCAATGTCGGTAAGTTGTAGTTCGCATAATTGCGAAAAACGGCCGTTTTTGGCACATTTGTGAACTACAACTTAGCTTGTCGCAATTATGCCATGTATTGTATATTGAAAAATAGTATTTATACTAATAAACATTTTGTAAATAGCTTTTTTAATAAAATTGATTAAATTAGAAGATATTATTTTTTCAAGATTGGCGGGGCTAGTTGGCTCATAGGCCCTTTGAAACATGAAGAAAATTCACCGCGCTCTATGGAGAAAGCCTAGTAGATATTTTGTATGGAGACAGGCTTTTTTCAAGTAGGAAAAATAATTCGTTGCGCTCTATGAAGAAACAGAGTTACTTGGCTCCGAAATTCGAATAATATGACGCCGAAATTTTACAGCAGCGAAAAACGTAAGAACGAAATATCAAAACCACGACTAATTCTACGAATCATGAAACAACGAATGCACACCATACCGAAAATCACCAAAACGAAAGTCAGACCACTCGAATGTTTAACAAACAATGCATTTTGTATTTGTATCACGCGCATATCTCGTGCTAAAATATTCGATAAGTTTCCAACAATCTGGCCGGTCACTATGAGGAAAGGAAAATTCTGCGATTTATCGATCACTCGATAAAACATCTCTGAGCTCTAATAATAATAATTATGCACCTGACGGGGTCTGTCATTGAGTGCAGTCAGATGCGCTCAGAGACGGGTCCCGCTAGGTGCATCACATATCCCTTCAAATTAAAGTTCTCTAAGGGGCCTCTACGCGTTGGACCTATGTCTCCGTGCAAGCCTTTCAAAGGACCGGGTTTTCTGAAACCCGTGAAACCTAGAGAGATACATAATAATAATAATAAAATCATTTATTTCAGAAACAGAGTTCCATATTATCTAATCCCTGTCATTGCACGTACACATCAAAGTACATGGATAATCACTCGTATTATCTGCGTCGTAAGAGTTGAAATCGTACTGCTAGTTACATTGTCCGTACGATGTGACCGCCAACGATAAACAATCATAATAGAGAATTAATCCGAGAGTGAATGGCGAATTTATATTTTTGTAGAAAAATGTCCGCAATCATATTGAAATGGCGATGACCGATTGATTTTTTATTCGTTTAATTTTCTATTTACATGAATAATCTAAATAACTTGACATTGGCGAAATTATCTCTTGAATACATTGATCTCCTATAAACAACTAGATACACAGTATGCCTTGCCTGACGTTATCAATGGACTCTTATTTGGACGTTTTTTAAATTGTTTTAGTAAGACCTTTGTGTATCTAGTTGTTTATAGGAGATCAATGCTAGAATAAGATAGAAATCATTCAAAAAAAAAAAATAGAATATATTTTTTGTAAATACGCTTATATATAAATTAGTCATTCACTCTCGCTTCGACATTTAATCTAATTGTAAACCCAACTATCACTGTTACTCAAATCTACATCGCGTAAGAGTAAGCGGGACGTCTCGCTCGATTAGAGACGATTCAAATGTTATTAAAGTGCCCACAACTATTTGCGTCATCATCAGTCTATTTATATTGCCCCACTGCTCGGGCACAGACCTTCCCTTACATAAAGGGAGCTCGGGCCATCATCCACCACGGCCCAGTGCGGATTGACGGATTACAAATGCCTCAGAATTTTTTCTACGACATGCAGGTTTCATCACAATGTTTTCCTTCACCGTTTAGAGAGTATTCGGTAAATGTACGTAAGTTTTTCCGTCTAAAAACCGAGGTTAACTCATTGGTACATGGCTGCCCTGGCCGGGAAACGAACCTGGGACCGTGGGACTATTTATGTAAATAAAGGCAAATTAATCGATTTATTTCTTTACTTGAAATCCTCCACAAAAATCCTAAAGCTGTCGCAACTATAATATGCAAAGCCGAAATAAAAAAATAATGCCCCTTATAATAAAAGCTGACATTGTAATAAAAGCCTAGACTTACCGCTACTGTCCATAAAAGCCTACATAAAAATACTTCCTGAGCAACAGAGTTGTTCAGGCCTGGAACTCACTTCCGGACGACGTTGTCTCTGCCGTCTCAGTTAACGCATTCAAAAACAAATTGGACAGTTATTTTAAAACCATTAACAAGAACAATACCACTAAGTGATAGACTTTACAAACACTGTGAAGTGGACATATCAGCGATGAGCTGCCTGTCCATAATTAAATAATAATAATAATAATAAAAATCCCACATTCTAATCTACCCAGATAAAGAGATAAGACTAAAGTTCCATCTTATAGATTAAGTTTTACTGTCCTGTCTAGAAACTATTTCTAGGTCCATAAATCAATGCAGTCGTAAACCTGTAATTAACTGGGAGATAGCTATAAGTTTACAGACGGGCGTCGCTTGATTCTGGTTGCTACGCAGCCAACGTGCGCGGGCGCACGTACGCCAATGATGGGACTCTGTGCCCACTATCGCACGATACGATAAAGGTGCAACTACAGGGAGCGCTGATCAAAATCAGCGACGCCCAACTCAGGGTTTCTAGTTTCTAGTTTTACTCGCTACTCGCTCATCGCTGGCGGTAGAACAACAGCCTATAAGTTCCTCAAATTGTGTGTGGTCGTGTTGCAGTGAAAAAAATGAAATGTTTGTTTATTGTTGTTCACAAAAATAGCATAAGCTTGTAGTCAAGAAAACATAATATAAATCTTAATAGTACTGAGAATAAAGTCGTATTTGTCGTAAAGAGAACTGCATCCGCGCCACTCGGCGACAAACGCCCCTCGCCTGGCACGCAATTCTCTTTACGACAAATACGACTCTATTGTCAGTACTATTAAGATTTATATTATGTTTTCTTGACTACAAGCTTCCGCCATGCGTCCGCGCCACGCCACTTCAGTATAAACCGCGCTTAAGACCATGATGTTCCTGGCTCCCAAACTAGGATTCCCTGTGCTATGGGAAGCCAGGTCTTTCGTCCTTAAGACTATTGCAGAGGTACCTCCCCGTCCATAATGTCATCCGGCCTGCTGCCCGCACCATGCCGAAATACAAGGCATAAAGTTAAGTTATGCACAAATTCCAATCAAAAGTTGATATTTATCATAGAATAAAAGCAACTTCCAACCACGCAGTATGACTGCATAGTGCGTGTCGCTGGTTTCCGATAAAGGATCAATAGGGTGACCGCAACTTCCAATCGTTATCGCTTTCAATTTGACACATGGACACTATACATTGCTGCTATGTTTTTGCATGTTTTAACAAAAGCAGCAATGTATATCGTTCAAGTGTCAAAATGAAAACGAATGAAGTCGCGGTCACCCCCCAAGTTTAGATTGCTAATAATAAGAATAATTATGGTTCTCTTGAAAATGGCGGGAAACGACGGTTGCAAAATTATTTGATAATTTTTGTTTTATTGTCTACAGTGGTTATTTTAAGATTAATATCACGTTAAATTAATCAGAAAATGTTCGCGAGTGACAGTATGGTGATTTTGTTGGATAATTTGAGCAAGATCTGGGGTTTCAATCTTTTATCAAGAGTTCCCGCTACAAGCACGGGAGTGAACGTGACTGTCGAGCTGCTTCGTCCAGAGTGATGACGCTACGGCGTCTCCTCTGGATGAAGACATGAAGACGCGGCTAGCCAGGGTGAAGACGCTACTGCGACTCCCCTGGAGGAAGATAGAGGACTATTACATATTGAATTTTCTGTGACGTGACATTGGCAAATGACGAACTGTCGAGTCCATTAATAAAATAAATAAATAAGAATAATTATGTAAATACTCAGTTATTAAATAACTGAATTGTTGTCATTTTAAAAGATCTGCTGCTGTAAGTTTTTAGCCACTTTTTCTCCTCAGAGTTGGCACCTTTTTATTGCAAAGTGGTGTAAATGTAAAAAAAAAAAAGTTGACGTGCAAAAATGTACTTACTTGCAATAAAGAGATGACTTTGTGTTTTTGTTATTTTTAAAGTAATTTAATTACTAATAAAATATATGTTCAATTTCTCTTGAGATCATCGCACGAGGGCGATGACAGGGCCCCACGTAGGTACCTACAAAGCGCAACTCGCGTGCCGACAAGCGCGCGAACAGAAATGTATTGTAACAGAAATGTATTGTAACAGAAATGTGCCCGCCCCCGCACCTCTCTCGGTCCCCGTTGTCGTCATACCCCCGCATCCCTGTATCGCGCAGGCGAAGACTGATTTAGACGGTCATACTATAGCGCCCCCGAGAGCGCTCTATGTAGCGACATCCCTAGTTTTACCAGTAAAATCACGATAACTTGGAAATAGTTGTATTAGGTCCGGAATCATTACATTGTATATTTTTACCGAATATTTTTTTACTGATAATGATAGTTTTGTTGAACTTTACCTCTCCGCTCTACTATCTGTAGGTTTATCGGCCGATATGATAGTGTGGCAATGCTTGATCACTATTCGTTATTGATACTGTTTCTAAGACCCGTATTAATAGTCTGATCTCAAACCATCCCCCAAGAGCGAATTCAGCTGATACACTCTCAAGATGGCATCACCATCTCAAGTATGCCGTTTATTAATAAACCAATCTTCAGGGCGTATCACGTGATGTTCTCAAGTGGAAGAACTCAAGTAAACGGCACGGAGATTTCAATTTAACTTTATAAAATACTTACAACTTAATCAAATTAAAGAAAATAGTTAATGAATACGATAAATATAACAATGTTTAATAAAATAAGTTACTTTACTTTAGTAAAACTCACGAATAATATTATGTAAAGACCGGCCCTTTCTTTAGGGTCATGATATTAACCTTGGGAAACTCGATTGGGAAACGGTCCTGTCTACTACACCGATCTCGTAGAAGAAATCGAAGAAAAGGAAGAAATCCTTGAAGAACCATCCTCGAAGAAAAGTAATGAATCGGTTAATCATGCGGTTGATGGTGGGGCAGAATCTGGAACTGTCGTTTCAAATCTGTTTTCAAAGGAAATAATTTGTCAACATCATAATATATTGAGTTTCAAAACATATCTTTAAATCCGGCCACGTGTATTAATACTAGTCAGTTAATACCTTAGATAATTGCACCACATAGGGACCAATGAACTCAGATGTTAATCACTCCGCTCATATCACGTGCGCTGTGAACCTTGATCGCTGTCTGATTATCAGCTTATCTCCGACTGCTGACGAATGTACAATTCTACACTACATAGCGCATCTCGTCATGTATTTGTAACCGAAGTGATTAGATTTGGGATCTATTAGGTATAATAATCATGACTCAAGAACTTACGCCAATGGTACGGCAAGAGTACCAGGTCTCTGTTCCGTGCGGCGTTGTCGAGAGTGCAGATTGCCATAATGATCGCCAACCTTCGTAAGAAGACGGCACCATAAGAAGAAGGTATAATAATAATAATATTTATTTATTCAGACAACTAGGTCCATTTGTGTTAGTAACAATTTTCTTAAAAGCTAAGTTAGTACATTTGTCTTGGGGTTTATTGTAATATACATCACTATAGACGCGGCGTTGGTAGGCCAAGTATGTTGTCGCGGTTGTATCACAGTTTCCCGTGGCTCGGCAAGAATGGCACGAGGTGGAACACCCCAGGACGTTTAGTCGGTATGCTGCCCCTTCAGGGCGGTGAGACCGACATAACCAACACGCTCCCCCGGGCGTGGTGACACATGATCTAGCATGTTTTACCTGGGTAAAAAAAAGGCCAAGTATGTTACCAAAGTTCACCAGCACGGGCGCCCAGTGACGCATAATCGGGCAGTCGTACTTATCGGCAATTACGCTCACAATTATCTTATAGCAGTATTACTTTCATAATACTTTGTTACTTCGTACAATGACGACCTTAATGAGCTTACTTTAAGGTCGTCATTATACGAAGTAACAAAGTATTATGGAAGTAATACTGCTATAAGACTTCAAGGTAAGGGGGCAGTATGCTGTTGGTGCTACCCCGCACTCTGGCCAGCAGCGATGCGGTCTTCTTTCGCATGACGGCTTATAAAAGCTTCCTAAACGCGCTACTTGCTTACCTATATCACCTGATAAACTATTTTTAATACACATTTAAGCGGCCACCTCGTATGCTCGTATTTTCAGTTTTTCTACATTACCTACTAAAATTAAACGTCTGAAAAAAATATATAGTAATCTTGGGGTGTTTATTTAGAGACTGATGAATACTGATACACGATTGGACAAACTTCGCTCGATAGAAAAAATCGCAACATACCCCTTCCATGTCTTTTAAAATGAAAATTATGTCTAAACTGAAATAGTTATTCATACAAAATATATATCAAAATGTAGGGTACTATAAATACGGGAGCTTGTTTAAAAAAAATCTGATTTTTGTTGGCGTATTTTCATTTGCCTGCCAAAATTCATCCGAAATTCTTGAAAATGTGAACATCGAGGCACTGCGCCGTGCTCTTCACTCCGCCGCTGCGGGACATTTTGTGTCTCACTCTTGCTTTTGACAACCATATAGCGCCTTAACAGGACTTGAAGGAGTTGAAGGCTTCTAAAAATCGATGCGGCTCACCCCTGTTTTTTGAAGATTGGGGGCGTTAGTTAGGCTGTTCATCTCTTAACAAATTCAAGTTCAAATTCATTTATTTTTGCTTATTAACTAGGTTCACAATCAAACCATGCAAAATAGTATAAGTAGGTATACAATTCACCCATGCAACAGTATTGGTGGGTAGATAATTTGTTACCAATGAACACTGTCAACTTTAGGTCAAATCTTAGAAATAATTAAATTACATAATAAAATAAATGTCAATCGTTAATTATTCATGTCAGTCATACAGTTTCGCAAAATATTCTTTTAAGTTATAAAATGGCCTAGTCAATAAATATTCTTTAAGGGTTCTACAAAATTCATTATTATTATTACAATCTCTAATGTCAATATTTAAATTAAACTTAATTGGATCTCGTGACGTCTCCAAGTGTGGGCACGCGATTCGGTATGGTACCTACTGGCGTTCGCGAATCGGACCCCGCTCTCATTTGCGAAGCCGGACGCTTCGGTTGCATTTAGTGGTTCGCATGAGGAATTGCATGGCTCTGACTACAGTGCAGGCAAGAGGAATTGGCTTTCGAAGAAATGAACTTCTTACCCGGCTGCGTAAGAAGGAGGGTTATGTTTTTCGAGTGTATGTATGTATATTAGTATGTGTCTAATTCTTTGGAACGCCCTGCAGCCTAAACGGCTTGATGGATTAATATAATGAGGTGTCGTTAGATTCGTCTTGATTGTAGGAGTAATGGGCTATAAAAAGACATTGCCACATTTCAATGGAGCTTTGCCCCACCTACAAAAATACGTGACCATTTAAGCTGTACCTATCATTTTGTTGGGGACTTATTACAGGTTTCATGTTGCATAATCATAATCAGTATCATTTTCTACTACTCTAGCAACTCCTATAGAAGAATAACAAAAACAATGAATAATTCGCTTCGATTTCTTACTATTTTCTGAATTATTAATTAGGCTGTTTCTTTCGACTCGCTAGATGTACAAGACTTTGTTTTAAACTAATAATTTTAATAAAAAACGGAGATATTTTTACATTTATTCGTTATCTTGTACATCTTGCGGTTGATGGTGGGGCAGAGTCTGGCATTGTCATTTAATCAAAGCAATGTTTAAAAAATTACGCTGTTATTATTTTCATTCCAGCTAAATATTTTGGCAGATGTTTTTTTTAATAATTTGTACTTGTTTCTTTTTAAACATTCGTAGCGCTTAATATTTTTCAATCGACTGGTTTTATATGAATATGTATAATTATGTACCTATGCCGGAGCCCAAATCAAGTGTCTTATTTTGTAAACAAATATGGTCATCTAATTTCCTGTTGTGATGTAAAACTGAAGGAACTGATTGATTGAATTTGTTCATCATTGTGAAAATAAAGTAATCCGATGTATAAATAACTTTGCAATAACCGCAGAATAGCTTAAAATGTTAGTGGGGAAGGGTAGTTTCTGTTTACAAAATAAGACACTTGATTTAGGCCTCGGTTTAGATAGATCAATTTATTTCAAAATACAATATCATATTCAGTATTGTGGAGAGCTCGGTGGCTCAGTGGTTGGGTCAATGGACTTGCAATATGGAGGTCCCAGGTTCGATTCCCAGCTAGAGCAGCCATGTACCAATGAGTTATCCTCGGTTTTTTTCCACGGAAAAACTTACGTACATCTACCGAGTGCTCTCAAAACGGTGAAGGAAAACATCGTGATGAAACCTGCATGCCGTAGAAGAAGAAAAAATCTAAAGCATGTGAAATCCGCCAACCCGCACTGGGCCCGCGTGGTGGATTATGCCCCGAGCTCCCTCGATGTAAGGGAAGGACTGCCCGAGCAGTGGGCAATATTTTTTTTTTTTTGTTCGATCGTCAGGTAATTATAACATGGCCTAACAATCTGGCTATAAAACCATTGGCCATTAAGTCCAATTAGCGCCATACTTTGAACACAGCTCATAAAAATCTTTGCATCAGCTTTGCAACATTATTAAAGGGATAATTTTTATTATCTCCTACCTACTTAAACTTATACGATATTATGTCTACAGGGTGATTGGCAATTCGATACATTCCTTGAAAGGGAACTAGAGGTGGTTTGCAACAAATTAGGCCCTATTAACGAGGGGTCGAAAATGAGCGGTTTCTAAGTTACAGTAGTTTTAATTTTATTTACTTGTTCACAATAAAAAATTGATGTTAAAAAACTGCTCCACTCTGAGCATTGAAATAATAATTTTCTAAAAGTTGATAAATTAGAGATTACCTTAAAAAAATGCATGCCTAAAATTCCCCTTAACTCAAAATAAAAAGTCATAAATCACGAGGTTTGAGTTTTTTTCTCTCATTTTCGACCCCTCGTTAATAGGGCCTACTTTGTTGCAAACCACCTCTAGTATCACCCCTTTCAAGGAAGGTATCGAATTTCCAATCACCCTGTATAAACGGAATATTGGTAATTTTAATTTTTTAATGAACAATTTGATAATCGAGCTCTTAACGATTGCGATGTACAGAACTGCAAAAGTATGCTATTTACATATTTGTTGGCAAATGTTTCTACTCCTCATACATCAAAAGCAATTTAAAGCGCAATATGGTTGTCAAAAGCAAGAGTGAGACAGAAGATGTCCCGCAGCGGCGGAGTGAATAGCACGGCACACTCCATATTTGTAATTTTATTAATTTTGGATGAATTTTGGCAGGGAAATAAAAATACGCCAACAAAAATCAGATTATTTTTAAACAAGCTCTCGTATTTATAGTAACATTTTGATATATATTTTATATGAAAAGCTATTTCGGTTTAGATATAATTTTCATTTTAAAAGACATGGAATATGATTGCGATTTTTTTCTATCGAGCGAAGTTTGTCTAATCGTGTATCGGTATTCATCAGTCTCTAAATAGACACCCCAAGATTGCTATATATTTTTTTCAGACGTTTAATTTCAGTAGTTAATGCCGTAGCCTTCATAGAGAAAGTGAAAATACGCGCATACGAAGCCTAAGTAGGAGCCGTCATACATACATTCGAAAAGCACTCCTTTTTTCGACAGTTGGGTAACAATGCGAAGTTATTGCAAAATATTTCAGAAGTCTGCAATGTCGTCAACATACTGTGATTCTTAGAATGTTGTGTTTGCAATTTGAACGATAAAGCACGTATGTGTTAAGTGTGTCACTATTACCAATGTCACTGATACAATCTTCGGCGAAGGATAGAGCCAAAAACATTATGATTCATTCATTTTCAATTGGTTGCCTAAAGACATTGTAATACTAAGTTAGCCGAAGTTTAAAGCTAAACTTTATATATTGCTTTTAGATAAATGTTATTATAAATTGACTGACTTCCTTGATGATATACTGAGACATTAATTCAATTAAATCTAGCCATGAGTGTTTTTTTAAATTTTAATATAGTAAATGCCTCTAACTGTTTATTTATTCCATATAACAATAATAAAAATTCTAAATAACTATTATAATATTAACCTAAAAAATATATATATAAACTAAACTAAAAACTATATGTACAATAGGTCGGTTGAACTATCTGAATGACTTAGCATTACAGATAGTTCAACCGATCCCCGTTGTCCGGCAACGTGCCCACAATGCTGGCGGCATTTCCCCTCTGGATCGCTAGGCTGATCCTTTGGGCGAAATACAGGCCAGCATTTTGGTCACGTGTGGACTCCACGAGCCGCCCCGACAGGTCTTTATAAAAGTAAATGTAGATTTAACATGTTTGACATTTTGAATTGACTTTTTGACATGTAATTCTTAAATTAAATACTTAGATTAAATTAAAATATTTTTGCTACTACAAAAGTACGCCTTAGGGCCGATTATGGTGATACTACTACAACTGTATAATATCTGCATTAACCCATATTTACAAATAAATTTCATTTCATTTCAATTCTGCAGTCAGGTAAAATAATAATTATTAGAAAACACTCAAGAGTTTTATGCATTATAACATGCTCGACGAACAAATTAAAATGATTAAAGTCCAGCCTACATTTTGACAATGCCAGATTCTGCCCCACCATCAACCGCATGATGAACAAGATAAATGTAAAAATATCTCAGTTTTTTATTAAAATTATTGGTTTAAAATAAAGTTTTGTACAAGTTGCGCGTCGAAAAAACAGCTTAATTTAGAATTCAGATAATAGTATGAAATGCGAATTATTCATTGTTTTTGTTATCATTTTCTACTACTTTTTTATAAATTTCGTTAAAGTTTTGTTCACAAATGTACTGTGTCAGCGCTATTTATGTAAAAATATGGCTGTTTGTCTATCAGGGAACCAAAAAGTACCTGAGCAGGTGCCGAAGACTGAGCAGGGCACGAGTAGGTACCTTAAAAATAAATTAATATTGCCTCGCCTCCTGCCGGGGGACCAATGGGTACCTATATAGGGGCCGAATCTACAACTTTTAATCCGGGGGACGAATATTAGGGGACCAATGGGTTCTGACCCCTCAAAATAATGCTTTTTGAGCCTGCCCATAGAGATGGGCATTTAAACTTTCTCCTTTTATTTAAATTTAACACCTGTAATGCTGTATACATTATTCTCTTTTTTCTACTGTACAGTCACATGGATACCCAAATGTTACCTACCTATATAAAACTTTGCAAACTTTTCCTAGCAACAATCATTTAATTATCGATAACAAAATATACGAAATAAATTCCCATTATACCTAGGTACTGTAAAAACTGGTATTTTCTTACACCATTGTAAAGGTTTATTATTAAGTATATTATTTTTTTACGTAGGCACTTTTAAAATGCAATATAATATAGTTTTTTATGAATATTGTCAGATAAAAATATATGAAAAATCATCCAGCGTAAATCCCAAAACCTATTTACGTGCTATCATGACGATGGCTTTTATAAATCCAATAACCACAATATTGCCATTATTATATTGTTTTGCTATTGTATATCGTTAAAGTAATTTAATAATTATTTATATTATTACTGTGTGTTATTGAACGTTTATAAGAAAGGTGATAATGGAAAAAGAATAGCTACAATAATTGATCTCCTATAAACAACTACATACACAAAGGTCTTACTAAAACAATTTAAAAAACGTCCAAATAAGGGTCCATTGTTAACGTCCAAATAATGTCCAATAAAGCAAATGAGGGTCCATTCATCCGTTTGGACCTTCTTTGCGCTTGGACATTTTTAGAAGGCAGACTGTGTACCTATCTAGTTGTAGGAGATCAATGTATTTTCAACATTACTATTATCCTCAAAAAATATAAATACCTAAATAAATACATATAAGTTTGTAATAATAAAATTTTGGGAAGATGTAATTTTAAATTTACAGTTTTCGGATTTTTTCCTTAACTTGTGCTATAAGACCTAGCTTCTTGCCAAATTTCATGATTCTAGGTCAACGGGAAGTACCCTATAGGTTTTGAGTTTCTCGCGTTTTCAAACAAAAGTGCGAGAAAATGCGACATACGCGGCCATATCATTTGATTGGGTTGACGTAGAAGTTTGATTCTTTCACGGCTGCATGAAGTTGCAGACCTGAGCATTTGATATAAATTTCAACTTGATCCGTTGACGCGTTTCTGATATATAGATCTTGACAGACAGACGGACAACAAAGTGATCCTATAAGGATGGCCCGCCCACGTCCGACAATCGGTGACCGACTTTTTGTAGGAGGAAAATAGAACGTACTGATTGCAATAGTATAACGCACACGTCCTACAAAAAGTCGGTCTGAAATAAAATCGGTGCATCCGATTGTCGGTGAAAAAAGGAACGTCCGGCAATGTATGCGTTAACGCACACTGCTCACCGACAGTCTGCCGACACTGGCCAGGGTCACAGACAAAGTGACGGCCGTGTGCGTTGAGTCGGTCACAAAATCGGTCATAAGAATCGGAGGAAAAATCTGCCCGATTATCGGTCCTACAAAAAGTATGACGTGTGCGGGCAGCCTAAGGGTTTCTTTTTTCCTCTTGAGACACGGAACCCTAAAAACAACAGATCACAGAGTACCAAGCTTTGATTGGGTTCTCTTGTAAATGGCGGGGAACGACGGTTGCGAAATTATTTGATAATTTTTGTTATAATGTCTACAGGGACTATTTTGTGTTTAATATCACATTAAATTAATCAGAAAATGTTCGCGAATGACAGTACGGTGAAGTTATTGGATTATTTAAGCAAGATCTGAAGTTTCAAGCTTTTATCAAGAGTCCCCGCTACAAGCTCGGGAGTGAACGTGACTGTCGAGCTGCTTCGTCCAGAGTGATGACGCCACGGCGTCTCCTCTGGATCAAGACATGAAGACGCGGCTACCCAGGGTGAAGACGCTACTGCGACTCCCCTGGAGGAAGATAGAAGACTATTGAATATATTGAATTTTCTGTAACATGACATTGGCAAATGACGAACTGTCGAGTCCATTAATAAAATAAATAAATAAGCTTTGATTGTAATGACGTCAGATACTAATTTAATTTTCCATTGCGTGCAAATACTGTGACGTAAGTCCGTCACAGATTCATTGACAAACGAAATGTTTGCAGATTGACGAAACGATAACAGATGGGTCGTTGTCGTGCGTCACACTATTGCTGTTATTCATAAACCTAGTTAAACCACACTTCCCTTAAATCGTGTTGCTATCCCTTTCACACTTAGTTAAAAAAAGGTTAAGATAGAAACTTAAAATCACGTTTATGAATATTCATATATTCATATTCACATACTTTATTTCTAACCATACGGAACATTACAGAGCACTTG
Organism: Tachystola acroxantha; assembly: GCA_963506565.1. NCBI lineage: Eukaryota > Metazoa > Arthropoda > Insecta > Lepidoptera > Oecophoridae > Tachystola > Tachystola acroxantha. Next base: position 14,671,998 of record OY735872.1, on the reverse strand, counting down.
GTTATGTCAACAACAATTTGGTATCGTACAATGAAACCGGGCGCCAAACTTATTTAGGCGAAGAATAGGACTCACATCAGAGATTTAAATCTTTGATAAGTGTAGGTAGTCTACACTTGATCCAATTTAGTTATATATATATATATGTATTTATTAAATGTCCCAATAATTCGAAAGATAAAATATAAGAAAATAGCTGCTGTATAGGGGCATTGTCACAAATAAAATTCAAAATATAAGAACATTTAACTTACATAAATGATTGCGGCTGTATAAGGGCGTTAATAAATAATAAAAGCCTATAAGGTTTTGATGAGAGCTCGGTGGTGTACGCACAACAGTAGATCAATGGTAACGCTTGCAGTACGATTTTAAATCTTACGACGTAGATGAAAAGAACGGTATAATAATATAGTTGTGAAAAATTTCAGTACTATAATTGCTCGTATTCTTATTAGTAGGTAATATTTGTAATATGAATGATTGTTACTTTTTATTTTTATTTATGTAGGTAGGTACTTAATGTAAGTACCGTTAGTGATAGATATTTAATATTGCTCAACAAGCTACCTATTCGTACGCTGAATTCTCTACCCAAAGGTTGTCTGGAAGAGATCGCTTTGAGCGATAAGATCGCCAATTGTAATATTAACTATATTATCCTATTTCTTTTGTGTAATTCTTTTCTTTTTTGCAATAAAGAATATTTATCTTATCTTATAGTCCAAAGTGTTACACTTGATCTGCTGTTAGCGTACCAATATTAAGTGGATATAGGTCTTCGCTAATGAAAAGTTACGTATATTTCTGAATGCTCTCAAAATGGTGAAGAAAAACGTCACGAGGAAACCTGTATCTCTGAGAAATTCATAATCCGAGACATGAGTAATTCATCATCCTACATTGTGGACCACGGGAAGAAAAACTTCCCGTGGTACACCCAGGTGAACCACCACTTGTGTTATTTATAAGTGTTGATATTTTAAATGAAACTAACATACTTAATAAATTCTGTAATTTTGTTCGATTCCAAATTATTTTTATTATTTCAATACTAGATGACAAGTCAAAACTGACAGAAGCTGTCAAAATTGACAAGAACTCTCAAAATCTGACAAGAATTGTCAAAAAATGTCAAATCTGCCGGGAACTGTCAAATTTGTCAGAAAATGTCAAATCTGTCAGAAACTGTCAAAAAATGACAAATTAAAGAAGCATATACATAGAAAACACAGATAGTAAACAATTTGTACAAAGAAATAATTTCCTGTGGTTAACCTGGGTCGGGGAAAAAAACATCCCGTGCTACACCGAGGTGGACCACGGGCAATAACCCGTCCTGCTACCCTATTACCGTTCTCAAAACGATGAAATTATACCATGTCATGGCGCGCCAAACAGAGACGCCGCTACACCAATGCCATAGCACTGTCCCTTTCACGGCCGCTATGACGTGGTATGATTTGATCGTTTTGAAAACCGTAATAGCCCCACTGATCCATAGATCATGGCCAACAATCCCTTGGTGGAAGAAAAAGGTATCATCCTAAGTCATATACTAACTCTCACAGGTATTTATATATTGGAAATATGCTCATTTACAAGACACCATAAAGAATGACCGAATATTACGTAAGTGGCCAGTAAAGAGACGAAGCATGATAAAGGAGTTTGCATTCATTTGCTTATTGTGAACTACGAAGTTTAGGCATAACGCTACTTATACTCATATGACGAATTAGGTACATTGCGAAATAGGTAGTATAAGGCTTTTTGAAAATGGCGGGAAACGACGGTTGCGAAATTATTTAATAATTTTCAGTTTAATGTCTACAGTGAGTGTTTTGTGTTTAATATCACGTTAAATTAATCAGAAAATGTTCGCGAATGACAGTATGGTGAAGTTATTGGAGAATTCAAGCAGGATCTGAAGTTTGGCGCCATGGTGTGAACGTGACTGTCGAGCTGCTTCGTCCACAGTGATTGACGCTACGGCGTCTCCTGTGGATGAAGACATGAAGACGCGGCTACCCAGGGTGATGACGCTACGGCGACTCCCCTGGAGGAAGATAGAACACTATTATACATTGAATTTTCTGTAACATGACATTGGCAAATGACGAACTGTCGAGTCCATTAATAAAATAAATAAATAAGGTAGTATAATAAATAGGCCATTAACGACTTAGACAAGACAATACTTAGACCAAACGCTATTTAAAAAATAAGGTTAGGCATAACGCGATTTAGACGTAATGCATTTTAGGTACACAGAGCACAAGGGATAAAAACGACCTGGCTATGCTTTCCATGAGAATAGGAACCATCCGCAAAGGTACCTATTACTCGGCGACAAAAATATACAACCATCTCCCAATTTCCATTAGAAATTCCAAAGACGTGCAGTTTAATAAATGCTTGAGGAGCTGGCTGGTGCAACGATGTTTTTATAATTTAAAAGAATATTATGAGTGCATGACATACAACGAATGATAATAGAATTAAATATATACAGGGTGTAACGTAAAGGGTATATTAAGCCGAAGGGAGGGTGTTCAGTATCGGTAACTGAACAACTTTTGTTCTACGACTTTTCGATTTTCGCGAATTTAATTTTTGACTTTTCATACATTTCGTTCCGGTCCACTGATCGATTTGTATGAGACATTAATTTATTTTTATTTTTTATTTGAAAAGTCGTAGAACAAAAGTTGTTCCGTTACCGATACTGAACACCCTCCCTTCGGCTTCATATACCCTTTACGTTACACCCTGTATATATATATTGACTTGACATCGTGATAATCATGAATTTTTATATACTTGTTTTTAAATTTATACCTAATTAATTATAATCTGTAAATATTGCATGCTCATTTGGGTGAATTGTGTGTACGATTTTATTGTAATTACGACCATAATTTTGCAATAAATAATTTCTATTCTATTCATCGAACGGCATACAACTACATCAAAATACATCAAAAAAGATTCTCCTATAATATATCACAACGGAAACACGGTACATCTGAAAAACATAACCGTTTTTTGATGGCAGTCGGGTAACGAACATTTGCCGTTCATTGATCAATTTACTCTCACTGACGACTGACACATTGACATCATTTTAATTTCTCTAATAAATAACGCCGTCTAATCTAACACATGAATATGTTTGACAGATATTTTAGTATCAAATTTACGACCCACAACAATCAAATGACAAACGAGCAGGGACGAAGCGGGAAGACACCAATTACCAATGCGAATATCTAACGGGGAGACAGGAACGACCCATCTAGAGCCACTATTGAATGATTTTAAACCGTAATTACAGTTAACGTAGTATGATTGTCAATTGGAGTGCTACATAGATATAGGGTGGGTTTGGATGATGGATGTGCAAAGTGCAGCGACCTGTTATATGATTGAGGGCTTTAGGTATGATCATGTAGGCAATACAAGCTGGAAAGAATAGTACACATCAAATCAAGTGTGGACCGTTCTTATTATCTGCGTCGTAAGAGTTGAAATCGTACTGCAATTGTTGCCATTGATCTGCTGATTGATGTTGTCCATACCATCTACGTTGTTTTGCCATAATTATTGACTTTTCGATCGGACATTTAAAATAAATTGCCGATAAGCGCACCTTGTGAGACGCCGACGTCCAGCAGTGGACAATTTTTATTTATTTTATTAATGGACTCGACAGTGCGTCATTTGCCAATGTCATGTTACACAAAAATCAATATATAATAGTCTTCTATCTTCCTCCAGAGTAGTCGTAGTAGCGTCTTCACCCTGGGTAGCCGCGTCTTCATGTCTTCATCCAGAGTCATCACTCTGGACGAAGCAGCTCGACGGTCACGTTCACTCCCGAGCTTGTAGCGGGAACTCTTGATAAAAGCTTGAAACTTCAGATCTTGCTCAAATTATCCATAAATTCACCATACTGTGATTAGCGAACATTTTCTGATTAACTTAATGTGATATTAAACACAAAATAGCCCCTGTAGACATTATAACAAAAGTTATGAAATAATTTTGCAACCGTCGTTTCCCGCCATTTTCAAGAGAACCCATGATGACAATTATTAAATAAATTAGCGATGTTTTTAATAATGGATCAAGTGCGGGATACTACAAACTTATTTAAGTTACCGTACCGTTTTTATTTCCATAGCGGTCTGTTGATGACACTGATAACTGGCGTTCTCATACAAATCGTACCTATACCTCGTCTTCTGACTTCTTCTACACTGTCTTCGTATATTACTCATTCGATACCAGTTCGATATACGGAAATTACATCAACCGGAGAACAAAAGTAGTTGACATTACTTTAGAATCAGCAAACTGAAGTATCAGTGTGCTGGCCATATCTGTCGTAGAACCGACAACCGATGGTGGGGGTGGGGTAGGTAGACGAGTTCTCGAATGGAGGCCACGAACGAGTAAAGCCCCGATCAGATGGAGGGTGATCTTCGCAAGGTGGCTGGCAGAGACTTGAAGCATAAGACCGAGAATCAGGTTAAGTGGCGAGCTTTGGGAGATGCCTACGTCCAGTAGTGGACTTATACGAGCTGATGATGATACGGAAATTGAAACTAAAACCCCAGCAGCTACAAGTGTTATCAATGCCAGGAAAAATAATCGTGATTTACGTCAAACTCCCAAAATAACAAACATTATTTGTCATCATATCGCCTTTTAAAATAGCTTTTGATTTGTATCTGTGATGTGAGTCGGCACCTCGTCATGTGAGCGACAGTCACGCGGGCATTGTCGGCCATTATCAAAATAAACTGCTCGTATTGTAAAACTATAGCACCTATAGTAAATGGCAACGATGTGACTGGCAGAAATCCATCCATCATGCATCATTCAAATAACTAATGCCGATATTCATAGGGAGGTTTCAGCATGACATCAGCGTCAGCACTTACAACTGTCAAAATTGTATGAAATCTGACAGTTGTAAGACCGAATTCAAACTCAGATCGCACTCAAAACTGTCTCTGTGATACTATAGGCATCACATGATTAGACTTCACACTCAGGCCCAAACTAATGTGCCCAGAGACATATGTACATAGAACATAGAAACGATCACAAATTATACCCAGACTATGAAAAAGTCATTATTTACTTACCTTATGATATGTTAGGTACAGCAGATTCCGAACTGGGTACCAAACCCAGAACCCCTTGCATAGAAACCAAGGCTAGGCGTCTCGTCCTGTGTTCCGAGGCGCCTTAAGCGGAGGTATAGGGGTAGACCCCCGAGAAGGGTCCACGAGGGCGGCCACGGACGAGGTTGTGGTATTTGGCGCTGCGTTCCCACAACCTCGTTCCAAACGCGATGCGTTGAACACCTTGGGGTTTTAGTGGGTATAGGACCGCATTCTGGCGGGAGTCCCACATACGCGCGCCCCTCCTCATTGGCGCGGTGAGATGCGAAAAGCATTTCCCCAAGTAAAAAAAAAGGAGCTAGTCGACTCTATTACAAGAACCAAAATCATACTGATATTAATCTTCATGTTCTAGTTAGTAAAGGAATGTAAAAGTTCAGATAAGGCGTTACCTCAGATCAGTAAGATCTAAGGCGTTACCCAAGGAAGCATCCTTGGTCCCATTCTATTTTGATTTTGCTGATCATAATAGTGATGAAAATAATGGCGCCTGCTGTTTCTTATTATAGAGCCGGTATTTCATTCCGTCGATAATCTCTGAATTGAACCGTAGAGACAGATTATCGGTAACGGTTACCCGAAATGTGTTGCGGTACTTCGGCCATGTCATAAGAATGGACCCTTCCAACTTGGAGAGAACTATACTGCTCGGCAAAGTTGAGGGGTCTAGACCACGTGGCCGGAGACCAGCCCGCTGGACTGATGTGGTTGGCAGAATCCTCGGCGTGCCCTTTGAAGAGGCTGTGAGTAGAGCACAAAACCGTGTCTCCTGGCGCCAGTTCATACATGCCAAGACGGCACCTGCTGTTGAGGGTCACGATCCTCAGCACTGAGGCAACGATTAGGGAGGATTTCATTCCGTAATCATTGGCTTTTACATTTTCCATTCAGTTGTGCTTTTTCAAAAGTCTAGCTCAGTTATTTGTGCTAGCCAAAAGCCGACGTTTGATTCAAATCGTCAAAGGCCTTTCTTTTGAGAAAAACAGCGAAACTGCTCTTAATCTGTCGAATCAGGGATGCAGTTATAGCGTGGAATTAGGGTCACAAAATAGAGTAGTTGGGTCAGAGGGGCGCTAATTTTCTTGCGCCGATTTATGTGGGAAAGCTCGTAAGTTATGTAGGATAACTGTTTTTTTTTTCTGAATTTCTAGCAATGTATTAGTATGGTATTAAACTTCCATTATAATTAAGAGGCATACGAGGCATTTTGTCTTAGTCCTCGGTGTAATTCTTCTAGAATTACGATTACGATGGCTTTTGTCCTCAGGTTGCGTTGGCCAACGTATATCCTCCTCATTCTACTATGTCAACCCTTCATAGTCAAAGTCAAATTTCTTTATTGCAAGTAAGCACGTTGAGTACATTTTTGCATGTCAAATAATTTTTTGAATTTACATTTACACCACTTTGCAAGGAAAAGGTGCCAACGCTGAGGAGAAAAAGTGGCAAAAAAACTCTCAGCAGCACATCTATTAAATATTTCAATATTTGCTCTATTATAATAGAATTGTAAGGGTTATAAGGGAAGTATACTTTCGCGAAGCTTCTTTCATTCAATCACAATAAATGTTCCACCTTTTTTTTTCGGGTGGAAAATCATCTAGATATCATGATACCTCCTTGCCACGGGGAGGCGAGGATGGTTATGTCGGACTCTTACCGACTAAAAACCCCTCGGTGTTCCGTCTCGCCGCCCTATGGCGGAGTCACGGGGAGACTTGCGAATTACTTCCGCGACTACGCCGGCGTGTGTCCGGGGGGACCCTTCTCGGGGGTCTTTGACCCCATCCGACTGTTAGTGCTCCCGCACACGGGCCACTGGCCTTAACCACAAAACGCCGCCACTGGCATATTTCCTGTAATTTTCATACATTTTATATGGACTCGCCGCACACGGTTGTCGCCGGTGGCGGCCACACGCTACAAGCTTCTAGCTTCTCGTGGCGGCGTTTGTGGCTGTCGCGTGTGGCCCGTGTGCGGCGACACTTAGCGGTGTGCTGGAACACATGCACACCAACCAACTCGAGGACCTGTTACCGAGCGTTGGACTACCCCGTGTCCACTCGCCCGGAAGCCCTCATTATGGGGGGAGGTTACGGGCATACGCCAGCCTCCTCCGCCCGACTCTCCTGCGGCGGATTCGTTCGGACAATGGATCAACCTCTCTTGCCCTCTCCGCCGCCTCCTTCTGCGAAATTACTTGTTCACAGAAGGCGACCACCGCGTCCCACGACCCGCCGCTGTCCACCATAGTTTTAACTATGGCCGACAGCGACAGGTCGGCTCCCACTGCCGCGACAAGCGCAGCACGTTGCTCCGCCAATAAATGTTCCACCTAGCGTAACCTTTTCAATCCTGCTTACTGCATTTTCTTTCAGACCACATAGTTCTGTTATCACTACTATGGGGTAATCTGTGTTGTGGAAAATCGTCTATTATTTGAAGGTCAAGCCTTTTTGCGTTGGAGCTAAAGATAAACCAATTACATACCTATATATTCACTTATCTCGACCTGTAGTAAATAACATCGTTGGCATTACAAGTACATCTTGTAAATAAGGAAAAGTGTCGCAATTTCATTTGTTTATGTTATTTCCCTTCCGTGCACTTTATTGCTTCTTCCTGTAGTTCCGGTGGTGTAAATAAATATTTTATTGGAATTAAATGAGTAGTTAAAGTTCAACATGTGACTCAGACAGTTTCAAAGAGACATTTAAGAAACAAAAATAGTACCTTGAGCTCGGGTAGATGGCACTGATTCCTCGACTTCGCACCTCAAAATTAAAGATTGTCTACAGTGGTTATTTTGAGATTAATATCACTTTAAATCAATCAGAAAATGTTCGCGAGTGACAGTTGGTGAATTTGTTGGATAATTTGAGCAAGATCTGGGGGTTCAAGCTTTTATCAAGAGTTCCCGCTACATGCTCGGGAGTGAACGTGACTGTCGAGCTACTTCGTCCAGAGTGATGACGCTACGGCGTCTCCTCTGGATGAAGACATGAAGACGCGGCTACCCTGGGTGAAGACGCTACTGCGACTCCCCTGGAGGAAGATACAAGACTATTGAATATATCGAATTTTCTGTAACATGACATTGGCAAATGACGTACTGTCGAGTCCATTAATAAAATAAATAAATAAATCATACTACGCTGTATTTTAGTAAGTAGTATATTCTATTGCAATAGTTGGTCACTAATAAACTAACAAACATTGTTGCCAGATTACGTTACGTTATTTTTGTGTACGTGCCGCTAAGAAGGTAATCCTTGCTCCTGATCTACTAACTTACTTAAGTTGAACACATAATCGCTATACATAGAGAGAATATAGAGCTACCCACATATCTCTATGTTGACACACCTATTTCGAGTTGTTGCAGTCATTCGTCGTCTAACGGAGATGGTTTTTTTCTGTGCATATCCTCACACACCCTCTCTCTCTCTCTCTCACACACACACACACACACACTCAACCACCCTCTCACACACACGCCCTCCCACATATATACATATACACACACACACGACCACCAACTACAACAAACTGCATCCTTATACGAAATAGGTCGGTTGAACCATCTGAATTACAGATAATAAGTTTTGCATTACAGATAGTTCAACCGATCCCCGTTGTCCGGCAACGTGACCAAAATGCTGGCGGCATTTCCCCTCTGGATCGCTAGGCTGATCCTTTGGGCGAAATACAGGCCAGCATTTTGGTCACGTGTGAACTCTACGAGCAGCCCCGATAATAAGATTTATAATTTATTTATTATTCAATAAGATTTTTTAAGACTTTTCTTTTAGGGCTATAAGTATCGCGTTTAGTAACAACATAACTTCTAAATCGCATTATAAATAATATCGTAACACCTTTTCTAAGTCTAATCATTATTATCAACTTTTAGAGGTACAAAACCTGGCATCGAATGATAGTCACATGTCATTGCGTATTAGATGTCAAAACATTAGTGTTACGTCAAGTTGGCAACAACGGTATTTAATTATGGACAATAAAATTATAGTATTATTTGGATATTTTTATGACACTTCTTTATCAGTAAAGTTGTGTTAGAAACAAACATGTTTGCTGTTACAGTATTTCATCATGTCATCAATTCAGAGATAATCCTTCTGGGTATAATATTGTCAAGTAACGATGACAATATTATGCAAGAAACAAATACTCATTCTACTTACGAAGGAAAAAAAATCCGTGGAGAGAGCATAAAATATATTTTGTATGGAGACAGGCTTTCACCCTTGCTGTCACTTTCACTCTCATACGACAGAAAGAGATATCTGTCTTTATATGTTCGACTTCGGAAACGCAGACGTACGATACGCATGGTAAGAACGCTCTATCTAAAATATATAGGAGATAATAAGACTGTAAAAAAGTTGTGTCTGTACATTGGATATTTTTTGAAAAGAATAATTGTAATGTGTTTTAGGATCGATACTGATGCCAAAAAACTAATTTTTATAATTTTTGTCTGTGACTTTGTGCAAGAGTCACGCCATAACTAATGAAGGGATTTTGATGGGAGTTTCACTAGGAGATAGTTGAAATATTCGGACAGCTGATAGGCTATAAGCCATGTCGGTATGTGATGTGGAAACAAGGATCCAGAGAGGAAGATCTGCCTCCTGATCTCCTCCACCCTCTCCATCCTCCTCCTCTACGCAAACGAAGTTGCGGGGTACAGCTAGTCTAAAATATATAGGAGACAAACAGTAAGCCGCAAGCTACATATATGCCTAATAGGCCTTGAAAAAGGTAGGTACCTAATACGTATGTGAATGGTTCTTCACCCTACAACTTACTAGGAATTCCAACTGGTTTCTCTGCTACCTGATAAAACAAATGTGGTTTTTCAATTGAAAGTAAATAATGACCAATGTTTATCGAAATTTCAAATGGATTCGGGGACTCACGTGCGTCACTGTAGCTCTGTTGGAAAGCGCGAGACGGAATGGCGAGATCCCTAGTTCGAATTTTGGGTCGCATCAAAAATTGTGATAGAGGTAGGTAATTCTAGTTTCACTATCTAGAGACGCATAGAAATGTGAGCGTGTCCAAATGACGAAATAACAAATGTTACTATCTCAGTTTCTCTCCCTCGTGAACCGAAACCCCTCGTTTTGGGAGGGTTATGTCCAAAATTGGGCACATCATTATCCATTAGTTCATATGAGGCTCGAAGGACGACTATTTATGGGACTAGAGCTAAGAGCTAAGAGAAAAGCCCTTTTATAGGGTAAAACGTATAATTATTGGTAAAATGTAAACTGCAGTTACAACAGAAGCTAGAAAACAAGTGATGATGATGATATTTGGTTTCCTTTTCATGTTTAATGCAATTATGACGACGTTTAGTTTCCCTCTCATGGGTAAAATGCTACCGTTACCAAGTGAATCACACTTTGTGCGTCAAAGCTTTCGAATGCAGCAAATCTTTACGAGTAGGTTTTGTACCTCCAGAAACCAATGGGAATTCCAATTGTAAGGAAGTTGTTGCCAAGAGGATAATTGTTTATTCTTGGCCTTTACCCTTTAACTTTCAATTAGGGGAAATTTCGGATGAGGGTTTGCCTGTATAAAATTTTAATATGGAAACAACATTTAGTCATGATCGTTATTCGAACCGGGAACTTCCACTGCTGGACGTAGGCCCCTCCCAAAGTACGCCACTCAACCCCACTATCGGTCTTTTGCATCCAGTCTCTACAGCCATCTTGCGAAGGGCGTCCCACACTACGTTTACCATTCGAGAACTCGTCTACCCCCATCGGTTGTCGGTTCTACGACAGATCTGACCAGTCCATTGCCTTCAGTTTGCTGATTCTATGAGCAATGACAACCACTTTTGTCTTCAGGCGGATATACTCGTTTCTCATTCTATCTACCAGACAAATGCCAAGCATAGCTCTTTCTACATGTATAGCTCGCTGAGCGACTTTGAACTTGTGGGTTAGTCTCACCGTCAATGTCCACGTACAACTGTATGAGATAAGGCCTCTTGAAAATGGGGGGTAACGACGATTGCGAAATTATTTTATAATTTTCCTTTTAATGTCTAGTGGTATTTTGTGTTTAATATAACGTTAAATTAATCAGAAAATGTATTGGATAATATGAGCAAGATATGAAGTTTCGAGCTATAGTCAAGAAGTCCCACTACGAGCTCGGGAGTGAACGTGACTGTCGAACTGCTTCGTCCAGAGTGATGACGCTACGGCGACTCCTCAAGAAGACGCGGATACCCAGGGTGACGACGCTACGGCGACTCCTCTGGAGAAAGATAGAAGACTGTGATTTCTTTAATATTTTGTACCATGACATTTTCAACGACAAACAGCTGTCGACTCGATTATTAATAATAAAAAGGTACCTATGAATCTCAACCTAACATTCAAGATTATTGCGAAATCATTATCAAAGGGAGTGTTTCCGTAAAATATGTACCTATACATTCTATTACCCAATAGATACCTACTCATAGATAGTGATAGATATCTAGTCTGTGGTAGGCGAGTGAAAACCCCTCCTATTGAGTAACTAACAGATGACATTACCTAATGGAAATTAAATTCAGTATTGCATTGCATTGCTTGGTTGCTGTGTAATTTTTTCCAATGTTACTATTGAAACCCGCAATGGTTATCAATAATTAAATTCGTTCATATTACCACCTGTTGCATATTGCCTGCTGTTGCTACTAGAGATAATATGGAAACATTCTTGCGACTTTGCGGCATCCATCATAGACTAATTCCATAAGGATTTAGGTAAGGAATGCTATTTCCGCACACTTATCCGAACGACAAGTTTGGCTCCTATATCTAATACTTTAGCCCCTTGGGACAAGGTATTAGATGGAATCGAAAACAAGTAGACAGGTCCAGCCAAACGTAACTTTCTGACTTGTGAGTAAAATGAGTCGCGTAATTTACGCTGCATTCGGTTTCATACAAAAGTATTGTTTGTGCCACACGGCGACGCAAAATGAGCTGTTAATTTCTATTGTACTAACAGCAGTTCAAGTGTAACACTTTGAACTTTGGACCGTTCTTATTATCTGCGTCGTAAGATTTAAAATCGTACTGCAAATGTTACCATCTGCTGTTGTCCGTACGTAGATTACGCGACCTCCAAAAATTACGTTCGTTGTCTCCAACCGAAACTGTGACTAGGAATAAGTGTTGTCCATAATTTTATGTAAGTGTATCTGAAACCAAGTTTTACAAATAGTTTCGAGTACAAATTTAGTGCATTAGACCGTTAGTCATAAGTTTTTAGTATGAATGGAGTTTGAAAGTCTTACAACTTTCAGTTTTTATAATTTTGACAGTCGTAAGTATGAGCTTACTCTGAGTTCGAGCTCAAAACTGTCCATGATTATAGTATATTAAACATTTTTGACATTTTATAAGTTGTAATAATGGATCAGACTTTCTGATGGGAAGAAAGTCCAAATTTGTCGAAAAATTGTCCAACTCCCAAACTGTCCAACGAGGGTTAAGAGTGACCCTGCTACTATTTCGTTCAGTTTTATAAATAAAGAGTAACAACCCTGCTACTGTTCCATTCAGTTTTATAAATAAATCTTTTTTTAAACATTAAACCCCGCCTCGATCATTAAATTCGAGCACGCTAAATTTACAGTCAAAACGTCTATTAATCTCGCTCGGCCTAAAGTTGGAGGAGTTTGCAACGCGTCGTAAGTGTATATTGACCCTTAATGGTCATCACTACTGTCACACGACCACTAGGAATGGATAGTTGCTAGCTGGTTACAAAGATAACATCCAAAGTCGTGATAAATAAATTTAACGAGCAAAAAGGAGGCGTGGCGTTTCTGCCTTTTTTTTTTTTTTTTTTCGAGGGGAAAATCCTCATGGATACCTCTTTGCCACGGGGAGGCGAAGAGGTTATGTCGGACTCTTACCGACTAAAACCCCTCGGTGTTCCGTCTCGCCGCCTTACGACGGAGTCACGGGGAGACTTGCGTATAACTTCCGCGACTCCGCCAGCGGGTGGCGTTTCTGCCTACACCGACCACCGAAAGTGTTTATGGTATTCCTAGAAAATAAGTGCTAAGGCTGCGTTTCGACTGTCTGCGTCACTGTTAATCAAGTCCTGACAAAGTCTGCTCAAACGACCTTTTCAAAACCTGACTTTGACAGGACTTTAGCGTTAATTAAAACCGTTCATGCTCGCCCCCTCATATTTCTTACAAGAATAATAAACATACAATTTAAAGTTCAATAATTATAAAACTAACTTTTACGTCATTAAGTGAATGTGTTATTTTGCTGGTTTAATTATTATTAGTTTATTATAATTACCTAATAAATTATTTACTCGACTGACGCTTTATCTCAAAAAAAATTCCACTGCAACGCAACACAACAAACAATATTCCATTTAAAATTTATTAATTATTGCTGCAGTGGCTGAATCTCTCAAGCGGCGCAAGTATAGTGGCCTCGACAGAGGCTACCTATTTGTGTCATTTGGGGTAGAGACCCTGGGTCCGTGGGGGCCGGGAGCCATGGAAATTTATAAAGACCTGCCGGCGCGGCTCGTGGAGTCCACACGTGACCAAAATGCTGACCTGTATTTCGCCCAAAGGATCAGCCTAGCGATCCAGAGGGGAAATGCCGCCAGCATTTTGGGCACGTTGCCTGACAACGGGGATCGGTTGAACTATCTGTAATGCTAAGTCATTCAGATAGTTCAACCGACCTATTGTACATATAGTTTTTAGTTTAGTTTATATTTTTTAGGTTAATATTATAATAGTTATTTCTAATTTTTATTATTGTTATATGAATAAAGTGATTTCTCCATTAATTATTTAAATACAAAAACATATTATCGTCAAATGACTCCTCAAAAACTTAACCTAGATAACCTAGAACGTTTAAAAAACATCCAATCGCAAACAAAATGTGTCATCTAGGCGCCAATAAGCTCTGACGACTCAAAAGACGAATAATTAAATTACACACACAAAATCGTTATCACAAGACGCCGTGCGCCGACCTGTAACCACTACCACGGGTTTCCGAAGTAAGCTCACTCGTTACGCTAGCGACTATCAGCCTTACTTATAAAAAAACACTAATCAACCACTGAACAACATGTTAACTATAATATAATAATAACAATATTTATTTTCACAAAATGAATGGTTACAATGTGCTTAATATGTAACATAGTGCAAGTATGACAGAGTCAGCATTATCATTAGCACGATTTTACATAACCCTGCCTCCCGAACTAGGGTGACCTGTGTTTCGGGAATCAGTGTCCTTCCGTGTTTACTTACTACTAGTTATTACTAGACTCTTTTTACAATAATTGGAAAGAGGAACAGTGTCAGCTTAACAAGTGGGATTGTAAATATTACTTAGTATCATTATTTAAACTTGTTTCGAGCAAATAAACTCATTTCATTTCAACTCTTTCCCTCTTACTTATAAGAAACACTAATCAACCACTGAACAACATATTAACTAATCATTATTTAAACTCTTAATCAGTGATTAACATTTTTTTTACTTATAAACGTTATTTAAGCAGTGATTAGCTAATCGTCATTATAAACACCCAAAAATATTTTTAAATGGAAACACTGCTGAATGGATTTCATAAAAATAACGAATATTTGGCCAAAATTGGGGTAATGCCTATTCCAAAGTCCTTAAAAAAGTCATATAATAAAAATATGTATGTTAGACTGTACGTGTGAATGTGTGAAACCTATACATGTAATAAGACTGTAAAAAAGTTGTGTCTGTACATTGGATATTTTTTGAAAATAATAATTGTAATGTGTTTTGGGATCGATCCCGATACCAAAACACTAATTTTTAGAATTTTTGTGACTTAGTGAAAGTATCACGCTATAACTACTGAAGGGATTTTGATGTGAGTTTCAATAGGAAATAGCTGAAATATCCGGACAGCTCATAGGCGGTATGTGATGTGGAAACAAGGATCCAGAGAGGAAGATCTGCCTCCTGATCTTCTCCATTCTCTCCATCCTCCTCCTCTACGCAAACGAAGTTGCGGGGTACAGCTAGTAAATAATAAAGTATTACTTACATTAAACAAAGATTATTCAAAATTACCACTTTTACAGTTACTTACATAATTTTTTTTTTAAATCAGTTGACTTTTATTTACTTAATGGATAATTAAGTAGTTTTAGAATTAAAACTATAGTGAGCCATTACTACAAATTATTATATATAAACGGATATCACTCACTTATATTGTTAAAGTCGGCAATTAGACCGACAGTTTCGACCGATTTCGACGGTCTGCGCGAAGAAACGTCAACGGCGACGCGGGCGTGGCGCGCTCACCTTGAAAAAGACCGTCGAAATCGGTCGAAACTGTCGGTCTAATTGCCGACTTTAACAATATAAGTGAGTGATATCCGTTTATATATAATAATTAAGTAGTTATTTCTTAGAAATACTTAACATCCGCCTCCACGAATCCACATATCTTGATTTCCTGCTTAAAGCAAATGATACAGTATTGCGACCAAAATCGATTCCTCGTATTTCCTTCGCCACAATCCATAGCCAACATCAACTCTGCGTAGTCTCCAGCGATTACGACTTACGTAGGTAGTCGCCACAGATCACTTATACCTTATACCCCATAGACCTGTAACAGGAGGGCGCCCGTATCTGCCGGAACATGAGCGCAAAATTGCTTCGCGACACTGTAACCTACGTATTGCTTCGCCTATTGCACTCATCGTGTGACAGAATTTTTCGCTTGCAAAAGACATTGCCACATTTCAATGGAGCTTTGCCCCACCTATAAAACTACGTGACCATTTAAGCTGTACCTATCATTTTGTTGGGGACTTATCACAGGTTTCATATTGCATAATCATAATCAGTATAATTTTCTACTACTCTCGCAACTCCTATAGAAGAATAACAAAAACGATGAATAAATCGCTTCGATTTCTTATTATTTTCTGAATTCTTAATTAAGCTGTTTTTTTTCGAACCGCAACTTGTACAAAACTTGATTTTAAACCAATAATTTTAATAAATAATTGAGATATTTTTACATCTATTGGTTATCTTGTACAGTCGAAGACAAAGATAAGTATACAGGGGGCCTCAATAAGGTTGAGATTTTCTCAAAAAACTACTGGACCGAATTTAATAATTCTTTTACAGTTACATAGTTTTATCTTTTATCTATCAAACACTGAAAGAATTTTTGCAATAGGTCAAGTAGTTTTTAAGAAAATTTCAACCTTAAAAACTCTCCTGTACACCTTTCTCTGTCTTCCACCGTACAACTTGCGGTTGATGGTGGGGCAGAATCTGGCATTGTAATTTGTATCGATTTCATGTCTATGGAGTAAATGGTCTGTGGTAGTCGCTTACAAGCGAATTTGCGACCCATGGTAGTGGGCATTGCGCCCGCGCACACGACAAGACGTCACTCGCGGAGTGGGGATACGTTTTCCGCGACTTATATTTACAAACTCCGCACCGCTCCACGCAAACGAATTCAACCCGCGTCCGTGCGAACTTCGAAAACGAATAAAAATTTATAAAAAAAATGTGCAATATGTGTAGTCGCGATATAACCGTTACACCGGCCGTGGAGACTCCTCCTCCTAAAGATGCTAAGCTGAACAGAAGCTTAGAGAGGATGAAGAAGAAGCACAACATTGTGACAGACCCCATGAGTGAGGAGAAGCAGAAGGCAGTTGAGTACCAGCCAGATCTCCTCGCCGTGTCTACTCAGCTCACGAAGATCGGTTATGATGTCTTCAAGCAAGGGTTAGCAAGACTACAGGAGACGAAGGCGTATGCGTGAGTTTCTTTTTTACTTTAAAATATAGTCTGCGCTTTGAGATATCTGCTAGTGAAAGAATTAGAATTTCTCTTTTTATATTTAGCTGTATTATTCCTACTCTTTGTAAATACCATTGAACTTGTTTGTTTTTCTTTTTATTCTTCTTGTATTTCTAGCTCTACCTCTCTCTATTTAATCATGAATAGTTGGTAGCCTGGAAGAGATCGCTTTTAGCGACAAGGCTGCCAAAATTGTACATTATGTTTTGTATTTTTAACCGACTTCAAAAAAGGAGGAGGTTATTAATTCGTCGAAATATTTTTTTTTATGTATGTTCTCCGATTACTCGAAGACGCTTGGAGCGGTTTGGAAAATTCTTTTTTTTTTCTTTAATTGTTGTGTCTTTTATGCACAATAATGTGTATTTGAATTGAATAAGCGGTTAAGTAGTTCTTGAGATCAATGAGACCCTTCGTATTCTTATCTCCAGGAAGTTAGCACTCTTTTGTCTGCTTTCGATAGTACGTTCTATAATACAGAGAAAAGTATAATACGATGAAGAATTTCGGTGATCGGACGTGGGCCTGTGGTGGCTCAGTTAGTAAGAGCGTGTCACGGAATGACAAGGTCGCAGGTTCAAGTCCTTCCCTTACTCATCATTTAAAAATGTGTACGAGAGAGTTTTTAAAGTTGAGATTATCTCAAAAATTACTTGACTTATTAGAAAAATTCTTTCACTGTTAGATAGATAAAAGTTAGAGCTATGTAACTGTAAAAGAATTATTAAATTCGGTCCAGTAGTTTTTGAGAAAATACTATGCATTCTTGATTAGTCTTTCTTGTATCACCTTTTTGCATGAACGGTTAATTTTTTTTTATATATTTTGAATTGTAAACTATATAAGTTGACTACCAAGTAAAACGTTTCTTAGGTATTCATAAAGTTATCTTGTGAAGAAATGAATGAATGATAATATTCCAATTTGACAAAAATATGAGCTCGGTGGCTCAGTGGTTGGGTCGATGGACTTGCAATACGGAGGTCCCAGGTTCGATTCCCAGCTAGGGCAGCCGTGTACCAATGAGTTATCCTCGGTTTTTTCGACGCAAAAACTTACGTACATTTACCGAGTGCTCTCAAAAACGGTGAAGGAAAACATCGTGATGAAACCTGCATGCTGTAGAGGAAAACAATCTAAGGCATGCGAAATCCACCAATCCGCACTGGGCCCGCGTGGTGGATCATGGCCCCAGCTCCTTCGATGTAAGGGAAGGTCTGTGCCCGAGCAGTGGGGACATATAAATAGACTGATGATGATGAACTTAGTAAGTACAGAGTTTGAAAAATTAACGAAAATAATTTAATTTTAAATATTTTGTCAACTATTATTGCAATCTGCAACTAAAGCTACAGTCTAAATGAGTTTTTTCTTTAATACATACTTACCTAAATAGATACATTGACTGCTTATAAATTGAATTATTGGAATGTACTTATAAAATTGGTGGATATTGGTTAATTTTGAATTTGAACAATGATTTTTAATAATTATTGTATGCCTGATAAGGTACTTGAACTGTGAAACTGTGATGAATCATTTATACCAACTGTTTATACTACCATGTTCATACAATAAAAATTTCTGATTTCTGAAGCTTCACTTTCACCTGTCAATCAATCGTCAAGATTAAAAGCCAATTCATTCCCAATTTAGACTAGATCTAGATAGATTGTCGCTATTAGCCAAACTAATTCGTAACGAGGTTGAAGCGTCATGGACTTTGTAGTCAACCTCGCTCTCACTAAAGAAGGTTCGCGAAATCCTGACGCTTTGATTAATTAGGTCATTGTCAAGATGATATGGGAAAGGCATTGGCCTAATTTGATCATTAAGGCGCTATATGGTTGTCAAAAGCAAGAGTGAGACACAAGATATCAATATTCGTATTTTTATGAAATTTGGCAGGGAAATAAAAATACAGATTTTTTTAAACAAGCTCTTGTACTTTTAGTACCCTACATTTTGTATGAATAACTATTTCGGTTTAGATATAATTTTCATTTTAAAAGACATGGAAGGGGTATGTTTGCTATTTTTTTTTCTATCGAGCGAAGTTCGTCCAATCGTGTATTCATCAGTCTCTAAATAGACACCCCAAGATTGCTATATATTTTTTTCAGACGTTTAATTTTAGTAGTTAGTGCCGTAGCCTTCGTAGAAAAACTGAAAATACGCGCATACGAAGCCTTAAGCGTCGTCGATTCACGCGACTCAATGATGCACGCACAATCTTTGACTTAATAATCAAAATGACCTATTCTATCAAGCTTCAAAGACTCAATCAAAACTTGATAGAGTACTATATCGTCATCAGCCCGTATCAGTCCACGGACATAGGCATCTCAAGGCGCGCTACGCAACCCGATTCTCGGCCTTTTGCAGCCACCTTGCGCAGATCAAGCCTCCATCTGGTCTGGTACATTTATTCGTTCGTGACCTCAATTCTAGAACATCGTTTATCGGTTCTACAACAGATCTTCTTTTCTTTTCTCGTGTGATTTAGTGACGAAACCTATATTGTCAGAGTTATTCAGGCCGCCCGTAGGCCTTTGAGTGTCCTCAAAGTTCACGATCTGGATACGAATCACGATGGCTCTGTTGGAATAGAGCGTGCCACGGAATGGCGAGGTCCCGGGTTCGAATCCTGGTCGTGATGAAAAATTTTCTCCATTTATAATAATTTTATCATTTGTAATAACAATACCGTTACCCAGCAGTGGGACAAGTTAAAGGTTTACAAAAAAAAATAACAATACCGCGACCACCTGTTGTAAATAAGCGAATGCTTCGGTGAACTTACGTATGTGGGCACACGTTTCAGCGCGTCTTGTGACCGTCCCGTGACGAGATTTTTTTCAAGGTTTGGACGCTGTCCAATTAGTGTTGTGTTCTTCGGGACTTTACCTGTTATTCTCAGGTTGTGACTATGAATAATGATCCAGGAATAAAATCGGCCATTTTCTACCAAATTATCAAGCGTGAAAGTAACCGACGAGCTTGTATGAAGAGATTGATGAATGTAGATGAAAGTTGTATGCCAGGATCGCAGCAGATGGAAGTCCATCGTCTCTGCCTACGATGATGATGAATGTACACGGAAAGAACAGATTAGCAGTGGTTGTTAAGCATTCGCAACTCCAGTTAAAACTGTTAGAAACTATGTAGAGACAGCTAAATTATTTGCTGTTTCCTAGTTAGTTATAAACAATAATCGATCAAACTAGCTAGGAAAACATATAGCAAAGTCAAAGTCTTTCTGAGTCTAAATTGCAAGTAAGCACGTTGAGTACATTTTTGCACGAGCATAAACAGCAAATCACTTTGCTGTTTAATTTATGTTATTTGTTTATAAAAACCCTACCTATATTACTGCTAAATTAAAATCTACATTAACTAAGTGGTATATTCAAAAACTTTTTATTCGGTTAAGGAATTTACGACGCTATAAGCTGCTTATTGACCAAACTATGACCTAGAATTAAGAAATTAACTGAATTACTATAATATTATTATTTATGACATCGATATTAAATGGAAATAATTGAATTATAATTATAACATTGAAATGTAAGTAATATAAATGGGAATAAGTTAATATGTTCATACTTACCTACTTACTACTACTTAATAATATATAATATATTCAATGTCAGAAATGACTGATTGTGTTGGACATAAGAACTAAATACCTGAAGTTATATTTATTCAATACATAACTGACAATTACTACATATAACATTATATTCGGTGAAATAGGTAATTTATTTATGTATGCCAAAATAATAATAATAATAACTGACCCACCAACACCCCAAACCAATAGCCCCAATTAAGTTGTAATTTCCAATCACTGCAATAGTTTATGCACCTGACGGGGTCTGTCATTGAGTGCAGTCAGATGCGCTCAGAGACGGGTCCCGCTAGGTGCATCACATATCCCTTCAAATTAAAGTTCTCTAAGGGGCCTCTACGCATTGGACCTATGTCTCCGTGCAAGCCTTTCAAAGGACCGGGTTTTCTTAAACCCGTGAAACCCTCTAGGTTTAGGGAGATACATAATAATAAAAACTTAATCGAATAAGCCCCCTCTGATCGTAAAACTAAATAGATCGTAGAACTAAATGTAAGAACCCTGTAACCACACTCAAGGCAAATAATTTCATTTCGTTTCTCTATAGTTTGTAACTGTATTGGAGTTGCAAATACTTAACAACCACAGCTAATCGTTTCTTTCCGTGTACCACGCAGTAACTCCACTTGTTGACCACCGAACCTAATCTGGGAAAAATACGATACGTCACAAAGCAGACACGAGATCGTGACGTCAGCAAATCAATCATGATAGCGCACGAGATATCGATATGTTTCCCAACCGATCTGTAGATCAATCATCTATCGGTTTAGCAACTACAAGTTATTTATAAAGTGTGTAGTTAGAAAAAGAGTTCATCCGCCAGAGAACAAAAGTGGTTGACATTGCTCATAGAATCAGCAAACTGAAGTGTCAGTGGGCTAGTCACATCTGTCGTAGAACCGATAACCGATGGGGTAGACGAGTTCTCGAACTAACATTTCTCTTTTTCAAATCTCGCCATACTTATAGTATTAATTATCCATACAATAAACAGTTTATAAATTATAATAAGTAATCTATTCAAATATTCATGTACCTAATATACCTCGGGACGGAGGCCTGGTGACCTGAAATACAAGTTATTAACTTAGTTCAGGCGCCAGTCTCCCACAAATGTCAATGTACAACTATTGAAATTGTTGCCTGATATTTATGATTGTGGTGAGAAAATAAATTATATATTGATTAAAAAAAAACAGTTATAAGATCGAACTCAAATTCAGCGCACTCTTAAACCTTTCTACTTATATTGACATATTTGATCACAGGCTCGCCACATTCAAAAGATGCGTCATGAATGTCCTCTATCCCAAACTGCTTAGATTAGATTAAGCGGAATGTGCGCCCACCCTATTCACATTGTGAGTGGGGTGGATGCACATTTCATTTTATTTAAGTAATATCTAATTTGCTCTTTTTTGTTTGTTAGCTACTTTACTGATTGCTTTTCTGGAAATGTGGGTACTGTGCGGTCGGTGTCGTGTCGGTGGTGTCACGTTGACTATCTAACTAACGCCTCCATAATTACATATATTAAGAACTCTATTCAAGTTCAACGTGTTACCACTGATGTGTTGTCGGCGGTAACATTGCCTGCATTCACTCTTATGTTCCACGATATACAAATCTCAATGTGTACACATATTTTTGGATTACTGTCTAGACCATACATTTAAGACTCTGATATTTCAATTATACAATGATTGTAATCTGTTTTGTGTACCAAATAAATAAATAAATAAATAAATATATGAATACGAGTATTAGCTTTTTGGGAGCTACGATTCCACTGTTGAGAATGATGATTTTACGAGATTGTATTCTATTCTGTTTGAATGGCTTCTACTCTTATTTAAGGGCCTTCCATAAGCCAACTAGCGCCACCAATCTTTGAAAAAGAATATCTTCCAATTTAATCAATTTTATTAAAAAAGCTATGTACATAATGTTTTTTACGATAAATACTATTTTTTAAATGCTTACGTGATTCAATGCCAGTAAGTTGTAGTTCACATAATTGCGTAAAACGGCCGTTTTTGGCACATTTGAGAACTACAACTTTGCTTGTCGCAATTATGCCATGTATGTATATTAAAAAATAATGTTTATCCTAATAAAGATTGCGTACATGGCTTTTTTAATAAAAATTAATAATTTGTAAGATATTATTATTTAAGATTAGCGGCGCTAGTTGGCTCATGGAAGGCTCTTAAGAGATAATGTCGCCAATATCAAGTTATTTAGAGTATTCATGTAAATAGAAAATTAAAAAATCAATCCGCCGAGATTGTAGTTGCAAGTGACTGACATTGTTGACAGTTGTTATTATAATAATTTTAGGCAAAGGTAACTAGTGTTCCCAACAGCCACAAGATACACTCGTTGAACTTACATCACCCCTGTTTTACGTCGTGGGTTAATAACGCGTAAATCATACCACTTATCAATCGTTTGAAGGCAAATAGATTTAAGATATTGACCATACATTGCTACATCCGTAAAATCGTCATTCTTATCATACTGATAGCATTGTGTGACAATAATATTTTTCAATGCCAAAAAAGGAATGAATGAAATACGTAATAGTCATTAAGGAAATAATAGTATTATCTGAATGTAAAGAGGTGTGTCAGATAAAAATTTTGGGCCCTCCATTCTATCTGCCATACATGCATATTTCTTGTATAATAATAACAAAGTTATAAACTAGGTATTAAAGGAAAAATAATTATAGTTAGGTAATGATTTTTACGAGTAATCTTATGTATGTGAAATTAAATAGGATAAACTCATGAATGAAAAAAAACGTTCGCTCTATGTAGAGAGTGTAAAGTAAGTATATTTTGTATGGGAACAAGTCTCCACTCTCCGCCCTTGTTGTCACTTTTACTCTCATACATGAGAAAGCGACATTAATAATACATATTCTATTTAAATAAATGTACGAAATACCTACTATTAAAATAATTTAAACATTCAAACTTAAGTATTTCCCGCACAGGCGCGATCTGCACGCGGCACGGACCACTTACCCCATAGACCTGTAACAAAAGGGCGCTAGTGTCTGCCCACACTTGCGCTTCGCGACACGTGTAACCTAGAGATATTATCGACATGGACGCATCTCTTTAATACGGCACCCCTGTCCCCCGCTTCATCTCTATGCGCACATCGTTGACAGAGTTTTTCGCTTGCAAATTTGTACCGATTTCATGTCTATGGAGTAAGGGTATGGTGGCACGCGGCCTAGGCCGCTAGGTAGCTGATTGCGGCCTTGGCCTCAGATCGCTACCGACGTTAACGACGGGAGAAAATGGGGCAGGGTATGCATTTCAACTGCAGGCCGAAAGCCGAGTTTGCAGATCGCGCCTGTCTGGAAAAGACTTTATCCAGCAAGAATTCGCAATATTTTTTTTTTTTCAAACCCTGCAAATTGCAACATGTTGTGTCACTATCAATAATTCTAAAATCTCGACAACGATTGACATATCTTTTAAAATGACTTTTAGAGATATGAATGTCACGGTCTAAAAATATAAATATGTAGTCATTGTATAATTTTATATCTCACAAATTGAAGTAATGTTGCCATGGAGTCTACCTATTTATTTAAAAATTTATTGAAAAATAAAAACTAATTTACTGACGTACGGTAGAACACAGAGAAAGGCTTACAGGAGAGTTTTTAAGTTTGAAATTTTCTCAAAAACTACTTGACCTATTGCAAAAATTATTTCACTGTTTGATAGATAAAAGTGAAAACTATGTAACTGTAAAAGAATTAGGTACTAAATTCGGTCCAGTAGTTTTTGAAAAAATCTCAACCTTATTGAGGCCCCCTGTATACTTATCTCTGTCTTCGACTGTACCTACAGCTATCAGCAGATCAAGTGTAACACTTTGGACCGTTCTTATTATCTGCGTCATAAGAGCTGAATTCATACTGCAAGTGTTACCGTTGATCTGCTGTTGTCCGACGAATCTAGCGACACTCAATCATCAAACAACATCAAATTACATCAAGCCTTATAGACCACATGACCACAAACAAACACACACATTTATACAATACACTTAAAAACATTACCTTTCTTCCCTCAATCGGGTAAAAAGCTAAAGCAAGATCAACATATTGAACTGCTAATTTTAGTACCCAGTATTTAAGATGCAAATTGATCGCAATCACCACAATTTATGTTTAAACACTATATATTATGTCGACTTTAAACACTGTTTATGATATGCTGCCTACATAAATTGGCATAAAATCGTACAAAGTCGACTTTTAATTTCCATAATCCAAGAACGAGTTGGATATAGACTGACGACGAATATGAATTTAAAGAGTTTATTAAAAAGTTGATTTGCGAAATTGTCTGGCTAGTAATTAAGCAAAGATTGGATTACCTTGCCTACCTATAACTTTCTAGTAAGTTTCTGGATTTTGTTTTGCAATTTGATTGAGGTTGGTAGACCTAGGTGGGTAGGCCCAATCCATAAAAGATCCAGGAAAGCTGTCTTAGGAACCATTCATCATCTTTCTCTTTGACCAAACCTATTTGTCAGAGTTATTCAGGCCGCCCGTAGGCCTCTGACGTGGCTAACGACTGCTGTCAAGCGACAGCAATCGGGACCAACTGCTTAACGTGCTTTCCGAGGCACGAAGGGGCTCAGATGAAAGTGTCACTAGCGGGCACCGCATCCAGGTTCTGACCTCGCCCAACGTTGCTTAACTTGTACGATCGTTTTCAACGTGTACTCGCAACTGGACTGCGAGCCCCTCTATTCACTATCATCAGCCCGTGTCAGTCCACTGCTGGACGTATGCCTCTCCCAAAGCACGCCACTCAACCCGATTCTCAGCCTTTTGCATCCAGTCTCTGCCAACCACCTTGTACAGGTCATCCCTCCATCTGGTCGGTGGGCGTTCCACATTACGTTTACCCGTTCATGGCCTCCATTCGAGAACTCGTCTGCCCCATCGGTTATTTACGACAGACCAGCCTACTGATTTTATGATTATTAGGTACCATTGTTTCACCAAAAATAAAATAAATAATTGCTGCCTTCCAATGTTTATTTTTACTGTTTCATTTCATAAATAAGGCCGCCTAATAATAATTCTAAAGCCGTTTACTAACTTGTATTATAAATGTAACATGTTCCACAGTCGCCGTGCCAACAATGTCAACGTGTGAACTCTTTATTTGATATGCACGCCTAGTACTCTTGACAGCAAATCAAGGGTAACTTATGGCACATTTATGCCATAATAACATGGGCTACATTGCAATGGATCAGTGCAAATTGTACAGTCAATTGTATTGTTTGCTAATATATTTGTACTGAAAGTTTAAACAAGTAACACTTGTTTATACAGTTGCGTATGTTTCACGTAGGTTTCGCGTCACTTGTGTATTATTTGTGCATTTTATACGTATTTGTTTATACGTAAGCTGATATAGGCGTCTGTAGGTATATGCGTATTTATAATGTGGGTGTTGTTAGTTTAAGGCTACGTATGCGTGGATTTACAGTTTTTCTATAAAGGCTACGGCACTACAACTAAAATAAAACGTCTGAAAAAAATATATAGCAATCTTGGGGTGTCTATTTAGGGACTGAAAAATACCGATACACTATTGGACAAACCTTCGCAAAAATATCGCCAAGATGTTTCTATTGTGTCTTTTAAAATGAAAACTATGTCTAAACCGGAATAGATATTTATACAAAATATATATCAAAATGTAGGGTATTGATTGTTATTGGCGTATTTTTATTTCTCTGCCAAAAATTGTCCAAAATTAATAAAATACGAATATGGAGTCATTGTGCCGTGCTCTTCACTCCGACGCTGCGGGACATCTTCTATCTCGCGCTTGAGTTTTACATATGGCAGCCCCTTAAGCACCTTCAAGTATTGTTAAGTGGTTGGGAAAACTTAGACATACCTATCACAATATTGTCAACACTTTTCATTTACCGAAGTGGGAATTCACCCTTGCATGACTCAGTTATACCTACTTACCTTTGGTTTTAGGTTATCATCATTCAATATCTATTTACGAGTGTCTTTTATTATCTACTTAAATAATTTGTAAGGGCTATTAGGAATATCATAGTCATAAAATCACTACCACAGAATAGATACTACGTTTAATACTTTGATAAGTTGAGTCATCGAGCGCATTGACGATGTTTCAAAAAACAAAATGCGGTCTACTAAAATCATGAAGACAGTTATGAATGTGGAAGACGCGAGAGTTGTGTACAGTCGAAGACAGAGATAAGTATACATCATCATCATCAGCCCGTATCAGTCCACTGCTGGACGTAGGCCTCTCCCAAAGCGCGCCAATCAACCCTACTCTCGGCCCTCTGCATCCAGTCCCTGCCAGCCATTTTGCGAAGGTCATCCCTCCATCTGGTCGGGGGCGTCCCACACTACGTTTACCCGTTCGTGGCCTCCATTCGAGAACTCGCCTACCCCATCGGTTATCGGTTCTACGACAGATGTGACCAGCCCACTGCCACTTCAGTTTACTGATTCTATGAGCAATGTCAACCACTTTTGTCTTCTGGCGGATATACTCGTTTCTTATTCTATCTAACAGAGAAATTCCAAGCATAGCTCTTTCCATAGCTCGCTGAGCGACCTTGAACCTGTGGGCCAGTCTCACCGTCAATGTCCACGTTTCGGCTCCGTAGGTCATCACTGGCAGGACGCACTGGTTGAATACCTTAGTTTTTAGGCATTGTGGTATTGAAGACGAGAAGATATGACGTAGCTTCCCAAACGCTGTCCAGATAAGTATACAGGGGGCCTCAATAAGATTGAGATTTTCTCAAAAACTACTGGACCGAATTTAATAACTCTTTTACAGTTACATAGTTTTAACTTTTATCTATCAAACAGTGAAAGAATTTTTGCAATAGGTCAAGTAGTTTTAGAGATAATCTCAACTTTAAAAACTCTCCTGTACACCTTTCTCTTCCACCGTACCATGATCGTGGTAGATAGAAATCCGTCGTCTTATTAGTGTTTCCTTTGTAATTAAGTGTTTAGTGTGATATCTAGTTATTTAGGTAATTGTGTTACCATTACTTTAAAAGATGTGCTGCTGTGATAATGGGCAAAGATAAGTAAATCTAGTTTATCTTTTCGTTAGATGAGTTTCGTTGCACGGAAACCTCGGCGTGCGAGTCCGACCCGTACTTGGCCGGTTTTTATCTATACCTATATATAATAAGACTGTAAAAAAGTTGTGTCTGTACATTGGATATTTTTTGAAAAGAATAATTGTAATGTATTTTAGGATCGATACTGATGCCAAAACACTAATTTTTAGAATTTTTGTCTGTTTGTCTGTGACTTTGTGCAAGTATCACGCCATGTTGTCTTCAACTATTATATATGGAATTTCTGAATGAGAAAAAATAATAAACAATTATTGCCTACTTCTTAGTTACTACAAATTGCATATATATTTGAGCAAAAAAATGTCGTCTCTCCCTTATATTGCTGTGCCTAAACAAGGTTCATAAAGAACATTGTAACATTTTAATGTTAAGTGTGTGAACATCTGTATTATAACTTATGGAATGCAATAAATATATTAAATATTGAATAATTACTGAAGGGATTTTGATGGGAGTTTCACTAAGAGATAGCTGAAATATCCGGACAGCTCATAGCTATAAGCCATGGCGGTATGTGATGTGGAAACAAGGATCCAGAGAGGAAGATCTGCCTCCTGATCTCCTCCATCCTCCTCCTCTACGCAATCGAAGTCGCGGGGTACAGCTAGTTTGATAAATAATTTGTGCTTGTAATTATTATGGTTGTAAACGGTATTTCAACGTTCACACTTCGCCCCATACAGTTTCCCACAGCAACCAAATCGTCAAAGTGTTATGTAAGTATTTTTAAACATAGGTAAGTAATAAATGTAGGTTATCGAGAAATGATTTATAAGTCACATAAACTACAGTGGCATATACAGACATGTTAAGGCGATGGGAACACGCAAGTTTCCATACAAGGCAATCGGAGAAAATGATTTCTTGTTAAAAATAACTGTTAGGCAAGCACGGTGGAACACAGAGAAAGGTGTACAGGAGAGTTTTTAAGGTTGAGATTTTCTTAAAAACTACTTGACTTGTAAAAATTCTTGCACTGTTTGATAGATAAAAGTTAAATTTATGTAACTGTAAAATAATTATTAAATTCGGTCCCGTAGTTTTTGAGAAAATCTCAACCTTATTGAGGCCCACTGTATACTTATCTCTGTCTTCGACTGTACCTACTTACTTTGTATTAGTGAAAAGAGATAAAATCCTGAAGCAACTGATGCAGTGATGAAGAATGATTTTGCATTTATAACTTTGATTTTGTGGCTAAATGAAATATCTCAACGATCCACGTCCACTGAGTCATGCGATGAATGCTTGATAAGAGCACGAAATTTTACAAACACGTATTTTTTCGACCACTCCAATAAATAGAAACATTCGCGGACAAGCCAAAAGACATTGCCACATTTCAATGGAGCTTTGGCCCACCTACAAAACTACGTGACCATTTAAGCTGTATCTATCATTTTGTTGGGGACTT
The DNA here is from genome assembly GCA_963506565.1 of Tachystola acroxantha. NCBI lineage: Eukaryota > Metazoa > Arthropoda > Insecta > Lepidoptera > Oecophoridae > Tachystola > Tachystola acroxantha. Next base: position 14,642,634 of record OY735872.1, on the reverse strand, counting down.
ATTACAGGTTTCATATTGCATAATTATAATCAGTATCATTTTCTACTACTCTCGCAACTCCTATAGAAGAATAACAAAAACAATGAATAAATCGCTCCGATTTCTTACTATTTTCTGAATTCTTAATTAAGCTGTTTATTTTCGAATCGCAACTTGTACAAAACTTTATTTTAAACCAATAATTTTAATAAGAAATGGAGATATTTTTACAATTATTCGTTATCTTGTACAACTTGCGGTTGATGGTGGGACAGAATCTGGCATTGTCATTTCCTCTCTGTCAACGTCGTGACACTTTCTGGCAACTTGTTATACTTAAAAGCGATAAAAGCTTGTTATAAAAGGTAATATTAGTAAAACTCATTGTAAGAGTTTGGTAGAGAAAAAGCGTCCCCGAGATGCGGTTCGCCGTGAGAGCCTCCTCCTTGCAATAAACCTGTATCTATACATGAACTTTAATTAACTTTAATGCGATAGGCGCCGTATAATGGGCAGTATATTTCCATTATTGCAGTATCGACAGTGAATGCTAGAGCCGTAATTACTGCTCATAAACATATCTCATGTCATACGTGTAAATGCATGTTAATTATAATGAAAATCGATTTGTAGTTTTAATAACCAAGTAGAGATCTTCTACGATAACGTAGCCCGTCCCTCCAATTTTTTTTATTGAGTCTATGTAAACCGAAACCCAAATCAAGTGTCTTCTATTGTAAATAAAAACCAACCTAACCTACTAACATTTTAAGCTATTCTGCGATTGTTGCATAATTATTTTCACATTATTTTTAGGCTTCAGAAAAATGTAAGGGATGTTGGGATGGAAATGACAATGCCAGATCCTGCCCCACCATCAACCGCAAGTTGTACAAGATAACGAATAAATATAAAAATATTGGTTTAAAATAAAGTTTTGTACAAGTTGCGATTCGAAAAAACAGCTTAATTAATAATTCAGAAAATAGTAAGAAATCGAAGCGATTTATTCATTGTTATTGTTATTCTTCTGTATGAGTTGCGAGAGTAGTAGAAAATGATACTGATTATGATTATGCAATATGAAACCTGTAATAAGTCCCCAACAAAATGGTAGGTACAGCTTAAATGGTCACGTAGTTTTGTAGGTGGGGCAAAGCTCCATTGAAATGTGGCAGTGTCTTTTGCTTTTTGGTTCACAAATGTCAATCAATAAATACAAAACAATGAAATTAGTAAATAAAATAGTTAAATTGACAAGACTAGATTATAAGGCAAGACTGACAATCGGTTTAAAAGATTACTTTGATTTATTTTGACGACAGCCTGACAAAATATGTAAACAAGTTATTAGGTATAAGGTTGAATAACATCATGACTTTCTTCGATGATTACAAATATTTCTGACATAAGAACACGTCCAAGATTTACCCATATTTCAGCATTTAAACACAAAAACTAAAGACAAACCCATCCATTATGCATTGCCTCCGCCTCCAGAGAAGCGAGTTTTTATTTTACCGAAATTCCGGTCGGGTTTTGGTCGAGGCGAGGTGATTTGTAAGTCGATATTGAACTTGAATTGAATGGCATTATAATTGGATATTGTAATGTGTGCCTTCCGCCAATAAATTGATTTGGGAGTTACGGAAAGGCCTGCATTTAGAATTAAATGAATATACGTCTATACGTGTTTTCGCAGACTCAATTTATGCAATATAAAATGCATTAATAAAATCACGTGCTGAAAATACATACTTATGAAAATATATTTTTTCGATATTCCAATAATCGCCATAAATATTAATGGTCAAGTAGTGTTTCATTCCGTTTTGGCAAAACAAACTGAGTATAATTAATTACATGTAAATTTTATGAATAAATTACCATAAACAAAAACAAACAAAAAAGTAATAATATACCGATTAAATACACAATATCATAATAATAATTACATGTAAGTATTTTAAGAATTATTATTATATTGTATCCACTGCCTCGGTGCTTTGGTGATATCTGTAAACCAGTCAGTTATATATTGAATAAATGAATAAATACCGCGGTTCAAATCAAGTGTCTTATTTTGAATTATTATTAACGGATATCACTCGGCTTAACGGATTTCTTGAAGAAACGTCAAGGCGACGCGGGCGCGCACTCACCTTGAAAAAGACCGTCGAAATCGGTCGAAACTGTCGGTCTAATTACCGACTTCAACAATATAAGTGAGTGATATCCGTTTATATATAATAATTTGTAGTAATGGCTCACTATAGTTTTAATGTCTTTATTTTCACAATGATGATCAGGTTCACTCAATCAGTTCCTCCAGTGTTACATCACAACAGGTAATTAGACGATCATATTTGTTTACAAAATAAGACACTTGATTTGGGCTTCGCTATAGATATTGTATGGAAGTAGTAGGTAAGACGTGATGACATGACACCCGATTTTCAAATGCTTATGTTTAATTTTTAATCTGATTTCAATTATCTTTCCACAATTGACCTTCTATTTATATAGGTATAACTTGTAAAATTGATGAAACTAATTTAATTTCCAATACCTACTTGAAACATTCCTTTCAATATAAGTATCAAACTATAATATCTATAGACGTTCTCTTGAAAATGGCGGAAAACGACGATTGCGAAATTATTGGATAATTTTCCTTTTGTCTACAGTGGTTATTTTGTGTTTAATATCACGTTAAAATAATCAGAAAATGTTCGCGAATGACAGTATGGTGAAGTTATTGGATTATTTATGCAAGATCTGAAGTTTCAAGCAATTATCAAGAGTCCCACTACGAGCTCGGGAGTGAACGTGACTGTCGAGCTGCTTCGTCCAGAGTGATCACGCCACGGCGACTCCCCTGGAGAAAGAGAATGATATCTTGAATATTCTGTACATGACAATGACAAATGACGAACTGTCGAGTCTATTAATAAAATAAATAAATAATAAAATATCTATAGACGTTTGTACGCAAGTTGGATAATAATCAATTATAATTAAAGTTAAAACTATGTACAAAATATTATTAAAAAACAAATAGATAACCTATAAATTAAAAATTGGGGCCAAATCGCTGCCCTGCGGAAGAGTGCCCAAAAGGCTGGCGACGTTACCTTGTTGTATAGCCAGGCATATACGCTGGCCGAGGTAAGCGTATATCTATAAGGTAAGTTGGATTAAAAAGAAATTGCACGTCCAATTTCAAATTATCGCAACGAACGAGCGTTATCAAGAATTAGCTCCTACGTTGGTTTGCCGACGTGCCTCGCAACACGCAGGCTTTCTTCGAGGTGATTACAAAACATTTTATGGACGTCAGTGCAAGTCCACTGCAGTTAATATACGTTGTCGTTTTTTATGCAACATTCAATTGGTTGCACTCACAGACCACTTACCCCATATTACGGGCTAGTCTCAGAAGTCCGATGATTTAGTCCGAGAATCGGACTGATGAGACTTTTCAGTCTCAGTAGTCCGATGATGCGGATCAATACAAATCATCGGACTACTGAGCCTTTTAGTCCGATTAGGGGTGTCCACCTAGAAAATACATCGATGTTTTTATTCGATGTAATACATCGAAATCATGCATCGATGTTTTTCGATGCATCGAGCAATAAACATCGATGTTTTTACAACATCGAATACTTTTAACTAACATTATGTAATGAAATAAGTAATAGTGGTAATATTAAATCCCAATATGTATTATATTAAGTTATAATTCATGGTGCAATAAAATGTAATCAGTGTTTTAATAAGATATAAAATAAATAACTATTAATTAATTACTAGTCTTTGAATAACAATAACATATATACGTGCTAAAATATTTCAGTTACTATTTTTAAGTTAGCTATCAGAGAATAAATCAACCATACCTAATCATTTTTTTTTAAATACTTCCGTAACTAAATTGTGGTGGGAAATTAGACACAAAATGTTAGAATAGGCCAATACATTTATTAAAAAAATAAAACATGAGTTATGAATTAATTTTAAAAACCATGCAAAATCAACTTATCTTTATCGGACTAATATCCCTGTACCAGGAGGGCGCCCGTGTCTGGCACATGAGCGTAAAAATGCTTCGCGACACGTGTAACCTAGAGATATTATCGACATGGACGCATCTCTTTAATACAGCACCCTTGCACGCTTCGTCTCTATGCGCTCATCGTTGACAAAAAAAATCGCTTTCAAATTTGTACCGATTTCATGTCTATGGGTGGTCTGTGGTTGTACTAATCTCTATTTATTTATAAACCGACTCCTGATTCCGGTAGGGTTATAGGCAGAGTCGATGGACTTTTATCTGCTGTGATCCTGTCACACAACTCCGTCATCATTCATCAATCTCTTCATGCACGCTCGTCGGTTTGTAGTAGACCGCACTTGGCCCCTTTTCAGGACATCGCCAAATTGGTCGAAATACGTCATCTTTGGTCCAATCTCTATTGCTCACTCTTTGTTAATTTACTATACTATCTTATATTACTCTATCTTATATTTATTTATCTATATATCTTATATCTATCTTAATGCATAGCTATATTATGTTTGTAATCTCTGCATGCGTGCTGTTATGAATGTTGTGTCCTCCTATAAAAGACACATACATCAGAACCAGCCATCTGTACTGTATGTTATTAAATGTATAATGTATGTGTTGTTGGAGAACCTAAATAAATAAATAAATAAATTGCTGTTAATAAACCTAGTTAAACCGCACTTCCATTAAATCGTGTTGCTATCCCTTTCACACTTCGTTAAAAAAGGTTAAGATAGAAAGAGACAGGGGACCTAAACGGTGGCGTAACTTTAAATCACGTTATGAATACGAGCCAGTGAAAAACTTTTCGGTAACATTTATTTATTTATTTTATTAATGGACTCGACAGTCATTTGCCAATGTCATGTTACAGAAAATTCAATATGTCTTCAATCTTCCTCCAGGGGAGTCACAGTAGCGTCTTCACCCTGGGTAGTCTTCTTGTCTTCATCCAGAGGAGACGCCGTAGCGTCATCACTCTGGACGAAGCAGCTCGACCGTTACGTTCACTCCCGAGCTTATAGCGGGAACTCTTGATAAAAGCTTGAAACCCCAGATCTTGCTCAAATTATCCAACAAATTCACCATACTGTCACTCGCGAACATTTTCTGATTAATTTAACGTGATATTAATCTCAAAATAACCACTGTAGACAATTAAACAAAAATTATCAATTAATTTTGCAACCGTCGTTTCCCGACATTTTCAAGAGAACCCCTTTTCGGTAACATATTATAATAAATATAAATTATAATGGGGTATATTTTTAGGGTCACCATGAGATAATCGGATGAAGATAATATCATTCTACTTATTATGATTCATGGTATTAATAAGCTTATCTAGTGTTTAAAGACAGACTAGACATTATGTCTAGGTAAAGTCTAGATCCCGTGCGTAACCGATAAAAACTAGATATTTTCAGATATATTTTGTAGTGTTTTGTAAATTTTAGGTACATTGATAACAGTTATGTTATGACAGTTATTGCTAATTCATTCTGCTATGCTATGGCCCAAAGTCAAAGTCAAATTTCTTTATTGCAAGTAAGCACGTTGAGTACATTTTTGCAAGTCAATATATTTTTTGAATTTACATTTACACCACTTTGCAAGGAAAAGGTGCCAACGCTGAGGAGAAAAAGTGGCAAAAACTCTCAGCAACACATATTTTAAAACAATGATAATACAATGATTACTTAATAACTATACAGTACGTAACTATTACTATTGTTAGTAAGTTTATCCCTCATGCGGAACCGGCGACACACACCATGCATGTTCATCGTTTAAATTCGGTATAATTAATTTCTTCCAAAACATCAGCCAGTATCAGTCCACTGCTGGACGTAGATTCTCAGCTCTTTGCATCTAGTCCCTGACAACCAACTTGTACAGCTCATCCCTCCATCTGATCGAGGGGCAAGATTGGCATGTGTATTCGCTTTTATAACAAGTCGCCAGAAAGTGTCACGACGTTGACAGAGAGAAAGTATAAAATTTTCATTAAAAACAAAAACGAAACACTTGTTAAGAAGGCGTATTACAGGATAGGACTATTTAAACGATGAACATGCATGGTGTGTGTCGCCGGTTCCGCATGAGGGAGATAAGGTAGATTACTAGCAATAGTAATAGTTGTGTAATACCTAGTTATTAAGTAATTGTATTATTATTATTTTAAAAGATGTGCTGCTGAGAGTTTTTTGCCACTTTTTCTCCACAGCGTTGGCACCTTTTCCTTGCAAAGTGGTGTAAATGTAAATTTAAAAATATGTTGACGTGCAAAAATGTACACAACGTGCTTACTTGCAATAAAGTTTGACTTTGGCAGACCACCACTGACTCGGTGCTTTGGTGATATCTGTAAACCAGTCAGTTATGTATTGAATAAATAAATAAATGAGAAGGCGTCGCAAAAAATAACCGCTGGAAATTGCTTAGTAACGTCGAACAATTTTCAAAGTAAATAAACATCGTACAAGACAAATATTTGTACATTGTCTCTGTCAATAAGAATTGTTTGCGAGCAGCAGCCACGCCGTGGTTTTCTCACGACCTAACAATTAACACGTAACGTCATAAGTACAATAACTTAACAAGATAGTAGCCAGTCGCATAAAGATATAGTTTAGTCAGCCGCAATTAGTTCATATCCCATGGGTCGGTTCTTTGCCCTGTTTCTCTGTTCGTGCATCCAGCCGTAACCTAGTTTGTATTCTGTACCTTATATTACTGTAAATTATTATATTATGTATGACATAACCAAGTGTTCCCTAGAGCTCCTAAGGTTGAATAAATGAAGTATTGAAGTCGAATAGACATAGCTTAAAGATCTAGTTGCAGGAATGGTTAGCCGATTTTTACTAGCTGAGCGCTAAACCTGTCAAGGTCAGTTTTTAGCCGAAAAATATATCTATTCTATTCTATTTTTGTTATAATATAATATAAGGCTCTTGTTTAAGAGCCTTCGTAGAGCCAACTAGCGCCGCCAATCTTAACAAAATAATATTTTCCAATATAATCAATTTTATTAAAAAAGCTATTTACAAAATGTTTATTACGATAAATACTATATAATACATGTAAATAGAAAATGAAACGAATAAAAAATCAATGCTCCATTCCAAAATGATGGCGGATGATCGAAAAATATATCAAATAAGTCATTGATGCTGACTTTGACAAGACTTGAACGTTAACAAAAATCGTTGATGCTAATCCCCAGTGCCGTTTCCGCTCTGGGGGCGAAGGGCGAACATCAATGATTTTTACTAGCGCTCAAGGCAATAAGATAATTCTTTATTGTACAGAATTTAGGTACAATGTCAGTTTTTTACCGAAAAATAGTACAAAAATTTCGTGCGCTCAGATTTTGACAGGACTGGAGCGCCTAAAAAAGGCCTTGCAGCTAACCAGCCACCATCAACTATTTTTATTAGCGCTCAAGTCCTGTCAAAGTCAGAATCAATGACTATTTTATTTTAGTTTTCGGCAAAAAGCTTGTTTGATTTCTACAAAAGTAGTTGATTAGGGTTCTCTTGAAAAAGGCGGGAAACGACGGTTGCGAAATTATTTGATAATTTTCCTTTTATTGTCTACTGTGTCTACAGGGACTATTTTGTGTTTAATATCACGTTAAATTAATCAGAAAATGTTCGCGAATGACAGTACGGTGAAGTTATTTGATTATTTATGCAAGATCTGAAGTTTGAAGCTTTTATCAAGAGTTCCCGCTACAAGCTCGGGAGTGAACGTGACTGTCGAGCTGCTTCGTCCAGAGTGATGATGCTACGGCGTCTCCTCTGGATGAAGATAGAAGACTATTGAATATATTGAATTTTCTGTAACATGACATTGGCAAATGACGAACTGTCGAGTCCATTAATAAAATAAATAAATAAATAAGTAGTTGATTACCCGATTCAGGGTCGAAGGCTTTCGGTGTATAAGGTATCGTTAGATTCATCATGACCACAAGAGTGACATACCTACATTTGTCGCCAAAAAACAGTCTGGTTTTGTATTTGTATAATTACTTAAGTATGTCATTTTACTTATTCCAATGTCTCTTCCACAGTATCGCAACCCGCACCTCGCAGCCGTTCCACGTAGCCTTGGGAATCCTGGTGCTGCTGGTGTGGCTCAGTAAGCCAGGCTCCGCAGCCAACCTTCGCGGATGGAGAGCATTGTACGTCGGGGCGGTAGCAACGCATTTAGGCGCTCAGATCTGGATGACTTTAATCTCTGGTAAGTTGAAACTGTTTGCCTTTGGCATGGCTAATTAGGTCATAATTGGATGGACAGTGACAAGACAGTGGAGCTCGTATTGAAATGTACTGCTACCGAAGAAACCCGAACGGCGTCGCATGGGCATGAGGGGGCAGCTGCTAACTCCCTCGTTGAAGATACCTAAAAGAAGGCCAGTAGGTACCCATTGGCGTAGCCACGGTGGGCAGGGTGGGGCGCTTGCCCGCTCGCTGTAATGTACCTAACCAAACCTAAAAAAAGTAATTATCTAGGTACTTACTAACTATTTATTTATTTTATTAATGGACACGACAGTTCGTCATTTGCCAATGTCATGTTACAGAAAATTCAATATACATATAATAGTCTTCTATCTTCCTCCAGGGGAGTCACAGTAGCGTCTTCACCCTGGGTAGCCGCGTTTTCTTGTCTTCATCCAGAGGAGACGCCGTAGCGTCATCACTCTGGACGAAGCAGCTAGACAGTCACGTTCACTCCCGAGCTTGTAGCGGGAACTCTTGATAAAAGCTTGAAACTTCAGATCTGACTTGCATAAATAATCAAATAACTTCACCATACTGTCATTCGCGAACATTTTCTGATTAATTTAGCGTGATATTAAACACAAAATAGTCCCTGTAGACATTAAAAGGAAAATTATCAAATAATTTTGCAACCGTCGTTTCCCGCCATTTTCAAGAGAACCTGTACTAACTACAATACATAATATACGTAAGAAAGTTCACACTTGACAGTCGTCACACAAAAAAAAAGATCAGAACAAAAAGCGCGCGCGTGATTTGCTAGTTACATATTATTTTAGACTGCTGCCCCAACCTGAGCCCATGGCTGACTACGCCCATGCCAGTACCCATCAATGATGACTTTATTACGGTGGCTGTCTATAGCTGATGACACATTGCATTGCATCTCAGTACTCATGGCCACAACGGCACTTGCAACTCTTGGGTTGTTTATAGGGGACTAAGTTTATAAGCGCTCGGTGGCTCAGTGGTTGGGTCAATGGACTTGCAATATGGAGGTCCCAGGTTCGATTCCCAGCTAGGGCAGCCATGTACCAATGAGTTATCCTCGGTTTTTTCGACGGAAAAACTTACGTACATTTACCGAGTGCTCTCAAAACGGTGAAGGAAAACATCGTGATGAAACCTGCATGTCGTAGAAGAAGAAAAAAAACTCTAAGGCATGTGAAATCCGCCAACCCGCACTGGGCCCGCGTGGTGGATTATGGCCCGAGCTCCCTCGATGCAAGGGAAGGTCTGTGCCCGAGCAGTGGGGCGATATAAATAGACTGATGATGATGATGATGAAGTTTATAAGTGACAGTTTACCATCAGTTGGCCATCAGACGATATTGTGAAGTCTACGACCAACACATCCGCTGGGCGACCTTGCACTCTGCAATTCTTGACACCACCATGTTATATTGATTTAAAAACACCCTAAAATACGATTTGCGACTTGCAAATTTACAATGTGCCAACCTTTCGGCAAAAAAATTTAGGCAAAGATCATCAATTGGCGATGTGCCAAAAAATATTAAACGCATCGGTAAATTACCACAATTTAAAAGGCAGCGTGCACATAAGTTACGACCCGATGCATTAAAGTACATTTTAATTGCATACAATCATGCCGTCACGTACGGCTACATTGCCTTTGCAAATTGTTCTGAGTATTTCAGTTTTGGGCAGTGCAGCGATTTACTTTTGCCGACATTCAACTGTCGTGTCCTCAGTCGTTATTGTATGGTGTTATTTTATTTATGTTATTGTTATTAGGTACGCAAGGAAATTATACCTCGTACATGATTTTTATATTGAGCTCGTGTTTAAAATATTTTTTTAATCAAACAATTATAAATAAACAATAATATTTTTTAATGCAACATATGCATCTTATTCAAATCGGTCTGTGGGGTGACCGCGACTTCAATCGTTATGGTTATCGTTTTCATTTTGACACTTGATCGATATACATTGCTGCGTTTCGTTGTTGTTAAAACTTGCAAAAACATAGCAGCAATGTACCTATTGCACCCATGTGTCAAAATGAAAGCGATAACGATTGTAAGTCGCGGTCACCCCACTGGTCTCGGATGTATTTAAAGAGCTTTTTCTCCGAACCCAAGTTTCGAAATATGAAATGAATAAAATTAATTACACTTGCACATATACAAGTTCTGCAAGCAAGTGCAGTAAGTGTTAGGTTTTTTTATATGATATTTCAATAGCATTCACCTGTGTAAATATTCAGAAATCGGTCGCCGAAGGAATTATTAGTAGGGAAATGAAACTACCTAAGTATTTACTTACCTATTTCTATTTGCTGCCTTGTGTCTATCCGATCGGATTTTTTTGGGAAGTATTTAAAATTTATATGAATAATTAACTAAATCTACACTCTAATAATGATTAATAATTACTCGTATTACGAATAGATTTGATCCACATAAACCTATGAAAAACTTAGTTACTTCAAAGACCAAAGTCTAAAGTCGATTTTTCGAGAACCAATCAAATCTATGCGAAATCTAGAACAAACCAGTTAAGCTTATCCAGCGCTGATCTAATCTGTCTGACAATGAAAGCCTGTCAATAAACATGTCTAGCATGACACTCGACAGTCCAAAGATTGATTACCTAGGAGGGTTAGCTACAACGAGCGATCAAGTCATGACAATGTCAGATTATTACCGAAAAATATAAGTACAAGAATTTCATTCACGCAGACTTTGACATGACTTGAGCGCCTAAAAAGGCTAATCTTGGCGATAAAACGCAGCGGTGTCTGTGATTTTTAATTTTATTTACCTTTACACGATTTCAAAGTGAGACCAAACGCCTATAATACCTAGACGTTTCAGAGAGGTTAGCTGCAACGATTTTTAGTAGCGCTCAAGCATTGTGAAAGACTGCGAACTATTTTTCGGCTAAATCTGACTTTAACAGGACTTGAGCGCTCAAGTCAGTCAATCAATTTATTTTGCATCGATTGTTTACCAGAACATTATTCTCAGCTAAATGTTGATCGTTCAGGAGGACCGCGACTTCAATCGTTATGGTTATCGTCTTCATTTTGACACTTGAACGATATACATTGCTGCGTGTCGTTTATTAAAACCATATTAAAACTTGCAAAAACATAGCAGCAATGTATAGTGTCCATGTGTCAAATTGAAAACGATAACGATTGGAAGGAAGTCGCGGTCACACCATAGGCACAGTAGAATAGGAAGTGCATGTACCTACATCCAATAACCTGAGGTTACGTTCCGATTTGTTGCACCAGAATAGCTGCTACGGTAAATTGTTGCCATGACTCCCAACTATTACTATAACTATATTATAACTTCAAGATTTTTGACAGTGGCATAAAAAGTATTTTTTTATTCATGTTAGAAAACCAACAGCGTTATATGCTTATTTGGTAGAACTAACTCACTATTTAAAAAATTAATTGTTTAATATGTATAATAAAAATAAAATAAAAATAGCCTTTATTCTTGCCAATTACATACATTATAGATTTCGTTGTTAAGTATAGATTATTTATAGATTTCGTTTTACATTTGAAACGAATCACAATTTAAATAATTAAATATCTATAAATGCATGGTATCTAATTAATAATAAGTAAAAATTATAATAACATAATAATAATAATTGTAATTTCCAATCACTGCAATAGTTTATGCACCTGACGGGGTTTTCATTGAGTGCACTCAAGATGCGCTCAGAGACGGGTCCCGCTAGGTGCATCACATATCCCTTCTAATTAAAGTTCTCTAAGGGGCCTCTACGCGTTGGACCTATGTCTCCGTGCAAGCCTTTCAAAGGGCCGGGTTTTCTTAAACCCGTGAAACCTAGAGAGATACATAATCTTAATATGTATAATAACAGTCAATTACCTTTTCATTATGTCGATGTAAAGAATCCAATGCGCTATAAAGAGACGTCACGGAGGGGCCAAACTGTTTCATGTCAATTGATATGACCCCCCGCTGACGTCCATTAATATTTGCACGTCCTAAGATCGTGCGATGGGTTCGTAGTTCGTTCGAATTGGCATCGATTACGTCGGAGGATGGACCGTATCAGATTTTATTGCGATCGTGACGTCATTGTATCCGTCAGTAAATTGTACCCGTCATGAGAAAATGTTTTGACGTATTTTTATCAGTGTTTTGTTCTCAAGGAAAGTTAGATACAGAAGGTAGTTAGATACAGAAGTTAGAGAAAAAACATTGCTGGCTAATCTATCTTACAGATAACACGATTCCTATATTGATTAGAAACCATTGATAGACAAGATTAGGATTGATTTTTCTAAATTCCTTTGAGAGTGTTTTGTATGAAATACCTACCAATAGTCAATAAGCAGACATTATACCTAGTCATAATGTGTTAATAAATAACTTATTTTCATGAAATTGTATTGTACAGCTTAAGTACTTATATGTAAAAACTAGGTGTTGCATGGTGCGCGGGCCGCGCGCGGCCCGCGAGACGGCTTTGTTTTCGTGTTGTAGGCGCCGCAACTAAATAAACATTATCCGGTTTGTTCGCTGTGCAAATAATTCGTGCAAGCCATCCACTAATTATATCAAGCACCGCCCGAAAGTTGCAAGTTCAAAACTCTATGAAAGACATTTATTTCGAAAAGAGTTCATGTATAATTGGTTATGGTTGTGTTTTATAAAGCAAGCAAGGCTCGAAATGACCGTATGCCAGAAATTTATTCAAGGTTTTCATAAACCAAACGTTGCTAGCTGTACACAATTTCCATAACTTTGTTCATAACCGAAAAGCATGGGAATCTTTCAGCCTTTGGTAGCGTGGGGACGCTTCGGGCTTCGCCCTACGCGGAGCTCGGCCTATGGCCTCGCAGTCCGGCTCGGCCTTCGGCCTCGCAAAAGTTACTTGGAAAGAAGAGAGTGGTTTCTGGTCGGTAAGGAGACGCTTCGGGCTTCGCCCTACGCGGAGCTCGGCCTACGGCCTCGCGGTCCGGCTCGGCCTTCGGCCTCGCAAAAGTTACTTGGAAGGTTGGAAGCTGTTTCTGCTCGGTAAGGGGACGCTTCGGGCTTCGCCCTACGCGGAGCTCGGCCTATGGCCTCGCAGGCCGGCTCGGCCTTCGGCCTCGCAAAAATTACTTGGAAGGTGGGGAGTTGTTTCTGCTTGGCAAGGGGACGCTTCGGGCTTCGCCCTACGCGGAGCTCGGCCTATGGCCTCGCAGGCCGGCTCGGCCTTCGGCCTCGCAAAAGTTACTTGGAAGGTGGGGAGTTGTTTCTGATTGGCAAGGGGACGCTTCGGGCTTCGCCCTACGCGGAGCTCGGCCTACGGCCTCGCGGTGTTCTATCGCTTCGGGCTTCGCCCTACGCGGAGCTCGGCCTTCGGCCTCGCCGGAGGGTGCTCGGCCTTCGGCCTCGCTATAGTTACTGATAGATATTTACCGCACGTCAGTAATCCTTTCGTTTCGTATAGGAAAATATATGGAGAAAATATTATGGTTGACTGCTCGTCCGCCATTTTGTTTTTCCAAAAATTGACAATTTTCTGGTATACTGCATCATATGTGCTACGAAGTGGAATTGGTTGGATATTCCTCATGCGCTCGTGCTAGGCCAGCTAATTCGTCAAAGTTTGGTCTGAAATGTCCAAATTTTCAATCGGCTATATTTCCGCCGCCATTTTGTTTTTCTTTTGTTTTTCAATTTCATCACAAAGTAGGCGGACCATGTGACACGCGTTCCAAATTTGAACGAAATCGGTTGGAAAATGGCGGAGATGGCATCACGTGACCCGCCGCCATTTTGTTTTTTTCACTTCCCTATAGTTTTCCTCTGGTCCAATCACTAAACTATACAACTCCCCCCTACATGACTTTCACCTCCGGGAACTCCTTCAGACTAAACGGGCACGTCAATCAGTGAGTCAGTCAGTCAGTCAGTCAGTGAGTCAGTCAGTCAGTCAGTCAGTGGTAGTCGAGCTATATATATTTGTAAAGGGCCATAAGAATTAAGCAATGCAACTACGTATTAATAACTTAGCAAGCAAACTCTAAAGTCAAGATCCTAAATGCACCAGCTAGAAACCGCTCTTAAACTCCTTTCTCTTTTTTCCACAGGTGTAGTGCTGTTCTTCTCTCTCCCTCGCCACGAGTTCGGTCGGGTGCAGACCGTCCTCTTTCCAGTCTACTACGCATTCAACGCCATCGTCAGTCTGGTAGCTCTGCTGGCGTATGTGAGGACACAGGCTCTATCTGGCTTTCAGCACACTTCTTGGGTCCAAGTAAGTATCATATTTTACCCGCACAGTTTGCCATGCTCTATAAAATGGTGGCTGTATGATTGGCTTAAATCCTTTGCCTATAAATAGAAAAATAAAATGACGGCGCGACGCAAACGGTCGTATAATCTAATAATAAAAAATTAAAATCTCGCGTCTTCATTGTTTTTTGTATAGCATACACTATCCTTGCCTTCAACAACAAAAATAAGTTTTTTTTAAACTGTTTGTGGTCACCATTAGTCATTAATTAGGTACTCTTTCATTACCAACATTCAGAAGAAGAATATCATAAAAGACAAAAGTAGAATAAAGTAGGTACTTACTTACGCTGTTTCACGCATTTCTCTCAATTGATAAGCATGATTCTAGTAGGTACCTATAACATTACCTACACGTGTATTATATTATCCAAAGTACAATTCCTAATCATAAATGTGCGATGTAATGTAAATATGTGTACATAATCCGAGTTTACTTGAAAATGAATACAATCGAGCAATATAACTCAAAGATCACGGCCAAATCAAGGTAATTAAACGCTAAAATGTTAACTTATATGTTGCTAGGTGCTATAATATTATGACGACAATGAAACATAATAATATCATTATTAAACTCATTAAGTACTAGTTATTAATATTTCTCATTAAAAAACTGTCACTCATCATTACTCATTAAAAGCTAAGTATATTCGATTACTGTTTTGTTATCAGTTGACTGACAGGGGGTTAGCTAACCCTATTAAAAGCAAAGCCTATTTAGGCACTCAATTAATACTGTCAAAGTCAGCGAAAATTTTGTACTATTTTTCGGCAATAATCTGACTTTGGAAGTATATACTTGAGTACTTCCAAAGATGGAGAGGGAGATAAAAATCGTTGTAGCTAACCCCAAAACAAAGGAATATAATTTTTGCCTTCTCAATGTTGGTACACCTGAATCCGTTACCGATTATTGTTTTTTTTTTTAAATCACTATAAAACGTCCTTAGTCTTTTGAACTTGCTTTGAACTCTTTCTGTAAAGTGTAAGGTAACGATGATACGTATTATTATGTATTATAAATTACGAAGTAAACAATTCGTCAGCTAAATAACGACAATAGAGCAATTTGAGGATAATAAGTCACGTAGCGAAGCTATCAGACGATTTCCCTAACAAAGTCTGTCTTTGTCATATTTTTGCATAGTCAGTAACAACAATCTAGATAGATAAGCTCAATAATTGTATTGCATTAATTCATCCAATGCCTTCATCGATCTAAAATAATCATCATCATCAGTCTATTTATATCGCCCCACTGCTCGGGCACAGACCTTCCCTTACATCGAGGGAGCTCGGGCCATAATCCACCACGCGGGCCCAGTGCGGGTTGGCGGATTTCACATGCCTTAGATATTTTTATTTCTACGACATGCAGGTTTCATCACGATGTTTTCCTTCATCGTTTTTGAGAGCACTCGGTAAATGTACGTAAGTTTTTCCGTCGAAAAAACCGAGGATAACTCATTGGTACATGGCTGCCCTAGCTGGGAATCGAACCTGAGACCTCCATATTGCAAGTCCATTGACCCAACCACTGAGCCACCGAGCTATCTAAAATAATATCCTTTTTAAATTAGCACCAAGGCAGGCCAAGGCCTCTAAATGATGACCTATTATTTGCTCATCAACTAGAAATGAAAATATCAATAAGCTTAATCATTACTTGTGTATTTTGTAACAGCAACCACTTAACTGTGTGTGGCAAATGGTACAATGTGTCGAGGCCATATGAAAAAAAAACTGCAGCAATTCAAGCTAACATAATAAAATTGTAAATTAGTATCATGAAGAACAAAAAATTATATATTTTATCAAGTTTGGCCAACCTTACAAGTCATTAGATCCAACATATCTCGCATTATCCGTTTCCTTGACTTGCACTTATAAAGTTGCACAACTGAAGTGTTCATTCAATATTATATCTTATCTGTACACGGTGCAAGGTTTCATTTAAAGGTCAACGGATTAAATCACTGATCCCAAAAGCCATGCTATCTGATTTAACACGAGGAAGTCGGTGAACGGAAGTCGGACGCAATGCAGTTATAAAACACAGCAGCAGTTTTATAGGCGCTTTATGATATTTTCGCTAACTCGGGTTATTTTACAGTGCAAGTGTGGATTGGTTGCTAACATAAACTCGATTCCATCATAATAAAATTAAAGTTGCATTAACAATCTCTCACCAAAATTTTAGCGTTTTTTGCGTAGGTAATTGGCGTGAAAATTTGACAATGCCGTCTGTTGAAAAATACGTTTAGTACATTTTATATCTTATTGTGTACTACTCTGGTCAAATAATTAATTATAACTTAAATTACCATGTGGCAAGCATAATAAAGAATATGAATAATGTCTCCTAAATATTAAGAAACTGAGAAGGGCCACACTATTTCACTTCGACGTTTTTGCTTCATACTCGTGCTGCCATCTAGTCTTAAAAGTGGATTCTAAAAGAAAACTGCTCATTTCAGCGTGGTGTGTGATTTTGAATCCTCCCTACTGGAGTTTACAACGCATTATCTCTTGTTGCAGCTCTCTCTCCTGCTGGCCGTGTTCTCAATCGAGTCGTTCGTGCGCCTGCGCCTAGTGCAGCCGATGCTGCGCGCCAAACACGTCAAGACACAGATGGAAGAGGCAGCTGGTGGCGGGCAAGAAGTGAGTCCTACTATCTGATAATTACTGGGAGCGTAGCCTAATATTTTTAATTCTAAGGCCGTGATAACTCCATACATTTTGCTCGGGTTAAATCGCTAACTCTTAGGGCATGGGATCTCAACACGGGTGATAGTAGGTACTATAACGCCCCCTTGTGGGCGTTGAAGGCTTTCAGGGGGACCTGCAGAAGTCGATCTCGTAACTGTTAACTTGGTTCCCATTGTCCAGCTGAATCACGCTAAGTATAGATGTTTCAGAAGCACGATTTGCACGATATATGGTACCTAAATAAATAAAAATTGGGGAGCTCTAGTAAAAATATATTCTCAAAGTTGGGCAAAATTAGTTTAACAAAGTATTTTAAATTTTTGTTAATACGAAAATATTAGTTTAAATGCTTTTGTCTGCGAGTACCTACCTGAGCAGATGACCGCCATTTTGGCGATCAGATCAATGTAATAAGAACATTTACCTACTTCACATTTAGTACCTACGTTCCACATTATAAATGCTCGTTAATTCGATTACCAATCCACGATACTTCCTTTATTAAGTCCAAGACAATGCTATGCAAACAAAAGTGGTGTTATTTTAAAGACTTCTATTACGCAACCGTCACCTGGCACTGACAGAGTGATGCAATGTTCGTTCAAGTGAATCAGATAGGACCTTGGTGAAATCAGCTGTTGCTAGCGGGAAGTATTAATAGAATCAACAAGGAAAACACATTAAATTAATGGCGTGAGAATTGTAGTGCGTTGACCTAGGTTGTCTATTTTTAGATGTCGCATGGTCTAGCTAGTGCATTGAGTGCAGTCTGTGCAAAGTTTGCATAATAGAAAATATCTAGGTTAAGTACTTGTACCACGTGAAATTTTAGTGGGTATTTTGCCGCAGCGAGGTGATTTAGCCTCAGTAGTACCTACTATCGTTTTATCAATTATTTATTTATTTAACACTTTATTGTACACAACATAACAAATAAAACTTAAAAAATATAATTTGTACAAAGGGCGCACTTATCTCTATTAAGAGATTTCTTCCAGCTGACCCATTAAGAGAAGAATGAGATAAAAACAGAGGAGGATAGGTGCACATAAAGTAAACACAAATAAAGCACGAGACAAGATAATATACTGAGTATAAATATAAAAGAAGAATATATAAAATAATAATATAATGCTTAATGAATTAATATAAATACTTATATAATTATATAATACATACAACTATACATATTAATTCATTCACACATTTCTGGTAAATAATTTATTTAATTTACGTACAATACAAAAAACAAATGTTGTCCAGGCCCGTCCCGCGCGGGCAACCTGCCCAACGCACTGGCCGAAATCCGCATTGCCCCGCTGTATAGCGAGGCTCAGGTGCTGGGCAAAATGCTCACCAGCTCTAAAATCCCGAGACGATGACCAGTCGAATAGATAACTCCCTAACCATTCTCTTAGTATCGGACTACCACGGACCCCATAGATTCCACGGTTTCCTTTATTGTTTTCTTAAATTAAGAAATGACAGAAACAACAGTGAAAAACTGAACTCTATAGCGATCGCGAAACAATAGTAACACCTCGATATCGCGGCAACAGCGCAAAGCGGTCGGCTGACGAGGCATAATGCGAGGCACGTGTAGTTTGATAGCTACGTCTAGTGAGTTGCTATCGTCTCTTAAGTTTTCGAGTTGACAAAAATAATTAAAAAGTCAACTTCTTATTTTTTTAGTTTAACTCTTTAATTCAATAGACAGCAGATCAATGGTAACACTTACAGTACGATTTCAAATCTTACTGCGCAGAAAATAAGAACGGTCCAAAGTGTTACACTTGATCTGCTGTTAGCGTACAGCTATTGAGGGCAAATCATTTTGCCGCCGCCGCGGCAAAACAACCACAATTTCAATACAACGGTATTATTTAGTTTCTTTTTTTATTTTTGTAATAATTTTAAGTACCTACCTAACCACATTGTACATACTATAACGATTGTTCCTATTGCCGCAGGTCGGTCGCCTAGTGCTAGGCGAGCTAGCACACTGCCCCCGCTACCTGCGCGTGCTCCGCGTGTTCCGCTCGTGCCACTCGTCCATCGTCATAGGCACCATGATCGCGCTCGGCTGCTCACTCTACTCCACCATGATCATCGTCGACTCCATGTGCCAATAAATTGCATGGTCGGTGGAACTGGGATTTGAAAATTTTGAAATGCCGCGCTTATGTTGGCAACTTTGTTATGTTGGCTAAACTTTGGAAGCAAGTTGGAAGCTTTGTTGGCATTTCTGTTTTGGTGTGACCAACAATAAAAATTAGTAAAATAAGAGGGGGTTTCAAAGTGACACTTAAAAGAGAAAAAAAACTAGCTATTTAAGTTGATAATAGATGGCGTTGCGCGAAGTCACAATAGATCGTAAAAAAATTACATTCAATTTTTATAATTTTAAACAATACAATTTAATATTTTTAATATATTACCACGAGAAAATACGCATTAAATTCTTAAAAATGGTTAGCCCGTGCACTGAAGCTTCATAATTTTGACTTCATACCGATGAATTAGTGCAATCTACCCGAGCACCGGTAGGTACTATTTTTGTTTCTTAAATGTCACTTTGAAAACCCCTCAATGAAGACGGATAGGCAATTTTTATAAGCCAATGTCGTATTTGAATTTTGTTTTTGACTAGAACTCAAGTATTAGAAGAAAAGTGTGAGGGGTGCATTTCACTAATGCGATTTGGGTGTACTCCGTGTATATCCTAGCTCCACCTTAGGCTGTGAAGTCTGCTTTCATTGTGTATTTTTATTTTACGTAGAATATTAGCATTAACTAAATATTTTGATATGGTGAGTTGAACGATTTGTCGGTATAATAGTAATGGAATGTCGGCACTGGTCGCACGTATCGTTTCCACGAGAAACATTGTGAGATATTTGTTCCAAAATTTAAGATTTAGTTATTTTTTTTAAATTAAAACCGCGATTTCGCTTTTACGATTTAATTTTTTGACGCCTGTTATTATTGTTTAAAATTGATTAAATTATACATTTACATTTAATTTTTATAATTCGTAGTTAATTTTACATTACTTATTCCAATGAAAAGGATGAGAAATGGTCTTAAATATTTATTTTGTGCATTAATTATTCTAAGTTAGGTACTTCGCTTGTGATTTTATAATGCTAATAATAATAATTTTTCATGGCAAACTAAATAAATCACAAAGCCAAGTTTAATTACATTTCTAATGTTTTTGATTGTAGATACATCATACATTAAATTATTGCCAAGTCCTTAGCAGTCGGCCCAACTAAGCTGCTTGATGACGATGAAACTCGAGTGGTTCGCTCTCTAATTTCCTGCATTACTGCCATAAAGTAGTGATAAGTTAGTGTTAAGTAGTAAATAGACTCATCAGGGCAATCGTACAGCGAACGAAAGCAGGAAGTTATGAGACCAGCAGCGTTTGGAATCGCGCCAACCTTTCTCAACTGTAACCGTGCGTTACATTTGCAGAAGTCGTAATCTTTCGTACTGTCGATTTTCTAACTTGATGATGTTTAAGCGTTTCGAATGTTGCCAGTATTGATTACGTTTGTTGGCGCCGTTTAAATGTTTTTTTTTGTTGTGACTGACTGGTCTAGTCAGCTGCTGGAGTGTTAGCAAAAACGCAGCGATTTTAAGTTGTTGTCGTGTTAGTGAAACTGGACTTTAACGAGTAATTGATCAAAGCATTTTTAAAGATAATCGTTCAAAAATCAAATGATGGAATGTTACGAGATTTAATGAACCGTTAACTTTAAAGATTATTTGTACACTCGTAAATGGTCAAATGGATTGTGATAGGATCAAGCAGCTTATGCCTCAATGGCAGAGGGTTTATGATTATTAGATAGTTTAATATTACTATGTGAATAAAGTAGTGATACCTAATCATTAGTATTTTTTAATCATTCGTAAAATTATGATCTGAGAGTTAATTGTAAGGTTTTGTTATTTATATGAACGATGAAAGTATTAAAATAATTATCTATGAAATAAATATAATTTATACTATTATTGCGTTATTTATTTCTAGCAACTTAAAAACCTAATTCCTATCAGTTAACCAACAGTTAACAAATGTTTAGTAATTGGTTCATTTTTATTATTGCTCATATTTTGGAACTGATCTTTAACTTACCTATTAGTAATTAATTTAAACCGTTTCTACTTTGTTCGTTGCCTGTGGTCAACTACCATTTTATTAGCTGAAACCACAGATTAGCAATTGATTATTTTTGCATTACGATCTTAGATCACGATTCAATGTGGCAGCTACGATAACAGCTTATGCGGGGCGGGAACTTTGTCCATCTTTGCCTTAAAATACATACCCGAGCTATTAACTGTACTTACATACATGAGCCAACTAGCGCCGCCAAACTTAAAAATATAATATCTTCCAATTTAATCAACTATATTAAAAAAGCAATGTACAAAATCTTTATAACTACTATTTTTCAATATACTATACATGGCATAATTGTGACAAGGGCCTGACATGACTCTCGAGCCTATCTGTTGAATACGTACGTTGAATATTAGAAAATACTACGTATTTATCATACTTAATAAAGTTTGGCACTTACATAGCTTTTTTATTAAACTTGATTCTTACAGTAGAACAAGACCTTACTAGAATGTTAGTCTTGAAGCCGAAGGTATACAACCATGTAATTCATTAGGTCATAAGTATCTCCCGTAAAATTAACGTCATTCGCATACCCATCACTCCCACGATGGGAGCTCCCCTTTTTGCTGAAATTGGTATCATTATTTCATCGTCTTGTATTTATGTTGGTACTACTTTTGAGGCGCAACTCGCAAGAAATACTGCGTCGATAGGAATACATATTTGCAATGTGACTGATTTTTTATTTCCCAGTATAATAGTAGAATAAATGAAAAAAATATATCATTCAAAAATACATAATTTCAACTTTTTTTAAATCAACAATAAATCCTAAAATAAATAAAAAATTGTACAAGGTAATTTGCAAATAATATTTATATTCTTGAAGTTTCACAGATATTTTTTTATATATTTTGTATAGATAATGGTAGTTTAACTTTACTTTAAAATGGTCACACTGAGAACAGCTGTCATCCATCGATCGCCGTCATTCGCGTTTGTTGTCAAAAATGGCCTTACGTGGTTTTTTGTTATTTGTGTTTGAAATAATTTTGCAATAAACAATGCAATCTAAATCATTTCCAGTGACTGGCGCGAGGAGATTATTCACAGTCACATGTCACGTTAACGTGAGCAAACATGTTGTTCATAGGTAGGCGTACGGAAGTGAAAACCATGAAGTGTGATTGCAAACGGGATTTGTATACAAAAATGATCTTAGATCGGTGTAAAACGGTGCTTATATTATCCAGTGTGGTATGCACGTTAGCTATAGTTGTATCCTTAAATAGCTTGTTAAGTTACGATGTCAAATTCACAAGACCTTTCTCTCCAATCCCCGCGAACCTCTATGGCAACTATTTGGAGCCAGTTATTGAAGAACACCCAGTTCCAGTTCCTCAGAAAAGGCCGGATAAGGTTCGTGATGCCGAAGCAGTTGTCTCTCTCAATGCTGCGTTAGAAATGAAGAAAGTAGGAAAGGCGGATAAAGCATTGAAACTCTTCCAACACGCTTTTGCCTTATCGCCTAAACATGCAGACGTTTTGAATCATTATGGAGAGTTTTTAGAAGATACAAAAATGGATGTGGTTAGGGCCGATCAACTTTATACGTTAGCGTTATCTAATTACCCAGATCATTCTGGAGCGCTATCAAACCGACAACGTACAGCAAGCATAGTAGAAAATTTAGATCGAGAAATGTTACGAAAGATAGATGAGAAGCGAGAGGCGCTTTCATCTATACCAGAACACAATTCAGCTTTATGTCGAGCGAAAAAAGAAGCGTACTTCCAACATATTTACCATACTGTCGGCATCGAAGGGAATACGATGACGTTACAACAAACGAGAAGTATTCTAGAAACCCGTATAGCTGTATCAGGAAAAAGTATAGATGAGCACAATGAGATTTTAGGTTTAGATGCCGCAATGAAATACATAAATGCAACGTTGCTGTACCGTTTAAGAGATATAAGTATGGGCGATATACTTGAGATACATAAGAGAGTTTTAGGGCATGTGGACCCAGTGGAAGGGGGTCAGTTCAGGAGGACCCAGGTTTATGTGGGGGGTCACATTCCACCGGGGCCGACGGAGATACAGCAGTTGATGAGTCAATTCCTTGAGTGGCTGAATTCAGAAGAAGCTTTGGACTTACATCCAGTGAGGTATGTCCTGATCATTATATTAAAACCTTTTAATTTTGTAATAATTTATATTGTAATATGTTTATTTATCATTGTAAAACACATTCAGCACAAATGTCGCTCGTCACTTCCTTAATCTTATCCAACCCAATCTCTACACAGGCGGTGCTGATATATAGGTTCGTCAGATACTCCTTTGCGTCCAGGGAGCCCCTTCCTGGTCGTAGGGGGGTCTGATGAGCCTATTTGTTGAGTCCCAATGAGGCTGGCATGGTCACCAAGTGACAAAAGCCTAAAAAAACCTAGATTTAAAAAAAAAGATTTAATAGAATATAATATTATTATTTAATTATGTACAGGCAGCTCATCGCTGATATGTCATTTCACAGTGTTTGTAAAGTCTATCACTTAGTTATATTATTCTTAATAGTTTTTGAATGCGTTAACCGAGACGGCAGAGACAACATCGTCTGGAATAATATTGAATGGAATAAACTGTCTGATGACGTGATATCTGCACCATCAGTGAACTCTTTTAAAAATCGCCTCGACATGTGGTTTAAAGCAAACAAATAATATATGTATAAGTAAGCACTATGTGTAGTGAATCATATGAACATTAGACAACATAGACTGAACTTACCAACACTGTGATATAGACACACCAGCATTATGCTGCCTGTCTATCAAATGAATAATAATTTTCCCCCCATCCTTCCAGATATGCCGCGCTAACCCACTACAAGTTGGTCCACATCCACCCGTTCATCGACGGCAACGGCCGCACATCCCGACTGCTCATGAACCTCGTGCTGATGCAGGCCGGCTACCCTCCCGTCATCATCCCCAAGCAACACAGACACCTGTACTACCAGCATCTGCAAACGGCTAATGAGGGAGATGTCAGACCATTTGTCAGGTGAGATTGTTATTGACGCTAAACCAATGTCGCTTGTCACTTCCTGAGCAAAAGAGTTGTTCAGGATCAGGTCTGGAACTAACTTCCAGACGACGTTGTCTCTGCCATCTCAGTTAACGCATTCAAAAACAAATTGGACAGTTATTTTAAAACCATTAACAATAATAATACCACTAAGTGATAGACTTTACAAACCACTGTGAAGTGGACATATCAGAGATGAGCTGCCTGTCCATAATTAAATAATAATAATAAACCGAAGCCCAAATCAAGTGTCTTATTTTGTAAACAAAAACTACTCTACCCTACTAACATTTTAAGCTGTTCTGTGATTCCCCGCCACGGCGGCGCTAGTTTCATTTTGTTTACAAGATGGCGTCGACAGCTGATATTATATGAACATTGCAAGTTGTTTTATAGTGAAAAATAATTTCCAAGCATTAAAATTCATATATTGCAGCAACATATCAGTGATTTCAGTGAGATAATGTTTAAAGAAAACTTTGAAATAAATTAAGCGATTAAGTATAAAAATAATTGTCTCGGTAATTTGATCTTAATTTGTTGATATTTTGCTATTGTATGTGAATAATGCTGTTTCAAAATTAATAATAACACAGTTAATATGTCTTGTGATCATGATTATTGTAACGGTGTCGAAATATTTCATAATTCAGTCTAAATCGCGGTAAGAACCTGTTACTAAAATTTGCACCAGTCCGCTGAGCGTCGTTTAGCTGTAGTGTTGAACGTTGTGTTCAACCACTCAGCTAATTGACACTTAGATGTTTGGTTGGATGCCGTCGTTCAATCAACGTGCTAGCTGTTCAATCACACGTCTATTCCAACCAGTTGACTGCGACATATACAACGATATATTACCTAGGGGCTTAGGACAAGCAACCTTATTTTGAGCAATAATAGTTATTACCATTTAATTTTCAGGTTCATAGCATCATGCACGGAGCGGACATTGAACCTGTACCTGTGGGCCACCAGCGAGTACTCTCACATGGTGCCCGCCATCGGGGAGCCGCACATACTCAGCGGGGAGGGCTTCGACGACGAGCCGCTATGACACATGCACACGTCACCGTTACAATAGGTACCACTGGGCCAACAAGTACCACTGGGCCAACAAGTACCACTGGGCCAACAAGTACCACTGGGCCAATATGTACCATTTAGCCAATACGTATCACTCAGCCAATATGTACCATTATACAACATGTACCACTAGGTCACCAGATATCACTGGGCCAATGGATACCATTGGGCCACCATGTACCAGTGAGATACTAGGTACCACTTAGCCAATCAATATGTACCACTGGGCCACCGGGTACCACTTAGCCAATATGCACCACTGAGCCAATGGGTACCACTGAGACAATAGGTACCATTTTAGCCAGTAGGTACGATCGAACACAGAAAAGTGTACAGGGGAGTTTTTAAGGTTGAGATTGTCTCAAAAAGTAATTGACAGATCTTTTACTCTTTACATTTAGAACATGATGCATATATCTGTCTTCTACTGTACCATTTAGCCAATATGTACCACCTGTGGATCGAGTGCATACTGGCCAGTATGTACCATTTAGCCAACATGTACCACTAGGCCACCAGATACAACTGAACCAATGGATACCATTGGATACTGTACCAATCACTCAAGAGTCAAGTCATTGTACACTTTTCTCGGTTATCCACTAGTCCTCCCTTGTCCACTAGAGATCAGTATCGAGTAGCTTCCTTAAGACAAATTGTTAATATTAGTATCGCCTGCGGGCAGGCGATATTTATTTAATTATATTATATTCAATATAATCATTTGTGCTTAATCAAACATTGTTTCACACAAGAGTGGTAAACGCACATTTTATAATTAAAAGACATTGCCACATTTCAATGGAGCTTTGCCCCACCTACAAAACTACGTGACCATTTAAGCTGTACCTATCATTTTGTTGGGGACTTATTACAGGTTTCATATTGCATAATCATAATCAGTATCATTTTCTACTACTCACGCAACTCCTATAGAAGAATAACAAAGACAATGAATAAATCGCTTCGATTTCTTACTATTTTCTGAATTCTTAATTAAGCTGTTTTTTTCGAATCGCAACTTGTACAAAACTTTATTTTAACTTTTTTTTTAATAATTTTAATAAAAAACGTGATAATAAAATGATAATTTTACATTTTTTCGTTATCTTGTACAACTTGCGGTTGATGGTAGGGCAGAATCTGGCATTGTCATTTATCTTGTGTGTTCGTTGATTTGTATAGATAATGTGTGTATAAAGAAAGGTTATAAATATATTTTATTTATATTATTGGTATTTACTTAAATACATATTACGATTATTTTTATTAGAAATTTTACAAAGAAAAATTGCTATCTTGCGACTCGACGTTGTTTTTATAACAATGAATAATGATGAAAGTTTTTCTCTACATATTTACGTCATTTTAAAAAGTGTTAAGAGTTTCAAATGAAAAGAAATTAGATCTGGGACGTTACTCTTTAACCCACTTCGAAAAAGGAATAGTTTCTTAATTTGTCGAGTTAGTATATTTTATTTATGACTAGAATTACTTATATGAAGCCCTCACCAGTGTCTTATTACGTAAACAAAACGATAACCTACCATTTTAAGCTTTGCTGTGATCGTTGCATAATTATTCTCACATTATTAGATCGGATTACTTTATTTTCACAATGATGAACAGGTTCGCTCAATCAGTTCCTTCAGTGTTACATCACAACAGGTAATTAGACGATCGTATTTGTTTACAAATGAGACACTTGCTTTGGGCTTAGGTATACTTACGTAGATTCTTAATTTATTGTGTTTTTAGTTGTATATAATCGCGAAATTATTATTTAACCAAAGAAATTAGAATAATTAAATGCTTCTATTAATGATAACTAAAGACCGCGCTCATTTCGTTAACGCAATTAATTTAAAACCGTCCCTCGCCAAGTGGTATTGACTTTTGACGTCTGAAAAAAATATATAGCAATCTTTGGGGGGTTGTACTGAGTGATGAATACCGATACACGATTGAACAAACTTCGCTCGATAGAAAAAATCACAGACATACCTACCCTTTCCATGTCTTTGAAAATGAAAATTATGTCTATACTTAAATATCATACAAAAAATGAGCATGTTTAAAAAAAAAATATTATTTGATTTCCCTGCCAAAATTTATCCAAAATTCATAAGAATTCAAGTATCTGTATTTCTGTCTCACGCTTTTTCGTTAGCAAGTGTCAATCCCATACATCTTTCTAATCTACTAGCGTTACCGAAAGTCGATGCCACTTGGCTAGATGGATGTGTGCAACCAGCGACTCTATCGTTTTCATTTTGACACATTCCGTTGCTGCAATATTTCTGTCATTTTAATAAACAATAAAGTAACTGAGCAATGTATGATCCATGTGTTGAAATGAAAATGATTACGAAAACTAGAATTCTAATTCATTTGACTACATTTAAGCCGTCACTGCGATAGTTCTGTGATAATTATGTCTACTAATAAGTTTAAGTATTTAATGTCTAATAATAATAAGATTGTCGTTATTTATTTTTCCATTACTATTTACGTGTAAATAGTGTAAAGCCAATCGCAGGCGACCGACTATAATGGTCCTACAGTCTTCAGCATAGTCGGACCGAAGGCGGTTTGGATCGAACAGAGTCGAATCGTTGCGTACAGTCGAAGACAGAGATACTCGTAAGTATACAGGGGGCCTCAAGAAGGTTGAGATTTTCTCAAACACTACTAGACCGAATTTAATAATTATTTTACAGTTACATAGTTTTAACTTTTACAGTGAAAGAATTTTTGCAATAGGTTAAGTAGTTTTTGAGAAAATCTCAACCTTAAAAACTCTCCTGTACACCTTTCGCCGTACAATCAGTATGGCCCGGTAAAGCTGGGATCCCACAGTGCACCCGATGAGGCCTGTTGGCGCCCGTCAGATCCGTCGGAAGTCGGTAAGTCTGCGCCTGTCACCTGGCCAGCCCTTGTAGCACGAGTCAGCGTTAGCGATCGACGCAACGCCGCGGAGTTGTCAAATTGACGTTATTACAAGGCGTTTGACAGCTCCGCGGTGTTACGTCGATCGCTAACGCGACTCGTGCAAGCCCCGCTGGCCTGCGAGATAGCGGGCCATGGGTGATCCCAGCTTAAGTATGATGAAGGTAACAGAGGCTGGGTCAGCTTATAGTAGTTACGCAACAATTCGACTCCGTTTCGAGCTATCTAAGCACGCAGGAATGCCTACCTAAATGCCGACTAAATTCGATTTAAAACCGATCGTCGGCGTTAGATCCTACCTAACATTATGTTAGGTAGGATCTAACAGTAAAGTGTACAGGGGTTGACATTTTCTCAAAAAATAACCAACTGATTTTTGCAAATACTTTATTTATACCTGCTAAGTATAAACTTTTTTTTACAATCTGTTACATAGTTCTTGAGAAAATCTAAACCTTATTGAAGCCCTATATACACTTTTCTTTTAGACTGCAGTCGATGCACAATTTACGAGATGTAGGTGAATATACTGTCGACAGTACTTACAATACTTACTACACACAATTGTGTATTATTTTTGTTAATAAATTATGATAATTGTTTAATTTATATTTCGTTCATGACAAGGGATTGTTTGTCTTCCATTTTGTGTTGAATTCGTTGCATGATACTAGTACAAACTTTGTAAATGGAATACTTAGGTACTCTCTAAAATATAACAAGTATTATGAAACTTTGTGTATTTTCATTCATTAACAAGCTAAAGGAACTTCCTCTCACTAAAGCTTAAATGCTTAATATAATGTAAGCTCCAAAAAATATTAGAATTTTTTTTTGGTTCAAATTAGGGTATAGACTTATAATAGTCCAGGATAGTTCCGAGGATTTCTATCCTACCCCAGGCATTCTCCCTACGTGGGTTAGGATTGGAATTTCCCACATTCTCCCCTAAACCATAGCCCAAATCAAGTGTCGTATTTTGTAAACAAAACCTACCCTACCCTACTAACATTTTAAGCTATTCTGGGATTATTGCATAGTTATTTTCACATTATTAGATCGGATCACTTTATTTTCACAATGACGAACAGGTTCGATCAATCAGTTCCTTCAGTGTTACATCACAACAGGAAATTAGACGATCATATTTGTTTACAAAATAAGACACTTGATTTGGGCTGCGGTATAAGTCATTTTATTATTTAAATTAAATTATACTATTAACTGGCCGTGAATGTAAAACAAAAAACATATGTTCTTTTACATTGATATGTTCAGAAATTAAGAAATCCGTTTTATTTCATTTAAATAAAAATAACTTGCGGGAGGATGGGGATACTCTGATGCCATTGGCCGATAAACTGGCGTGTATTTACTATTTTTAGCTGACAATTCTAAAAGTATGCCATCCATTTTCAATTATTTTCTATCCATTAAAACTATGTAGGTACTTAAATGAAACCACCCAATCAATTTCGATTAATTTATTATAATGTGCGATGTTAAAATAGGTTTATTACAATAAAGCATTTCAACTAGACAACTAGGTCGCGCTCGCCGGCATCCCATACAATACTCTATACAAGTTCATTCTTTCAGTTCAAGGCAAACGTTAATACGACTATTATTAAAAAAAACGTACCAAGGAGCATCCTCTACTTTCTAATGCAAAACTCTTTCGTGGTGACTTCTAAACAGATACAAACAAATAAATAAACAAACAAAAATACGATATAGATAATTTTGAGAGATGTAAGCGGATGTAAGGGAAGGTCTGCGGGGAAATATAAACAGACCGATGATGATGATGAATTTTGAGTGAAAGCTTCGTGAGAGCTCGCTTTTACAACTGTCAAAATTGTATGAAATCTGATAGTTGTAAGATCGTACTCAAACCCAGTTCGCACTCAAAACTGTCTGTGAAATTCAGAATCTCTACCAAAAACCACGTCTTCACGCCACAATTTTCAGTGGATTTCACGCTAATATTGTGGCAAGTACAGTACGCGAGGCGTAAGCTCAGGTTTGCATTTGTGTGAGTGCACACAGATAGTGTAGAGTGATATTCGGCCTGAGGCGCGACGCGTCCAATACAAACGCAACAAAATACACCCTGCCGCGCACGCACCGCACTTCACCTCTTGTACCGCTATCACTCACACAAATGTAAACCTGAGCTTACGCCTCGCGCACTGTACAGCGTTATTTGAGATTCTGAATGATGCAGAGACTTTACATTTTGATCAAAAGTTGTGCACCAAAGAATTTTAGACACATGAAAGATTTCGAAGATTCACCTTAATACAACTATTATATTTAAAAAAATAACGTAAATATAATAAAGAGAGATTTCCTTCAGTACAAACATCGGCGCAGGCATCACTCTGATACAGAGTACCCGATTTAAATGTTTTTTGGACAGGATGTAGATAAAAATGTAAAAGTTACGAAAAACTTAGTAGTAGTGGCAAGTATTGAGAATCGAATTATTATCGTTAATTTAACAAAAGGGACAGATACCTCCCACACACAGCCGCGATCTGCGATCAGTTAAAACGCATGCCACGCCTCATTTTCTGGACATTTTAACGTCCGGTAGGTAGCGGTCTGAGGCCTGCTATCTACGTCCAGTAGGTAACGACGGCAGAAAATGAGGCGGGGAACTGATCGCAGATCGCGGCTGTTTGTGTCAAGCGTAGATAGAGAAGCCTATAGATGGAGTGTGGTTTCTGTCTCGCTCTCGAGTGACAAGAACAACATAATATGGATATCGTAAGCGTGAGAGAGAAAGATTCATATATCTTCTGTCCTTATCGGCGTAGCCAGTTTTCGATATTGAAACTAACTGTCACCGGCACCAAAATGACAGATCGTTTTTACGTTGTTGTAAATTATGATAAATTATTGTTTTAGCAGCATTTTATGTGTTAGATCTCGTGTTTATAGTCATATATTAGATCGAAACATATTGTCGTTATTATATCATCATTGCTGAGGGGGTTTGTTGTGTACAGGAGTGTAAAAATAGATGAGAACGCAATGATCCAAATATTTCGTTTCATAGGTCAGTATTTTCCATTTTTTAACTTTCTATGTTTTAAAACGTACGGTACATAGTTTATACATAATCAACACGTTGCAACGCGTTGTAATTTTGCTTGAAAACAGTGCCTAAATATCAAAATAACATCGAAAAGTATTTTGTAAAATGTATGACATAAAATTCAGTGTTGTCAACAGTGTTGGTAAAAAATTCCCCAAAAAATATTTTGTTCCACAATATATGTATGGGAATTACAGTAGTATTTAGCTAGTCCTAATTTTAAATACCTAGTCTAATTCATTAGATACTAGATCATTTACTTTGTGCAAAAGGATTGATTCACTCGATTGTCATGATTAGAGTTCCATACCTCAATAGGAAACAAAGGAACCCTTATAGGAAGGGACACTTTGTTGTCCGTCTGTCTGTCTGTCTGTATGTATATCTGTATGTATAAGACCTTTTGCTCTGAAACGCGTGGACGTACTTATTAAATTGAAATTCATTAAAAATTTTGTTACAGCATCCGAGCAATGGATTATAAAAATAGCAATGGTGACATGCTGTCACTGTCAGATACACTAATTGGCGGAAATGAACAAATCACACTTACAAAATACGACTTTTTCGAAAATTACATAGGTATTATATTATATGCCTAAATATAGTTATACCAAAAACATATCCAATGCATTTTTTATGCATATTCATATCAATAATTTATAATTTTATTGTGAAAAATACCCTTAACGTTTGGTAATAGTTTTTCCTAGGCAACACCTGGCTGCCAGAAAGAAAGGGTAAATGTGGTTACGCGGGGACTCCGTCTATAGGATAATCTGTCTACGGTGTCAAGCTTAAATCTGTGGAATAATTGAAAACAAAATAGTTACAGGCTTCAGAAAATCGGATAGAAAAAGGTTAAGTCCGTTTTATTAAAAAGTTACATTAACCGTAATATCTATGGTGTTTTTTGGTTTTGATTCTGGATACTTTTCACTGGGTACAGTTTCATTTTTATCTACACCTCGTATTTTATTAATTAAAAAAAAGCACTATCTAATAACGATTTATAAGCCATAATAGTATACGCAGTTACCATATAGGTCTTAAGACGGCTGCAAGTTTCGTTAACTCCGTAACATTGAGTAATAGATGCTTGTACGAAATAAAACATGCTGTTTACATGATTTATCAAGCACCTTGTATTTATTAACAGACTACATACAGTCAAAGTTTAAAATTAATTTTAGGGACACTTGTGCATCAATAGTCACAAAAACGCCATTTTTTTTGCGATTTAACTCGGGTTAGCTTTAGC
The DNA here is from genome assembly GCA_963506565.1 of Tachystola acroxantha. Lineage (NCBI taxonomy): Eukaryota > Metazoa > Arthropoda > Insecta > Lepidoptera > Oecophoridae > Tachystola > Tachystola acroxantha. Next base: position 14,609,644 of record OY735872.1, on the reverse strand, counting down.
CCGTGGTTGGTGTAAGGTTTTTATGGCTGTGGACTCATTAGGTAAATAGTTTGAGGCCGACTGTCGGCTGGCTGACTCGCTACATAGTGTAGTTTTGCTTGCGTAACGCCGGCGTAATGAATAGAGCGAATTTACCGCTCTGCTTAAAGGAAGAACGAATAGAGGCGCCATGCGTGTGACAAAGGTGTCTGTTTCGTTCTAACACAGTGTTGCAGCATTAAAAAAATCCCATTTTTTTCGGAGACAAAATGGGGAGATATTCGAAAAAAAATCAGGCTTTTTGTTAGAGTATTTCATGAACTACGCATAAAACAATATTATGATCTAAGGACCCAAATGAAACGGCAAGCAAAACACTGCAAACTAAGGCGTTTTTTTTTACAATCAGTCGCAAACTATTTGTCTGACGTGTCCACAGCCTAATATTTTACGTTTTACTTGATTTTTAAGAAATTATAAATTACTTTTCTTATCTTTCCATGCGAAAAATAAACACATGTAAATAAAATAGCGAATAGTCGTTACATTTTCTTGGACACGTGTTCAAATTCTGTGGTTAAGACGAATGAAGTTTTACATTTTTTTAAAGAATTTTTACACAAATTAATTTTGTAATTTTAAAAACAAGTTCCACAATATGTTGTAGCCTGCACATATGCAACAAAATTAGCAAATAGTTAAAAATAGCAGCAAATGAGGACGGAGAGGTGCCGTATACAAATTGATATCGCAACACACTTGGAAACTGATCGACATTCGTTTGAATCCAAAAATCTAATTTCCGCAAAAGCCTATAAGAAAATTGACCTATAGTTAAGAAATTACAGAGCTTAGGACGTATGAAAATAAATTCTTTGTACAGTCGAAGACAGAGATAAGTATACAGGGGGTCTCAGTAAGGTTGAGATTTTCTCAAAAACTACTGAACCGATTTTAATAATTCTTTTGCAGTTACATAGTTTTAAATGACAGAATTCTTACAATCGGTAAAACTCAAACTCAAATTTTTTGCGAGAATACAGTCATTATAAAATGGTCTTATGATAAAGTTGGTCATAGTATTCAACCTGCATGCAGGTGTGCAAACATAACTATGTACCTAGCTGAAATGCACTATACAAAGTCAAGTGATAGTCCCTGTCTTGTGATTCACATATTCCGTAACTTTGTAAAAACAGCTTTCCAACAGCCAATTTGTTAGGCTAATCTTGTAGTTTTTGAGAAAATCTCAACCTTAAAAACTCTCCTGTACACCTTTCTTTATATTCGATTGTACCTACTGCAACTTCTTATTTATACAATTATCTATTAAGTACCAACGTGTTACGGTACCATTTCTTTTGTCAACCTCTCCGTCAGCACCAAATAAGGAAAAATAGAACAAGTTCACTTTCGATTTTCTATTTAAATCATAAGTTACAAAGCTTCAGCGATTACTCAAAGAGATCCGACGCTTTTAGCAAAAGTGTGGCCTCCTTTAACAACCCAAAGCTTATTACACCGGCCATTTTACAGTAGACCAAACCGTTTATATTTCAATTTCAATTTATTTAATTGCATACACATGTCAGAATGTACATTAATACATTAGGTCTTAAAACTATGACATATGTAGGGCACAGCAACATGGAATGACAGAGGCAGACATTGCGACAATAAGTAAATTATGTAGTTAATTAATTTATTTCATTTTATCCTCCAAAAATTCAGCGACGGTATATTACGATTTGTCAATAAGAAAATATTGTAACATCTTGCTTGCGTAACAGCTCAGTGTAAACGCGTATATCGCAAGAGAAAGTTTGCGCAATGATTGTGGCATTTCTACTCATCATGTGGCTTAGACAGTTGTTCCACCGTCGGCGAGTAAGCGGCTATTTTCTCTTCCAAGAAAAGTACAAAAGATACTACATTCCGTGTAAACAAAAGAGACGCATATATTAAGAGCCTTCATAGAGCCAACTAGCGCCGCCAATCTTAAAAAAATAATATCTTCCAATTTAATCAACTTTATTAAAAAAGCTATGTACAAAATGTTTATTACGATAAATACTACTTTTTAAATTTTTAGCTAAGTTTTCGCTAAGTTGTAGAACAGTCGCATAATTGCGAAAACGGCCGTTTTTGGCACATTTGAGAACCACAACTTAGCTTGTCGCGAATTATGCCATGTACTGTATATTGAAAAATAATATTTATACTAATAAAGATTGTGTACATAGCTTTTTTTTTTAAAATGATTAATTTGGTAGATATTATTTTTTTTAAGATTGGCGGCGCTAGTTGGCTCATGTAAGGCCCTTAGAGGCAAAAAGCTCGGATGAAAATATTACTAGCAGTCTCCCATCCAGGTACCTTGCCCAACGTTGCTTCATTGTTTTCAAGGCGTAATTGGGCTACAGAACCCTCTTTATTATTTAGATCTTAGGGCATTAAATTGAATAGTTTTTAAAAAGTGAAGGAGGTTTTCATTTCATCGACACCTTTTCTATTCGGGACGAACGCGGACGGACGGTACGAGCGACAGCAAAATGTAACACATTGCGTCTCTAGCTTAGGTACTCTTTATTAAATCGAACAGTTTATACAGTTCCCAGCAGACCACTTAACCCATAGACCTGTAACAGGCCGTATCTGCCCACACATGAGCGCAAAATAGCTTCGCGACACGTGTCAACTATCGCACGCAGGGACGCATCTCTTTAATACGGCACCCCTGTCCCCCGCTTCGTCTCTATGCGCTCATCGTTGACATAAATTTTTGCTTGCAAATTTGTACCGATTTCATGTCTGTGGTTGTAATGGACGTACAGCAATGATGGGGCGTCACATTAAATGACATTACGCTATTAAAGAATTCTAGTCTAGAATCTAGAATTCTTATATCCGGTGTAATAAGCTTCTCGTCAAGACCACTAACATTGTGTAAACATAATAAATATTACAAAAAAGAAAATAGATGACTTGAAGAACTTAACATAGTTAGTCTTTTAAGTAGTTTTACTATTTTTTTTACATAAAACAAAAATTACATTTTACGATTTTTATGAGATGAACTTTGATGATTCTAAAAATAAATTACAATTTTTTTCGTATTCGACGATTGGGAGCGAAAAATCTGGTATAGAAATTTATCTCACCGTCACTCTAAAAACAACCTTTGGCAGCTTGGCTGTCGACTTATTTTTCAATAAATAAATGGCGAAGCGTTGACATTGCATGGCCACGGGACGTATTTTCGAGTGAGAAGATCATTAGCTGTATTTATAGATTATTTATCTGTCAATCTCATTGGCTAATAAGAGTTCAGTTCGAGATCAATTTACACCAATGAGACTTGCACGTTGCGTCAATCCGACGAACCAATCGCAGAGCAGGGACTTTGATTTTTGTGAGTTGACTTTTTTAAATGTTATTTTACATTCTGGTCGGATAATCCTTGAGAATGGTTTATTTCAGCCTAAATGTCCACTTCCCGCTCAAAAACACATCCTAAGGCAGTTTCTCCACCGCCAGCGAGTAAAGCGAGTAAACGGCTATGTTTTGCTACACGTGCTATCTGCTGTACGTTTCTTTCGCGAAAAAAAGCCGGGCTTACTCGCCGGCGGTGGTACAACTGCCTAAACGTATTAGGTTCTTAGTCTAAAACATCATTTATTAGTTTTACCGGTCATTCTCAGTATAATCAAACTATGCCCTTAAAGGTCCGCGCACATTATGCCGGCCCGCAGCGTGTCGGGGCAGAGCGCAAAAATCCGCTCAAATCGCTTTAATACCATTTGTATCGCACACTGTGTCGGGCCGCAGCGGCTCGCATTATTGCGAGGCGGATTTGCGTCCGTGCGATGCGGCCCGCCCCGCCCCGACACAGTGTGCTACAGCATGCGGATTGGAGTGCACGCGCGCCCGTGTTCATTTTACGATATCTGGCAGTACACTGGACTCAAATCCGTCAATGCGCTGCGACCCGGCCCGGCACTAATGTGCTAAGCATTTTGCGCTGCGCTGAGGGCCCCCGACACGCTGCGGCCCGGCATAATGTGCGCGAAGCATAAAAACGCAAAAATCTACTCCATTACTAACATTGCTTTCGTAATTGTCAAATATAACTCTTAGTTGTCACTAATAAGATCATCTTTGCAATGTTTTTAGCTTTTAATACAAAATCCAATCAAGTAATCACAGTTCAGGGGCCCGTTTACACGGGGCCAGTTACTTGCAAGTTAATTGACTCGTCTGTCTACTAGCACAGCCTTAACCTTCTTAAATTCAGTTCAGTTTGAGTGCTTTTAACATTGAAAATGTCATTATGTAGACCTAAAACTATCTAATACATAATAAAATCGTAGTCAAGATTAGTAGAACAAAAATTAAGCCCTGCTTTAAAAGTCGCTAATTAATTATTAGAAATGAGTAGTTAGATATCGCAATTAATTATAGAAAATAGATATAATAAGTTCCAATATTGTAGCACTCAAACCGAAACTAAACAAGGCACGTACAAAAAGAAATCTCATAATGACCAGCACTGGACGAAACGGAATGGAATCTCTTTCTTCGATACATTTTCACGATGGCAATTACAATAATAACAATAGCAATAACAAGCGATCAATGCTATAGACATGTGTCACCAAATCAACAATCTACGAGCAACACGAATTTTCAAACAATTGTTAACTTTCCGATTGACTTCAAAAAGAATTAAGGTATACAAGTGTCGTATTTTGTAAACAAATATGATCGTCTAATTACCTGTTCTGATGTAAAACTGAAGGAACTGATTGATTGGAATTGTTGATCATTGTGAAACTAAAGTAATCCGATCTAATAATGTATAAATAACTATGCAATAGTCACAGAATAGGTTAAAATGTTAGTGGGGAAGGGTAGTTTTTGTTTACAAAATAAGACACTTGATTTGGGCCTCGGTGAAGTTTAATCAATCTTCATATATGTATTAATTTGTCAGAAACTTTTGTACATAATACAAAACTTATTAGGGTTATACTAATTCAAGAGGCAAGTTGAAAGCTACCAGTAGTTTATTTAAAAAATTGTAGTAATTCGTACTTTTTAAAACAAAACTAAATCTGTAAATTTCCTGCACTAAAGTTATAAAAAATACCTTTTAGAAACGTCAAATTTAGATAAGGCAACACTGAATTGCCATCATTATCAGTCACCGAGTAAGTCGGTGACAATACTAGTACACTTGCCTACCTTGCCGCTTGTACTGGTCTACGTGTAAACAGAGCACGATTAATGTAACATAAATATTCCCATTTAAGTTGTTTTACATATTTGATACCGAAATCAAGCTTTTAGCTTATTTTTAATTTAAAAAGTAAATTCGAAATAAAACTGAAATACACATTCTACATTTCTAGCTTTCCGTCTACCTTTGTTATCACTTTACTCTTTTATCTATCCATAGGTACAGTTGAAGACAGAGATAAGTATACAGGCCTCAATAAGGTTGAGACTTTCTCAAAAACCACTGGACCGAATTTAATAATTCTTTTACAGTTACATAGTTACCTTTTATCTCAGAATTTGAATTACGCATTATCAATGCTCGGTGAATAAATTAGAACATGATGAACAAATTCTTGCCGTGGGCAGGACTTGAACCTGCGACCTTGTCGTTCCGTGACACGCTCAGTTGGTAAGAGCGTGTCGCATTTTCTAATTTACCTTTTATCTATCAAACAGTGATATAATTTTTGCAATAGGTCAAGTAGTTTTTGAGAAAATCTCAACCTTAAAAACTCTCCTGTACACCTTTCTCTGTGTTCCACCGTACTTATTGCCAGGGAATAAACAAATCATGGATGATGCTACATCAGTCAGTGCTATCGATAGTAGCTGAGGCGCTACGGTTAGGGTCTGCTTACACTTATCGACAGGCGATCGGCTTAAAGCCTGACACATACGTCGTTAACGTCCAGTAGGTAGCGATCTGAGGCCTAGGCCGTCCGCTACCTACTGGACGTTAACGACGGGAGAAAATTGGGCGGCATGCGTTTCAACTGGCCGCAAGTCGCGTGCAGATCGCGCCTGTGTGGGAAAGACTTTATTCACACAGCCCAAATCTATTACTTAAGACTTCTTTGATGGTTCAAATACAATTGATAAAACCAATTTAGATTATTAAAGCAGCGATTTCTTTAGGTTCAGATTTACTGTGCGAGAATTGTCACTTGCATTAACAGCTTTAAGCAGACTCCGTGTGGATAAGTGTGAAGGAACCCTAACCACAAATTCGTTCATATCTAAACATTTAACTGACAAATAATTCTCATCACAACGTCACGAGTATTTCACCCTTAGTATACAGTCGGCGTTGTAGCGGGAACTCTTGATAAAAGTTTGAAACTTCAGTACTTGCTCATATTATTTAATAAATTCACCATACTGTCACTCGCGAACATTTTCTCAACTTAACGTGATATTAATCACAAAATAGCCACTGTAGACATTATAACAAAAATTATCAAACAATTTTGCAATCGTTTCTCGCCATTTTCAAGAGAACCGGTACTTAAGCATATAACCGACCAAATATATCTGACGCCGACTGTACACCGCTAAAACAACTTGTCACGCGAATACACGCCTTAAGGCCAATGCACTCACATTTTGTACTCTCTCCACCCACACACAATTTAATACAAAATATTTATCTACAATCTTTAGAAATAGGCCTTTAGCTGGTTAAATGCATAGATAACATAATGAAGTCACTTAAATAACGTTGCAGTTGCACAAAACGAATTTACAGTTAAATCAATTAAAAAGAGTTGACAAGGAAGGATAATGTTTTCTGATACAATTAAATAATAATAAATGAAGCACGATTTGGACCTTTCGAACCTTGGATTTAATATCTCTGACGTTAATTATAACAACAGTTATTGTTAGTCATAAACGTGATTTACGATTAAAGCCAAGGATACATTAGGGGGCAAATGTCCTGCGACACGTGTCGCCAGGGACGTCGGGTGAAGTAGCGCGACGTTGCCGGACTTCGCGCGACATGTCTGGCAACCTGACGTCGCTACGGACATAAGTCGCGCGATGTCGCCAGATATATCAAGCGAAGTTTCGCGAAGTCGCACGACTTCGCCTGACGTCGCTACGGACATAAGTCGCGCGATGTCGCCAGATATATCAAGCGAAGTTTCGCGAAGTAGCACGACTTCGCCTGACGTCGCTACGGACATAAGTCGCGCGATGTCGCCAGATATGTCAGGCGAAATCGGCCGGCTTCGCTTGACATGTCGCCGATACATGTCGTAGGACATTTGTCCCCTAGTGTATCATTGGCTTAAACCTTTCGCTCTCTTTCGAACTAAAAGTTTTTAACGAAGAGTGAAAGGGACAAAAATTAGGTTTAGGAGAAGCGAGGTTAAACAAGTAAATAGTATAATCAAACATTATATAAATAAGCACTATGTGTAGTGAATCATATGAACATTAGACAACATAGACTGAACTTACCAACACTGTGATATAGACACACCAGCATTGTGCTGCCTGGCCAGCAAATGAATAATAATAATAAATGGGTAACGGTAGTAGTTTTTATTATAAAAGCATGAACTATAAAGTCGATTTATGCAACTGAACATTTAAATAAACTGCGTTTATAATTTACACGTTTCAAAGTTAAACAAACACTATCCACATCATAGAATCTAACGTGAAGTGAAGAATTCAATTATTATTTTATCGTACTTTAAATCATGTACCAAAAATTAGCGGACATAAATGCCATTGGAAATTGAACTCTATAACACTGGCGTATACGCCTGGCGCGATATCCATTTCGCCACTGTGGTGGGACTGACGTCATTCGTCCAATTTAGCCATTTCTTGTTCACAATAGGGTATTTGACAAGTATCGAAAATTAAATCTTTTTCATTATCATTACAAAATAGACACAAATTCGTAATACTTTTTGAAATTGAAATTAGTTGAAAAATGAAATAATTATAGGCATCCTGAAAAGTTGTGTTAGAAAGAGACAGAAACACAGTACACGATGTACCGTGGCCGTGACCTGCTAGTTGCGCCATACAAACTACATACTAAAGAAAACCGTTTTGCTAAAAAGAGATGGAGCATGGCCACCACTCGAATTAACCGCTGAATATCTTCGGTATTAATTGAGATATAGAAAAACCGATTTCACAGTTCTCTTCAGCAGGAAGATGTGAGTTAATTGATGCAATACAAAATTGCGTTAAGATATCAGTTTGCAATGTAACTAAACTGTTTTTGCATAGGTGTAATATACCTTTTATTTGCGAAAAGTAAATGATATGATAATGAGTCAAATACTAAACTAAATAATCTATTGAGATATCGAAAAAAGGATTCAGATTTCTTTTCAGCATGAATATTGAGTTGATTCATGCAATAAAAAAAAATCAAATACCCCATTGTGTTATGGGGCCATCCATACGTCGGGGGGGATGTCAACAAGAAGGGGGGTGATTTATGGATGCCCCTATGAGTAAATGATGGTTCCAATCGGCTATATTACTATTATGAAATTCTTGTAATACGAAGAGATTCTATGACATCAAGTAACACGAAAGTTAACAAGCTTTTTACACTTCAAATTCGATCACGTAAAGGATCGATGGACCATCCGCGTAACCACCATTAAAAGATTCCTCAATTAGGGTGAAATATGAGGCAGTTACATATAGAAGTTGATTCACCTATTAACGTTTTATACAAAATTGTTATCATGAAATGGCTTGCGTGACAGAGACAGTGCTATCGCGATAGCGTTATCTATTCATTAGGCCATCTCATTATATTATTTAATCGTTTTAAGAATCGTAAAGCTCTGTTAATAGCTTCAGACATTGGCAAAACCGTGGCGAACAAAAGAATATTATTCTGTACAATGTAACTTGTATTACGATAGACATAAATACGTTAACACATAGTTTAGAAGAATATTATAGTCTGCCACACTTGCCTGATCAAGATCTGTAGACGTATAAACGGGGAATAATGGGGGATGATGGCGACTTTCATCATTTTCGTAACCGCTTTCAATTTGACACATGGACGCTGTACATTACTGTCACATTTTTGCAAGTTTTAACACACGACAACGAAACGCGGCAATATATCGTCCAAGCGTCAAATTTAAAGCGAAAACTTTTGAAGTTACAGCCGGGCTTTTGCCACAATTATACCCCTGCCTACCATGAACTTTTATAGCAGGATTACTTCAATAATACTTTACGTACCATGACGTCCTTAATAAGCTTACTTAAAGGTCGTCATGGTACGAAATAACAAAGTATTATTGAAGCAATCCTGCTATAAGACTTCATGATAAGGCCCTGATCTGGAATACTTCAATTACATTCAAGACAATTGAACTGAAGGCTTGAATAGGCGAATAAACCAAGTTTGTAGTTGTTACAGGCAAACCATCCTTTCCAGTACAGTAAGGTCTCAGACGTGTGCTAGTGATGCCTGGGCTGGATGCGGCGCGAGATATGCTCCTCCTGCTGCATCTTCGAGCGGAAGTCGGTGACCAGGTCTCGAGCCTGGATGAGCACAGCCAACTGCTCGTTGAGAAGGTCCTCCCATTGCGTCGCGTAGGCTGTAGCGAGATAAACACTTTATTGCACAGATAATACATTAGAGCGAAACATGATGGTGTCAGTTTATCCCCAGTTCCACATGATTAATCTTTGATTATTAGTATAATAATTATGTACGAGCATGTATGAGAGAGCTCGGTAGCTCAGTGGTTGGGTCAATGGACTTGCGATACCGAGGTTCGATTCCCAGCCAGGACAGCCTGGTTGGAGCATTGGTTGGTACCAATGAGTTATTCTCGTTTTTTTCGACGGAAAAACTTACGTACATTTACCGAGTGCTCTCAAAACGGCGAAGGAAAACATCGTGAAGAAACCTGCATGCCGTGAACTAATTACGTCACAAGTCACACAATGACCTTAGAAATGACCAGTGAAAGAAATCGTTGCAAAAAAATAAAAATACCCAAATTATATTTTTTTAAACTCCATTTATCACACAATGAAATTAAAATTATCAAATAATTCACTTTTCAGTTTACGTTGCATTTCAGGATGTAAACTTATTTATTTATTATTTTAGCAATAAGTACGAATAATGACACGAACATAATGATAAGCCAATTAATTTTACGTCATTACAAAATTAGGTTGCAATAAATGTTATACCGCATTTATACACTTGGTACGAGTCGCGAGGTGAACGCACGTGTGCACAGTCGCTATTCGCCTCGCGACTCGCGTGCTAAACAGCCCCCTTATCATGAAGTCTTATAGCAGGATTACTTCAATAATACTTTGTTAATTCGTACCATGACGAAATTAAAGTAAGCTTAGAACGTCATGGTACGAAATCATCATCATCAGCCCGTATCAGTCCACTGCTGGACGTAGGCCTCTCCCAAAGCGCGCCAATCAACCCTACTCTCGGCCCTCTGCATTCAGTCACTGCCAGCCATTTTGCGAAGGTCATCCCTCCATCTGGTCGGGGGTGTCCCACACTACGTTTACCCGTTCGTGGCCTCCATTCGAGAACTCGTCTACCCCATCGGTTATTGGTTCTACGACAGATGTGACCAGCCCACTGCCACTTCAGTTTACTGATTCTATGAGCAATGTCAACCACTTTTGTCTTCTGGCGGATATCCTCGTTTCCTATTCTATCTAACAGAGAAATTCCAAGCATAGCTCTTTCCATAGCTCGCTGAGCGACTTTGAACTTGTGGGCCAGTCTCACCGTCAATGTCCACGTTTCGGCTCCGTAGGTCATCACTGGCAGGACGCACTGGTTGAAGACCTTAGTTTATATGGTACGAAATAACAAAGTATTATTGAAGTAATCCTGCTACAAGACTCTATGGTAAGGACGCAGAGATAATGATGTGAAAAACGGTACAAGTCGCATCACACGTCTGTTGCGTCGAGTATGTAAATGCGTTATTCAATGTTTGATGTAAATATATCCCTTGTTAAACCAATAGTCCCATTCATCCCGTGGTGAGCGTCAGCATTGGCATTAAACGGTCCGAAGCGATGGTTCGCGGGTGATCACTACAGCTTGGCGAGTTGGCGGACGATTGCCTACAAGATTACTGTAGGACGATACAGTGACAGGGGAATGTCAAGTGTCAACGGACTAACAAATAAATAGCAGTAATGCATTGATCTCCTATAAACAACTAGATACACAGTCTGCCTTCTAAAAATGACCGAGCGCAAAGAAGGTCCAAACGGATGAATGGTTCATTAGCTTTATTGGACATTATTTGGACGTTTACAATGGACCCGATTAATTGGACGTTTTTTTAAATTGTTTTAGTAAGACCTTTGTGTATCTAGTTGTTTATAGGAGATCAATGCAGTAATGTAGCAGATTGGAGCATATGAGACCTATCCTTCGCCTAAATAAGCTTGGTTTCATTGTGTGATAACAAATTGTTGTTGACATAACCAAGTGCTCTGTAATGTTCCTTATGGTTAGAAATAAAGTATATGAATACCATTTTTTTTAAATACAAAGGTGAAGCAAGAAGTGGCTAAATTGTATGTTAGATGTTAGCCTGGCGTGGCGAAATGGATAACGCGCCAGGCTGCGTATAAACCGAAGGTGTATAATAATAATAATAAGTCTTTATTTCAGGCGTATAACCCACATAATAATATAGTAGATGCGAGTTTTGGTACGTTATATCAGACAGATAAATAATTATGACCACTGTAACGTAAACTGAAGCCCTAATCAAGTGTATTATTTTGTAAACAAAAACTACCCTAACATTTTAAGCATTTCTGTGATTATTGCATAGTTATTTTCACATTATTAGATCGGGTCACTTTATTTTCACAATGATGAACAGGTTCAATCAATCAGTTCCTTCAGTGTTACATCGCAACAGGTAATTAGACGATCATATTTGTTTACAAAATAAGACACTTGATTTGGGCCCCGGTATACCTTAATTCTTTTTGAAGTCAATCGGACAGTTAACAATTGTTTGAAAATTCGTGTTGCTCGTAGATTGTTGATTTGTTGACACATGTCTATTGCATTGATCGCTTGTTATTGCTATTGTTATTATTGTAATTGCCATCGTGAAAATGTATTGAACAAAGAGATTCCATTCCGTTTGAGATTTCGTTTGGTCCAGTGCTGGTCATTATGAGATTTCATTTTGTACGTGCCTTGTTTAGTTTCGGTTTGAGTGCTACAATATTGGGACTTATTATATCTATTTTCTATAATTAATTGCGATATCTAACTACTCATTTCTAATAAATAATTACCGACTTTTACAGAAGGGCTTAATTTTTGTTCTACTAATCTATAATATGGTTGAAGGCTATCATCATCAGTCTATTTATATTGCCCCACTGCTCGGGCACAGACCTTCCCTTACATCGAGGGAGCTCGGGCCATAATCCACCACGCGGGCCCAGTGCGGGTTGGCGGATTTCACATGCCTTAGATTTTTTTTCTACGACATGCAGGTTTCATCACGATGTTTTCCTTCACCGTTTTTGAGAGCACTCGGTAAATGTACGTAAGTTTTTCCATCGAAAAAACCGAGGATAACTCATTGGTACATGGCTGCCCTAGGTGGGACCTGAACCTGGGACCTCCATGTTGCAAGTCCATTGACCCAACCACTGAGCCACCGAGCTCTCCTAGCCACCGAGCTCTCCTGTTGAAGGCTATACTAGTATCTAATTCCGTCGCCACCTTGCCAAGCCACAGTCATGTTAAACCAATGTGTATCGTTCGCGTGACAGTCCGACCTATCATCCGTCGCCTGTGCCGCGAGCCCATGCCGGCGCTCGGCCGCGGCTGCGCGCGCAGGCGCTTCACGGCGTGCCACAGCCCTGAGGACCCCACACACACCATAACAACACACGCACATACAATAAGCAAACAAATATAAAGCTTTGTACAATCAATTAAAAAACCAAAAAAAAACTGCCAAAAATTTTCTGCTCGAAAGAAGTCGTGTTTGTGAAGTTTTGTGCTCTTAGCAAGGTTTCCTTTTGCATAACTTGATGCTTGCGTGGATCATTGAGTTATTTCGTTTAGGGACTTGGGAGGGTTGCGCGTAGGTTTAGGTTAGGTTATATTCGTATATATGTATGTATTTATAAGAATTCAGACATTCTACTAACATCAGACCAGGCTGTATGCCCTAGTTGGCTTTGCATTTCCCTATGGGAAGAATTTTCCAAAAAAAAAAATTTTAGCCGCTTTGATTAAATTTTTATAGTCTATGTCACTTCTACAATCAAGAAGAATCTGACTTTTATTTTCACAATGACGGACAGGTTCAATCAATCAGTTCCTTCAGTGTTACATCACTACAGGTAATTAGACGATAATATTTGTTTACAAGCGGTATATTTACATACATATATACATACTTACATACATACACTCGAAAGCCATAACCCTCCTTCTTGCGCAGTCGGGTATAAACAGGGAAAAGTATACAGGGAACCTTTTATTCTTTTCTCGTGTAGTTTAGTGACCAAACCTATTATAGTGAGAGTTATTGACATTCCAGTAAGCCTCTGACGTTGCCTGACGACTGCTGCCGAGCGACAGCAACCGGGACCGACTGCTTGACGTGCGCCCCGAGGCACGGAGGGGCTCAGATAAAGATGTCACTAGCGGTCACCCATCCAGTTCCTATTTGAATCCAGTCTCTGACAGCAACCCTCCATCTGGTCGGGGCCGTCCCACGCTACGTTTACCTGTTCGTGGCCTCCATTCAAGAACCCGTCTACCCATCGGTTCTACGACAGATGTCGCCATATTACTGTGTGTGAGTAGTGTATGTAGTCGCGTACTGACTGTCCTGGTGTAGTCCACGTGTCTGGTGATGGCAAGCAGCTGCGTGCAGTCCGAGATGGACCGCTAGTCAGTCAGCAGTTGTCGGTTCGACGACAGATGTCGCCATATTATCGTGTGTGAGTAGTGTATGTAGTTGCGTACTAACCGTCCTGGTCGTAGTCGACGTGTCTGGTGATGGCGAGCAGCTGCGTGCAGCGCTGCAGGGCGTGCTGCAGGTAGTCCGAGATGGCCTTGTGGTTGTCGAGCACCTCCTCCTCGGAGCGCTGCAGCTCGTCGATGGCCTCGTGGAACGTGTACATCTCCGCGGACATGTCGCCCTCCTGCATACAAACATACAACTAGCATTTAGACGACATTAGTTAATAAATGTGTCAAAAATTACGACATCTCATTATAATTAGATGACATCTCATCATAATTACCCGATCTCATCATAATTAAACGACATGTAACAATAAATTATTAGCAGACATCTCATAATTAGCGGGCATCTCATGATATTTAGATGATAATTAGCCGACATGCTACTATAATTCGCTGACATGTCACCATAATTAACAAACATCTCATGATTAGTTAAACTAATAATCCACTATAATCAGTAACTAGACGCCATAATTGATTAGCTGAAATGCCACTGTAATTATTTTATTTGACTGACATGACATGGTAAATCACCTTACTACTCCATCCATAGTCATTAAAATTAGCTGACATCTCACCACAATTTGCTAACCTGTCACTATAAGTTGCCGACTCCGGCAAATTGCAGTGAAACTAGAGTCTGGCTAACGAAAGAGTGTCCTGGAGTTTCCTTAAAAGTTTTGATCTGGCAACATTATTAAGCTGTCAGTCAAGTGTCAAAGGTACATCTCAAAGTCTGTTGTGGAGATTTCTTTTTCAATAATAATTGCTTTAATATGGGTAAAACAATAAAAAGTAACGTACGAAAGCTGCTACATACTATGATCAGTAAGTTTAAACAAAAACGAGAAGAAAAAACAGTTGTTTTCCATGAAAATAAACAATGTTTAGGTGCCATCTCGGACTTTTTAGGTTAGTATGACTTTGTAATCTTGATCCTTGTTGACTGAATATTAGATATATTTACGATATGTTTATACTTTTTCTTATGTTTATAGATAATCTTGGAGATATTGAAGGACTCTGCTAAATTAAAAACATTGTTGGAACGCTAAGAAATTTGGAGAAAAAATGTTTAATAGTAACTCAAGACTATGTTCTTAGAATCAATATCTTCATCTTCACTAACTGGTATGTATCTGCATGCATCGGTTTAGAGTTTTTTATTTGTTTGTTCCATTTCACAAAGTTGTGTTATTTGACGTCATCAAATTTCATTATTAAGTATGCATTTTATACTTTGTTTTGCAGCGGTTGGTGTCACCACATTAAAAAAATTTAAAGGAAGGATCTGCGAATGAAAGGATGTGGAGCACTCCAGAAAAAAAACGCCCCCACAAAAGCTCGGTATCTAATTACGACAGTTAATCTGCCCGCAAAAGAAAAAGAAAAAATTATAAAAACCTCGTTTGGCCGAATAACTGCAGAAAATTGGAAAAAAATGGCGGACCATGTAATAAATGTGGAAAATAAATACAAACAAAGAGATCACATAACAGAAGAAGTATTGGAAGAATTCATAATAAGTGCAAGTGATGACGACTCCACTGATACAGGAGAATCCTTAAAGGTTGAATTTTTTGAGTACGATGATTTTTTTTTTAATTAAACAATTTTATTTGCCACATAAAAGTTTTTATAGTCATCTTTATAAAATAATAATAATAAATATATACTTATAAATAAAAAATGATATGAATGTACGATGATTAAATATCATTAGCCTATTAAACATGTTGTTAAAGAAATTTAATGAACTGAATGTTAAGTAGGTGAATATTATGTATATACTAATAAAAAATATCTACACACTCGTTTTTTTACTCACATCCATAACAGTCGAGGCTCCGACGCACCAAACACAGCCTTTATAAACAAACGTCATTTTGAAATGTGGTGTTAACCATATAGGTTATGCACATTTAAAGAATTGGTGTGTTTCTTAAATTAGAAATTAATTTCGTAAGCAACTATTATACAAATTGACAGTCGTAAATACAAAAAAAATACTCAAGTATCAAAACATTTTTCTCCTACTATAGTCAGTAATACCACATGTAGATTTTTTGAATTTGCCGCGTTTTCTCAGGTCACGCTTTCGTTAGCCAGACTCTACAAGGTATCTTTCGTCTGTAAATTGTCAATAGACATATAGTGAGTGTGTAATTGTGTGTACTTACGTTGAGTGACCTGAGGTGCGCGAGGTCGTCCTGTGCGGGCTCCATCTCGACGTCTGCTTGCGGCGAGTCGGCGCGCGCGCGGGAACCGTCAGACGTGCCCAGCTCCTTCACCCTAAAACGGATATGTATTATTTCAATTTCAATACAGTAATCTCATTTCATATGAATACAGTAGTAATTACATTTTCCTTTTTAAATTTTAATGTCGCAACTAGATGAGTTTGGGACGATAATTAGAACAGGTATCTCTGAAATGAGATTATTGTATTGACATTAAAATTACAAGTATTACAAACCGCGAACCGTTAAGTACATACATCGGGATTGGTGGGATATAAACTGTACAGTTCCCATCTAGCTTGGCGACCTACTTTGGACGCGACTTGCGCGAATGAGTTTTCCGAGGTTTTTCGAAGGAAAACTTACGTACATTTTCCGAATGCTCACAAAACGGTGGATCATGACCCCAGCTCCCCCGGTGTGACCAAACAGTGGGAACATAAAAATAGATTGATGTGATAACGAATGAAGAGTACCGAAAAAAATCATCATCAACCTGTATCAGTCCACTGCTGGACATAAGTATCTCTCAAGAAACGCCATTCAACCTGATTCTCTGCCTTTTGCATCCAGTCTCTGCCAGCCACCTTGCGCAGGCCCCTGCCACACTACGTTTAGCCGTTCGTGGCCTCCATTCTAGATCCCGTCTACCCCATTGGTTATCGGTTATCTGGCCAGGGCCTATCTACTATTAGCTATGACATTGTCCATAGCGAATAGTAGAAGAGAGGCATCGATCGCTGAACAGTCGTCAGACCCCGTCTCACCTGTCTGCGTATCGCAGCGTGTTGAGCGAGTGCTCGCACGAGGACATGGCGGGCGAGATCATGGCGATCATGCAGGTGCGCGACTTGTCGCCGATGAAGCTGTCGCGCAACACCTGTGTCAGCTTGGACACGCGGAACGGCAGGTGGTTGTTGCCCTTCATGCCGAGCGCGCGAATGCACTCCTTGAGAGCTAGCAAAGACTTGTTGATTTCGGCGCTCTCCATTCCTGGAACGAAAACATATATGTAAGGCCACGTTCGTCCGTATAAAATCTTACAGATAAAATTGTGTTTTTTTGTTTGTTGAGGTTATCTCTGATTTCTGAACTCAACAATCGATAAAAAATAACTAGTTCAGTTAACTAAACTGGACAATTGAATCAGTGGAAATAAACGCCGCACTGACAGGCGCCTGGCTAAAGGCCGATAGTGATAGACAGTGTAAGTTTTTTATACTGACAGTCGTAAGTCCGAGCTCACGCCGAGTTCATGCTCAAAACATGCTCAGTTCATGCGTTCATAAAGTTTGCGAATATCAATATGTTGGAGTTCTCAAATTATCATATGCAGATTCGAGCTAAATTGAAAAGTCCCATTATAGAGCTCGGGAGTGAAAATGACCGCTGAACTGCTGAATATAATTTCGTGTATCTTCAATAGAGTCCTCCAGGTCAGGACCTGGATGGGTGACCGCTAGTGGCATTTTCATCTGGGCCCCTTAGTGCTTCGGGGTGCACGTTCAGCACATTGGTCCCAGTTGCCGTCGCTTGGCAGCATTCGTCAGGCCTATGGGCCGCCTAAATAACTCTGACAATTCGGTTTGGTCACTAAACCACACGAGAAAAGAAATAAGAGTCCTAAGTAATAATCCCCGTGTGCACTCACTAGTCTGCCTGTTGGCGGAGGACGTGTCGGCGCCGCGCTCGTTGCCCGCCAGGTCGATGAGCGAGAACTTGCCGTGCACGCGGTGCATACCCGGTGAACGCACCACGATTTGGAACACGGCGTGCGAACGAGACGAGTTCGAGTTGGCTGACGTCTGCAACGAATAATGTATAGAATTAAAACTATAGTATGACATACTATAATAAATAGCTACTACTATTCTAGATTGCGTCCACTAACACATCGCATTATTGTGGCTAGTTAGTTGATTATAGTGGCCCATTAGCTCAACTAATAATTATGAGATGTTACTTAATTATGGTGACATAACAGCCCATTATAGGGGTATGTCGGCTAATTATTGTGACATGTCATCTAATTATGATGAGATGTCAGCTAATTATGATGAGATGTCAGCTAATGATGAGATGTCAGCTAATGATGAGATGTCAGCTAATGATGAGATGTCAGCTAATGATGAGATGTCAGCTAATGATGAGATGTCAGCTAATGACGAGATGTCAGCTAATTATGGTAACTTGTCTTCTAACAAGCAGATGCAGGACCGCAATGACTGGCGTCTCTCGTTGCGAAGGTCAGGATCCACTTCAGGGTCACTGAGCCAGGGGAGTAAGTAATGGGTTTTTTTCAGCTAGGGCTGCTGCGGCGACTCCCTTGGCAAGTACTGACCTGTCCGGACGTACGCGCCGCGTTCCCGTGCTGTATGAGCCGCAGCACCTCGTCCACGTTGTCGACCACCTTCTCCGTGAGCCCCACGATCTGCACCTGCTGCTTGCCGTCCTCCAGCACGCGCAGCTTGGCCTTGTCAGCCAACAGGTCGAACACCTGACGACAACATAACGAAATGTTACCGACTGCAAGTAAACTCGCGCAAGTCTTGCAAGTTACTTGCAATATCGTTAGGAAGAAACAAGTTGTCGCGACAGCACTAGCGACGTAATTAAAAAATATTAAACTTTATAATAAAGTACCTAAACTAATACGACAATTGAATTTTGTATTATTTAAAAAAAAAGCTGAAAGAATATCTGATTGAAAAATGCATTTATAATTTACAAGAATTTTATAATTAATATTGTACAAGTATTAGAATTTGACATTTGTTATTTATTTACAGAATTTGACTTTTATTGTTTGTTTATTATTTGACGTTATGGTGAATATTTAAAGAATTTGACATTAAGATTGATATTTTATTAGGATTGAATTATTATCAGTTTGCAACAATTTTTAAATTTGTATGCCATAAATGGTGGAAAGTAGCAGAACGTAAAACTAACATAAATATAAGACCTTTATAATTAACCCTACTTTCAACAAATAAATATTATCTTATCTTATAAAATTACACAAACTAAAAAATAAATTATTCAGCTGACATTAACAACATTTTCAAGAGCCCTGTGTAGTTTTAGGGTTCCGTGCCTCAAGAGGAAAAAAGATTAGATTAGACTATTTCAGCAACTGTAAATATACTTAAGTTTTTTATAGATGTAACTACAAAAGACATTGCCACATATCAATGGAGCTTTGCCCCACCTACAAAACTACATGACCATTTAAGCTGTACCTATCATTTTGTTGGGGACTTATTACAGGTTTCATATTGCATAATCATAATCAGTATCATTTTCTACTACTCTCGCAACTCCTATAGAAGAATAACAAAAACAATGAATAAATCGCTTCGATTTCTTACTATTTTCTGAATTCTTAATTAAGTAATTTTAGTAAGACCTTTGTGTATCTAGTTGTTTATAGGAGATCAATGGAACATGATATTGCAGATCTGAAGTAATGCAGATAATAAATAAATGTAGTTAAACTGTGTTCTGAACATCACTTTTTAAACTTTCACGGTTTGTATACATATTAATTAGATAAAACGGCAAATTAATTAAGGTAATTATGCAAATATCAACAACTTTTCTCAACGCAGTCAGCGAACACGAAAGAGGGTAGATCGTTTTGTATCACCCTTCTGACGTTCAACACTCACCGACTTCAGTCTACTCGTGACCATGATGGCTGCAATGCTGTCGACATATCGAGACATCAATAATAAACGTTTAACACGGTAATTCCCGTTTTATCTAATTAATATCATCATCATCATCAGTCTAATTATATTGCCCCACTGCTCGGGCACAGACCTTCCCTTACATCGAGGGAGCTCGGGCCATAATCCACCACGCGGGCCCAGTGCGGGTTGGCGGATTTCACATGCCTTAGATTTTTTCTTATTTTAATTGATATGTGTTCTGAATATTATTACGTACCTTCCCCGAGTATATTTCGAAGAACGACGCCGATACAATGAGGTTGAGCGGCTTGTACTTGGGCGAGCGCAGGTACGCGAACACGTCGCGCGCAGCCATCGCGTAGATGCCCTTCTTGCAGTCCTGCGTCTTGCCCTAAACACATAATGCATACATTGTAGATACAAGATTATTATAAACAGCTTGAAGTATGCATGAAGAACGCCTAAAATATGCATGAAAAGCGTCTAAATATGAATTAAAAGTGTCAAAATATGCAACATAATAATAAAACGGGGATCCAGGGTTAGAATTATAATAATATATAATAATAATAAAGGTTTTTATTGACTTAAGAATTTAAGAACAGAGTTTCTTGATTGAAAACTTATAGCTATAACAGCATTGTTTGGAAACAATTTACAAGAATATGAAACGATAGCAACCGTACTAGTTTAAACAACTGTATAACGGATGCTAACGCCTTCCAATCGGGTTGTAATGTCGCATAATGTAGTGTCAATGCCAAAAATAAGGTAATTAACTTGTAAATGACTAATAAAAATATATTATATTTTCCTTTTTGATTCTATGTTCCACCTTTCCTAGAGCCCCCCCCCCCCCCCCCCCCCCCCCAATCCCCGGCTAGCGGGGACGACTATTATGACCTAAAGTGTCTACCGACCTGGAAGTCTCCGCCCATAGTGTGCGTCTTGCCGGAGCCGGTCTGTCCGTACGCGAAGCACGTCGCCATGCCGCCTTCGAATATGGTCTGCACCAGCGGCTTGGCAGTGTATCTGTTACGTACATATGATATATTTATTGGCAATAACAAGTTTATTTATTTATAAGGAGCACAGTATTTAGGTAATGTGTATGTAAACAGGGTGTCTTTGAATTCATTCGACAAATTGAAACCGGGGGTTGTAGGTACTCATGATAAATATTAAATTGGTAAGGCTTTTTAGTAAATCAAAACTGCCAAAAAAAATTAACTGAGTACGTCACAGTCACGCAATGACCTTAGAAATGACCATTAGGTCAAATTCTAGTGAAAGTAATCGTTGCAAATAATTAAAAATATCTCAAAATGTAAAAAAAACTCCAAAGCACAGTAACGATGCACATAAAATAAAATAAAAAATTATAGTTGATATTTTCCCCAAATTGTTTAATTTACTTAAACGCTGTGCAGAATTAATGTATGTCACAAGCCTAACCATCCATTTAATTTCGTCGAATGAATTCAAGGTCACCCTGTATAGGTACAGTCGAAGACAGAGACAAGTATCCAGGGGGCCTCAATAAGGTTGAAATTTTCTCAAAAACTGCTGGACCGAATTTAATAATTCTTGGCCATCCTGTATATTTTTATGTATACAAATGTGACGTGACAGTTGAGTGTTTGTCGTGGCATCACTCACGCCGCGGGCGACACTGTGGCGTGGTCGCACGCGCCGCGCACCACTACATGCTGAGCTGGCCTCTTTTATCACTGCACTACCGCACCAAACGACGTGTTTTTGTATCGTTGTATAGCATATATATTCTACTGTGCATGATAGGTTAGATTCCCTTTGCCTACTACGTCAGAGCCACAGTACTTCCGGAATGCCTAATTTTACACAAAACCTTTTAGGAATTTATTTACGAAAATATTCTGAAAAAAATTCTACGTTTTCAGAGCATTGATCTCCTTATAAACAACTAGATACACAAAGGTCTTACTAAAACAATTTAAAAAACGTCCAAATAAGGATCCATTGTTAACGTCCAAATAATGTCCAATAAAGCAAATGAGGGTCCATTCATCCGTTTAGACCTTCTTTGCGCTCGGACATTTTTAGAAGGCAGACCGTGTATCTAGTTGTTTATAGGACATCAATGATTCAGAGAGACAAAATCTTGAAATGGTATTTTTTTATAGGATGTTAAAAAAAAATTAGACCTTGTGAATTCTTCACACACAGAGTTACTCAACACTCTTTAATTTTTACAATCGATCAAATAGTTCTTGAGAAAATCTCAAATCTTATTGAGATGAGATCCCTGAGATCACATGAAGAGATATATGTTTTCGACTGTACGCGAAATGAGCGCGCGCACTTACTTGTAAACGACCTCGTTGGTGCACGAGTCGTCGAACGCGTAGTCGAAGCGGAACTTCTGGTTCTCCAGGTACTTGGTGAGGTCCACCTTGTTCTTGGGCTCGTGGACTATCATCTGGTCCTTCGTCGGCACACTGATCACGTCCACCTGGACAATAGTACAACAATACAAGTTAATTAGTGGTTTCAAAGTCAAAAGACATTTCAATGGAGCTTTGCCCCACCTTTTTTTTTTGCCCCACCTACAAAACTACGTGACCATTAAGCTGTACCTATCATTTTGTTGGGGACTTATTACAGGTTTCATATTGCATAATCATAATCAGTATCATTTCCTACTACTCTCGCAACTCCTATAGAACAATAAAAAAAACAATGAATAAATCGCTTCGATTTCTTACTATTTTCTGAATTCTTAATTAAGCTGTTTTTTTCGACTCGCGTGATGTACAAAACTTTTACATTTATTCGTTATCTTGTACATCATGCGGTTGATGATGTGGCAGAATCTGGCATTGTCATTTCTTTATTGCAAGTAAGCACGTTGAGTAGATTTTTGCATATATTATATATTTTTTGAATTTACATTTACACCACTTTGCAAGGAAAAGGTGCCAACGCTGAGGAGAAAAGTGGCAAAATACTCTCAGCAGCACATCTTTTAAAATAATGATAATACAATTACTTAATAACTATATAGGTACATAACTATTACTATTATTAGTAACATTATCCCTCATGTGGAACCGGCGACACACACCATGCATGTCCATCGTATAAATAGTCATCTAAATCTATAGTTTAAATAGTCATCGTTTAAATAGTCATCGTTTAAATAGTCATCGTTTAAATAGGTTTCTATGAATATTGACGATTGTCACCACCGATCTCCTAGAAACCCCCAGCCCTTAACGTCACTCCCTTGCATTACCTCTTTCTTGTTGAGCTCCTTCTTGTTAAGCGGCCGCTTGCGCACGCACACCGTGATCTGGTGGTCCTCCACGGCCTCTGTGCCCGTCAGCGGACGGAACTCCAGGCTGCACTGGTACTCGCGCACCATCGCCAGGAACTCCCAGTTAGGGTTGCCGGGGTCCATGTTCATTAGCGCTTCCTACAACACAACAAACACAGTAAGGTATTGAACATACATAAATTCACGTCAATTTCCCGTAGCGGTAGCAGAGACAATGGACTTCCATCTGATGCAATCCTGGCGCACAACTCTAGCTTCCCCGTCTCTTCATGCACGCTCGTCAAACCGATGTAGTAAGGCACAATCCACCAATCCGCATTGGTCGTGGCCAAAGATCCCTCAATGCAAGGGACTACACGGTTAGTTTGCAGTTATATTGCGGTCGAGAGCAGTTCAAATGCAGTTCGTCTGTCTAGAACCTGCTCCACCATAATCGTAGCCTCAGTACTGAGGATCGTGACCCTCAACAACAAGTGTGTACGCCCAAAAAGGTGTCTCCATGACAAAATCAAAGACGTTCTTATGGTTCAA
Organism: Tachystola acroxantha; assembly: GCA_963506565.1. NCBI lineage: Eukaryota > Metazoa > Arthropoda > Insecta > Lepidoptera > Oecophoridae > Tachystola > Tachystola acroxantha. The sequence continues at coordinate 14,585,803 of OY735872.1, read as the reverse complement.
TATCGAATAGTATATTTTCTCTCATTTTATAGAAATGCCTGAAAAACTTAACACCGCGTTGTAGAATGAAGTATAACGCCATCTACCGGTCGAACCGTACATGAACAAAATGCCGTCTTGGCATGTGTGGCTGGCGCCAAGAGGCTTTCTCACAGGCTCAAAAAAAGGGCACGCCGTCAAGAGCTTAAATTACTTTATTTTATTCAAGATTTTCACCCCCATTACCTTTTCCTCCTTGAGCTCCGCCTGCCGCTGCCGCCGCTTCTCCCTGTTCTCCTTGAGCCGCTCGACCTCCTTGACGACGTTGGAGCGCCGCACCGCGCCCGAGGCCACGGCGTGCGGCACGGACGCCGTGCTCGACACGGCCGCCGCGCGACCCCCGCCCACACTCGCAGCGGGCACCGGGAACTAACACACGAATACAACTTAGTTTATTAATTCTCAACATTTAGGCGATTATCACACTGCCCCTCACCACGCCGCATGTTGCGTGTCGACGCACCTACACGCGTACTTGCGGGAGTGCAGAACTGCATCATCGTGGGGGTTTTATACGCACTCACGCGCATAGGTGCGTTTTGTGGATTCACAGCGGCTCTGACTTATTTCATTCAAAGCTGTTCGCTGTGGTGATAGTGATTCCGAAATCACGCCTGGCACAAAGGGACTCGGTGTGCATGTTTCTCCGCTTGTAGGCGCGTGGATGCATTTTCTGTGTGTATTTTCTACAAACGGAGATACTTACAAGCAACGTTAGAACACGCATTCGCGCGCTACACTGCGTGGTGCGTGGCAGTATATTAATCACCTTATTCAATTAAGAAAAGTCACTTAAATGGCAATTAAATACCTTAGGCTAAGTATCCGTTAAAAATTTCGGCAATCAACAAACAACCTGTTCAACACAACAATAAACAACAACAGTCATGTTGATGTATCTCTGCTAGGTAGGGCCTACCGCTGACGGCCCAACCTAGCAGCCGACACCGAGAACTGACACACAACTTACATAACAGTTACAGAAACGTATACATTGGGTTGACAAAAGAAAATATGGGTTGAAGACTTCCTGGAAGTGGCTGGAGAAGACTGGATGGTAACAGCACAAAATAAAGTAAAGTGGAAAGAATTGGAGGAGGCTTTTACCCTACCAAACAACCAACATAGTTATATTAGTATACTATAAGCATAGTTAAGACAAAATCTAACACACTATCATTTGAGATGTAAAAGGTGAGTATGTGATAAATAAAGCTAATATTAAAGAAATTCTGACTACATAGGTAGATCAGTTATATCAACTCCCTCTCGACAACGCCACAGATACCTGTATTATATCTTTACCATGAGCATTACGACAACACGTTAACACAACATGAATTTTTATGTAATTTTACCTTCGCTGCGAACGTACGGGATTGGTGAGACTTTAGTTCCGCTATTGGCCGCTTGTGCAACACAAATCCGACCAATCACGTTCGTGTGGTTTACGCGGTCACTAGCGAACGAACTTACGTTGGTAACTCGTGGTACAGAGCTCTCGTCGTACCATTGGCATAAGTTCCTAAGCCATGATCTCTTTAAGAGTAATGCAATGTCACACCTCTTTGTGCGCTCGTCGCTGAACGGGCATGTACGGCTGCTGCGCCACGGACGCGGCGCTGGGCGAGCTGCCGGTGCGAGAACGGCCGGACGCGGGCTGCAAGGACACGGGACGGGAAGGATGGAAGGATATTAGGAATGAGGTTGAAGTAAGCTGGGTTTATGATAGCCTAGTAGATGTGTGTGGCTTCTACATGGGAACAGCGAGTTTCTAATTCAGAATTATTACAGTAGGTAAAAGACCGGATCTATACTATATCCTTGCGGTACTACACTCGGGCGTTTATTGAAAAAAATTATGATAGCGGGAGGTGGGGATTTGTGAGGATATTAGGTATGAGGTGCTTGGATTATGATAACCTAGTAGTGTGTGGCTTCGTCATGAGATCAGCAAGCATAGAACTTTAGTTTTCTAACTCAGGAATATCATTGTTATAGTAGGTAAAAGACCGGACCTAGGCCATATCCCTGAGGCACTCCACTCGGGCTTTTATTGCATTTTTTATGATTGCCTAGTAGATATGTGGGGCTTATTCATAAGAACAGCTAGCATATAACTATAGTATCTAACTCATGAATGTCATTAATTACTACACTAGGTAAAAGACCGGACCTAGAATATATCCTTGTGGCACTCCATTCGGACCTTTATTGCATTATGATAGCCTAGTAGATGTGTGTGGCTTCTTCATGGGAATATCTAGCAGAATTTAACTCTCACTCTAGCACTCCACTCCAGCTTTTATTGCAGGTAATTATTGAGGGGTTTTCAAAGTGACAGTTGTAAGAAAAAAAACTTTTTAAGTTGATAATAGATGGCGTTGCACCGAAGTGCGATATCAACGTAAAAAAAACACAGCACCATGAAAAAAAATTCAATGTCAGCTGAATAATTTATTATTATTGGTTTGTTTGTGTAATTTACCGATACTGGGCATGAAGTACGAAAAGCCCAAGTTACAAGCAATAATGTTGACATCAGACAAGTCAGTGTCAAAGAAAGAAAGTAACGGGGCTATCGGTACTATCTTTCTTTTTTAAATGTAACCCCTCATTCTTCAAACTTCATAAATCTTTGGGATATGGGATCAGGACGTTGGATGGTCACCCATTTCTAAAGGAAAGGAGTTTTCTACATAATATCCAAGCATTTTATCATCTTTCACGTTCCCTGCTTACCTGTTGTGTGACCCTAGAGTTAGGCTGCGGCTGTGGTTGTGGAGGCACGTTCTCCGCCCCCCGCCGGCCCGTGGTGTCCCCGCCGTGGCCGTTGGTGTAGGCGGTGCCCGCCCCCGCACCGCCCGCGTTAGACACCCGCATCTGGTTGTTGCGAGTGACCCGCGACGACGGGGCTGCCACGAAATTTGATCCTGCAAAGTGATATACAAGGTTATAGTACACATCAAAGGACATCAAATGTAACACTTTGAACCGTTCTTATTATCTGCGTCGTAAGAGATGAAATCGTACTGTGTTACTATTTATCTGCTGTTGTCCGTACAGAGCGGACTGATCATTATTTTAGTCAGTTCGGACAATAAAGGTTTGTAAAGTCGACCGCAAATCAATCTACACCATACTATTAGGGCACTTTACCGTCGTGTAGAATGCTCCTGTGTCACATATTATGATTTGGAGTCGACTGTACTCTGTCTTGTTACAGTTACGTAGTTTTACGAAATTAAAAAAATTGCAAGTGTCTGAGAATTGTCATAAATTCGCCAATTATTTTTTGGAAATTTTAGAAATTCTCCGATATACAGGGTGGCCTTGAATTCATTCGACAAAATTAAATGGCTGGTTAGTAAATTAAACAATTTGGGGAAAAATAAAATATTTAAGTACCTACAGTAAATTCACCTATCAAAAAATTATTCATTTGATGTGCATCGTTACTGTGCTTTGACAGTTTTTATATTTTAAGGTATTTTTAATTGTTTGCAATGATTTCTTTGTTCTTGACTTGTGACGTACTTAGTTAATTTTTTTGGCAATTTTGATTTACTCAAAAACCTTACCAATTCACTATTTATCATAAGTACAACTCTCAGTTTCAATTTGTCGAATGAATTCATTGGGTTCACGTGAGTATTTAGAAGTAACTAAACCATCGGCATCATTATTCTTAGAACCAAACTTAATACTAAATCGTTAATGAGTTTCAGCACCATGAATCACATAAATATTTATTACGACGCAAATTCCAATACCGCAAAATAAAAACGCAAAAGCATAACAACCCACATACGAAACGTAATCGCAAACCGAACAGTGCAAAAAGCTAAACGGAACGCAAAACGTGTACCACCTTCTGTATAACTGAGAGATGATTGTCGTAAGGCAGTTAATTTTTGATAACCATTGCTGGATTTCCTTAAAACATTACAATTCTCTGCTTTTTAATCCAGCAATGGATCAAAAACAAACTTCATTACCATTTGACATCAGTCATAAACAAACAGGGCTAGAATCAGCTGATTTCTTACGTGGCTTCAGCTGTATCTCCTCTCCTTTTCCCTCTTCCACTGTCTCCTCATTGGAATCATTCTCTTTCTCATACGCTTCGACAGTGGTGACTTCTGCGGAGTCCCCCACTCTTCTTCGACAACGGAACCACGAGCAACACATGTTTGGCAAATTCAGTCTCTTTTGATTGGCAGAACCATTTTAGGCAAAGATACACTTATTCAGTCTTCATAAACACTTCAGAGGAACTTGTTTTTTTTTAAACATTCAATCTATCAGGCCTGTACATATATGAATTTTAAATGCCTTAGTTACTAATATGTATTCTTCAAAATGAATCTTAGTTAATTTAAACTAAAACGTTTTTATTGTCAATATTATTATTTAGGCAAAGCAAGTATTCAGACATCCGAGAGATACGATTTAAGCAAAGAAACCTACAGTGTGTGACGAATCTTCTATTCGTTATTTATTTTATTGAATAGGCAAAGAGAAGTAACTATTCGGTTATAGCTTAGAAACAGTTTAGGCAAAGGCGCCAGTTGTTATACTGCCAAGTGCAGTGTGATGCGAATATAAGATTCTTTTAAATCAATAGGCAAATGAAACTATTCACTTTTAGTTTAGAACCACTTTAGGCAAAGGAACTAGTTATTATAATAACATACAGCCTGCGATGAGAGACGAATAGGTGGAAATGGCGCGTTGCGTCGGCGCAAGGCGATCCCGCGCCGACTGCCATATTAGGATCTCTTTCCGTTGTCAAGGCAATGAACCATGACGCACGCGCACCTCAAATTGCATGCCAACCTTGGTCGGTAATAAAAATTGAGTGCACGGGAAATATGCATGTCTATAAATATATAATAGTGGCGATTTTACAGTGTGGCACATTTTTAATCATCTAAGCGAGGCTCATTTGTAATATTAGTGACAGGTGACAAAGGAAAAAAAATATCTTTACAGTGATAGTGATAGTTGCTCTTAGGTTTAGTATTAGATATGGAGGTCGTATATTCTCAGCCTTACACTGACAGGTATTAATGTCATCTATAACGGCAGCATTTATATGAATTCAAACGTCATAGTCATAATAATTGCCTACGAATGGGTGCCAAGTAATAAGAAAGTTACAAAATGTCAGAAATATACACTAATCTTCCTAAGCTTGCCTATATTACGTTAATTAAATATATCCAAGGAAATCTTTCTATTCCACGTCACGAAAAAAATGCAGTCTTCAAAACCTTTTAACGAAACCGTCTAGTCACCGAACATCACTTTCTCTTGAAAAACCTTGAAACGACAGTTGCAGACCAAAAAAAGAAAATGACGTCACAATCTACCCGCAATTCCACAAGCGACGTTTAGTTTAAAAACCGTTAACAATTCAAAATGGACTCCAAAAATAAAAAAGTAAACTCTAGACGAGGCAACGACACAAGCAAGACATACAGCCTACAAGGCTGAATAGAGAACACTGATCAAATTACACAATTTAGTTGGACGAGGGAGTAAAATTGGTTAATAATTGCAGCCGATTTAGTGGCATTAGAACGGCTTTGTCCCACCAGCGGATGAAAAATGTAGTGATAGTGGAGATGCTTACGATATATCGATGTTTTAGTGAAAAAATGACGATGTTTGATCAGCGATCATCCAGAGCAGTCGGCACTCTTGTCGGTGTGATATACAGAGATGGGTATTTACATAACAAATATTGGAACTGTGGCATCTATTTCAAAAATCCTACTTATACTTGCGATTTTTACTGTTACCTAATTAGCCACATACAATGCCCGTAAATTGGCGATATCGCAAAGAATAACGTGAACTATATTTTTAGGTAATTCCGAATTTATTTGATTATTTGCATGACGGACAAAAGAAATAATGTTTCAATACGTCGCGTCGATGTTTTCAGCCCGATTATTATATATCTCCTAAGGTTTCACAGGTTCAATAACCCGGTCCTTTAATAGGCGTGCACATGACATGGGTCCAACACGTAGACGCCCATTACAGTGGAAAGTTTTAATAAAATGTGATTATTATAAAATGTCGTGGACCTCTTGGGAATCAATGTATGAGCTTCATTTTTTTGAGAACAATAGGATTCGTGGACCTGCTGGGAACGACCCATGTGATCATCTGATTATTGTGAATGCACTCAAAGACAGACCCCGTCAGATGCATCAACTATTGCAGTGATTGGAAATTAGAATGTTATTGGGGCTATTGGTTTGTGGTTTGGACGGGACATAATTATATCGATGTTTTTCTTGTCGATGTTTACATCTCTAGGCTCGTGTGAGTGACGTCATGAGCTCCGTTCCTCAATCGATTGCAATGACTAGTGCTAGTTCGAAGGCTTTTCATGAACTTGACAGAAAGGCCTGTGATAGGAAAGCTAACTAATCAATGACGTAACTGCGTAATGGGAAGTAATAAGCTCTAATGGATGGAAATTGGCTATAAATCGTCTGAATTGAGCATACGCTTATAGATACATAGAATACACACATACATACACCTTTCCCCGTAGCGGTAGGTAGATAAGACTAACTTCCATCTGCTGCAATCCTGCCAAACTTTTGATTCCTCCACATTCATCCATCTCTCCATTCTAACTTGGCCCATATTTATAAAACCTTTTTTTTTTATCGACAATTTGCACAATGTTCGCCTTGGTCTAACTCTACCGACCCTTCTGTTAACATTCGTATGTACAAGATTTATTGATATGAATCAGCCAGTATTTTAATACAAAAATGAAATGTTATTGACACATAGCCAACCGTTGCTAAGCAACGATGGATGCACATTGCACATGTAACCAACGGCGGATGAATAAAACAAATGTAAAGCAATTGTGAGCATTCAACTGCTGAGCTGCAACCCCCCTAGGCACGTTGCATTAACTTTCGTTAAAGCACAGAATATAATAATATAATAGGTTAAAGCCAGCAGAATATTTTTTTTTGGCGCTTTTGAAAATGGCGGGAACCGACGGTTGCGAAATTATTTGATAATTTCCAGTTTAATGTCTACAGTGATTGTTTTGAGTTTAATATCATGTCAAGTTAATCAGAAAATTTTCGCGAATGACAGTATGGTGAAATTATTGGAGGATTCATGCAGGATCTGAAGTTTGGCGCTAAAGTCAAGAGTCCCACTACGAGCTTGGGAGTGAACGTGACTGTCGAGCTGCTTCGTCCAGAGTGACGACGCTACGGCGACTCCCCTGGATGAAGAGAAGACGATATGATATTTTGAATATTCTGTAACATGACATTGGCAAATGACGAACTGTCAAGTCCATTAATAAAATAAATAAATAATATTTTTTTTGTTTTAATTTAGACATTTGCTTTTTAGTTAGCAAAATCGAAACGCAACTTTTTAAATTCTTTATCACCTAGGAGTTTCATCAGGGGCTGCGTGTCACTTTGTATGTGGCTGCCATTAAAAATTCACCAATTTAAACATCGTATATAAGTAATGTAAACATAACAAGGGTCGCTGCACATGGACTTCGAGCATTTAAAATAGAGACGCCAACGGAGTATCTAGATAAATCCGCTCACACGTGTCTTTAATTTGGCTCTACGCAGGGGTAGCGAACACTAGCGAGACAGTCTAGTTACAAAATCCTAAACTCTCATGTCGCCAAACTGCAATAACTTAGAAATCTGAAATAGGCAAAACAGGGCGTTGAACTCTTCTTAACTTAGAACATGATGAAAAAATTATTGTCGTGGGAAAACTTGAACCTGCGACCTTGTCATTCCGTGACACGCTCGTACCAACTGAGCCACCACAGGCCACGCCCACCGAATATCTTCATCGCTTTATACTTACTTTTTATACTTTATTCTTCTTAACTTAGCTACAAATCAATAAGTTAGGTTAGCAATATCACGCCACGGGTCGACATTTCCCAAAACAGGCGCACCTGAAATATGTATATCGTCTATATTTCACGCGGGACAACTACGATAAACCACCAGTCGCGTCTTGTCCGTTTCACTTGCATACGCTCGCGCTTTTCGCTTCCGTACTCGGTGCAAGAACATGCGCAGAAGCATGCAAAGGTCCCTCCAGTAGTAAATACTCTATGTGTCAGGTCGTTACCCGTCGGAGTCGCCTACGCACGTGGTAAACCGCAGCCTGATTCACAGGCACATCGTTCCTTGTCTTTACGAAAAACAAAGCTATAGTTTCCGCACTGTATTGTATGTGGGATGAGTTTTTAAGCCCATAATCAGCCCGTATCAGCCCACTGCTGGTCATAGGCCTCTCCCAAAGCATGCCACTCAACCTGAACCTCGTTCTTTTGCATCCAGTCATCCCTGTCGGCAAGTATATAAGTGGGAAAAATATTTAAGAGCCTTCCATGAGCCAACTAGCGCCGCCAATCTTAAAAAAATAATATCTTCCAATTAAATCAATTTTATTAAAAAAGCTATTTACGAAATGTTTATTACGATAAATACTATTTTTAAATGCTTATTTATAACGTGATTCAATGTCAGAACATTTTGTAAATAGCTTTTTTAATAAAATTGATTAAATTGTAAGATATTATTTTTTCAAGATTGGCGGCGCTAGTTGGCTCATGGAAGGCCATTAAAGGTACATAGAGTAACTATGGATTACGCGCAGCATGTCTGAAGTAATGTCGAATTGAGAGTTTAGAAATCCGCCTTGTTCAGCATGAATTCACAGGCAAACAGTAGTTTATCTTTGAAACATTTTGCATTTTTGGACTCTTGATAAGCTATAGGTACGCCGGTGCCTTGCGCCGATCATCCCTCCATCTGGCCCGTCCACAGACCACTTACCCCATAGACATGAAATCGGTACAAACTTGCAAGCGAAAAATTATGTCAAGCGATAGGCGCTATTAGACGAAGCGGGGGGCAGGGGGCGCCATATTAAACCTGTTTCGATATCTCAAGATTACGCGTGTCGCGAAGCAATTTTGCGCTCATGTGCAGGCAGAAACGGACGCCCTCCTGTTACAGGTCTATGGGGTAAGTGGTCTGTGAGCCCGTCCCACCCTACGTTTACCGATTCGAAGCTCCATTCGGAGTCGCGGAACAAATCCAAATACACAAAAACTTTCCCTACGCGAAGCAATCAGTATGCGACATTGATATCGAGAAATTCAATTCCCAAATCCCCTTGTCTAGACGACTTGGGACGCAAAGTATAACTAATCACAACGGAATACGGTTCAAAACAGTTTAAACTAGACACTATTGTTCAGCCATAAATGAGACTTAAAAGTTAGTCCTCGATTTAAGACTGTCGTTAAACTTTTTTAACGAAGTGTGAAAATAATAAAACTGAAACCTACATGCCGTAGAAAAACAATCTAATGCATGTGTAATCCGCCAATCACTGGGCCATGATGGATCATGGCCTGAGCTCCCTCGATGTAAAAAGGTCTGTGCCTGAGCAGTGGGTATAAAAAATTGATGATGAAGTTTAATTGGGTTTATGGTTAAACTTACTGCCTACATTCTTCTTCATTCGCGACTGAGCGCATCTCTCGTACAACACTGGCATAATGCGTTTTATATCCTTTGCCAAAAAAATAAAAACACTTTTTTTTTAATTTTCGAAGGTCAAAGTCACCGCACTATTCCTATGGAGTTCTGTATGTGTACTGTCGGTGCCAGCCAGTGCTGTGCACGGCCGGCCGAGAACTGTCCGTGTTAAAGCAACCCACACGACCGATGAACTAACGGAGTGACCGCCCCGGTCCGCCCCATGGAATATTCAAACCACCCCGAAATAACACGTTAATCGTCGCACGCCATGCTTTAATTATGATAAACGCCAAAGTATTAATGGGAGAGATGGGTTTAGTTCGTGTACTAACTAAAACTTAGGTCAGGGATTAAACTATTCATGTTTTGCGTTGAATGGGAAAATAACAAAGCATTTTTGGTCCATTTAAAAAAAATACAAATATTAAATGGAGAAAAATTATCATCACGGCTGGGATTCGAACTAGGACCTTAAGTTAATATTTAGATTTTCATTTCACATAGTGGATATGAAAGAAAAACCTCAAATCGTATAAATAATAAGACATCACAAACTAGGATGCCCTGTAATAAATAGGTCCTGAGAAAAGTTGGCTTCATATTCTAGGCGCGTATTCATAAACGTGATTGTGGCGTAAAGTTTACGCCACCATTTAGACCTCCTTTCCATCTTAACCTTTTTTAACGAAGTGTGAAAGGGATAGCAACGCGATTTAATGGAAGTGATTTTTAACTAGGTTTATGAGTGACAGCACTAGTCTGTATCAGTCCACTGCTGGACGTAGGTCTCTCCAAAGACGCGCCACTCAACAACAATCATCTTTTGGCATCTAGCTAGTTCCTTTGTCTTTTTGCCTTGCTTAACTAAAATAAGCGAATCTAGAAACTGTTATCTGGGTGGGCAAAAATTTGCAATTAATTTAGAGACTCTGATAAAAATAAATAAATGTTACATGAATTAAAATCAAAATACCATCTCCTTCAAGTTTTTTATCTGACCCAATGTTTTCTTTTCTCGTGTGCTTTAGTGACTAAACCTATTTGTCAAAGTTACTCAGACCGCCAGTAGACCTTTGACGTGGCCTAACGACTGCTGTCAAGCGACAACAACCGGGACCAACTGCTTAACGTGCGCCCCGAGGCACAGAGGGGCTCAGATGAAAGTGTCACTAGGTCACGCATCCAGGTCCTGACCTCGCCCAACTTGTACGATCGTTTTCAACGTGTACTCGCAACTGGTCTACGAGCCCCTCTCTGACCCAATGTTACGTAAACCCATCCAAAAAAGCATGCCGCACGTAGCTTCATAAACTTCACCAGTTCCGGAAGTCATACGTTCTGAGCTGAAAGGAAGAACGGACCGTCCGCTTTTCTATTTCAGAACACCCAAGGTCAGTTTCGGAATAGAAATATTTTTGTTATGTATGAAGCACTTTGCTTGAATGCCTTGTTTAAGAGACCGTGTACATTATTGAACAGAAACCACATTTTAAAAATAAATACCTAGCCTGAACAAATAAGACATCATTAAACTTAAAGTATATCAATAGTTATGTTACTCTTTTTTTCTTTCTTTAAGACAGCCAAGAGGTGGAATCTCGAAATTTTTATAAGGTGGATCGCAGTCCAGTCAACATTTGGAACCACTGTCTAATGAATTGGTATGCATGAGAACGGCTCACAAGCGAACAAACCAATTTTTCTACTAGATGCCTACACTCACAGGTGCAATGCACTTTGGTGTGTTGGCGTCATTCCAAGAAAGTGGGAAATAATGGATTTATGAAGCAAAGCAAAGGTAACTGTGCGAACGGAGCCACCCGCGACCGCCACCGGCGTATAACTGCACTATAATTGTATTTTGAAATGGAATTATGAACAGTTTTATCCAGCCAATGAAGTGATCAAAGAACGGTACCTGTGGATTTAAAAGAGCGTGAATTAAGCAGGATTGAAAAAATGGAGACACTGATTTGTGCTGACACGTAGAGAGAATTAAACAAAGAGCCTAAAGAGACACGGCAGTTAGGAGAGAAAGCTTTAACTGCAAACAATAAAGGTGGCAATCCTATGTGAGCTCGTACAACTGTCAAAATGCAATGATTTCTGACAGTCGTAAGAGCGACCTCACACTAAGCTCACACTCAAAACCGTCTATGAATCTCGGCCTAACAGTCATTGGACGACCCAGAAACAAAATATGAAAGCCACGATATAACATCCAAATATTACATTAAATTGAAAAAGCAATACGAAAGCCATTGTTTCTTTAAAAACTTTCCAATAACTAATCAATTTAATGTATTTCTGACAACGGATATGAATACAGTTAATATTACGGCTTCTAACATTGAATACACGACACTAACAAAACCACACCGGCCTTCGAGGAGTACAATGTCAAGATTGCATTGCGAGCGGTCAAGGCAGCGAGTGACCCGACGAAACTGACCAAGAAAGACCTAGAAAAAAAATCAGCTAAAAATAACAGAGTTACCAGAAAGTAATGATTAGTCGACACGCAAACCGAACACTTCGGCAAACATTTGTAGAGGTTCTATAAGACTGCAGTTGGATTGATCTGTTTTTGGCGTGCCTAAGGGCGGCTAATTGCGCCGCTATCTTTCAATATTAAAATTATATTTGTGAAATTTTTTTTATCTCTTTTTACGAGTTTTTATTGCAAACTTTTTTGGCATATAATCTATCCTGTATAAGTCCTTTGATCAAGCCGCTTAGGTTACAGGAGGCGACAAAGGGTTGACACAAAAGTAGATAATATTTACTCAACATATTATGTGAGTATATCCGCCAGAAGACAAAAGTGGTTGACATTGCTTATAGAATCAGTAAACTGAAGTGGCAGTGGGCTGGTCACATCTGTCGTAGAACCGATAACCGATGGGGTAGACGAGTTCTCGAATGGAGGCCACGAGGGTAAACGTAGTGTGGGACGCCCCCAGACCAGATGGAAGGATGACCTTCGCAAGATGGCTGCCAGGGACTGGCTGCAGAGGGCCGAGAGTAGGGTTGATTGACGCGCTTTGGGAGAGGCCTACGTCCAGCAGTGGACTGATACGGGCTGATGATGATGATATTATGTGATGTCAACTCTTATTGTAAAAATCTACTTGATTTTACATAATATGTAAAATCAGAAAGTAGTATCAATGCGACTTAAAACTTGATCCGATTTTTACAATTCTTTCATTATTAGATAATTTAGACTGCAGACTATCAAATAAATAGGTCTACATGTTTTTGAGAAAATCTCCGTCATAACGAGCCCCGCTGGATACACCAGAAAAACAAGTCTCTTAACCGCAGTCGAGTAAACAGCTTTGTATTGTCGCAATGTCACGATTGCATTAGCATATTGGTGGTCAAGGCTGTGACCTGCGCCTAGGGTTAGAGGAAACGAGGGCGATTGGCGACCTCACGCAATCGTTGCCGCGATCTAAGAGTTGAAATGGAGCGTTTCTTAATGGTAATACAGGAACAACGATAACTAAAAGAAATTGATGGCTGAGCGGTTAGGACACACTGAGACTATAATAATTGTGTAGACACAGACAGTGAGAGGAAAACAATTCCCATTTTTGGGGGAACGGGTACGATTCTTAAGGAAGGTGCTTATACGGACAACAGCAGATCAATGGTAACACTTGCAGTACGAACTCTTATGACGCACTTCATCTGCTGTTAGCTGTACACATCATCATCATCAGCCTGTATCAGTCCACTGCTGGAAGCTCCTGCTTTAAACCTAAGTAGGCCTCTCCCAAAGCATGCCACTCCAGTCATATTTGGGAAGTTACGCCCGTAATCGCCACGCTGGGCAAGCGGGTTGGCGATCGCAGAGCCGGCCACCTCGCGCCGGTGACGCTGCTGCCCGTCACCGACCTGCTGCACTTGGCGCCGGCACGGTGCGAGATGGATATGTCGCAGTCAACTGGTTTTAATGTGGAATTTTAATGCTTGGAAATTATTTTTCACTATAAAACAACTCGCAATGTTCATATAATATCAGCTGTCGACGCCATCTTGTAAACAAAATGAAACTAGCGCCGCCGTCGTGGCGGAGAATCATACTAAGTCAACACTACAGCGGCTTTTCAGTCAGCTGAGGTGTTGAACGTTTTATGCGCCATAATGATCCAACCACTCAACTAGCTGTTTGATTGGATGCCGTCGTTCAATTAACGTGCTAGCTGTTCAATCACACGTCTATTTCAACCAGTTGGCTGCGACAGATATACCGCCAACTGTCGGTCGCCAGAGCCCACGTGGTGCACCACGTGCCGGTGAGGTTGGCATTTGGGTGGCCAATATAGTTAGTCCCCACCCCACACAAAAAAATGTACACATCAAAGCGCATCAAATGTAACTCTTTGGACCGTTCTTATTATCTGCATCGTAAGAGTTGAAATCGTACTGCAAGTGTTACCATTGATTTCCTGTTGTATGTACCTAAATGTACAGAGTCTGGCCGGGTGAAATGACAATGACAGATTCTGCCCCACCATCAACCGCAAGTTGTACAAGATAACGAATAAATATAAAATTATCTCCGTTTTTTATTAAAATTATTGGTATAAAATAAAATTTTGTACAAATTGCGATTCGAAAAAAAACAGTTTAATTAAGAATTCAGAAAATAGTAAGAAATCGAAGCAATTTATTCATTGTTTTTGTTATTCTTCTATAGGAGTTGCGAGAGTGGTAGATAATGATACTGATTATGATTATGCAATATGAAACCTGTAATAAGTCCCCAACAAAATGATAGGTACAGTTTAAATGGTCACGTAATTTTGTAGGTGGGGCAAAGCTCCATTGAAAAGTGGCAATGTCTTTTGTAATAATTTCGGAGATTGTCTCTGGACTTAAGCAAAGGGAATACTAGTTTATGTCATTAGTGTGACTTTTTGTGTCTTAAAAGTTAATTCACCAACATCGTCAGCTCAAACCACAGTACGACAAGAAATCCATCAAGATTTGGGACAAGTAACGAGGACGCACGAACTGCAATCAAACGCACAGTGACGGTTGCCAAATTAGTGTTATATAACAATCGGACGCGCGTAACGACCGGCGGGAATGCGAGCTGGCACGCAATGGTGACCAGCTATTACCGATAGATTAGTTCAAAGACAGACCACTTACCCCATAGACATGAAATCGGTACAAAGCAAGCGACAAATTCTGTCAAGCGATAGGCGCTATTAGACGAAGGGGGCAGGGGCGCCATATTAAACCCGTTTCGATATCTCAAGATTACGCGTGTTGCGAAGCAATTTTGCGCTCATGTGCGGGCAGAAACGGGCGCCCTCCTGTTACAGGTCTATGGGGTAAGTGGTCTGTGAGAGCAAACGATGAAATGCTATCATGAGATATCACAGGTATTCTCCTGCCTTGGAAACACTGGAGCCAAATTAACAGATCCTACGTTTTCCATTAGTGTCATATAGAAATCTAAACCGAAGCCCAAATCAAGTGTCTTATTTTGTAAACAAATACCTATGATAGTCTAATTACCTGTTGTGATGTAACACTGAAGGAACTGATTGATTAAACCTGTTCATCATTGTGAAAATAAAGTAATGCGATCTAATAATGTGCAAATAACTGTGCAATAATCACAGAACAGCTTAAAATATTAGTAGGGGAGGGTAGTTTTTGTTTACAAAATAAGACACTTGATTTGGGCTGCGGTATAGTTTATAGCCAAAACACTAACTTTTAAAAATTTTGTCTGTTTGTCTGTGACTTTATGCAAGTATCACGCCATCTACTGAAGGGATTTTGATGGGAGTTTCACTAGGAGATAGCTGAAATATTCGGACAGCTCATAGGCTATAAGCCATGGCGGTATGTGATGTGGAAACAAGGATCCAGAGAGGACGATCTGCCTCCTGATCTCCTCCATCCTCCTCCTCTACGCAAACGAAGTTGCGGGGTACAGCTAGAAGGAAAAAAAAAATAATACGTACCTAATTAACCCAATTTCCCTAAAATGTCAACTTACTGCGTTCTTTCTTTGCGACAGTGTGGATATTATGTCTTTTTTAGTTACCATAAAGGTTCTCTTGAAAATGGCGGGAAACGACAATTTTCCTTTTAATGTCTACAGGGACTATTTTGTGTTTAATATCACGTTAAATTAATCAGAAAATGTTCGCGAATGACAGTACGGTGAAGTTATTGGATTATTTATGCAAGATCTGAAGTTTCAAGCTTTTATCAAGAGTTCCCGCTACGAGCTCGGGAGTGAACGTGACTGTCGAGCTGCTTCGTCCAGAGTGACGACGCTACGGCGACTCCTCTGGATGAAGACATGAAGACGCGGCTACCCAGGGTGAAGACGCTACTGCGACTCCCCTGGAGGAAGATGGAAGACTATTGAATATATTAAATTTTCTGTAACATGACATTGGCAAATGACGAACAGTCGAGTCCATTAATAAAATAAATAAATAAATAGTTACCATAAAGTATTCTAGGTCAGAGGTACACGGAACTATGACAACAAACGCAAATTATGAATGTTTGATTACATATGACACGGCAACGAGTTCGCTGACCTCGTGTGGTGGACTGAATCCTTGATATTGGTGACGGCTAATCTGCTGGTAGGTGGTACGATAATAAGAACTGTAACATTTGGAGTAGTGACCGTTTAATTGATGTTCAAAATCTATTATTCTGATGGTGACATTATTATTATTATTTGGTATCACGGTGTTGGTACACGCCCAAGGGTCACTGCGACCTCAAAGGTCTATTGTGGCCGCGCACCGAGTTCTTATATCTCGCTCCAAAGGCCAACGTCCCTCAGGAACCGTACAATGCACTTGGGTGAGAGAGTTTTGATATCCTCGGGTGGCACCATGTGTCCACCCAAGGCTCGGCTTCTGCTGTGAATGAGCGCTTCACACTCACAGAGGACATGCATGGGGGTTTCCTCGGCTTCGCAGCCGAATCTACAGGCAGTGGTGTCAGACAGGCCCATTCTGTTCAGATGTTTATTCAGCCTGCAGTGTCCAGTTAAGGCTCGTATAAGTATCCTCAACTCCATTCGTGGTAATTTCATCGCGTGCGATGAAAAGTTTTGCGAGTAACCAGTGACAAGTGTTTTTGCGTGCCTCTGGCCAGCCATGGCATTCCAGGTGTTCCTGCTTTGCGCCACTGCCCAAGCTTTCAGCACGCCCCTCGAGGCGCTTCTGGGAATGCCGAGTATAGGCTCCGGGCCTATAGCGGGACCCTCAGCGCCTCGCCTTGCCATCTCGTCTGCTGCTTCGTTGCCTGATGGTGACATGGTTCGGTGGTATGTTATATGACAATAGGTGGGCAAGTATTAAATGAAAGGGTTCGTAGTCCAATTGCGAGTCCACTCAAACGTATGTACAGTCAAAGACAGAGATAAGTATACAGGGGGCCTCAATAAGGTTGAGATTTTCTCAATAACTACAGAACCGAATTTAATAATTCTTTTACAGTTACATACTTTTATCTATCAAACAGTGAAAGAATTTTTGCAATAGGTCAAGTAGTTCTTGAGAAAATCTCAACCTTAAAAACTCTCCTGTACACCTTTCTCTGTGTTTCACCGTACAAGTTAAGCAACGTTGGGTGCGGTCTGTATCTGGATGGGTGACCTCTAGTGACATTTTCATCTGAGCCCCTCGTGTGCCTCGGGGCGCACGTTCAGCAGTTGGTCCCGGTTGCTGTCGCTCGGCAGCAGTCGTTAGGCCACGTCAGAGGCCTACGGGCCTGAATAACTCTGACAAAGAGGGTTGGTTTTCATGTTGCTGTGCCCTACAGGGTGCATATGTCATATTTTAAGATCTAATGATGATGATGAGAAAAGAAAACCCATGGGCCCGTGTCTCTGGCTGGAATCCTAGTTCGAGTCGTGAGTGTGATGTCTTAAGGCGCAATACGGTTGTCAAAAGCAAGAGTGAAGAGCACGGCGCAGTGCCTCGATATTCCTATTTTTATGAATTTTGGCTGGGAAATAAAACTACGCCAACAAAAATTAGATTTTTTTTAAACAAGCTCTCATGTTTACAGTACCCTACATTTTGATATATATTTTGTATGAATAACTGTTTCGGTTTAGATATAATTTTCATTTTGAAAGACATGGAAGAGGTATGTTTGCGATTTTTTTCTATCGAGCGAAGTTTGTCCAATCGTGTATCGATATTGATCAGTCTCTAAATAGACACCCCAAGTTTGATATATATTTTTTTCAGGCCCTTAATTTCAGTAGTTAGTGCCGTAGCCTTCACCGAAAAACTGCCTAACGCTCCGCCTTAATCAGATAGTTGAAAATTAGGAATTCATGATTTTTTTTTCGTGTGGTTTAATGACCAAACCTATTTGTCAGAGTTATTCAGGCCGCCCGTAGGCCTCTGACGTGGCCTAACGACTGATGCCGAGCGACAACAACCGGGACCAACTGCTTAACGTACTTTCCGAGGCACGGAGGGGCTCAGATGAAAGTGTCACTAGCGGTCACCCATCCAGGTACTGACCTCGCCCAGCGTTGCTTATCTTGTACGATATAAATTAAAGATATCTGTTCATTTATTACCTATAATCGTCTCGTCTATTATTGCTGCAATATGCAATGTCAATAACTGACGTCACGCC
The DNA here is from genome assembly GCA_963506565.1 of Tachystola acroxantha. NCBI lineage: Eukaryota > Metazoa > Arthropoda > Insecta > Lepidoptera > Oecophoridae > Tachystola > Tachystola acroxantha. The sequence continues at coordinate 14,567,519 of OY735872.1, read as the reverse complement.
AGACCATTGATTCACACTTCGCTCATTCACCTGTCGGAATTGACCCGAGACCGTTGACCTCTGCCAACCTTATACTGCCTTGGTGCTGAACCGATTCGCATCTCTTTCTAACCGCTTATTGGCGATAGAGATGGCGTATAATTACTGTTTGCGTATTTTTGTTGTGGTAAATGATAGACAAGGCCCGGTTTCCACCAAAGAGGAGAGGAGACGGGAGAAGATGTGTGATGATAACTAATCAGATTTCGTTTCTTCTCTTTAGCGGAGAGGAGATGTGGAAAGAACTCACTTTGAGTATAAAAATAAATTAATGTAAGAACATGATGGAAAAATTCTTGCCGTGGGCAGGACTTGAACCTGCGACCTTGTCATTCCATGACACGCTCCAACTCAAAACACGCGGTAATCTGCTATCAATGGCTGCCAAACACAAATACGACTCAGCGTGTTCAAATGACAATGCCAGATTCTGCCCCACCATCAACCGTATGATGTACAAGATAACGAATAAATGTAAAAATATCTCCGTTTTTTATTAAAATTATTGGTTTAAAATAAAGTTTTGTACGAGTTGCGATTCGAAAAAAACGGCTCAATTATGAATTCAGAAAATAGTAAGAAGTCGAAGCGAATTATTCATTGTTTTTGTTATTCTTCTATAGGAGTTGCGAGAGTAGTAGAAAATGATACTGATTATGAGGCTACGTCCCGTTTCGACAACTTCCCATTTCGACAACCTCATATTATACCTACCAAAAAGTAGCGTTTCGACAACTTTTTATGTTCCATACATTGAGTCCCGTTTCGACAACTTTTGAGTAATAAATAACATACTTTGCTTTCCCGTTTCGACAACTTTTATTTGAAGTGAGTACAGTCAGGTAAACAAATGATATCCTGTTTTATTTATAAAAAAAACAAGTAATCTATCATGGGCGGCGGATGGGGTTCGGATCCGTTCGAAAAATCATATTATTAAAGATTTCATTTTAGAACAGCAAATTACCAGGAGACCAGAATTTTAAAGAGGTGGGCATGGTGATTATTTGGTCTGGCGCGTTTGAAAACCCTAATTGAAGAATTTCATTGTAGAGTAACAAAGTACCAGGAGACCAGGTGTCTCGAAGAGGTGTACTGTTTGTAATTAGGTGATCGTGCCATAGCTTTCTAAGGTTTACAACTAATAGTTAATATATTTTTAATCATAGGTAGAATAGTCTGATTTGACTGTAAGATAATGAGTGTAATATATTCGTATAAACGTTTAGTAATGCCTCTCAGTAAAATGTATGAAAGGTTTCTAAAAAAAATCAAAGTGCGGTTTGACTATTTATTAAAATAATTTTACATAAAAATCACAGGTTATGGAGGGACATTAGTACTTATAAAGTTTCTTACAAAATCAACTCAACAATACTCAAAACTAAGGAATAGCTGCTGATTTGGTGCATGAAAAACAGTCTTTATCCTGAACCTAACAACAAAAGAAAAATGACATGGAGTGATTATATCTGAAGTTTCCTCCTCTTGTTCCTAGGATAAGTTTAATTACAAAAATTAGATCTACTATAGTTTGATTCAGAATTCGGCGGAGTAATCTGAAAAAAGTGCTAAAGAAAGGAGGCATTGTATAAATTCCTCTCTGTCTGCCACTGTCAGATCATTCCGTTTCATTCTTAATGCGTGATTAAGAATATATATTATAAACTTGCAGTAAGAACGATTTGACCATAAACTAAACAATTTATATTGAAGGACCTGTGATTGTGTTTACAAAAGTTAACGAGATTATACAATATTTATGTGCATTGAAATTATTATTATGGAATTATCTGTGGTTTGTTACGAAATTGTATATCACACAGGAATTATGACTTAATCCACCTTTGTATACAAGAAATTTTACCACACATACAAAACAGTCGAATTTGGTCACCCAGCATTATTCTCAAACTTGCCGACTAAAAAGAGAGCGCGTTTTTTTTTTATTTATTTGGATTAGCGCCATCCGCCCATCTGGCAATTGAATTAGCTAAAACTTACTCGTTTGAAGACTCAGCGTTAGATAAAAACGTCTCCTTTAACGTTAAGTAGGATCTCAAGAGTTTTTTCATTGACTGTACCGTACAAAAATAACAATAATATTAAAGTTGTCCAAACGGGAATAAATGTATGAAGAAATAAAAAGTTGTCGAAACGCTACTTTTTGGTAGGTATAATATGAGGTTGTCGAAATGGGAAGTTGTCGAAACGGGACGTAGCCGATTATGATTATGCAATATGAAACCTGTAATAAGTCCCCAACAAAATGATAGGTACAGCTTAATTGGTCACGTAGTTTTAAAGCTCCATTGAAATGTGGCAATGTCTTTTTAAATTAATTTTGCTGCAGCTACTTAGGGTACAGAACTGCTGATGGTGATTCATCTCTGATGCAAATAAGATCGTCGATACTCTCCTTTTAAAGCCAATATTTGGCAACCAAATAAGATCAGAGTGTGAACATCGGACAAGTTTTAGCTACCGTTACTTTATCCGTTTAGACACGTTCATGGACAGTAGAAATTACGAAATGACAGTGAAAATTCTCAACTACTGTCATAACCGTGGGGGATTCTAAGTATGTGCGTGTCAAGACCGACAAAAATGTACCTACAACCTTTATTTTGACAGTACACATACCTATTTTCTACACAGAATGACAGTGGGACCGTTCCACAAAGAAAACCGCCTACGAACGCCGCGGGAGATGCCGTTGTGTCTTTTTAAATGCATCAAAATACTACGTCATACGCCGTACTGTCATTTTCCGAATACTCAAAGTACGGCATATGCCGTCACTGTCCATGAACGTGTTGAAAATTTTGTTACATACATATCTGACTTTGATGCCAATTTCACGTTCATAGCTTGAACAAGTTATCTCTAGAGATTAACTTTTGATATTTTAAAGATTTTAGTAGGATCAACTTTACTAGGACTATAATTATCGAGTGAGTGATGCTTAAGATAGAAGAATTCGCATTGTGATTCATGGCCTGAAACATACTGTAACACTAAATAGATTTCAAGGAACTGGATAATATCTAAATCATGTTTCTGAAGAAATGTAATTTAAACGATAAACCATTACGGAGAAAAAATGTAAGTAGGTACATTACCTAATTCTCGAAATGATAAATGGAGACAAAAAAATTTCATCACGGCCGGGATTCGAACCCGGGACCTCGCCATTCCGTGGCACGCTCTATTCCAACAGAGCCATCGTGATTCGTATCCAGATCGTGAATTTTGTCTCCATATTCTCGTCTGAGGGACGATCCCTGAGTTCGAATCCCGGTCGTAATGAAAATAGAGGGTCCCGGGTTCGAATCCCGGTCGTGATGAAAATTTTTCTCCATTTATCATTTAGATTTTTCGTTTCGCATAGCGCATATGCAAGAAAATATCAAAACTAATTATCGAAGTACAAAATCGCGTATAAAAAGAACCTCCTTTTTGGAAGTTTAACCGACTTCCAAAAAGGAGAGGAATTAAACAAATGTCACTCACCTTTCGTCGCCACTGGTATGGACTGTCGCGTCATATCCTACAAAACGAAAACAATGCATTAGTAACACGTAATAATAATAGAAATATACCACGAAACAGTAAAGCGAAATAAATACACCAAAAAAGCTCAGGACAGGATTCTAATGAGAGAAACTATAGTATAGTAAACCATAGGATATTTACAAAAGATACCCATACCATTGATCTCCTATAAACAACTAGATACACAGTCTGCCTTCTAAAAATGTCCGAGCGCAAAGAAGTTCCAAACGAATGAATGGACCCTCATTTGCTTTATTGGACATTATTTGGACGTTAACAATGGACCCTTATTTGGACATTTTATTACTAAATTGTTTTTTTAATACCTTTGTGTATGTAGTTGTTTATAGGAGATCAATGCCTTATACCTAAAGAATAGGGTGCTATACATAGGTGGATAGATATTTTTTTATATACTTCATACACTATCCTAAATTTTTTTCTCTGCCACGATAATGGCCCGTTCTGCATAGATGTAAATGGGTACCAAAAGTTGGGACATTTGCAACGTTCCACACACAGTCCCGACCTGCACGCGGCTTGCGGCCTGCGGCCAGTTGAAACGCATGCCCCGCCCCATTTTCTGGGCATTTTAACGTCCAGTAATTGTTTTTTGACGTTTAATTTTAGTAGAACACGTTCATAGACAGTGGCGGCATATGCCGTACTTTGAGTATTCGGAAAATGACAGTACGGCGTATGACGTAGTATTTAAAAAGACACAACGGCATCTCCCGCGGCGTTCGTAGACGGTTTTCTTTGTGGAGCGGTCCCACTGTCATTCTGTGTAGAAAATAGGTATGTGTACTGTCAAAAATAAAGGTTGTAGGTACATTTTTGTCGGTCTTGACACGCACATACTTAGAATCCCCCTAATACAGACACTACGGTGAATATCGTTGTGTGTGTGAAGTCTTTGTTTGAAAATAAATTCTAGTGCCGCATCAAGCACCATCAAGCGTCGTCGAAGCAGTACGTGCACACGATCGTTTGCGTGGGAAAGAAGGAAGCATCAAACGCAAGTCCTAATTGCTTTTTTCGTTAGTTTTACGCGTATATGCACATATTCTGATTTTCGTTTGCTAAAAAAGGTAATCGTTGATAAAATTTCTTATTTAGGTAATAATAAAAGTTGTTATTTCTACAAAATGAAGGCAAAACTATGATTTCATATGAAAAATACAATACTTATCTATTTGTTTTTGACGGACTATTATAGTGTCAAATACACAAAGTTTATCGAGATATAGCTACTATATTTATACGAATTATTCTTGTTTATAACTACCTACTTGGTCTACTCCAAGCTGATTAGCTAAGTTTCTACTAAAAGCTAATTAATGTGCTTCAATTGAATTTTCAGATGAATCGTCGTAGTAAAAGAACCCGTAAACAACGTAAACAAAAAGTCCGTACATACGACAGTGTGGTGATAACCGTTTACTGTTATAACCGTTAGCGCCTCTATGCAACAATCGAGTCAGTGTATGTTCAACCACCACGGTTATGACAGTAGTTCCGAATTGTATGAGAATTTTCACTGTCATTTCGTAATTTCTACTGTCCATGAACGTGTTATGCCGTTCGTAGAAAAAACTGAAAATACGCGCATACGAAGCCTTAAGCCTCAAAGGATATCGTTGAGGAGTAATGACTTCCGCGTTAAGAAATTAGTGAAAAAAAGAGCACGTCTATCCACGGTTGACAAATTAGATGACTTAGACAAATGTGTCATAAGAAGGAAAGTTCAATAGAAACAAATTTCAACTTTCCTTCTTATGGCACATTTGTCTAAGTCATCTAATTTGTCAACCGTGGATAGATGTGCTCTTTTTTTCACTATTTATATATATCAGCATTTATCCCTCGCGGGTTAGCTAGAGTTTCTATTTAAACCTTTTGCAATTCTAATAGAATTCATTTTGAGCCCACCTCATCCCTCAGACATGACAGTGTCTGGCAAAGCTCTCATAGAGTCAACATAATGCCAAAGGACTAGCTATTCATTAGTCGTATTTATGTCATACTTATTTTCACAATGAGGAACGGTCGGTCACAAAGATTAATGAGATGAACAAGCGTGAAACACGTCGTAATGACAAAATTAACACCAATAAAGATCCATCGCCTCCAACAAGCGTGGTAACTGACAATTATTCAGTTAAAGTGACAAGGTCACAGAGCTAGCAGGTGTACTCGTCAATATACCGATACTCGTCAGGTATTCTAAAAGAATAAAATTTCGCAAAAACAATATAACAAACAAGATAATACAAGATATTATTGCAATGCTCTGACAGGGTTCACTTCATTCAGTTATTGCATTTAACATTTAGAAATACATAAATTAACGACATGATTGCAATAAAAGATTTACACTTTGACGTTATTATAAATAATATATCGGCTATAGCCGGTAATTTAATTAGTAGAAAAAACGTAATCAATTAAACATATCATCCTGTGCCGTGGGCACCAATTGTAAGTTTTTATAGCGGTGAGTCCATATTTTTTAAAGAATTCCTTATAATTTAGCATTTTTAGTAATAGGTAGAGTTTATATTAGTCAATATTACGGATATCCATAAAGGGAACATCAAACGTGGTTACACAAGTAAACTAACTCATCCACGTACAATGTACATAATTTGCAACTATTCATTCAAGTAGATCTCCCTTTGACGGCTATAATGAGATCGCTTCTGTATATTCAACAGAGTATTCAGTAAGTAAATAGGTTTCTTTGTCAGGAGTTAGATTGGCAGGTAAGGTCTATCATGATTTATTTTAGAAGTTTGATTAAATATTTAGATGAATAACAAAACAACTGCTATAATAGGCATAGAATGTAAGTAATATAAAATAAAATGTCAGTCATCACTATCCGTAATCAAAATGAATTTATAAAAAATCCGCCATCATTTTGGAATAGCGGATTGATTTTTTACTATTTGTTTAATGTTCTTTTTATATGAATACTCTAATTACCTTGACATTGGGGAATAAATAAAATCATACATCAATAAATAGGCAAAAGGAAGTTAGCTAAGCGTACATACATATTTACATAAAAACAAAAACAAAAAAATCATCTTTTAGTCAAGGCAAATTTTTTCTACTAACGCTTCGTTTAGGGATTTCTTAGTAATTATATACTTTTTCCTTATTAGAATTTCGTTCTAGTCCAGCCCGAAGGCGACATCCTTGTTATACATTTACAATGTCAACAACATAAACCACATTATAATACGTAGTGTTTTTCCAAACGAATTCTCGGAGCAGACAGTCCTGGGGGCTTCGCAGAATTAGCTCAGACCCATAAAATTGTTTCGGAAGCAATTTATTGTCATCTCCCTTGCGTCACACTGCCTACTACATCAGGTAAGATCTACAGAGCTACATTACGAGTACAAATGTTATTCATATTATATACTGTGAAAAGTCTATGTAATTCGACAGTTGCAAAAGCGCGCGAGCTCAAATTAAAATGTCCATGAAACTTTGCCTGAGTGTAACCTACTTCAAAATACATGCTATATTTGAATTGATTATCATCAATCCTATGTAATTATAAAATAATTTAAACTTCAAGTAAATTGACAGAGTTGTTCAGGCCGCCCCGTAAGTCTCTGACGTGGCCTAACGACTGCTGCCGAATGACAGCAACAGGTACCAACTGCTTATAGTGCGCCCCGAGACACGGAGAGGCTCACATGAAAATGTCACTAATTATGCTAGAATTCGATACACTTGAAATTGAGATTGGTGTGCAAAGTACACAATATTGCCGTTAAAGACAGTTCACAGAGCGGCGTGGGAAGATGAATCACCGACACTGATGTCATTGTTTGCAAGTCGCAACGAATACAATTCACTTGAATATCAACAGCATTTCAAACAGTTTCATCTAGAAGCCTGGCACAAGAAAAGGTATACAAGGGATCGACCGCTGCAATCGTAATCGTTTTCTATTTGACACATGGACGTTGTACATTACGGCAATATTTTTGCAAGTTTTAACAAACGACAACGAAACGCAGTAATGTATATCGTCCATGCATGTGTCAAAATGAAAATTAAAGTCGCGAGACCTATTAAGTTTGAGATGTTCTCAATAATTTTTACAATATGTCACAAGTAGTTCTTGCGAAAATGTCAGCAATGTTAAAGCTTAATTTGACATTTCTAAAAGTAATACCATCCTCTTCATAGAATATCTATAACTTTAGTATAGCAAAGGAAGGCAGCATTTTAGACCTCTCGTATACCTACCTTAAAGTTTTTAAAATACGTACCGTAAAATGCGTACGCAAATATCGCTACCAATATGACATTATAATTAACCTGAAATTTCACATACAAAAAATATAAATTAAATTACATAATAAATGAAGGATGATGTTTCAAAAGCAAGGTGACCCAATTTCCTATATAAGAAGTGATTTGATAGAATTTATACAAGTTAAAGTACACAATACAAACTAGTACAGTGATATCAAAGGGTGCTATTTGAATTGCCTGTAACACTAACTACGACATCAAACTGATTGGATTGCGTTTTTGTCCGCAATCGGCCAAAGCGAATCGCTTTGTCACCAACACCAAGTCTATTATGCTGTTCAATGAGGGCGCTGCTTGTGAATATCGATCTTCAAACCCCATACAAAAACGATTAGTTCCATTTTTGGCCACTGTTGCAAAAAGTTGGTAAGGTATCACGGCAAACAAACTTTTTAATGCTGGTGGCTAAATATTGAACTGATCAGTATAGATTTTGAGGATTCGTGACAGACATAATATGCGAGGAAAGAGCAATAGGAGTTTGGGGTGAGCTGGCTCACATTTTAGAAATAGTCAACTCACTTAGGTACTGGGTGAATCGACCACTAATAATTTTAAAAGGTGGCATCCATCAGTCACCCATAGGTGAGATTTTTTGAGGGTGAGTTGCCACCCTTAGGTGGTAAGCCTATAGTAGGCTCCTAATAGAAAGAAACATACATAATTATAGGTTTTCACAACTTTTATAGAGTTTTAGAGACTATTGTCTGCTCTGATAGATAGTTTTCATTTCAATGTGATATTATAATCACTATATCTGTTATATTATAATAAATAGCATATTAATACACATCCTAGATTATTATCCCATTCTAATGCTAAACAGGCTTCATTTGACGCGGTCGTTTTGACAGTCAAATGGAATTCAGATCCAGAGTTATACTAAATAAATGGGGGTTGTCTCCACCGATCCCAGGATCCGTTTGGATTGGAAACGGATCCGGGCAGTTTGTCTCCACCGATACCGGGATCGGTTTCCAACACAAAAATCAATTAATGTTTGTATCCACCGATCCCGGTATCCGTGGCTACAAGAAATAAATTATATTAATTGTGGAAACGGATCACGGTTTACAAGAGATAAGAAAGGAATTATATTATTTTTCCAAAAAAAATCTTTTCACCTAATTTTCCAAACAATAGGAAGTTATAAATAAAACATATTAATTAATTTCATGAAGTTATACAGAGTGTTGTTTTGATTAACGACGAGCGACTAAGGGGTGGTAGTCTAAATAATCTTAGTTCCAAAAATTGTGTTTGTATTATTTTTAATTAACATAATTACTTTTAGAATTAAAACTATAGTGAGCCATTACTACAAATTATTATATGTATATAAACGGATGTCACTCACTTATATTGTTGAAGTCGGCAATTAGACTTCAACAATATAAGTGAGTGATATCCGTTTATATACAGGTAATTAATATTCTTAGCACTTATGAGGAAAATTGATACTTGTTTATTTGAAGGTAAATAATTAAATATACTAAAACTATATGTACAAACAATATATATATAAAAAGTTATAGATAAAAAACATGCCCAAGGTCCCCCACTATTGGCAGCGTGCCCAAAAGGCTGGCCGCGTTGCCCCGCTGTATAGCGAGGCTAACGCGCTGGGCGAAGTATGAGCCAGCCTTTTGGTCACGCGATGCCTCGACCAGGCGCCGCGATAGCTCTTTGGCGATGCGGTGTGCTCCCGGCCCCCATGGTCCCAGCGTCTCCACCCCAAACGGCTCAAATATGTAGTTATCCCCGAGGACTGCATATTTGCGCCGTTTGAGGTTTTCCGCTGTGCTGGCCGCAGCGCCGACCTTACTGGACGTAGCTGGAAGATGCGACGGCGCTAGGGTGTCGACGCAGGTTGCGTCCCACACCAAAGGCCGTCCCATCTTCCAAGGCATGAGGGTCATGCCGTCGGGCCTCTTGCCATCGTCGCGCGCCAGACCGTTCGGTTCAAGAACGGCCGGCGCTCCGGCGGTGGAAAGGGCCCGACGGATGATGTCGTTTAGGTCGGCGTGTCGAGGAATGCGGCCAGCACTCCTGCTGCAGGAGAGACCATGGTGGCCGAGCTGGTCGACAGCGCCACCGCAGCGGCAGGAGTGGGGGACATTAGACGTTGCACCCAGACGTAGGCATGTCGCTAAGCGGAAAGTGGTGCAGTCTAGTAAAGTTCCGATATGGCGTGACGGTAGGGCGTTCAGCCACTGACCTGACTCCCACTCCCCCACCGCCAGGAGACGAGCACGCTCTGCTAAACTGGTTGACGTGTCTATGAGACTTTTCCGTACCAATTTGCAGAGCGGCTCGTCCCACTGCCTCTGCGAGGAGGGAGTGGTAGGGAGGTCCGTGTTGGGGCAGGCTGTCACCCAGGCGTCTTTGGCCTCGGCCAAGTATGTCACCTCATTGACTGCTCCTAGTGACGGTGCGAGAATTTTATCAATGAGTGGGCGAGTACTATTGACCGAGGACAAAAAAGCCGGGAGAGATACACTGGAAATTTTGCGTATACCCAAGCCACCAAACCTGATAGGTAAGGAGGCTTGGGACCAACTGTTGGGGTCGAAAGGAATGTTCAAGACAGCCGAAAGATTGACCTTGATAGCTTCGTCAAGTTTTAATAGAAGATCTTGAAACTTGAAGAGTTGACAGCATCTCAAGGTATATATAAATTTGGGTACAAATAGACAGTACCGAATAATGTAATAAGCCATGTGTTTATTAATTTTGAGTAGTCTGTCCGAAATACTAGAGAAATTTTGAATTTTATCTGTTACAAAATTGGAAAGTGATTCATTTAAGATCGGAGACCCAAGGAGGTGTAGCGAGGTTGGATCTACTAGCGTGATATTGGGGGCTATTGAGTTGAACTTACCAATTACTGTGTTTGTGTCTGGGCAGGTCTCAGTGATGAATAGTTCGCATTTGGACGAGTTGAGATCTAGTCCAATACTTTTAAATTCTTCTATCATGAACTGCAGGTCCTCTAGCACAGTGCTCGCTTCACCTCCCAGGGTTCCGTCATCCAAAAACCAAACATTAAACTTTGAATTTAGGCGCTCAATGATGGGGTGAATAGCTAAGCTGAAAATAGCTGGCCCTAGCGGGTCGCCCTGTTGACAACCAACTGCAGAATGTATAAGATGGTCCTTGTATACTAAATTAGAGGGCGAGCTGTAACATTGATAGAGAAAATTGTATAAAGACGGGATTTTGGATTGTATTTGTGTCAACAGGGCGCCTCTGTCAACGGAGTTGAAAGCATTTTTGATGTCGACTTTAAGGAGCACCTGGCCAGCCTGTTTCATATATACAGGTTGTAACGTAAAGGGTATATGAAGCCGAAGGGAGGGTGTTCAGTATCGATAACTGAACAACTTTTGCTCTACGACTTTTCGAATAAAAAATAAAAATAAATTAATGTCATATACAAATCGATCAGCTGACCGGTACGAAATGTATGAAAAGTCACAAATCAAATTCGCGAAAATCGAAAAGTCGTAGAACAATACTCAAACAGTTACCGATACTGAACACCGTCCTTTCGGCTTCATATACCCTTTACGTTGCACCCTGTATAATAACATAATTACTATTAAAAAAAGTATTTTCTCTTGAAATTTTCGCAGCGCATGGGCGCCGCGATAATTTCAAGTGTGTGTCATTGTGCGGTAGAAATACGCCCGACGCACGCTGTCAGTGGCCCGGCCATAGCCCACGAATGTATGACAACAAATTTTATTATTTGTGGATTTAAAAAAAAATAAGGTATACTTATTATATTTTTTTGGCATTAGTGTCGTGTATATTATCACCCATAAGTCGCTCATCGTTGACCAAAACAACACCCTGTATATTAATTAACAATAAAATCTTTTAACTTACATACTTAATCAAAAATCACAGAAATTATCAGTCACATACCTAAATAATGGATCTCTTACTTATTATATTGTATCCATGCGCTGCGATAATTTAATTTTTTTTAATAGTAATTTAATTATGTTATTATATATAAACGGATATCACTCACTTATATTGTTGAAGTCTAATTGCCGACTTCAACAATATAAGTGAGTGACATCCGTTTATATACATATAATAATTTGTAGTAATGGCTCACTATAGTTTTAATTCTAAAAGTAATTATGTTAATTAAAAATAATACAAACACAATTTTTGGAACTAAGATTATTTAGACTACCACCCCTTAGTCGCTCGTCGTTAATCAAAACAACACTCTGTATAACTTCATGAAATTAATTAATATGTTTTATTTATAACTTCCTATTGTTTGGAAAATTAGGTGAAAAGATTTTTTTTGGAAAAATAATATAATTCCTTTCTTATCTCTTGTAAACCGTGATCCGTTTCCACAATTAATATAATTTATTTCTTGTAGCCACGGATACCGGGATCGGTGGATACAAACATTAATTGATTTTTGTGTTGGAAACCGATCCCGGTATCGGTGGAGACAAACTGCCCGGATCCGTTTCCAATCCAAACGGATCCTGGGATCGGTGGAGACAACCCCAATAAATGTCCTTTAATCAGAATCATACCTATCTCTTTATTGCAAGTATTATGTTATGTTGTATATTCTTGCTTTTTGAATATATATTTACATCACTTTACAAGGAAAAGGTGATGACACCGTTGAAGAGAAAAAGTGGCAAAAACTTTTCAGTAAATTTTTAAAGATTATAATAATTCCCTATTACCGTTCTCAAAACGATGAAATTATACCATGTCATGGCGCGCCAAACAGAGACACCGCTACACCAATGCCATAGCACTGTCCCTTTCACGGCCGCTATGACGTGGTATGATTTGATCGTTTTGAGAACCGTAATAGCCCCACTAGAGCTCGGTGGCTCAGTGGTTGGGTCAATGGACTTGCAATATGGAGGTCCCAGGTTCGATTCCCAGCTAGGGCAGCCATGTACCAATGAGTTATCCTCGGTTTTTTCGACGGACAAATTTACGTACATTTACCGAGTGCTCTCAAAACGGTGAAGGAAAACATCGTGATGAAACCTGCATGTCGTAGAAGAAGAAAAAAATCTAAGGCATGTGAAATCCGCCAACCCGCACTGGGCCCGCGTGGTGGAATATGGCCTGAGCTCCCTCGACATAAGGGAAGGTCTGTGCCCGAGCAGTGGGGCAATATAAATAGACTGATGATGATGAATAGCCCCACTGGATCCCTATAGATTGTCTGTCTGCATCACTAGCGCCAATATTGAACAGCAAGAAGGTGTGAGCGTGACAAAAGCACAATCCAAGCCACCATAACAAGCCGTTCGTGTGCAAATCATAGACCGTGGCGTTGGAGCAACGTAATCGAAAAGTGAGGAAGTAAAATAATTGAAAAACATAGTGCAACGCTGGTTTCACGCGTTCGTCGGCCAACTTTGGTTTCTATTATGACTATTGTTTCGTTTAGTATCAATTGTTAGATGGTTTTGGAAGAATATCGGAGCTACATAGTCTTTCTATTTACATGAATATCTACTTTATTTAACTTGTCATTGGCGTTTTCTCTTCAATAAGTCGTTAAATAAAAATAGTAAAATAATACGAATCTAACGATACCCCAAAGGTATAGTCGAAGACAGAGATAAGTATACAGGGGTCCTCAATAAGGTTGAGAGTCTTCTACAGTTACATAGCTTTAACTTTTATCTATCAAACAGTGAAAGAATTTTTGCAATAGGTCAAGTAGTTTTTGAGAAAATTTCAACCTTAAAAACTCTCCTGTACACCTTTCTCTGTGTTCCACCGTACATCAAAAAATAGACCACAGGAAGTAAACTAAAGGTTTTGGGAGAATATCGCAGTGGCTATATAGTCGCCGTTTTGCTGCAATGAATGCACAGATGGAATTCCATCGTTTCTGATGCCTGATCATATATATGGGAAGAGGTCGGGAATGGAAATAGAGCTTTGGTTTTGTCTTACACTGTTGCTTGACAAATCTATTATATCAACTGACCGAATTATTCAAATGCACCAGAAGCGATTTTATATTATAAAATCTGGTGGGTTTTTCTATAGTCTTTCTTCCGCTAACCTAAGATCACCCTCTAAGGAGGCCTTTACCTAGCAGTGGGACATCACAGGTTATTAAATTATACACTATTTCTATTTTCAAAACGCATCATTTCCTCTACAGTGTAATAAAATGGCTATGAACTAAAATTGCAAAAGTTGGCCGCCAACGCATAGAAACCGGCGCTCCAAATAAGCCTAGACGACCGACCGCGTCGACGTCCATCGTGCAAGTGTCTCGTGCGGACAGTACCGATCTCGAGTTGCGCACGGGCAGCGTGTGGCCCGCGTCGCCGGCGCCCTCCTCCGCCGCCGCCAGGAACCCGCCGTCGTCGGACGACGAGCCAGATGGATCCTTCGCCGCCAAACAATCAGTGCCATTACATCACAAACAGTGCAACTTACTGCGCGCGCGCCGAACGAAGCGCCATTGTAGGCGGGCATTGTCACCCCTGTATTGCGTATCACTAACACTTGCTTGGGAACTACGAAATTTGGTTGTATTAAGAATTATATTGAGATTGAGACATCTTTAAAAATCAAAACTTTTAGTATAATATTAAAGCCAATGATACACTAGGGGACAAATGTCCTACGACATGTATCGGCGACATGTCAAGCGAATTTCGGCCGATTTCGCCTGACATATCTGGCGACATCGCGCGACTTATGTCCGTAGCGAAGACCCGTGTCGCGCGATGTTGCCAGACATGTCGCGCGAAGTCCGTCAACGTCGCGCTACTTCACCCGACGTCCCTGGCGACACGTGTCGCAGAACATTTGTCCCCTAATGTATCCTTGGCTTTAAGGTACACAAAGCTTAAAATTATTGTATACAAACGCATAACACTCATGACTGACAAGTTTCGACCGATTTAGACGGTCTTTGTCAAGACGAAAGTGACACGCCCGCGTCGCCGGTGGCGTCCCGCCGTGCACTGGACGAATTCGATCTAAACTGTCACTCTAAATGTCTTCAACAATATAAGTGAATGTTATCCGTTTGTGTATAACAATTAAAACTAATGGCTCACAATAGTTGTATCTCCAGAACAAAGCATAATCTTAAAACCAAATTCCATATTTCAGATATCACGTCTAAAATTAAAACAGTGTGTATGCTAACGAGCGCCCGTAATGCTCTCGACTGGAAAGTGAAACTATTGGCTACAACAGGGCGAGTGTGGAAAATCGATGCGCCCCGGTGTCTGAGTGGGCACGGCTAAGCCTGCGTTGGACGCCGTACAAGTGGAAGGTCGAACGGTGGGCCAGGACCGGAGCTAGAACGGGGCGCTAGTTCAGACCAATAGGGATAATTGCCGGTGTCAAAACGATGAATGAATTTATCATGGAATGGCGTGCTGAACTAACGCGATAGCATTGTCCGTCCGTGTCATGCACGCCATTGCATGATATCATTTAATCGGTTTGAGAACGGTAGGTAATAGACGTCCTGTGCATATTAGACTCTATTTTGTGAGCAGAGAGTCAATTGTTATATGATTTGTTGGTTGCGCTCTTTAGCATTTGAATGTGCGTTCTCACAGAGGGCATTCGAGCAACATTTTAAATGCAATAGTATCCAGGCTAGTGCATTCAATACATCCAGTTCTCATATCTGAGTAATCGAATGCCAGATCGTCCTAAACGAAGAACACAAGGAATAGACATCATTAATTATAATT
Organism: Tachystola acroxantha; assembly: GCA_963506565.1. Taxonomy (NCBI): domain Eukaryota; kingdom Metazoa; phylum Arthropoda; class Insecta; order Lepidoptera; family Oecophoridae; genus Tachystola; species Tachystola acroxantha. The sequence continues at coordinate 14,551,839 of OY735872.1, read as the reverse complement.
TTAAACAAATTATCGGATAATCTGTTAATCATTTTACATAGATTCGAATTCAAATTTCTATTATACCGAGCCTATAGTAAGGCTTTGACTTTCGTTACAGCTATTATAATAGAAAGAAAAATGGATGGGATTGACATTTACTTTTTCGTTATCAAATGTCAATCAAAAGTCAGAGCCATTGCCTTCTGGGCCCCTAAGTCCCTAACTCCGGCGCTGGCGACTGCCTATCAATCATCGTCCAATCGGTCAATGCTTAGCACGCAACCACCGTGTTAGTAAACATCGATGCTCTTTGGTTTCTAGCGTAACTGTGAGTGAACGAGCAGGTGTGCGGCACGATCAAACCAAGGTAGCATGAGTGATTGAAGGTAGTCTATTCATTTCTATTGCTATTAGTGACCAAACCTATTATTAGCATTTTTAGGGTTCCGTACCTCAAGAGGAAAAAAGGAATCCTTATGGGATCACTTTGTTCAGAATTTGAATTACGCATTATCCATGCTCGGTGAATAAATTAGAACATGATGAAAAAATTCTTGCCATGGGCAGGACTTGAACCTGCGAACTTGTCATTCCGTGACACGCGCTTACCAAGGTTCAAGTCCTGCCCACGGCAAGAATTTTTTCATCATGTTCTAATTGATCACTTTGTTGTTCGTCTGTCTGTCTGTCAAGACCTTTTTCTCCGAAATGCGTAGGCGTATCAAGTTGAAATTAATACCAAATACTCAGGTTTACAACCTCATGCAGCCGTGAAAAAATCAAACATCTACGTCAACGCTATCAAAAGATATGGCCGTTTATATCGCATTTTCTTGCACATTTGTATGAAAATGCAAGGGAACCAAAACCTATTATTTGACCTAGAATTATGAAATTTTTCAGGAATCGATTTTATCTTTTCGTTAGAGCAAAGTTACGGCGTTAAGTTGCGTTGCACGGAACCCTCGACACTCGAGTTCGACAGCCGACTCGCACTTCTCAGGTTTTTTTTATTGTGCTATTCTATTTGCTGGCCACGTGGTTCGACCGCATGGTTCGATCCATCAGACCATGTGAACTGTTTTCCAGTTGGTTCGATTTTAAAAACTGACCAGCCGTTCTCAAAACCATGAAATCATTATCATGTCATGGCGCGCCGAACAAAGACGCCGATATATCATCGCAATAGCACGGGTAGTGTCCAATTTAGTCACTGCTTGCTGCAATTTTTTCGTATTTTAAAAATTGATAGAGTATAGAGTACTGCAGGGTTACTCTCACCTCTTATAGCGATCCAGTTTAGGTTCCGAATTGACGCTTGACGTCATTGTAGCAAATTGTCAGTTTAGGAACCTAAACTGGATCGCTATAAGAGGTGAGAGTAACCCCGCTGATAGAAAGTGTTCTACTCTTTATTATCATAATATGATTATTGGCACGTTTGACACTATTGTCAAACTTGTTCAGGGTGCCTTTGATTTTATATTGCTTGCAGAAAACAATGGACGAAATGTTGCCATAAAGACTGAATAGTCGACATTTCCCGATAAGTAAATGTCTATTCGGACATACCATGGACAGACGTTTACAAAAAGCAAGTCACATGGAAACTGCTAAGTGCCTCAGTTTGACCGGCGTGAGCGAGCGTGCCAGCTAGCGTTGCCATAGCAACGGTGCCTTGAAAAATCTAGTTTCTAAAAATACAAATTGTACGCTCAGCAACACGTGCGAATCACCTGCCAACTGAAGATGTATTGGAACATGTCTACATTTTCCCTTACGATTGACCAGCCTTCAAACAGCAATCAACGGTAACACTTGCAGTGCGATTTCAACTCTTATGACGCAGATAATAAAAACGGTCCAAAGTGTTACACTTGATGTGCTTTGATTTGTAGTATTGCAAAGGACCTCAGTCTTAGAGACTAAACACTAGAGGACTAAAGTCTTAAATGAGCTTTTCAACCACATTACTCCAGTCTTTGGTCGAGATTCAGTTAAAGATAGTTTTGAGTAGGTACGCTCCAATTATGGAACTCCCTCTTACAACTGTTAAAATATTTTTGATAGTTGTAAGAGCTGGCTGACATTAGTGTCAGCCAGCTCTTACAAGTATCAAAAATATTTAAACTAGCACTCAAAATTATATCCGAATATTAGTGTTTGAATCTTACCTATTTTAATAGCAATTACAGTGATACATTTATAAACAGGCTATTAGTTGTAATAACTTAGAAATAGTAACAAAGACTGACCAAGCCCGAGTTTTTGATTAGTTCGTGATTATCTCAAAGACTCGAGTTCTTTTTATAACTGGAGTGATTTTAGAGGCTCTAGTGGTTGCTAAATGACAAGCTCGTTTAGACTTTAGACTCCAACCTTAGCGCATTAAGTCTTAAGTCTTAACTGAGTCGAGTCTACAAAACTAAAGTCCTTTGCAACTCCAATCACACTATTCAGATGCAATCACCATATCAGCACACTAATTGTTCACTGTTTTTTTTTTACAGTTCTCAAGACATTTCGAGGTACCAGGACCTCATAAGCCGTCCACAGAATCGTTCACTACTCCTGTACTATTACAGTTCTGGCATTTTGAATGCTATGAGGTACCAGGACCTCAGAAGCCGTTAACAGTAAACACATTCACCTGCCGAGGATATGCCGGTGTAACTGTTCGCAGTTAGCGGCATTAGCAACGTGCTTCGCGACCCAAACAATGAGAGTGGTCGCCGGTTGGTACGCGGTTCAAACGCCTCGCTCTGATCGATAAATGAAGTGAAGCTTCCGTACTACTTAAACGCAGAAGCACCTCTGATAATGGATTTCGTAGCGATAGTTAGGGCAGTTGGAAAGGGGACACCTGTCAAACAATTATTATTGCAACACACTAGAACCTTGACTATACCTAGTTATAACCAAAAAGTTTTCGTTTTTAAATGAAAGTGATTCATCGCACTTACAAAATTCTTTCGCGTATAATTTTAATACTGAATTTCTAGCTACGTAAATCAAAAACACAAAATATGACCTACGCAATTTCCGCAGCTCTGGCAATGTAGGATTTTTCGATATTGTGATACCTACGAGCTTTTAGAATTAAAAATATAGGGAGACCATTATATCAGAATTACTTATCGAAAAGCTGTGTTTATAATTTACAACTTTTGATTACGAATATCGCATTTTCTCAAGTCATTCGAAACGATAAAACTTGGTTACCAAAGATTAAGTGTGTTGCGATAACAACTTGTATAGGATGGCACCTCTCCGTCTCCCTTGAGTACGAATGCAAACTTTCAGCTTTCAGCGCAAATTAGGTCGTTTCGACCTCTGCAATTTGTTAAAACGTTTACGGAATTCACTTCGCTCTGAATAGTGTTAACATTAATAGATTGCAGTTAAATGAAAGCAAGGCTGGTCGAAATGAGGCCATGAAATTACCCTACGATTATTCCTCATAAAAACATTAATTTGAAACGCGTGAGCTAATATTGTGTTAGTGTTGTTAGTAACACGAATGAAAGATGAAATCATTTATTGTATCATTTCACTTCACATCTTCACGCGATCGCCGCTAATAATATTTGTATAGGACTTTGAATTGGAAAATTGTTTTATTACTGACTAACAAATACGAGAACGACATGGTCAATAACCCGATAAAATTAAACCCGCCACAGCCGACGCATCAAGGCTGTGTCTAGATCTAGACTTCAGGAATAAAGTACTAGGCGAACATAACATCACTGAAGATCTAAAATCAAAATATTCAACAATAAGTCTGATACGCTCCGCTCGACGGGATAGCAATTCAAAATCGATGCATTTCTTGGCTCTCAACGGATAAATTCTGCAATGAGTTACTAGGCGAACATAGCGTCACTAAAGCTTTGCAATAAAAACTCTGAATACATTATTACCGGTCGGACACGGTATAAAGCTTGATCGAATGCATTTCAAGGACTACGGATAGAGTCGGCAATAATGTACCAGGCGGTTATACGTTAACAGGAGTTAGGTCAGGCGCGTATCTTTATCCTAGAAATTGTTTGCATCGATTCAGTATTGCTACTGCATCGAAACGCGCGATAGCTTAAAGAAGTAAACAAATCTGCAATACGACTGAACCAACAGAATTGTCTCTAAATCTCGACCTTATATACCTACCAGTTTGTTTAGTGTGTGAGGCACGGTCAAAACAAAGGGAGTAGCTAGCCTATATGATATGAAGCATGGACTACTTACTAATATAATACGTGTCAACGACGCTCCAAAGACATCGCAAAGACGCTACCATAAAGTTTATATTAGGAACAAGTTCATATAGCTCTCAGATACGTTACCCTGGCGAGTTTGTTGGGCATGGGCTGCAGATGCGAGCTGTGTATGGTGTGGTTCCGTTGTCCGACGTACAGCTCCGGGTTGAGGGCGATGATGGCGTCCATCTCCACCTCCTTGCCCTTGGTCTCGCCGCGCTCGTACCATTCCACGGTGACGGAGCGGGTCTCCAGGTTGACCCCCGAGATGATCGCCGAATGGATCCGGCCTGGAAGATAGAGACAGGCAACGTTTAGCAATGTTATGGATTTTTTGCAATCAGATATAGACATACCTAGTTGTTAAGAATAACCGGTGGTGTACTTTGTCTTATGTGCAAGGCACAGACCACTTACCCCATAGACCTGTAGCAAGGGGGCCCGTCTCTGCCCGCACATGAGCGCAAAATTGCGTGTAACCTAGAGATATTATCGACATGGACGCGTCTCTTATTAAAGAGACAACGGCATTAACGGCACCCCTGTCCACCGCTTCGTCTCTATGCGCTCATCGTTGACAGAATTTTTCGCTTGCAAAAGACATTGCCACATTTCAATGCCCCACCTACAAAACTACGTGACCATTTAAGCTGTACCTATCATTTTGTTGGGGACTTATTACAGGTTTCATATTGCATAATCATAATCAGTATCATTTTCCACTACTCTCGCAACTCCTATAGAAGAATAACAAAAACAATGAATAAATCGCTTCGATTTCGTACTATTTTCTGAATTCCTAATTAAGTTTTTATCTCGAATCGCAACTTGTACAAAACTTTATTTTTAACCAAAACTAATTTTTAATAAAAAACGGAGATATTTTTACATTTATTCGTTATCTTGTACAACTTGCGTTGATGGTGGGGCAGAATCTGGCATTGTCATTTGTACCGATTTCATGTCTATTGGATAAGTGGTCTGTGGTGCAAGGTGTAAATTCTTGAATTATAAGTATAAGCATCTAAATAGACAGAGACTATCACAAATGGACGTCGATTTTTTTAAATCGCATAACGCGTATAACCGCGTTCACAAGCTAGGCTTTTAGGATAATGAATTAGAAATGGACAACAATATCATTTCAATACGTGATGAGTAGGAATAAGGTTAGGTAGGTAGGTGTAATTATTACTAATATATATAGCTCGACTACCACTGACTGACTCACTCACTCACTCACTCACTGATTGACCGTCCCGTTTAGTCTGAAGGAGTTCCCGGAGGTGAAAGTGATGTAGGGGGGAGTTGTATAGTTTAGTGATTGGACCAGAGGAAAACTATAGGGAAGTGAAAAAAACAAAATGGCGGCAGGTCACGTGATGCCATCTCCGCCATTTTCCAACCGATTTCGTTCAAATTTGGAACACGCGTCACATGGTCGACCTACTTTGTGATGAAATTGCAAAACAAAAGAAAAACAAAATGGCGGCGGAAATATAGCCGATTGAAAATTTGGACATTTCAGACCAAACTTTGACGAATTAGCTGGCCTAGCACGAGCGCATGAGGAATATCCAACCAATTCCACTTCGTAGCACATATGATGCAGTATACCAGAAAATTGTCATTTTTGGGAAAAACAAAATGGCGGACGAGCAGTAAACCATAATATTTTTTACATATATTTTCCTATACGAAACGAAAGGATTACTGGCGTGCGGTAAATATCTATCAGTAACTATAGCGAGGCCGAAGGCCGAGCACCCTCCCGCGAGGCCGAAGGCCGAGCTCCGCGTAGGGCGAAGCCCGAAGCGATAGAACACCGCGAGGCCGTAGGCCGAGCTCCGCGTAGGGCGAAGCCCGAAGCGTCCCCTTGCCAAGCAGAAACAACTCCCCACCCTCCAAGTAACTTTTGCGAGGCCGAAGGCCGAGCCGTGCTGCGAGGCCATAGGCCGAGCTCCGCGTAGGGCGAAGCCCGAAGCGTCCCCTTGCCAAGCAGAAAAAAACTACCTACCTTCCAAGTAACTTTTGCGAGGCCGAAGGCCGAGCTCCGCGTAGGGCGAAGCCCGAAGCGATAGAACACCGCGAGGCCGTAGGCCGAGCTCCGCGTAGGGCGAAGCCCGAAGCGTCCCCTTGCCAAGCAGAAACAACTCCCCACCTTCCAAGTAACTTTTGCGAGGCCGAAGGCCGAGCCGGCCTGCGAGGCCATAGGCCGAGCTCCGCGTAGGGCGAAGCCCGAAGCGTCCCCTTGCCAAGCAGAAACAACTCCCCACCTTCCAAGTAATTTTTGCGAGGCCGGAGCCGAGCCGGCCTGCGAGGCCATAGGCCGAGCTCCGCGTAGGGCGAAGCCCGAAGCGTCCCCTTGCCAAGCAGAAAAAAACTACCTACCTTCCAAGTAATTTTTGCGAGGCCGAAGGCCGAGCCGGGCTGCGAGGCCATAGGCCGAGCTCCGCGTAGGGCGAAGCCCGGAGCGTCCCCACGCTACTACTACGATAATGTTTATTTAGTTGCGGCGCCTACAACACGAAAACAAAGCAGTCTCGCGGGCCGCGCGCGGCCCGCGCACCATGCAACACCTAGTAACAATATTATATGTGGATGCAAGCTGCATAAATGTATGACGTCAGCTGCAGATATATTTAAACAGTTGCTAATACAACCAACCAACAATAAGTGTACCCTGAGCAAGTAGCAACACCGCATACAAAACTATCACATAACTAATGCATTGTAATAAAAACATTAATTAACTAATGAAATGCATGACAAATGATCTGCACCTACCAAGGCAACAGAGAACAGAAGACCCTTTGATATAACAAGGTCTCTCGATAACCTTCGTGTCACAGCACGAGGGTCCGCAGGGAGTTAGCGGGGAAGGGAAGCGTGGGATGAAAGGGGGGTGACTAGACGCATTAATTCGACCAAGTAATGTATACGGGAGACAAGGTCGTCGGAACTAATAGAGTCTGTTAGGCGGTAATTACAAGTTCCGTTTTGGCACTCGGGAAAGCGATGAAAAAACTAATTAGTGTTTTTGCTAGGTTTTTCTAAAGATTAGCTATGTACTTACTTAAAACGATAGTACAAGTTAAGCAACTTTGGGCTAGCCGTGCCTAGAAAACCACGTTAAGGCCTCGTATGCGCGTATTTTCAGTTTTTCGATGAAGGCTACGTCACTAACTACTAAAATTAGACGTCTGAAAAAAATATATAGCAATCTTGGGGTGTCTATTTAGGGACTGATGAATATCGATACACGATTGGACAAACTTCGCTCGATAGAAAAAAATCGCAAATATACCCCTTCCATGTCATTTAAAATTAATATTATGTCTAAACCGAAATGGTTATTCATTCGAAATATATATCAAAATGTAGGGTATTATAATTACGAGAGCTTGTTTTAAAAAAATCTGATTTTTATTGGCGTATTTTAATTTCCCTGCCAAAATTCAATGCAACAATGAAACCTGCATGTCGTAGAAGAAAAAAATTGTAATGCATGTGGAATCCGCCAATCCGCTCAGGGCCCGCGTGGTGGATCATTGCCCCAGCTCCCTCCATGTAAGGGAAGGTCTGTGCCCGAGGAGTGGGGCAATATAAATAGACATGATAATGATGTTATCTAAATCTAGATACTGGAGTTTCGTTTTTTTTATCGTCTTATTGAGAATATTAATGTTAAAAACATCATAGACCCTATACTTGTCAATCAGCTTTATAAACACTTTCAGTTTCAGGCAATTTCCAAAGCTGCATAAAGGACATGTCTAAAGCTTCTTATTGTGTACGGCGCTAATTATATCGCTCAAAGGGCAAGGTCACCGACCCCCTCTGCAATCCCCTGACGCGTACGTCACCGAGCAGGCACCGAATGGAACCATTGTTGTACACTGGGGGCAAAGTTCTGCGTCACACTTTCCTTGTCATAGACTTAAAAACACTATATGGGAATGGAGATCACCCTTCTGACAAAACTCTAACCAACGAGGAGCTTATAGCATTACAACCAAGCCTGCAGATTGCGACGAAGCGGACTCTTTAGGAAGAGAGAGAAAATAAACCTAAGGCTGTTGATAGATGACTGATACCTATTATGATATTGTAAGTTATTCTGTATCGGCTACTAAGTCGAATCCTAAACCTAAACGCAGCTGTCACCGTCGTTCATATGCTACATCGCCGGCGACTAATATTATAGCGTACGCAATATGGAATCGTGCAAATTCAAATTCTGGCCCAATATTGCTGCTAATAAATTTTATGTCCAAATGTGAATCGTAATCTATTTTGCGAAAAAGGTAGTTTGCGCAAAATAGAACAAAAATAAAAATTTCATTGAATACTTCAAGACTCCAAGAGCTGAAAACATACTGGATATTGGTCAGCAAAAAGCTGCACTAGTCTGAAACGCGAGGCGAAAATCCGCGAATCAAAACCAGGCATAGACACTTGAAAATCAATAAAATCTAATTTGAGGCACATAAAACCGTATCGAGAATCGCACAAAGACGGTTGAACAGTCATAAACATAATATACCCGCAGTTAGACCATAAATTATAGACAACACAATGTGTCAAAGAAAGTGAAGAGTCATCATAGTTATAATTACAGCCATAATACTTGCAGTAAATGAGTCAAAAATACTGTTTTAGGTTATCTTTAGTCATTCAACTATCATTGAATCATTGACAAAAATAGGAAGAATCAGAAGGTATGTAGACAATGCATTTTAAGAAACAGGGATTGATGAATCTCCCAAAAGATTTCTTTCATTGCATTGAAAACAGCAGCCACCGTACGAGGCTTTAACCGACACGACAATGAATATGAGATTGGATTGGTCTCACCGAATTGCAGCTCAGCTCTCGTCTCAAAGCTAAACACTTGAACCACCGCACAGCCACACTGCCGACCCCAATATTCTCTGGGTTACATCAATGAGCACCACATTTTTATCAATTTCCAACAACCACCGGCTGTTCAACAAGATCTTCGACTTATTGTTTTAAGGTAAGGCAAATGCGCATACAGGTCATAAAGCCTTATAGCGTTTTAATCTTTTCTTATACCAATTCCATTAGATTTTAGGATTCTTAACAGCATTGTCCCATAATGCACTTCAATATACCTATCCTAACATGCAACAAAGTTGATGAATACTTTCTTATCTAAGGCAATAAAAGATTGACTACGATTAAGTGTTCTACATTTACAAAGACTTCATGGCCAAGATTCATGAAGGCTGGTAGCTATAATATTGACGAAACAAAGATATTTTTAGACTAAACCTGTGTTTGACTTCGATTTCACTTAACTCCTAAAGTCGGTGTTGGAGCCAGTAAATGCCTATTGAATCAATAGGTTTTACGGTTCTCAAAATTATCAAATGATATCATGACGTGTGTAACAAGGACAGTGTCATCGAGCTGGTCTCTGTTCAACACGCCATCTCATGGTATTTCATCGTTTTTAGAACGATAATACGGAGGCTGGTCTTAAAGATCCCAAGGTAATATGTTTCAGGAATCACCGACGCCAGTAAGTCGTTTTATTTCCTAGCGAAATGCTAACAATCAAAGTACGGTGGAACACAGAGAAAGGTGTACAGGAGAGTTTTTATGGTTGAGATTTTCTCAAAAGCAACTTGACCTATTGCAAAAATTATTTCACTGTTTGATGGATAAAAGTTAAAAATATGTAACTGTAAAAGAATTATTAAAAAGAGAAAGTATACAAGGGGCCTCCCTGTATACTTTTCTCTGTCTTCGACTGTACAACAACGCACGATAAGCATCTTGAAAGACAAATAGTCAATGACAATGAAATGTTTGTGGCAAATATTGACATGGCACACACTCGACATACTATTCACCAGATGAATAAAGGGGAACATTCTTGTTGCGACTGTCGTCAGACTTATGAAGTTTTCATCGGACCTACGACAGAGCTTTGGTCGTACGGACTAGTAGTAGTACTAGTAGTAGTAGTAGCAGTAGTACTACTACTAGTAGTAGTCAATCCTCGACCAATCAATTCACAATCGAACCCTTCGCATAAGTCCTTGCGTTGAGACTGTCTACAACACTCGTTACGCGAATGCCCTGGTTAGACGTGGCATATCGCTATAGTAGACGCATCATCTGAGCCGGGAGCCCATAAATCATTGTATCTGATCTGACGATCTCGCGTGCACTTAGGCGACGTCTACACATCAATATTTATCATGATTATTCGTGATCCGGATCGCGATATTGCCTTTTTAAGGCCATCCGATAGGTGCATTCAGAATCAACAGCCAAAATCAGCGGGTTCAGCCCAATATTGTGCCAAATTCAGAGTTATTTGAGACACGGAATCCTAGTTCAGGTAACATTAATAATGGTGGAATTAGAATCTCAAAAAAACGCTGAAATTGCCACGATATTGGCATAAAAACGTTTATTTTTTTTGCTGATAATTCTGAATGCACCCTGCGGATCGCGATAAATATTGATGTGTCGCCGCCGCCGTAAGTTTTCCCGTCGAGAAAAACGAGGATAACTCATTGGTACATGGCTGCCCTGGGAATCGACCTGGGACCTCCGTATCGCAAGTCCATTGACCCAACCACTGCGCCGCCGAGCTCTACTCCAGTATAATCAAACTGTGTCTATCGAGCAAACAGCCGCCGCCGGTCGCCATGGTCACGGGTTACGAGCCACTGGCGCACCACGAAAGTGGAACGAAACGCCCAAATAAAACGAGCAAAAACAACCGTTATCGGAAATGTGCAGCGAGCCAATCACTGACGCGTCTATGAACACAGAATATTTGTTAAAAATATATAGGTAAAATATCTTGAGATCTTGATCATGTTGCCATTGCCACCAGATTTAATTTTAAGCACTCTCTCTCTCTGACTTATATTTGTTGTCAAAGTTATTCAGGCCGGCCGTAGTCTTTTGACGTGGCCTAAAGATTGCTGTCAAGCGACAACAGCCTTAACCAACTGCTTAACTTGCTTTCCGAGGCACGAAGGGGCTCAGATGAAAGTGTCACTAGCGGTCAACCATCCAGGTCCTGACCTCGCCCAACGTTGCTTAACTTGTACGATCGTTTTCAACGTGTACTCGCAACTGGCATACGAGCCCCTTAAAAGCCTTTTTAATGCCATGCCCGGCGAACAAATTATATGATCAATTCTAGCCGTGGCCTGTGGTGGCTCATTTGGTAAGAGTCACGGACGACAAGGTAGCAGGTTCAAGTCCTGTCCACGGCTAGAAAAATACGTTTCCGCCAATTTCTAGATTTCCCCTACAGTGGGAGACTACAGAGCAGCACAAAGGGTTTGCCAAGCACATGTAGGTAGCCTGTAAAACGCCCGCTGGGAAGAGCCCCGAGTAAGTACCGCGCGCAACTCCCTCGGTCTTTAAAGACCATGTCGTCGAAAGGCCACGACTCAAGAACTGTTATAAATAAATTTCTAGATTTCGGAACACTTGTATATCACTTTCATGTCACACAGCATCGGAAAACACGTTAAGCAGTCGGTCCCGGTTGTTCGGCATCAGTCGTTAGACCGTGCCAGAACAGAACTACCGGACTCAATAACTGACAATAGGTTTAGTTACTAAACCACGCGAGAAGAAGAAGATGTCATACAATTATAATTATAACTTTCCCCATTGTCACTCTCCCGTTATTAATCCTTTCCCGTCCGGTTTTCCATATTCCTTAAACTACTGGTTAATGGGAGTTGACTTATTTACCACTTGGATCCAAGTAAGTGGACCATCGCTATCCATAATATCCGATTGCATAATACTTTGATTGTATTGGATTAAGATATTGAAACTCATCAAAACTTGGCAATTAAATCTGTAATAGACATAATGTAGAAATTGCACAAGAAACAAATATAGACATCGAAGAGAATATTCTATTCAAAGAAATACAATAAGAGTCAATAATACAAACAACTCATTCAAACATCCGCATATCAATGGCATTTGGCAATCCAATAACGATGCTGTTATTATCTAGGTACTGTCAAAGAACCGTCATCTCAGCGATGAGACGAAAAAACAAAACCGGTACATCGACCCTCAACAACTTTCAAACGTTAAAACTAGAGCATTAAAAATAGACATGATATTAAAATGCAAATATATGTAAGGAAAAGTACTCGATGACAAAATAAACGATGATTGATGTTGACAAACTGATGGAACAGGTGATATGATAGCAAACGAAATCATCTAGAATTCTAGAGACAACTTTCAATTCGGATGACTGATGTTTTGCTGCAATTAATTTACCAAGAAATGACGCTAATTAGAGCAATTGCAAAATCATTTCACTTTCTATTTCATACAACGTGAACGTATTGAAAGACATTGTAGGAAATATCGTTCTTAATTAGCTTAGCCGCGCTCTATGGAGAGAGTCTATACTCTATAGTATATTTTGTATGGAGGCAGGTCTCCGCCCTTGTCACTTTCTCTCACATACATCAGAAAGAAGCATCTGTATTTTATATATTCGACTTCTACCGACAATTCATCCATTGGAAACCATGTACGTGCAGAGACGCGATAAATTGTCTTGCAAGAGCGGAGGCGGTATAAATATGGCTATCTCTATCGGCGCAACGATTCCTTGCTTTATGGGTGAAACAGTCTTTACCAGGGTTCAATCATTGATCCCATTCTCTTGAACATCGTTTGATATTCAAGAATATAGCTGAGTCAACATCATACAAATAGGAGGGAATAGCTTTAGTACCATAACTAATAACCAAATCCAAATATCAACTGAAGCTTATACATGGCCATGTGCCAAACTGTTTACCTATGACACCAGCGTCACCAGAACTGCCTAGTGATTTGTACACCATGATTCTCATAGGTCTGGTTAGATTGGTAGTGATGGCAGTCAGGATTTTATTCGGTCGTGTCATTGACCCGTTAACGCATCGCTTTGAGCTAATTATAATTTTGTTGCGTTTCCTTGGGTGTTTCGCCTACAATCGAAAGCACATCAAGAACTTTACGCGGTGGTAATACGGCCTATTTTGTTGTTGTGGGATGATGTGCTGTCGGTAGTATTGAAATTAGTGGCTTAGAAAACATAAACATCATATGAAACTCGTGGTTTTCAAAGTATTTTATGAGATACTCTTAGTTATAAGATATTTGCCAACGGTATAATAAGTTAGGAACAGGTTTGGATTGAACATAGAAATGAAAATATGAGTTGTTTTCCGTCGAACATGGCGAGGCACGGCAACGTAGCAGGACGGTACTTTTATTGCGATTTGTGGCGATGATGGAAACCTACTCGCACATAGATTATTCTCGTGCGTTGTAAAATAGAATCGGCTACATGCTAATGGACCCAAGAATATTAAAACTCAATCAATGTGATACCAAATTATTCAGAGCAGAAGTCTGAGCCTTAGGTGAACACTTAATGCCACCTGAGGATTTCCAAAAATCTCTCTCGCCCAATTGCAACATACAATTGACTTTGGCCTTGACGGAACCAAATAATAATTAGGGCAACTCTGAAATATCAAAATAAAAATTATTGGGCAAGGCACTCATGGTACAGCTATGCGTAAAACTCCTTTTGATACCATTGACAAAACCATATGTACCACAATCGCATACGATGCTCCATTTGAGGTACGTCGAAAAGAGAGACTTGGATCCAACCAAGGCATCCAAATGGACGAAGCGAAAATGTACACAGAGGTTCTTATTAAGAACAACTGGATATATTGTTAAATATATTTCACTAGTAGATAGCCTGCAGACTATGTAGGTAACAGAAAAGATTTATTTAAAATTATTATTATTATTTAATTATGGACAGCATGGTTACTCTCACCTCTTATAGCGATCCAGTTTAGGTTCCCAAAAAAACCGTCATTCAAACAAAACCGAATCGCTATTTCTATGAATGACGTTTGACGTCATTATAATATTAACCATAGGTACAATTAGCTCATCCATCTCACTCACAGCTAGTAATCGCACCCAATAATTAGCGCCGGGAAAAGTGGAAAGGAGATCGACAAGCGGCGCACACGCGTTCCCACGGTCAAGTTTACCAGAGAAGCGGCACCAGTAAGCCATTATACGCAAAGTACAGATCTGGTGCAATCATTCATCGCTGTGCATCAAAGCTAGGCAAAAAAGCTTTTCCTTGCAAAGTGGTGTAAAAGTAAATTTTTAATTTTTTGTTGTCGTGTAAAAATTTACACCACGTGCTTACTTGCAATAAAGATATTAGACTTTGACTTGTAGATTATTTAGAATAGAAAAAAAAAATAAGTTTGCTAAAACACCAACTAAAAGTTTACGAAAATCAAATAAACAGTTAAAATTATACGTTGAGGGGTGGCAAAAGGTGGCAGACCATCGCAAACATGTATCAGTCCACCCGAATCCTAAAAAACAATGTAGGTACGTGTGGAAAGTAAGCTCTGTAACTTTTTTAAATATTCAAAAAATCTGAATATTGAAAACTTTGCCATAGGCCTTTTAAAACCTACTTTGAAGTACCAATACTGCAGTGTGTTATGGTTATATAAATGTGTACCTAGTCTAGTATCTACCTATATTCCACTGGCAATATATAATAATTAGAACTGTACTACTCCATCGACAATAGATATTCCAGCTTTCTCCAGCGCCCAACTAAAATCTCCATAACGGCCAACTTCTGCAACCAGAAGTCAATTTGTGCCGTATTCGGGGTTAGTTACAGTTACGCCTAGTTCAGAAATGAAAGCCGATATAACTTTACCGCCATTTCACGAGCCCGACCTTATGCAGCTTTTGCAAAGACTGCGCAATCTTTCTCCTTTGTCAGTGGTTCTCAATTACTTTTTCCTATTACCTTTCAAAAAAGATATCAAAGCCCCTATTGCAGGAATGATTGATAATCAGTTTATTTAACATTTATTATACTGTCATTTGAACTGTATTTTCTCGACAACACGGACATAGTGAGAAGCCTGAAAAGAACCAAACCTTTTGAGTTAGTGTAGTGAACACAATTCGTAGTGATAGTGCGCGAATGTAAGACACGGGAACAAAGTGATCGCCCTTAATGGACTTTAAGTAATGTCGTTGGACTAACTCTTAGATATAAGTGACAATTTATAGAAATTTAGGTCAAAATCAAATTACTTATTAGTCTTATTGTATTTAGGCTAGATCGTAATGTGAATAAAATGTCATACTATGGCACTTTATTTAATAATAATAATAAAAATTAGAACTGCATTTTGATGGCAATAAATCGTCGCCTCAGTGCCTGTTTGTCCTATCCTATAGACCAAATTTTTCGAAAATTTATTAGTGTGTGTGCTTGCCGCGTAACCCTTGCTGTAACTTCGCGTATCTCTGGGGGTACGTACTAATTTGGAAACCTGCTCTATGGGAGATCGGGGCGTGAGTTTATGTATAACGACGGTAGTGTATGAAATCTGATCTAAACTCTTGAAAGCCCACCTCATTAGCGTCTCCGCGCGTGCTCAAAGTAAAAGTCTTGCGCCGGTAATGAGCCACTTGCTCGCAGTTTCGCAAACGGCCGTGGCCCACATTAAAATACAATTGCTATGTGTTTTATTCGTCGTTATTTATAGGCTCCCGTTCCGGTGTGCGATCGGTAGAAGATCGTCAATTCAATTCATACCCGACTAACACCCCTGGTTTTTTTCCTCTAACATTCCATCCTTGTATCTAATGAGATCGTCTCTTCACCTTCGCCGAGATCTGTCTCGACGCCCAGCGACTGTCCAATGGTACGGTGGAACACAGAGAAAGGTGTACAGGAGAGTTTTTAAGGTTGAGATTTTCTCAAAAACTACTTGACCTATTGCAAAAATTATTTCACTGTTTGATAGATAAAAGTTAAAACTATGTAACTGTAAAAGAATTATTAAATTCGGTCCAGTAGTTTTTGAGAAAATCTCAACCTTATTGAGGCCCCCTGTATACTTATCTCTGTCTTCGACTGTACCCATTCTGTGACAGACCGGACCCATCGGTTATCATCAGCTCCACTTCAATGTCTGCTTTGCGGGCCACGTCTGCTACGCCAGTCATTGATCGCACGGTTGTGTTCCTGACACGATCCGTTCTCTTCATGCCCAATATGCTGCGTTCCATTGCGCGTGGGCAGACCTTGAGTTTGGACGTCTGATTCTTTGTCAATGACCATGTCTGATTGCTTATTTAATAACAGCAAGGTGCTGTCGGACAGACTGTCGGAACTTACAGAAGTTTTCTTGCAGGTGGGCGTTTTAGACAAGTATAGGTTTATCAGCTATCATTTGAATAGAAGATACTTATATTGCCACTTGGTAGGATATACTCGTACCCCATAGACCTGTAAGCTAGACGTTTTCTTGCAGGTGGGCGTTTTTAGACAAGTACCTATAGGTTTATCAGTTATCATTTGAATAGAATATACTTATATTGCCACTTGGTAGGATATACTCGTACCCCATAGACCTGTAACCTAGAGACATTAACATGGACGCATCTCTTTAATACGGCATCCATGTCCCCCGCTTCGTCTATCTATTGCGCTCATCGTTTTATAGAATTTTTCGCTTGCAAATGTACCGATTTCATGTCTATTGGGTAAGGGGTCTGTGTGGTACCCCTTCGCATTTAATTATCCGTTCAATTTATACCCAGTGCGTTAATCGTAAACCTCTTTCGGATACTAAGATTAACACCCCAATATAAACTGGAGTTAACCGTAAAAGGTCATTAGCCTTACCTGGCGGTTTAAAAGACTTCCATAAAGTGTTTCATAACAGTTCAATCTGTAGTTTAATTACGCAATGTAATTACTACGATTCTCGCTCGCCTTGAGTATGCTAAAGGGATATTTACCATTACCACGAGCTGCTATGTCAATTCGATCGCTAGCGAGAATGTAAAAACTAGCTATTACTACAATGTTGGTGATTGATGCGATTTTAGTTCGATTACTAGCCGCTAAGGGTACCTATACCGCAGCCCAAATCAAGTGTCTTATTTTGTAAAGAAATATGTTAGTCTAATTACCTGTTGTGATGTTATACCTTACTACATACCTAATTAATTATGTTATACTTATTATGTCGTTAATCCACGTACTGGCAGAGGTAATGAGAACGAATATCATTTTTGATAACCATTTTTGACCTAGAATTCTTTTTTAATTTAATTTAAAACCCATATCAGAATCTCTACATATTTGTGATTTTTTTATTTGATGTGAATACCGGGATGTATTCTACCAAAGCGATGTATGTATGTATACTCGGCAAGGCTGCGCATGAGTCAGCGATCCGGTCTCAACCGGCTAGACAAGCGCCCTGCGCCCGCGCACGCCAAATGCAGCGCTCGCGATCAACGATTACATTATGCCACGCGGCTTGTACCTATAGCCGCGGTTAGTAGGTGACACGATAAACAGGGAAAACCAGTGATAACATCGATATAAATTCGCACAGACATTTATGGATCCCTTGACTAGATATTATATTAGTATTAGAATGTCTAGTTAATTAAATTTTTATTGACTAAACTAACTGACTTATGATCTGAAATTACCTAGTTTTTTATATTATAATTATCTTCGAACCTAAACATATTATTAATGGTTAAAGTTGGACCTTATCATTTATTGACAAAATGACCTTAGTAATGGAGTTTGTATGGAATTATGCTCAAGATTCATATACAGTTTTGAGCGCTAGCTAAGCTAGACCTCACTCTCATGACGGGACAGGTTTGTTTTCAATCTTCACGGAAATAAGTAACTTTGAACTCTCTACTCTATCGCCGAAACGATGGTCGATGGAGTAAGTACGTTCTAATATGGAGACCCCGGACGGGTAGAAGAAGCGTGAAGACCACCGGCTAGATGGTCCGACGACATCAAGATGGTTGCTGGCTCGGTGTGGACCAGACAACCTTGGGATCGGGCCACATGGAGGATTCATGGAGAGGCATATGCCAAGGAGTGGGCTGCGGTATGCTGAGGAAGAAGAAGAGAAGAAGTCACTTTCTATACAAAATACAGAGAAAAGTAGGTATACCAGTTTACAGGCAACCAGTTGACGAAGCGACTTATATCATCCGCGATGTCAGCACGTTAACAATAGCCAGTTTAGATTTAAATTACCGCGATGGGAGAATACTTTCACCGTTACGTTGCAATTTGAATTACCATGCTTTATGAAACGAATGCGATTTCTGTAATTTTAATATTTTTACGGACATTAAAAACCAACAACTTAAATACAACATTACAGTTTGAAGCCCGTATTAATAAATCATTCTCAGCTCAAAAGTCAATCTTGAGAACGACCTTAATAAACGTAACTTAGGTACGCGTTTAGGAATCTGGTATCACGCGAGTAATGCCGCGCCGTATTAATAAAAACAAAACTCAGTTCTCAACATAACTGTCAAACTCACACTTGAGAACGTATTTGCTGATTGCAGGCGAACCGCAACTTGAGAAAGACATCACGTGATACGCCCTCAATATCGGTTCATTAATAAATGACATACTTGAGATGGTGATCACGTCTTGAGAGTTTATCAGCTGAATTCGATCTTGAGGGTTTGAGCTCAGACTATTAATCATCAAACTCTAAAACCACTCGTCGACTCAGTCACATCAGGTTACCTACTGAATTTAGAGTTACCTTCGGGCGTATAATTTTTGTATTTATCTATGAACTACTATTTTGGAATTGGATGTGCTCAAACTGCAATATTTGCCCTGAAAAAGGTGGTAATCCTATAAATTTCAAGCTAGAAATCGACATATGGATCGTCTAAAAGGATCGTAATGAAAATGATCAATTATGAGGACACAAATTCGAGGTATTATAAACAATATTAACAGACTAAAGCCATTTATTGCCTGACGTCACATCGAGATAAGAATAGAAAGCGGACAGAAGTCGATGGTTTCAATCGATTGTCTGCACTGATAGTACGGACAACAGCAGAGCAATATTAACATTTGCAATACGATTTCAACTCTTACGACGCAGATAATAAGAACGGTGATCTGCTTTGATGTGTACCGTTGTGACTTCCAACTCGAATGTCGGGGACTCCTGAATTATTCAAATAATAGCCTGACAATATCGTGCACGACGTAACATACCCGTAACCTCGCTGATAGCGCTTCCCAGTATTTAGTTTCCCTATTCCTAATAGCCATTAATGTAACTTAAAAGTTAATTTGTTTAAGCAACAGTCCCATGTGAAACTAGACCGAACCAGATGGAGGGATGACCTTGGCAAGAAGGCTGGCAGGGACTGGATGCAGAGGGCCGAGAGTAGGGTTGAGTGGCGTACTTTGGGAGAGGTCTACGTCCAGCAATGGACTGATACGGGCTGATGATGATATTGATATGACATTTGACAACGTTTACAGTTTCTGAGAATGTTGGTTAGAGTTTCTTGTTTACTCCGCTGGCTTAGTGACCCAAACTGGATCTTGGCCTCCGACATCAAAGGTCGCCAGTCAGGCGAGTTACGTTTATTATTATTACAATTAACCTTATCGTCATTTATCCGATTCCATCACGGGTAGTGCCACGGGATATAAATTCCGTAGGTCATAGGGCATATGACACTGCACTGGTGTCCAAGTTGTGTCACGGGAAATGCTACTTGACCATGGCACTTCCAGTGGTGTCGACGGGAACAAAAAATATCCCATGGCACCACTGGTTGGGACAAGCACTCCAACTTGGGAGTCTCCAAGCAAGTTGTGTCACACGGGCAATTCATCAACTGTTGATTAGGTTAGGGCAGGAATTATTTAAAACAAACGTATCTGATATCCGTTTTTATTTCAACCCTGGACAAGACAATTCAAACAGCTTAAATAAGACAAAGCAGACCAAATACAGTAAACCTGTCTCAACAAATATGTAAGAACACCTTTATCGATTGTGCATTACGCAATGGACCATTTTCGTTCGAAGTCAATCGAACGATTTGCCCAAAACGCTGAAGCAAATCGAGCGTTAATAACTTCGATACGTGTCGAAAGTTCTGCCTTTAGGCAGACGCTGTAGGTGGAATTAGCCAATGAAATTCACAGCATGAGATCCTTAAAGTCACGTAAAAGTTTCGTGAACAACCCCATAACAGTAAGGGGATTGTAGTCCAGTTGCCTAGCTAGACAATTCAAATGTTGATTGGGTAAGATTGAGGGGAAGTGGCGGGTTGGCAGAAGGAAGAAGTCGTGGCTCCGCAATATAAGGGAGTGGACAGCGATAGCTAGCGGCGAAGAGCTTTCCGACTGGCTCTAGACAGAGGGAGATATGCGGAGCTGACGGTCAGCATTTTGTCGTGTAGAGGCAATGCAAGAAGACGTCCATTTGCTAGTACACATTGAAAACGATCGTACAAATTAAGCACCGTTGGGAGATGTCAGTACATGGATGGATGACCGTTAGTGACGCTTTCATCTGAGCCCCTCCATGCCTCGGAAAGCATGTTAAGCAGATGGTCCCGATTGCTGACGCGAGAAGTCAGGCCATGTCACTACGGGCGGCATGAATAATTAGTAATTTGACGTTGGTAAAAGCCATATCATAGACATTATGGTACCAGTAATGGTCAGTTGGTCACATCACATGCCTCTGTTGTTCAAAATGACCGGCGCAATTCATCTTGAAATACCAAGATAAAATCTTGCATTATCGTATTTCAGTGGAACAATTACATTAGGAATGCTTTCTTGACATTCCTCTACAATCCGACATCGATCTTTGATAAAACAAATATTTGCCACAGTCGAATTCAATTAATGCTTGTGATTGCATTGTTCGGAAATTATATTATGTACTTGCATACAATCGAAAGCACACCAAGATAACTCCTTAGATGTTTATTGCTAGTTAACTGTGAACACCGAATTGCAAAATTGTATCATGATGTCACAGTAAAATACAGCATTGCTTAAAAGAAATTAAGCATTCTTACCACTTGCCTTCAATCATTAATATCTCGGATATTAATTGAAATCGAATTTCTTTCGAATTATCTTAGGTGATTACCACCGAATTGAGAAAATGCATGGTCAATCGGCGGAGACCTGTCCCCATATAAAATATACTTTAGGTTTCCCTCATATTTCTCGTTTCATGGTTTTATGAAAAAAGTAACTCCAATGTCCAATTCAGTTCATTTATTTGGAAGAAAAATCAGCTGGCTCCAAAAGCTACGTCGTAAGAATGTATCAGAAGCCCGGTCCATCGAGGAGGCCGTATAGCCGATGACATCAGTAGACGGAACCACTCGGCCGCCCACGCGCCGCCTACGGACGCAAGCCTTGCCAAACCTTCGGCGACGTACTGAGTATCGCTGTGAGGAATTAGCGATTGATGGAAACTATTATACCGTGCCTGTTCATTATTGTGAAAATAAAGCGATCCGATCTAATGATGTGAAAATAACTATGCAATAAACACAGAAATGCCTAAAATGTTAGTAGTTTTTGTTTACAAAATAAGACACTTGATTTGGGCTTCGACATACATATGGGACTTTTGGAAATGGCCGGTATGTGACAGTTGCTATATTAATTGACAAGTTTAATTTTAATTGCAGACAAAATCCCAAATATACCTATAAAAGGTTTATTTGTATTGCCTTTGTAAATACGACGTCTCTTCTATTATCTCATATCTAAATAAATTAATTTGAAACCGTGCTCAATAGGCCCGTGGTAAATTATTTTTTTTAGTCTAGTAAGTATTCTATTCTACGAGTAAACGTAGCGTGGGACGCCCGCCCCCAGGCCAGATGTATGGATGACCTTCGTAAGGTGGTTGGCAGACTGAAGAGCAAATTCAGCTGATACACTCCCAAGACGTGATCACCATCTCAAGTATATCACTTTTAATAAACCAATCTTGAGGGCGTATCACGTGATCTCAAGTCGCGGTTCGCCTGCAATCAGTGTTAAATACGTTCTCAAGTGTGAGTTTGACAGTTATCTTTAGACCTGAGTTTTGTTTATTAATACAGCGTTACTCATAAGATACCAGATTCCTAAACGCGCACCTAAGTTACGTTTATTAATAGGGATGCCATCTTGAGGTCGTTCTCAAGATTGACTTTTGAGCTGAGAGTGATTTATTAATACGGACCTGATAGTCGGGTTGAGTGGCGTGCTTTGGGAGAGGCCTACGTCCAGCAGTGGACTGATACGGGCTGATGATGATGATAACCCTTCGGCCGTCTACGAAACCGGAGTTTCGAAACTGGCTTCGATCGAGGCTTTTGTAGTACTTGTACGTAACTGGCTTCGATCAAGTATTTTTTTTTACTTGTACGTAATTAGTTTCGATCAAGTAATTGTCACATTTTCTTTGGCCGCCTACGAAACCGTAGTTGGAAAGTATTTACAAACTTAGCACTTAGCAGAGTTTGGTTTGAGGTTCTATGGAACTCCATAAATCGTAAGGAAACTTCCTTACGATCAATTTTTTATTTTTAGATATCATGTTCCGACCTATATCCCAATTACATATTTAATGTATATGTATATTTAAAGTATCCCATTCTGGAAAGATGTCCGCCACAGAGAAGATCCTACTACGATCTAGATGCCCCGGTTCAGTGACACCAGTGCAGTCGTTATTCCAATTGGCCGAAGCCGTTTGCGCGGCCAATTATCGCATTTGTCAACTTCGCCTTGTCGTTTAGTACCGTTGAGTCACTGTTGTTAACAAGACTTACTAGTATTGACGATTCCACTGTAAAATGGAGCCACAGACCACTTACCCCATAGACAGTGGCGTAACTACACTGTCGGGGGCCCGTGGCAAATTAATGGAATGGGGCCCTTCCTCATTAAAAAAAACAATGTTCTAAAAATATCAATAAATTCTAAAGTCTTTTCTAATAAATTGGCGTCATTTAAATTTAACAAATGACATTGCCACATTTTAATGGAGCTTTGCCCCACCTACAAAACTACGTGACCATTTAAGCTGTAGGTACCTATCATTTTGTTGGGGACTTATTACAGGTTTCATACTGCATAATCATAATTAGTATCATTTTCTACTACTCCCGCAACTCCTATAGAAGAATAACAAAAACAATTAATAATTCGCTTCGATTTCTTACTATTTTCTGAATTCTTAATTAAGCTGTTTTTTTTCGACTCGCAACTTGTACATAACTTTAATTTAAACCGATAATTTTAATAAAAAACGGAGATACTTTTACATTATTCGTTATCTTGTACAACTTGCGGTTGATGGTGGGGCAGAATCTGGCATTGTCATTTGCAGGTTGCAAGATACTGAAATTGGGAACAATTACATTCATTCCATGGAAACGCGATTTCTAAAACTGAGCGAAGTTTTCTTATTTCATTTCATTTATTTGCCTTCAATTGCAGGTTATTATACAGAGATTTTATACATATATTTAATAAAGTGCCGATACAATTTTACCCAATCTTGGGTGTAGCAAAATAAAACTTACTTAACAAAATGAATTATGCTTCTGAATGTGTTCAAATCGCGATACATTTTTAGTTAGCTTACTAACTAAATTTTGAAATAATACAATTTTAGGTTCCTTCTTCTGTTCATGGCCCTCTGGGGGCCCTCTCAGGCCCGGGGCCCGTGGCATTTTGCCCGTCATGCCACCCTATTGTTACGCCACTGCCCATAGACCTGTAACAGGGCGCCCGTGTATGCCCGCACATGAGCGCAACATTGCTTCGCGACACGTGACACCTTTTTATTTTTATTACTTGGGGAAATGCTTTTCGCATCTCACCGCGCCAATGAGGAGGGGCGCGCGGTGAGTATGTGGGACTCCCGCCAGAATACGATCCTATACCCACTAAAACCCCGAGGTGTTCAACGCATCGCGTTTGGAACGAGGTTGTGGGAACGCAGCGCCAAATACCTCAACCTCGTCCACGGCCGCCCTCGTGGGCCCTTCTCGGGGGTCTACCCCTATACCTCCGCTTAAGGCACCTCGGAACACACATGGACGCATCTCTTTAATACGGCAACCCTGTCTCCCGCTACGTCTCTATGCGCTCATCGTTGCTAAAAAATTTAGCTTGTTTTGTACGGATTTCATGTCTATCTCTATCATGTCAATGTTTTTTTTTAGGGTTTTTTAACGAAGTTTGAAGGGGCTCCGCTGTTGTCGCTTACACTCTCACGTTTTTAACGTCTTAGCACGGTTTAAGAGAAGGAAGGTTAAACCTGGTTTATGGCTAACAACATGTGCTGTTATTCATAAACCTAGTTCAGATTCAGTTTATTGCTACCATATGGTTAATTTTAGGTCTTAATTAACAGAGTTCGGATACGGTACCCTGTAAGGTACTGTACTGTAGTTAAACCTCACTTTTAAATCACAAAAACCTTTAAATCGTGTTGCTATCCCTTTCACACTTCGTAAAAAAGGTTAAGATAGAAAGGGACGGCTGGCTAAACGGTGGCGTAACTTTAAATCACGTTTATGAATAAAAGCCTTAATGATTTACGATAAACACCCACGCGCTACCAGCGTTCATACATTCCACATTGTCCAAGCATACTAATGACTCGACAATCTCGCAGTTTAATCGCTCGATTATCTAATAACTGAATAACCGCAGGCTATCTCAAGTAATGTTTCGCTTCAATGGTACTGGATCATTGAAATCGAAAGTAATGGCCAAGAAGTGTTGAATACCACAGTGCGTTCCATTCGATTTTTTTTTTTGGGAAAGTTTTTTGCCACTTTTTCTCCTCCTTTCCTTGGAAAGTGGTGATTTATAATATAGCGCGTCGGGGATATTTGCGGAAGCCGGCGTGGACGGATTCCATGCCATCATACGCAAACGAGTCCCTGATGCGACGGGTTCGCGGCAGCCCTAACAGCATCCTGAAGGGCATTGCGGATACCATGGACAGTCCTCTGAGACACCGGGTACACTGACATGTCCCGGGGTCTCGGAGTCGGACCTAAGTCGCATGTCATAGCGCGTAATACACCTCGTGTAAACACTAACATAGTTTTAAGTACTTACTAACACTTCTATCGTCTTTGTGACTGCAATAAATCGTTTGAATTTGAAAATATACACAAGTTAGTAAGTATTTTTATTGCATCCGTACGCGTTAAGAAAATAGTGAAAAAAAGAGCACGTCTATCCACGGTTGACAAATTAGATGACTTAGACAAATATGCCATAAGAAGGAAAGTTGAAAAAAAAAATTATTGAACTTTCCTTCTTATGGCACATTTGTCTAAGTCATCTAATTTGTCAACCGTGGATAGACGTGCTCTTTTTTACACTATTTTCTTAACGCGTACGTACTATAGATCGATTTTTTCCAGACAACCAACTGCAAAGGATATTATTTATTATATATAAAAATATGTTAGAAAAAGTTAGGTGTGCGTGCATAGTAAGTATTTATTATGCAATATGAATGCATATATGAATCTCGTTACGTTAGAAACGGTCAAAATTGGTGATTTATGATAATAATAAAAATATGAAATTATTTTTTATTACTATTGCGATGTATAAGATCATCGTGGCGATTTATTTTCGACTGTGGGCATCATCGTTTAAAATGACGTCATTTTCATTGGCATGAGTGATCGGTCATCAGTGACCTTGTAGGTCAGTAATAGTGATACCTAATATAGTAAACAATTACGATACTTAATTGGACTATTATTTATAGTACCTAGTCAAAGTTTCAAAAAAATTCACGTAAGTATTTTGGTTTTAATCATTGAGCTAGAAATATTGTTGGTTAAAGTTGTGCTTCGAAACAAACTTAGCATGGAATTAGTAAAAGGTGACGTCACTTCTACTATCTGCCCCAAGGCGTTGCGCCGATCGCTACCGCTTGCGCAATAAAATTATTGGGGTAATTTTTTGTCAGGTTATTAATAAAAAACAATTAAATCAAGATAAGCCTTCTATGATATTGGGGAATCAAAAAAGGAATCTCTGTCTTTGACTGTACTAACTGCATTCAAACTGCAAATTTACAGTCGGAGTGCAGTTAAAACGCAGTCCAGATGGACGCTAGATTCTAGAGCCAAGTTATCGTGCATGTCTCCCATCGCACCCATACATCAATATCGGCCCGATGAGTGTTGAGATGACAGTCTTGTTATCAATATTTTAGTTTTCCGACTAAGGAACTGAAAACCAATAGTGTAATTTTAGAAATGTTATCTTATCTATACGGAATATTATCGTCACTGCTTCTTTGCTTGCACCAACCACTGCAAGCTATTACTCACATTACAGCGAAACGGTTTTGCGGTGACAACTCAGCCAGACTTCGCCCGAGAAAACCTTTTAGTTGTGGCTTGGGGCCGTAGCTTACGATCTGCCGATGTTTGTCACTTCTATCCCGATTCCCGACGCTATGTGGCATACTGGGCATAACCAAAGTACTTTAGAAACAACAACTGGAGCATTCTGTTGACAATATAGACGGGGAGGCCCCTCTGCAATAGTCTTAACGACGAATGACCTGGCTTCCCATACCATAGGGAATCCTAGTTTGGAAGCTAGGAACAATATTGTCTTTTGCTATTTTTTGGGAACTACAACAAAACATTTCATTTTCTTTTCATTTCATTCAAATGCAAGTCTCATTTACTAAAAATTATGTAGGGTTTGACTAATTTTTTTTAAATATACTAATCTTTTTTGGAACGTTACCTGCATCTTCCTGGAGTACAGTTCCTGGTAGCTAGGTTGACCCAAAATGGCGATAGACTCGACAGCGTTGGCACCTTTTCCTTGCAAAGTGGTGTAAATGTAAATTCAAAAAATATATTGACGTGCAAAAATGGACTCAACGTGCTTACTTGCAATAAAGAAATTAGACTTTTTTTTTGAGTTTTTACGACGAAATAAAAAGTCAGTTTAATTAAAGTGTCTGTTACACTTGATGCGCTTTCGACTGTACTGTTTTAGATTTTGTTTGCAATTTCGCCGCCATTTTGCGTCAACTTAGTTCCCGGGGTCTGTACTTGTTTACGGTTCCTTATTTGATCTTACCTACGCTCTCAGCATTGTTACAAACAAAACACTGTTTTTGTAACAAATAGCGAACGTATCTTTATCAATTTATCTTATAATCAAGACGAACCTTCATACGCCTACGACCAAAGCAATTCGGTTACCTTGTCTTTATTGGACAGTACTTCTCTATAAGCTCAAGAATATGGTGCTATTTGACGTAGTGAAAAATGTAGGCAGATTTACTGGTTTCGTCTTAGGAAGTATTTTACAACTGTTCCTGATATGGCCGAGGCTTTTCGGTAAGACTTTTTTGTAACGAGTATTGAAAATTACATTAATATTGTTAATTGTACAAAATAGACACATAGGTTAACTGTAGAAATAAAATTAAAATCAGTTGAAAAATAACAGTTATAGATATTTCAAAATCATAAATCAGCCTTCCGATCCGCTAGAGCGGTAACGATCGGCTTGACGCCGCGGCGGAGCTGTCAAACTGACATTACAAGGCGTTTGACATTGGTTTGACAGCTCCGCGGCGTTGCGCCGATCGCTACCGCTTGCGCATGCTTTGGGGCAGATAGTAGAAGTGACGTCACCTTTTACTAATTCCATGCTAAGTTTGTTTCGAAGCACAACTTTAACCAACAATATTTCTAGCTCAATGATTAAAACCAAAATACTTACGTGAAATTTTTTGAAACTTTGACTAGGTACTATAAATAATAGTCCAATTAAGTATCGTAATTGTTTACTATATTAGGTATCACTATTACTGACCTACAAGGTCACTGATGACCGATCACTCATGCCAATGAAAATGACGTCATTTTAAACGATGATGCCCACAGTCGAAAATAAATCGCCACGATGATCTTATACATCGCAATAGTAATAAAAAATAATTTCATATTTTTATTATTATCATAAATCACCAATTTTGACCGTTTCTAACGTAACGAGATTCATATATGCATTCATATTGCATAATAAATACTTACTATGCACGCACACCTAACTTTTTCTAACATATTTTTATATATAATAAATAATATCCTTTGCAGTTGGTTGTCTGGAAAAAATCGA
This sequence comes from Tachystola acroxantha, assembly GCA_963506565.1. Lineage (NCBI taxonomy): Eukaryota > Metazoa > Arthropoda > Insecta > Lepidoptera > Oecophoridae > Tachystola > Tachystola acroxantha. The sequence goes on along the minus strand of OY735872.1, from coordinate 14,523,453 downwards.
TCTATAGTACGTACGCGTTAAGAAAATAGTGTAAAAAAGAGCACGTCTATCCACGGTTGACAAATTAGATGACTTAGACAAATATGCCATAAGAAGGAAAGTTGAAAAAAAAAATTATTGAACTTTCCTTCTTATGGCACATTTGTCTAAGTCATCTAATTTGTCAACCGTGGATAGACGTGCTCTTTTTTACACTATTTTCTTAACGCGTACGTACTATAGATCGATTTTTTCCAGACAACCAACTGCAAAGGATATTATTTATTATATATAAAAATATGTTAGAAAAAGTTAGGTGTGCGTGCATAGTAAGTATTTATTATGCAATATGAATGCATATATGAATCTCGTTACGTTAGAAACGGTCAAAATTGGTGATTTATGATAATAATAAAAATATGAAATTATTTTTTATTACTATTGCGATGTATAAGATCATCGTGGCGATTTATTTTCGACTGTGGGCATCATCGTTTAAAATGACGTCATTTTCATTAGCATGAGTGATCGGTCTGATGGGTTTTTAGGCAAAAAGAAAAGATATATAGATTGATTTAATAGGATTTATTCACGGAGACCATATTGTCACAGCAATGGCTGACGTAAGAAGAAAGAACAACAATAGACAACTTGACAGCTGACACATGACAGTGACATAATAAGATGCGTTTAGAAATAATTCAACACTTGCCCTTAAACCAACGATCTGACAAGTTGACTACAACTATCACTATATACTAGCTGTATATAACAATGTTACAACTTAAGACACATTAATGAACACAATGTACATAATAAACTTATGAACTTGTACACATACAGAAATATACTATTTACTATCTATACTGGACAGGCTGTGTTATATACTACATGCAATTACCTTATGTATTACATCAAACCATGTTTATATTAATTAAACCTAACGCAGTTACAAATTTACAATGTTTTTCCTTTGTTAGAGGTTTTGTGAGTACGTCAGCCGTCATTTCATCAGTTGATAGGTATTTTATATCAATAAAGCCTTTCTTTACAATATCACGAATGAAATGATGTCTGACATCAATATGCTTAGTTCTAGCATGGAACATTGAATTGATACATAACTTCTGTGCTGATTGATTATCATTGTACATAGTTATTTTACAATGTTTACCTAGAGTCTCAAATATAAAGGTACGAATAAAGATAGCTTCTTTACAAGCATCAGAAATTGACATATACTCTGCTTCTGTGCTGGACAGAGCAACTGTTTTTTGTTTACGACTTTCCCAAGAAACAATAGAGTTGCCGATTTTAAAGATAAACCCTGTGTATGACCTACGGTCTACTTCATTGGCTGCCCAATCGGCATCCACATAAGCAGTGACGTCCAGGCCATTTTTCTGAAAAACTAAACAATAGTTTACAGTACCTTTTAAGTAGCGTAGTACACGTTTTGCTGCTTTCCAGTGTACATTGGTGTAACAGTTGTTAAACTGACTCAGTGTACTCACAGCATGGGAGATATCTGGTCTTGTACATACTGCAACATACATAAGACATCCAATTAAATTCCTATATTCACAGTCTTCATTTTTCTCCCCTTCTTTGACTAGTTTCTGTCCTGAAACCATTGGGGTATCTGCTGGTTTACATTCACTCATGTGGAATCTTTCCAGTATATTTAGTATGTACCGGGATTGATCAAGAGTGATTTTTTCATTGTCTCTGCAAACCCGCATGCCCAATATATGATGAACTGGACCTAGATCCTTCATTTCAAATTCTTTCATCAATTTTCCTTTTATTTCAGCTTTTAATTCAGGTGTACATGAGCTAAAAAATACAATATCGTCAACATAAAGGGCTATGATGATAATAGACTCTTCATGTCTTTTAAAATATACACATGGCTCAGAAGATAATCTGATGAAATTCATTTTCTTCATTAAAACTCCATTTATTTTATCATACCAGGATTTGGAGGCCTGTTTTAAGCCATATATAGCTTTATTTAATTTATAGATTTTATTTTCAGATCCTTCAGCTTTGAAGCCTTCTGGTTGTTCCATGAACACAGTTTCCTGAAGATCCCCATTTAAGAAAGCAGTTTTAACATCCAGGTGATCAATTTCCATATCAAACTCTGCGGCAATGGCTAGCAATGTACGGATCGTAGAGTATCTTACTACAGGAGAGAACGTCTCTTCGTAATCTATGCCATACCGCTGCGTGCAGCCCTTGGCTACCAGCCGAGCTTTGTATTTTAGTAGCTCACCATCTGCTCCATATTTCTTCTTGAAAAACCCACTTGCATTTTACAGCTTTTTGTCCCTTCTGTCTCTCTGTGAGAGTCCAGCAATTATTGTCAATGAAAGATTGATACTCATCTGCCATTGCAGCCCGCCACTCATTCGCTTCAGGACCCGTCAGCGCCTGCTGTACGGTATCTGGTTCATCACCCTCGCTGCAGATGCCTCTCACCAGCTGTGCAGACTCCACTAATGTATCTTCATACTCCGACAGCTCTGTATTGGTATCCTCACACTCGAGGAATGATGAATCTGGAATGTATGTTTCATCCGAGGAATTACCGCGTTCAGGACTGCTCCAGCTCTCAGTGTCATCTCCAGTGATTGGACTTTCCAATTGTGAAGGTCCCCGTGAAAAATCTTGTGATAATGTTATGTCATCAGATTGTTCACTCACATCAGATGGCCCTGAGAGCACAGAGTCCTCAGATGGTTGGCTAGTACTATCAGTACTAATTTTACTTGTACTGTTAGTGAGTATAGGTACGAACATGTATTGCATGTCCTCATTAGTATCATCATGTGACAATTTCCTAAAAAAGTGGTTTTCTAAAAATGTGACATCTCTAGATTTCACACATTTCAATGGGCTGTTAGGGTCTAATAACCTATAACCCTTGGTTTCTTCACAATAGCCCACAAATATATACTTTTTACTTTTCGAATCCAATTTCTTTCGATTATGTGAAAGAACGTAGGCTAGACAACCAAATATACGTAAGTGACTGAGGTTCACCTTTTTATTCGTCCATTTTTCTTCAGGAATGACTCCCATCACAGCTTTGGTAGGTGACCGGTTCTTCAGGTAAACAGCTGTATTGACAGCTTCAGCCCAGAACCTCCCGTCCAAGCCAGCACCCTGTAGCATGCACCGCGCCTTCTCAACTATGGTCCTGTTCGCCCTCTCTGCTACTCCGTTCTGCTGAGGGGAGTGCGGGACCGTTGTCTGATGACGGATGCCACTAGCCTTCAGGAATGCCTGAAATTTGGAATAAATATATTCTCCTCCATTGTCACTTCTAAGGACTTTAATTTTTCTGTTTGTTTGGTTTTCCACTAAAGCCTTAAATTCTTTAAAATTCTCAAAAACTTCTTCTTTTCTTTTAAGAAAATAAACAAATGTTTTTCTAGAATAATCATCTACGAATATTAAAAAATATTTATAGCCACTTAATGAATTAGTTGGCATGGGCCCACACAGATCTGTGTGTACTAGCCCTAATAATTCACTTGCTCTGTTATGAGATTTCTTTGGAAAAGGTAATCTACTTTGTTTTCCTTCAATACATGCAATGCAAACTCGAAAATTAGTATCATCATAATTAATGCCAGTTACCATACCTTGTTGTAAAAGTTGCATACTCCTGGAGTTGAGATGTCCAAGACGGCGGTGCCATTCCTCCTGTGATGCTGTCACACTGCTGTCAGATGAGGTAGCCAATGAAGTAGACACGACTAACTCTCTCTGTGGCTTGGGCACACTGGCCAGAGGCTGTAAAGACTCACAGTTGCCCGACCCCACACAGCTTATACAGTTTGTCTCAGTTGATGAGACCATACTACATAACATAGGGTTTGTACTAATGGTATCGAGTTGATAAACACCATGTACTAGTGTAGCACTAGCTATCACTACCCCTGCATCATAAATATGACAACCACTTGTACTAAATACAACTTTATACCCCCTTTTAATCAAAGTACTTACAGATAATAGGTTAGCTGAAAGTTTAGGTATATAAAAAACATCATTAATTGTCCTTATACAGTCTTTCAATTGCACTTGCACACTACCACGACCGGCAGTCAACAATTTTTCACCATTCGCTACGTTAACTTCTAACGATTTCTCACTCACAAAAGTGTTCATGATTTTCCTATCGTTACACATGTGACTCGTTGCCCCGGAGTCTATGTACCAGACATCACGATCAACACTCACACATAGCGCGGTCAGTAGGCCTTTGGACGCCTTATCCTTACTGGTTGTGTCAGTTTTGTTGTTCAACTTAGGACAGTCCTTCTTCATATGGCCCTGCTTCTTACAGTTAAAGCACTTGAGTAGTTTTCTTCTCACTGCTAAGGCTGTCACGGCTTCACCCTTGTCATCACGGCGCTGATATTCCTGTAACAGCTTACCCTTGACAATTTCACTGGTCAGCTTCAAATTGGAGTTCTCCAATGCCATAATTAGTGGATCATAACACGACGAAAGACCACTCAGCATTAGTACGGCAATAAAATCGTCATCAAGAGGTGCTCCGATGTCATTCAGTTGTTGTGACATTCCGATGATTTTATTCAGATAGCCCTCCATGCCCTCGCACTCGTTCAACTTGGTGGCAAACAATGCTCGTAGTAGACCAAGCCGTCTGCTCAAGCCTCGATCCTCGTATGCATTTTGAAGATTCTGCCATGCCTCATACGGCGTTTTACTATTTCTAATGTGAGGAAATGCCATCGGTTGCACGGAAAGGCAGATTCTTGCCAGAGCTTTCTCCATTCTTTTCTTGTCCTTGCAGGTTTCATCAATCGTATCCCATAATTCTTCATGAATTAATATCATTTTCATAAGAAATTTCCATGTATTATAGTTTTCAATACCTTTCAACTTCTCGATTGCCTGCTGCATGACGTGTGAACCACCGGCGGCGGAACTCATGGCGGAAGAGGTTATGTTTTATTTTATTTTGGAAATAATAATGATTTTACAAAAATAACACTTTTCCCGTGTACAGCGTCTTCTGGGCCCATAACCTGATGGGTTTTTAGGCAAAAAGAAAAGATATATAGATTGATTTAATAGGATTTATTCACGGAGACCATATTGTCACAGCAATGGCTGACGTAAGAAGAAAGAACAACAATAGACAACTTGACAGCTGACACATGACAGTGACATAATAAGATGCGTTTAGAAATAATTCAACACGGTCATCAGTGACCTTGTAGGTCAGTAATAGTGATACCTAATATAGTAAACAATTACGATACTTAATTGGACTATTATTTATAGTACCTAGTCAAAGTTTCAAAAAATTTCACGTAAGTATTTTGGTTTTAATCATTGAGCTAGAAATATTGTTGGTTAAAGTTGTGCTTCGAAACAAACTTAGCATGGAATTAGTAAAAGGTGACGTCACTTCTACTATCTGCCCCAAAGCATGCGCAAGCGGTAGCGATCGGCGCAACGCCGCGGAGCTGTCAAACCAATGTCAAACGCCTTGTAATGTCAGTTTGACAGCTCCGCCGCGGCGTCAAGCCGATCGTTACCGCTCTAGCGGATCGGAAGGCTGATTTATGATTTTGAAATATCTATAACTGTTATTTTTCAACTGATTTTAATTTTATTTCTACAGTTAACCTATGTGTCTATTTTGTACAATTAACAATATTAATGTAATTTTCAATACTCGTTACAAAAAAGTCTTACCGAAAAGCCTCGGCCATATCAGGAACAGTTGTAAAATACTTCCTAAGACGAAACCAGTAAATCTGCCTACATTTTTCACTACGTCAAATAGCACCATATTCTTGAGCTTATAGAGAAGTACTGTCCAATAAAGACAAGGTAACCGAATTGCTTTGGTCGTAGGCGTATGAAGGTTCGTCTTGATTATAAGATAAATTGATAAAGATACGTTCGCTATTTGTTACAAAAACAGTGTTTTGTTTGTAACAATGCTGAGAGCGTAGGTAAGATCAAATAAGGAACCGTAAACAAGTACAGACCCCGGGAACTAAGTTGACGCAAAATGGCGGCGAAATTGCAAACAAAATCTAAAACAGTACAGTCGAAAGCGCATCAAGTGTAACAGACACTTTAATTAAACTGACTTTTTATTTCGTCGTAAAAACTCAAAAAAAAAGTCTAATTTCTTTATTGCAAGTAAGCACGTTGAGTCCATTTTTGCACGTCAATATATTTTTTGAATTTACATTTACACCACTTTGCAAGGAAAAGGTGCCAACGCTGTCGAGTCTATCGCCATTTTGGGTCAACCTAGCTACCAGGAACTGTACTCCAGGAAGATGCAGGTAACGTTCCAAAAAAGATTAGTATATTTAAAAAAAATTAGTCAAACCCTACATAATTTTTAGTAAATGAGACTTGCATTTGAATGAAATGAAAAGAAAATGAAATGTTTTGTTGTAGTTCCCAAAAAATAGCAAAAGACAATATTGTTCCTAGCTTCCAAACTAGGATTCCCTATGGTATGGGAAGCCAGGTCATTCGTCGTTAAGACTATTGCAGAGGGGCCTCCCCGTCTATATTGTCAACAGAATGCTCCAGTTGTTGTTTCTAAAGTACTTTGGTTATGCCCAGTATGCCACATAGCGTCGGGAATCGGGATAGAAGTGACAAACATCGGCAGATCGTAAGCTACGGCCCCAAGCCACAACTAAAAGGTTTTCTCGGGCGAAGTCTGGCTGAGTTGTCACCGCAAAACCGTTTCGCTGTAATGTGAGTAATAGCTTGCAGTGGTTGGTGCAAGCAAAGAAGCAGTGACGATAATATTCCGTATAGATAAGATAACATTTCTAAAATTACACTATTGGTTTTCAGTTCCTTAGTCGGAAAACTAAAATATTGATAACAAGACTGTCATCTCAACACTCATCAGGCCGATATTGATGTATGGGTGCGATGGGAAACATGCACGATAACTTGGCTCTAGAATCTAACGTCCAGACGGACTGCGTTTTAACTGCACTCCGACTGTAAATTTCCAGTTTGAATGCAGTTAGTAAAGACAGAGATAAGTATACAGGGGGCCTCAATAAGGTTAAGATTTTCTCAAAAACTACTGGACCGAATTTAATAATTCTTTTACAGTTACATAGTTTTAACTTTCATCTATCAAACAGTGAAAGAATTTTTGCAATAGATCAAGTAGTTTTTGAGAAAATCTCAACCTTAAAAACTCTACTGTACACCTTTCTCTGTCTTCGACCGTACTACTGGAATAAAGCTGCAAACCAACCGTGCACCCAGATTGCAGTCGGCGTGCTGTTCCAATGACTGCACGCTGACTACAAGCTAACCGTCGTTTAAAAACTGCAGTCGGAGTGCAGTTGTAATGCTGCAACAACAGACTATGTTGGTGGAAATAATGGAAACTTATTTCATTTAAACGGATTTCGTTTAGCCATTTGTATCTCAACACCCTTCCGCGGTGGAAACAGGACTTAAACTAGTAAATGCTTGACATCTTATCCTGATAGTGTGCCGACGACGACCGGGTCTTTTCACCCCTAACTTTGGGGGAGAAGTGCGGGCCTTGAGGTATACCCTCTCTACCCGGGCATGAACTCACCGGATGTTGATCCGACGGTGAGATTGTACCCGCCTGCGATGCGAGCTTTGGGAGTTGGGGAATTATGCAGGTCGGTACGCCCGTTTGGTGCACAGCTCAAACCCGCCGCTTAAGGCGACTGGGAGCGCAGCAACTCCCTCTGGAGGCGGTGGCTCCGGAGGGCGCGCGTGCAGGGGGGCGAGGTTGCGGAGATGAGCGTGCCTGCTGTTGTCGGCGCGGTATAGTATGCCAATGTGGCGACACTTCGACCCATTGGGATCTTTTGTACTCAAATGTTTGACATAGGTCAATTCAAATAGAAATAAGTTCATAGAAAAAGGAAAGCAGCACAAACCGTAAAACCGTGTTATTTGTTATCTAGTCGTACATAATATATCTATATATTGTATAGATGCACCTAACGCTTCAATATACATTATCTATAGGTACCTAAAATGAGTTCAGCCCGCATTTACCATTATTGGACTATCGATTACAGTAAAAAGTAAAACGTGGCCTACTTTCTTTTTGAGGCCAAATTGACCTGGCCTGGGGCATAGCCAATTGATTTCATAGTATCCAATAGAATCTTTACATTATACAATTTGTATTATGTTAGTTCGGCAATTTGTCACCTAAATATTAATCTAATTGGCCTACTCACTTAGTACAGTCGAAGACAGAGATACAGGGGCCTCAATAAGGTTGAGATTTTCTCAAAAACTACTCGACCGAATTTAATAATTCTTTTACAGTACATAGTTTTAACTTTTATCTGTCAAACAATGAAAGAATTTTTGCGATTGGTCAAGTAATTTTTGAGATAATCTCAACCTTAAAAACTCTCCTGTACACCTTTCTCTGTGTTCCACCGTACCTAATAATTGTTGAATAAGTTATGGAACTATTTTATATTAATTATCCTGTATTGGTGCCGTCTAAGAGATTAATAGACAATTAAGGGCCGATAGTCATAAAAAGTTTTAACTCCACTGATACGAGTTTGAGTTCGGTCTTACAAAGCTGTCAGTTTTCATACAATTTTGACAGCAGTGAGTGCGAGCTCACGCCGAGTTGTCACATGAATCTCGGCATAAAACAGAGAAATGTAAGTCAAAGTAACTCGATCCTAGTCGATGACATCAGCCATGAAATCGAAAGTAGAATTCGTCCGTTTTTGTACCGATATAGCAGGTTGGTCAATTGTTACGCGATCTTAAACGTCGCGACCCTTCTATAGGCAATGGCATGAAGGAAAAAGTCACCACGCGCTATGGAGAGAGCCTTAAAGTATTTTGTATGAGGGGCAGACATTGTAGCACGCGCCAGCGAGCGTTAGCAGTCGGCGCAACGCCGCGGAGCTGTCAAACTGACGACGTCATTACAAAGCATTTGACAGCTCCGCGGCGTTGCGAAGTTCGCTAATGCGCGTGCTAGCACCCCAGGTCTCCCCCCTTGTTATATTCACTCTCATACGTCAGAAAGAGAGATGTCTTATCATGTTTGTAATTCTATTGAAAATTCAAACAATGGAAAATAGAAAAATTGTCATGCAAGAGGTGTAGGGTAATATTTATTAGATATAAATAAAAGTTTAAGGTAAAATCAAATTACTTATTAGTATTTACTGCAGTTAGGCTAGATCGTAATATGAATAAAATGTCACAGGGAACTTTATTTAAAAATACAAGAGCGGCGTCTGCGATGTAAACATGGCTACCTCCATCGTCGGTTTCCTGGTTCACGTGCAATAGGCACTTATTGCTACAACTTATTGTCTAATATGTCGAATATAAAACCCACGTCCTTCATGTCCTGTGGACTGAGACTACTTTGGCACGGAAAGGCCAATGAGATTCCATTTTTACAGCAACCGAATTCTCAAGGTTTTTTGAATAATTTTTCAAGCGTGCGGAAACGTGCGTATCCTGATAAATCATGTCTTAGATATAGAATAGATTTCAAAGTAAAATAATTGCACAAAGCAGTACCTAATTTAAAAAAAGGTTACAACTAGTCCCATTTGTAATAAGTCTACCTAGGTAGGTACCTAATTAATAATCCAATAATATACTCGTAAAGAACGTACTAATTTTAACCTTTTTTTTTTAACCCAGGTAAAACATGCAAATCATGTGTCACTACGCCCGGGGGAGCGTGTTGGTTATGTCGGGCTCACCGCCCTGAAGGGGCAGCATACCGACTAAACGTCCTGGGGTGTTCCACCTCATGCCATTCTTGCCGAGCCACGGGAAACTTTACAGAGGAACCTAACTCAGGAAAAAAAAACATGTCGACCTGTCAAGACCAATGTCACTATAATAAGATTTTTGTATAGGAACGGAGGGCGCCAATTCGATATTTTCTTAAACTATCAGATAAGGTATGCCCTTGATCTTGTACTAAATTTTAGATAGCCACTTTTGAGCACCAATATCGATAAAGTTTCCAACAATAACTTACACCTCTCGCCCAAACATTGTATAGCTGCTAATTCGCAAACTCGTTTGCGTAATTGAAAGCTGTATGTTGATATTAATTCAGTTAGACCAGCCGAGTTCGGCGGCCGGCTGCGGTCGGCCTAGCACTCGCGCCCACGTGGCTGTGACGCAAGCGATGTAAGGTTACTGGCGCAACTCGTTCGCCTGGTGTGAACGAAGCATAGCGACTAGTTGACAACCAGTGTGCTGCAACTTCGATCGATTTAAATTAGTACACATCAAAGCATATCAAGTGTAACACTTTGGACTTTGTACCGTCCTTATTATCTGCATCGTAAGAGTTGAAATCTTACTGCAAGTGTGACCATTGATCTGGGGGGTGACCGCGACTTCAATCGTTATGGTTATCGTTTTCATTTTGACATTTCAACGATACACATTGCTGCGTGTCGTTGTCGTTTGTTAAAACTAGCAAAAATATAGCAGCAATGTATAGCGTCCATGTGTCAAATTGAAAGCGATTACGATAACGATTGGAAGTCGCGGTCACCCCACAAATGTTGTCCGTACATAGATTATACGCGAACTGTAAGCCAACATTACAACACCGAATTTTGCCACAGTAACAAGCAACAATATGATTGATATTACCGTGGCAAACCTGCCGATTTGCACCCTTCCAACCACAGACCACTTACCCCATAGACATGAAATCGGTACAAATTTGCAAGCGAAAAATTCTGTCAAGCGATAGGCGCTATTAGACAAGCGGTGGGCAGGGGGCGCCATATTAAACCTATTTCGATATCTCAAGATTACGCGTATCGCGAAGCAATTTTGCGCTCATGTGCCGGCAGAAACGGGCGCCCTCCTGTTACAGGTCTATGGGGTAAGTGGTCTGTGCTTCCAACTTACGTAGATGATTTACCGATTGCTCTTAAAACTTCTGGTAACAAGCCTGGACAGATGCGAGAAGATAGTGATTTAAAAACAACGGCCTGAACTCCCGACGTTTGGCTAGTCATCGAGCTGCTCGGCTGTAGTCAGTCGGCTCCTTAACAGTTGCTGTGCTTTCGACTGTACTAGCAGTAGGTACGGACAACAGCAGATCAATGGTAACTTACACTAACACTTACGATGCAGATATAAGAACGGTCCAAAAAAAGGTTTCTTCCTGAGTTTTGTTTTGTAGTGAGTTTAACGATGAGCTTTCGTCACGGGTTAAAAAAGATTTTTTTTGAATACAAATCCATTGGGCTTGTGGGACTTTAAAACTTCTGGCAGATTCTCTCATGGACACATTTATAATGTTTTCATAACACATGAAATTTTGCAAAAATTTAGTAAGTAATTAATATTATAAGTAACAGACATAGGCTGTTAGCCTGTAGTGGCAGCAAGACTCTCTGGCGGAGCCTGAAAAGCAGCACCCGTGCTGAGGCCTCGACCCATTCATCAATTATGTTTATTTTATTTCGCCCAAATGATCAGCCTAGCGATCCAGAGGGGAAATGCCGCCAGCATTTCAGGCACGTTGGGCACAACGGGGATCGGTTGAACTATCTGTAATGCTAAGCCATTCAGATAGTTCAACCGACCTATTGTATATATAGTTTTTAGTTTAGTTTATATTTTCTAGGTTAATATTATAATAGTTATTTTCATTTTTTATTGTTTTCGAAATAAATGTTTCCTTTATGATCTTTGAGATAATATACATTGGTGTACTTGTTTATTTTACCTATAAAATTGTATTTTTGTATATATTTTATGGTGAATAAAGTTCTTTTATTATTTTTTATTAAAATGTTACGCTTGATGTGTTTTGATTGTACTATTGTCGGTCGCAACTCGCGAGGGAACACCGCTCTCCGGTGACTCACGCGCAGCTTGCCACGCGTAGCGTACGTACCGACCGAGCGAGCGACGTGATTGCGCGTTTAAAACGGTTTACGAGTCGCGGTTTTATGCCATGCTTTGATGCTAACATCATAACAGGGATTGGGCTTCTTGAAAGCTATTAATGGTGCACTCGACAGCAAACTCATGGGATATAAATTCGCAAAGATAATGAATTGTGAGTACAGTCAAGAATACATAATGCAATCGGTTAAGCAAGTCGACGACGACCGGGTCTTTTCACCCCTAACCTTGGGGGAGAAGTGCAGGCCTTGAGGTATACCCTCTCTACCCGGGCATGAGCTCGCCGGATGTTGATCCGACGGTGAGATTGTACCCGCCTGCGATGCGGGATTTGGGAGTTGGGGAATTCTGCAGGTCGGTACGGCCGTTTGGTGCACAGCTCAAACCCGTCGCTTAAGGCGACTGGGAGCGCAGCAACTCCCTCTGGAGGCGGTGGCTCCGGAGGGCGCGCGTGCATGGGTGCGAGGTTGCGGAGATAAGCGTGCCTGCTGTTGTCGGCGCAGTCGAATAGTGATCGCGTCAACCTCAGCACGAACTGAGCAAGTCAAATGAAGAACACTAAGGACTTTGGTGCAGAAACAGCTACCTCTAGCCTAGCTTCATTTAGATTTAGCTTTAGAACCCACGGCGACGACAGAATCGCACTTACTGCCATCCTTTTTTAACTAAAGTTACGAAAAAGATCACAGCTACTTTTAGGCAAGTTAAGTATCCCAATATCAACATATGAATGAAAAGCTTCCTAAAAGTACTCCTAAACTATACGGAAATTTAAATACCCGAAGGGGCCTTTAGATCGATGACACAACCTTGGGCGAGCTTCGTGGGCGAAGTACCTACTCAGCTCACAACAAGGAAGTGAACTCGAGACTAGCGCACGAAACAAAATCATTGTAGCTACCTAGCTACTGGTAGTAAATCGTAAAAGACATTGCCACATTTCAATGGAGCTTTGCCCCACCTACAAAACTACGTGACCATTTAAGCTGTACCTATAATTTTGTTGGGGACTTATTACAGGTTTTATATTGCATAATCATAATCAGTATCATTTTCTACTACTCTCGCAACTCCTATAGAAGAATAACAAAAACAATGAATAAATCGCTTTGATTTCTTACTATTTTCTGAATTCTTAATTTAATAAAAAACAGAGATATTTTTACATTTATTCGTTATATTGTACAACTTGCAGTTGATGGTGGGGCAGAATCTGGCTATGTCATTTGTGACGTACGTTTTTTTAAAGCTAGACATAGGAAGTTGTCTCACCCGGCGAGTAAGCAAGTAAGTATCGGTTAAAGAAACGTACAATAGATAATACATGCCGTGTAAACAAAAGAGACGCATATATTAATAGTTGATCGCTGAGCGATTATAGCTGCGTCTCTTTTGTTTATACGGAATGTGCCTATTATCTATTGTCCGTTTCTTTAGCGAGAAAATAGATAGATAGATATATAGACTCTTTATTGTACAAAAATATTACATTACACAAATTGTTACAGATTATATTATTGTACAAAGGCGGCTTTATCGCTCAGAGCGATCTCTTCCAGGCAACCCCCGGCGAAAGGAGATGCATAACGACGAACAGTAGTATAGCGCAGGGAATCCACACATTACTCTGATAATTACAGTTATTGGGCAAACTAAATGCAATAAATGTATATTATAAACATACTTAAATAAGTAGACATACATAGCTGATAGTTAGTTACTCGCTTACTCGCCGACGGTGTGACAACTGCCTTAAGGGGCTGCCAGCTGTCAAACTCAAGCGAGAGACAGAAGATGTCTCGCAGCGGCGGAGTGAAGAGCACGGCACAGTGACTCCATATTTGTATTTTTATTAATTTTGGATGAATTTTGGCAGGGAAATAAAAATACGCCAACAAAAATCAGATTTTTTTAAAACAAGCTCTCGTATTTGTAATACCTTTTTGATATTTCGGTTTAGTTAAGACATAATTTTCATTTTAAAAGACATGGAAAGGGTATTATTGCTATTTTTTTTATCGTGTATCGCTATTCATCAGTCCCTAAATAGACACCCAAAGATTGCTATATATTTTTTTCAGACGTTTAATTTTAGTAGTTAGTGTCGTAACCTTTATAGAAAAAACTGAAAGCGTCTGTAAATGTTGCCTTTCCTACACCAAAATTATAGAGCTAAAGAGTGCATTTCTACAGGATTTAGGTATTCTACTATCATTCTTCTTCTAGAATCTAGATTAACTGTGAAGGAAAAACGAGACAGGAAGTTGCACGATGTACCTAACTTCACTTCGGTCAACTTCGCGGTAATGATCCAAAACTATGAAAAAATTCTAAATATAAGGAATATTTAGTAAGGTAAAGAATTGAACATCAAATCGCAGGATGCAGATTGCGAGGATTACAAAACAAATCCACAATTTCATTGTATTAAAATTGATTAGGTTTTATCGTTACTGTCGAAATTATGAGTTTCCGATATGGCGAAATAATATTGCTCATCGTTACCCACAGCTGAATAAAAAAACAATTTGCAGACTTTAATCAAAGATGAATCACTGAACCTAATGTTTACTTTCTGAATCCAGTCACACGCCTAAACTGAAGCTCAAATCAAGTGTCTTATTTAGTAAACAAAAACTACCATCAGCGTTGCTTTTGGCGGGACGTCCCGATTTTTAATCAAAAATAAATGTCCCGCGCGGACAGGCTCAGTCCCGCATTTCGGGGATTATAATTAATTCTTACATAAGTACCTACCTTTATTATATTTTTTTTTGTTATTAAGCAGCAGCTGCTCAAGGAATGGCGAGTATGTCGATAGTATTTTACAAATGGCAAAGATAAGTTGGTCCCTAAATCTAGTTCATCTTTTCGTTAGCGAAATATTACGGGGTTAAGTTGCTTTGCATTGCAAGGGACCCTCGGTGCGCGAGTCCGACTCGCACTTGGCCGTTTTTTTATTATGTCCCGCTTTCGACGAAACAATCCCGCTTTTTTCACTCAAAAAGTTTCAAATCCCGCTTTGGCAAAAAAAAATATTTGCCAACGCTGGCTACCATACAAATTTCAAGCTGATCTGTGATTATCGCATAGTTATTTTCACATTATTAGATGGGATTACTTTATTTTCACATTGGTGAACATGTTCGATCAATCAGTTCCTTCAGTGTTACATCACAACAGGTAATTAAACGATCATATTTGTTTACAAAATAAGACTTGATTAGGGCTGTGGTATATTTCATGCAAGAAAGTTTTGTTCAATATCCCATTAGAATCGTAATAATTACTTTATAATCTCTAGTCCATCATAATCAGCCCATATCAGTCCACTGCTGGATATAGGCCTCTCCTAAGGCGCGACACTGGGATGCGTAGCGATAAACGCGACTTAAAAGTTCAGACAGTGGTTTATCATGGTGGATTTTCGTTGTATTCCGCCATACAAATTGGACAGTTATTTTAAAACCATTACAAACACTGTGAAGTGGACATATCAGTGAACTCACACTTCACTTGAGCTGCCTGTCCAGAATTTAATAATAATAATACAAACCCGAATGCAGGTTTCCTATCCGAATATCTAAACCTGCATTCAAGTCGAGGATTTAACTATTTTATTGTCCTTAGTATTTAAATAATGCAAATCCCAGGAGTTTTAAATTGGCAACGATATCGTCTGAGCGGCGCGTGCGGCGGCCGCGCGCCGTATATGGACGGCTACGCGAGGCCGCCCGACCCCGCCGCCGCCGGCACAGCTCCTTTATTGTAGCACTGCCCACTGTGAGGAGCTACTGATGTAAACGAGTATCCAATGTAAAACATCGATATTATTTATAGCAGGCGCGGATACAGCCCTCAAATAAGCCGAAAATATTTCAAAAAACCCAACCCAACTGCATTGATCTCCTATAAACAAAGGTCTTACTAAAACAATTTAAAAAACATCCAAATAAGGGTCCATTGTTAACGTCCAAAGAATGTCCAATAAAGCAAATGAGGGTCCATTCTTCCATTTGGACCTTCTTTGCGCTCGGACATTTTTAGAAGGCAGACTGTGTATAGGAGATCAATCCCCGACTGCTATAAATTTAACCTCCTTTTAATATTTTTTATAACCTATGGGATCCTACACTCAAGACGAATCTAACGACACCTCATATGTTAAAATCCATCATGCCGTTTAGTTTTACCCAGTTAGAAATAGGTGTAGCCACATACTCTTGGTTAAATCTAGTATAAGCCGCACTCGATTTTTTTCGGGTAATACTAGGTCTAGCTGGTATTATTCCAGCTAGAGCTAAGTCCAACCAAACACCAGTGGCTGATGCTATGCCTAGCCGATATCATGCCAACTAATGTGATGGCTTGTGTCAAATTTACTCGTAGCATATACAACAAATGACAGTAACAGACGCTTAGGACTAGTTTTGGAAGTCATGAAAAAATCACACCCATTGAACGGGAATAGAAAACCTATCACTGAATATACCATCAGCAACAGTTCAGCCTCCATGCGGAGGCACGCAGGCCTCGTCCGGCCCCCTGGTGAGACTACCTGACCTATTGAGCAATCAGGGGACAGTGACCCCTTTTTATGTGTCTAAGATAATTGTTTTGTTTGTCTAAACTCTTATTGAAAAAATGTAGGAGTTCTATGATAAAAACATGTGTGCAAAAAAATCTTTTGTTGTTAACTGTCGTAAATCACATACCCGGTTTGCTATTGGTTGATGAAAAAAGGAGGAGCCGTAGGGCCGCTGGTAATTACAAATGAATTGCAACCTAAAGGTGATCAGGCGGAACTGTTGCTAACTGTACATGATCCAAAATCTTATAAATCGACTTAAAAAAATAGAGGTTACCTATCTATTTATTGTTATTATTATATATGTTAGATACAGTTCCAAATAGATTTATTTCAACAGTTAAGTCATATAGGTAGTATCTACAAAAGCCTATTTTTTGAAATTCACAAAATTGTTAACAGTAAAAGCCTCATCAATTGTATAGAAATTTATCTGAAATTGTGCAGAATTAGGTATTTCTATATAGTTTGACAATATTCATTTATCATATCAAATATATTAGACACCTACAAAGCTTGTAGCTTTCACTTTCAAGTAAGCAACTATTTGTAAAATGTCGTTGGAAAAATTTATATGGACCGTTTTCTAAGTGCCTAATGTGTGTTTTATGGAGTCTACTTTAGACAAAGAAATTATTCATGATTTGGGACAATGATAAAACGGTTCTGAATCAATGTGATGTGAGCAAGTTGTGACTTGCGAGTGAATCATGTTGAATCATATGGAAGGCCAACAGATCCCAATGTCATCGCATCAGCTGGGCCAAATGCGGCAGCAACTAACTCCCTAGCAGCATGGAAATAGATCAAAATACGGCCAATAAATAGCTAGTGAAAAGTAATAGCACTCACCATCTGTCCGTTTTATATTGATGTTGGTCCCAGACTCGATTTTCAGTGACCCGTCATCCATTTTTGCACAAATTTATTCACCATGTACACTAAATAACATTATTTCGGGAACCTAGCTTCAAAAATAGTCTAACACATTTGGAAATTACACAGAACCGGTGAAAATTACAAATAAATTTCTACACCCAGATTGACAGTTATCGAACTAGCTACACGCTCACTTCACTTCAGACTTGAACGAACATTTGAAATTGTTTCACTACAATAGTCAAATCAATCACTTTGTTTCTATGTTTGTAACCAATTTAATTGATATGAAAATTGATGAGTGTAAAATAATGTAACTATAACACTGAAATTCACGATTATTACAAATTATGTCAGTTACAACAATAAATTACAAATATTTTTGCAGTCCGAACACCAATGCCAATGCGTCGAATTTATTGAATGTGTTGCTATTGCAAAAAATATTGTTTAGGCTGCGTTCAAATTAGCAAGAAATGTTAATCGATCGATTTTAGCGATGAAATTGTAATCGCATCACTATCGGCCATAGACCACAAACTAATAGAGAAGTCACGAAATGCAAACCGTTATCAATTAACTGTTATATATAAAAACTAGTTGTTTTCAACAGTTATACTGAAATCTCAAAAAATAGATATTCCTATCATCTTAGCTGAAAAGCTAAACGATTTTTTCGAGTTAATAAGAAACTGATCAATGTGAGACAGCGGACGGGGTCGGTATTTTATGAATTGCCATTTATGAGCTCCCAATTAGAATAAAATTTAGCGAAGCTTACCGTCAAGCACACATTGACTTGGGCTTGTGGATGGACTGTAACATGTCCATCCACAAGCCAAGTCTCGACTTCCCGCAGATGTCTCTGCATATAAGGCACTCCTTGTACGAAAAGTAGGTATTTAGATACATAGATTTGTAGCGATTCCAGGTATGGTTCGATAATTTTAGTCGCCGCTATGCGAGGCGGTCGCTCAATTTTAGGCGAAGTAGAATATGAGAATGAGCAACATTGCCAGTTGCGATTAGGTTTAGGATTCGACATAGCGTTAGCGACCGCTACATAA
Organism: Tachystola acroxantha; assembly: GCA_963506565.1. Lineage (NCBI taxonomy): Eukaryota > Metazoa > Arthropoda > Insecta > Lepidoptera > Oecophoridae > Tachystola > Tachystola acroxantha. The sequence continues at coordinate 14,504,967 of OY735872.1, read as the reverse complement.
TTAAAAAACGGTTTAAAAAAGATTCAACGACCTAGCTCTATTCTAGACTTGTAGTGTTGCCTACTTGACGAATTTCCCGTTAGAACCAGCGGATTTGGTTAAAGTGGCAAGTCAAATCTTTCTACTAGTTAGCCGATTTTGTAGAGCGCTGAATAGTTGTTAACTATTTATCGACTATTTTTACACAAATAAAAGTTAATCTGCACTAGACCATAGTCTAAGTTTGTAACCCCCACTTGCAATATAAGATAACTCTAGAGGGCTAACTCTAGAGTTATCTTATATTGCAAGTGGGGCTTAACCCGAGCAAAATGTATGAAGTTTTCACGGGTACTTAACCCAGGATTATCTCGATATTGCTAGAGACCCTAAAATGTTGAATTTCTAACATATTTTTTTATATGCAAACAGACAGATTTCTAAAATAATAGTTAGCAACATTGGCTGGCTGTCATGGCGGCTCCGGCTGTCAAATCAATCAATTGAAAAATTGGCACATGATTTTGCGGCAATTTCTTTTCATTTGCTTCTTGTAATGGCCAATGAATGCAAATTGTCGCACAAAGCAAAGAAGCGAATCAAGGAAGTTAAAAAGAAGGCAAGGCCTGGTGAGTAAATCATGAGATCTTCACTGTCAAACTTGTAAATTTGGTCATCATGACTAACACGCTCTTAGTTTCGCTTAATTACTCTTCAATTACTTTAGTTCTACTGATAGTTCATGTCTTCAACTGTAGCATTCGGTTAGAGTGTCGCTAAGGGGGCACTGAGGAAAAAAGACTTAGAAAAATTTTGATCGAAAATTTCGTCTCTATATAACTCCCTCTTTTTATGATATCATCGGAAGGAGGGTTCTTTGGGGATGATTTTTTGTCAAGGTCATTTTTTTGTACGACCAACCCCTGTCCTATTAGGGGCTGAAAATGAAAGTTAATACTTGGAAAATATAGGTTTTTTTAACACCCAGAATCATTAGGTTAGGTTAGGTTTGTTTTATGACTACAAACGCACGAGCCGAGCGAGCGAAGCGAGCGTGCCGCGGCAGCGGCCGGCGAAGTGCCAGAACCGAATTTCTTACGTTTCACCCCCTAATTTGACAAGGGTTGATCGGACAAAAAAATTACCTTGACATAAAATCATCCCCAAAGAGCCCCCCTTCCGACGGTATCATAATAAAGGGGGGTTATATAGGATCGAAATTTTCGATCAAAATTTTTCTAAGTCTTTTCTCCTCAGTGCCCCCTTAGCGACACTCTGACCTAGCATTCGTATAACGATTAAACTGGTGAGATTTCTAATATTGAAAACATCGAAATGCAATTTGGAAATTCTGAAATCATCTCTCAATGAGCGTGGCAAAGACAGCGATGGTCCGACCTCGGTTTTTCTAACGGTTATGGCCTTCTCGACTCAGTGTAGTTATTAATTTCAATACGTGCAATGCAAGTACTTCCTAATCTCTTGATACTGAAATAACATCAATTTGTGGCTATTAGTAATTGCTAACAACATAAATACCCATAAAAACCGGTTTAACTATGTTAAGGCACTGAAGGAAATAGCAAATTTTTGATTTTCTAAAAACATTGTTTCACAAGGAATGTGGAATCAAATCTGCCCCTATTACCATTCTCAAAACGATGAAATTATACCATGTCATGGCGCGCCAAACAGAGACGCCGCTACACCAATGCAATAGCACTGTCCCTTTCACGACCGCTATGACATGGTATGATTTGATCGTTTTGAGAACCGTAATAGCCCCACTGATGAGTCATATTACCTAATTGACTAGGAATGGATAACTTTAAATTTCTTATTTAAAGAATTTCAGGTGTGAAAGATGCTGTAGCCATTGTAAGTTATCGGCACACAGGGCATAACAGCTTAGTACTAATCGTGGCAACGTAGCTGTATTTCTTCTGGAGTTTCATTTAAACTCCAGAAGAAATAGATGGAGAAACACTTTCATCACGACCGGGATTCGAACCAGGGACCTCGCCATTCCGTGGCATGCTCTATTCCAACAGAGCCACAGTGATATCATACCCAGGTCATGAATTCCTCCATATTCGTCTTAGGGACGGTAGCGACATCTATCCAGTAATAACGAGAGTTTGTTTGCCTTACCTTATATACTATGTACCGCAGAGCTCACACGCTCTGTAGGTTGTGTAGAAAATTATTTGGAACTTGTCGACTCCTGGATACATAATTAGGTATTATTGCTTTGCATCAATATAATGTTTATTGCAAAATACATTTCATTTGCCGTAATATAATGATTTCAGCTTATCTAAGTGAATTTCATTATACTGTCATATTTTTGCATGATGCATATTTTCGTCATTACATAATATTAGCATTGGATACAAAAATTGCATTGAAATTGTTTGTTTACAGAATTAGCTGACAAAATCCAATGGACAGCCTTGAAATACTGTGGGAATTTTGAAGAATTCCTAAAGTGCACTGACAATGTTGATAGAATTAATGAAAACGAAGTCTCGCCACAAGAATTTATTGATAAATATGAGAAAATATACAAGCCTGTAGTGATAACAAACGTCCAGACTAATTGGAAAGCAAACAATAAGTGGACCTTAGATAGACTAGCCAAAAAATATCGTAACCAAAAATTTAAATGCGGTGAAGATAATGAGGGTTATAGTGTTAAGATGAAAATGAAGTATTATGTAGAATACATGAGGACAACGACTGATGATAGTCCGCTTTATATTTTTGATAGCAGTTTTGGGGAGCACCCACGTAGGAAAAAGTTACTCGAGGATTACGAAGCCCCTTTATACTTTAGGGACGATTTATTTAAGTACTGCGGAGAGGAAAGACGGCCACCGTACCGTTGGTTTGTGATGGGACCACAGAGGTCTGGGACTGGGATTCATATAGACCCATTAGGTACGAGTGCATGGAATGCGTTGGTGTTTGGACACAAAAGATGGTGCTTGTTCCCAACACAGACCCCGAGGGAGCTGATAAAGGTGACGGGCGTCATGGGTGGGAAACAGAGAGATGAAGCAATAACTTGGTTCAAGATGATCTACCCTAAGACACAGTTGGAGACGTGGCCAGAAGAGTATAAACCGGTATACTATTTTTTTTTAAAATCCTCTTTATGTTGTAGGTACTCTGTGATCTTCATATCACAAATTTAACTGTACAGTAGATTGATTAAAAAGAATTTTAATTTAAGATGGATTCAGATAGTAGGCTATGTCGGCCGCTGATTGACTGGTGAGAAAACGCGGTTTTTGAGAGACATTCTGTATCTACCTTTACAAGCTTGGTTTTTCGATAATTTTTATTTTAGGTTACACCCTAACTAAACCTTTAAAGGTTAAACCTTTTTGGTTTTTAATTTGTCAATAAGTTATACGTATGTACAACAATCTACATACCATATGAAATAAACTTTATCTAGTGCACATATTGACTCTTGGTTTGTTTGTCAGGTGGAGATTCTCCAGAAGCCCGGAGAAACAGTATTCGTGCCCGGAGGCTGGTGGCACGTCGTCCTCAACATGGATGACACGGTGGCAGTGACACAAAACTTCTGCAGCCGCACAAACTTCCCTGTGGTCTGGCACAAAACTGTCCGTGGACGACCTAAACTATCCAAGAAATGGGCCAAAGTCCTTGAAGCCAAGGAACCTGAGTTACACAAGGTCGCTGGTAGCATGGATTTGAGTCAGAGCACCGGAGTAGCGTCTGACAGCTCATCAAACACCAGCTCTTCCAGCAGTGATAGCGACAGTAGCTCCACTGACACTTCAAACGAAGGGGACAGTGGACAAGAAAGTATTACCGCACATAAGAAAAAACGAAAACGGAAATTATGAGAATGCCAATAAGCCTTATTATAAAAACAATGCATGTTAAATTCGAATTTTCTATGAATTTAAAACTATGACATGTGAAGAAATTATATAGAAACAATAACTAGTAAGATAGTTTAATTGTTATACTAATTAGTAAAATGTTAAGCCTGCATTTTGTATTACTAGATGTAATTTGACAATTTACTCTTGTTTTTCTGCTATAACCAATAGTAATAAATATCGAACAATTATGTTTTTATGAATAAAGTATTTCATGATCAAAAATGTAATGGTTTTCTTGTAATGTAATGTAAAGATTTATAGTGTAGTAAAGTGGATGGGAAATAGATAATGGACGAGCATTGATCTCCTATAAACAACTAGATACACAGTGTGCCTTTTAAAAATGTCCGAGCGCAAAGGTCCAAACGGATGAATGGACTCATCTGCTTTATTGGACGTTAACAATGGACCCTTATTTGGACGTTTTTTAAATTGTTTTAATAAGACCTTTGTGTATCTAGTTGTTTATATGAGATCAATGTGGACGAGACATGAAGATAGATAGGCAGTGGATGGACGGACTAATCACAGTTAGCTAGCAGCGTGTGATGAGACTCCGTTATAAGAAAAGAAATAACGGTTATTCCCATAGAAAAGAAATCTAAACAAGTTGCTTATTTTGATTGTGTGATTCATGAATTTCGGTAAACAAAGTAGCTCCCTCTTTAGTTCGTATAATTTTAAAGAACTATTCATAATCGAGAATATATTTCATGGTACACCACTAAGTTGTCAAAATTTGACGTTTCAAAAAAAACACTGGCAAGAAAATCTTGTCTATGATTTCCGGCAGCCATTTGTTATCCTCGGCAAAAGTTCTTGTGAAAAATCACTTCAAAAATGTTGAAATCAACAACTGGCAGGCTGGCCAATATCCTGAGGCAGTCGTTGATTCCTACTGCGAGGGCCAGTGCAGTGGTCGCAGTGCGCCGGTCGCACGGCGGCCCCACGGAGTCAGACGAAGAATTCGATTGCAGGTTATCTCTCTCGCCTGTAATTTTGACGTTATGTAACTGAAAATTGTCATTATCTTGTCGGCGACTCGCTGGTTTCGGGATAAGTTGCTGAAGTAGAACCTTACCGTTTATTTTGGTAGCATTCGCAATGTTTGGACGTTCTAAAGTACGACAAAATCACTTAACTCGTCAAAGTTCATTATTTGGGTTTTCCTTATCGACGGACAGTACCTTTCATTATTTACTTCTGTACAATGTGATTTAAAACTCGCAACCTATGTGAATAATATTTATGGAGCATTTAACTAAAACAATATTGTTTGTCTCCTAATCAATAAGATATATACAATGTGTATGGGTATACATAGCACACATTTTTCTTAGTTGAAGGAACCCTACGTGCTCTTGAATTAGCTATTGACCAAGCTAATCAATTCCATCCAGCTCATTTAATAAAAGGTTTTAAGAAACTTTCTGTTTATAGAATACATCTAATCAATAATAGATAAGATAAATGTAACATTAATCCTTGTCAAAGAATGCATTGTTATTTTTCGTGACCTAATGAGGTATGTTTCTGTTCCAGATATGAGGCTTTCTTCAACAGAACCGACATTGATGGCTGGGAGATCCGCAAAGGGATGAACGACCTGTGTGGCATGGACTTGGTTCCTGACCCACGGATTATCAAAGCAGCGCTGTGCGCATGCCGGCGAGTCAACGACTACGCCTTGGCCGTCAGGTTCATTGAGGCTTGCAAGGAAAAGTGCGGCCCCAAAGTAGGTGAAATCTACCCGTACATCATCCAGGAAATCAAGCCAGTCCTCACAGAGCTTGGTATCGACACACCGGAGGAGCTCGGCTACGATAAACCAGAATTAGCTTTACAAAACGTTTATGAGATGTAAGTGGCCACCGCGGGATATAATAAGCTGTAGAAAATTTGTATAATAGTTTTGCTGTTAACTTTATTTTTATTGTATTGTGGAAGCGAGCCTTCACTCCCGAGTATTTCTGGTCCACCTTGTGAAATCAGCAAGCCTATCTAATGTATAAAGCATTGGAGGAATAAGTTTGTTGTTTCATTTTTATACATTTTTTCTTAATTCCTTTTATTATTAATCTTTGTCAATAGTTATAGAATTTAAAAATAAAAATAGTAATGTTTTTACCCTTTTGTTATGATTACAAATTGTGAGGAGGATTTCACTTTATCAAACAAAATGAGACAATTTTTTAACTTTTTGTTCCATGGAATAAATGATATTTTATTTTTACCCGACTGTGCAAGAAGTTTTCGAGTGTATGTATGTCTAATTCTTTGGCACGCCCTACTGCCTAAACGGCTTGATGGATTTTAACCATTGATCTCCTATAAACAACTAGATACACAGTTTGCTTTCTAAAAATGTCCGAGCGCAAAGGTCCAAACGGATGAATGGTTTGCTTTATTGGACATTATTTGGACGTTAACAATGGACCCTTATTTGGACGTTTTTTAAATTGTTTTAGACCTTTGTGTATCTAGTTGCTTATAGGAGATCAATAATTTTAACATATGAGGTGTTGTTAGATTCGTCTTGGTTGTAGAAGTGACAGGCTATAAAAATTTATTCAAAGCGGCTTAAATTTTTGGCAGTAGAGTTTTTTGGTTTCTTAAAATTATTTATTCTGTAGAACTACCTACATTTTCAATTATTGTAATGAACATGATACAACACTATCTAGCAAGCAGTTGTAGCAAGGGTCTGAGCAGAATATATTTTTTAATTTTAAAAAATATGTTTCCTGTTTTATAAAGCTGCGTCCTATGCGACGTGTTACCTGCTCAGAGGTTACCTGTTACGAAACACCGTAACATCCGATTTAGGGGCGATTTTCCTTTATTAAATTGGTTACCAAAACTTGTTACCGTATTTCGTAACACATCGCATCGGACGCAGCTTTATAGAACAGACAGAACATTTTTTTAGGTCTAATAGTATGACAAACTGGACCAACCCGCTTTTTGAGGACATATTGTGCCACAGGGCCGTTGTGACGAAAGAAAGAAAGAAAATACATTTATTCAGGCACATACACAAATATTACAAACTACTAAGCTTATCTGACAGTGATGTGCAGCGCCGGAAGGGGTCAGCTGCCTCAGCATAATGCCACAGCCACGCGGTACATGGCTGCGGCGCTGATTGCCAGGCAGAACCCATAGGTCCACTAAAAACCCCCAGGAGCAGACCCGACCCATTTATATACTTAGATAAAAATAATAAATATACTTCAGCAAAATAAAATACTCTTAAAACACTTACTAAAATAAATAACGATCTATAAGCACCTACTTTAGAGAACTATTTAAAAACTCATTCTCATTTTGTTCTACGATGTGATTGAAGGAGGATTGAAGAGTGGAGTATGGGGTAAAAATAATATGCCAGTATGTAGTTCTGCCCCCTTACCTTGAAGTCTTATAGCAGTATTACTTCCATAATACTTTGTTACTTCGTATAATGACGACCTTAAAGTAAGCTCATTGCTCCGAAGACGTCATAATTCCTTGGAACAAATGGGACCCTCTCTCTGTAGATATCACAGACCACTTACTCAATAGACATGAAATCGGTACTTGCAAGCGAAACATTCTGTCAACGATGAGCGCATAGAGACGAAGCGCACAAGGGTGCCGTATTAAAGAGATGCGTCCATGTCGATAATATCTCTAAGTTACACGTGTCGCGAAGGAATTTTGCGCTCATGTGCGGGCAGACACGGGCGCTCTCCTGTTACAGGTCTATGGGTAAGTTGTATGTGATAGATTCATAGACATAAACGGAGCTTGATACAGTCGGCGTGTAAAATGAAACCATTTATTTACGTAAATACTTTTAATGATCGTAATATTCACACTCACCAATATATTTACAACCACAAATCATTGACTTAACAAAATTGTGCTTTAATCGTCTATTCTTAGGACAAAACACAATTATTCTTTGGTAAAAAAAAAATTAAAACTGACAATAAAATATTATAAATTAAAAACAACGAATAAATTAATTAATACAATGTCTTTTCGCAAAATAAGGTTTAAAATAGATCTTGCAATTTTGTACTTTTCTATGATTATCTTATGACTAGAACTGACAATAATTTTAAATTATTTAGCTTTTTACAAAAGAAATTGGTACCAATATCTTAGGAATAACATTATGTAGTTTTATCAAACTGTACAAGTTACAACTGCATACAATTAGCATAGGTACACGTTTAAACATTTTTAATAACACTTTTATAATAAATTTAATCAAAATTGTGTCCTGCACATCTATTCATTCGGTTCTTTATCGTTTGTTTCATAGTTTAGTAACTTTAATTGAAGAGTGAGATTGCACTAGACGATCTTATGTTTTTATGCTAACCATAGTTAACATAACTGGTCAACGGTTTGTCAATATTAAACCGAGTTAACTATAGTATGACCGTCTAAATCGGTCTTCGCCTGCGCGGTACAGGGACGCGGGGGTATGACGACAACGGGGACCGAGAGAGTTGCGGGCGGCAGGCGCATTTCTGTTACAATACATTTCTGTTCGCTCGCCCCCGCACCTCTCTCGGTCCCCGTTGTCGTCCTACCCCCGCATCCCTGTACCGCGCAGGCGAAGACTGATTTAGACGGTCATAGCCATTTGTCACAAATGACCTGTAATGTAAATAGTCCTAAGGCTTGCACGCATTAAACGACAGCGACATAAAGCCGTTAGACAGAAAATTTATTTACACAAATCATCCACCGCATTCGCTTATGGTCGACTGTAGAGACTTCCAATCGTTGTCGCTTTCAATCTGACACATGGACGCTATACATTGCTGTTATGTTTTCGCAAGTTGTAACAAATGACAACGAAACGCAGCAATGTATATCGTTCAAGTGTCAAAATGAAAACGATAACCATAACGATTGAAGTCGCGGTCACCCCCCTGATCGCGAAAAAAAATCAGAGAAAAGAAAAAAAGTTAAAATCACGTAGTTCAAACTACCTAGGGGCCATCCATAAAGCACGTCACACGTAAAGGAGGGGGTCGACAAAGTGTGACATGGTGTGACAAGGGGTGGGAGGGGTCCTAAGTTTCGTGACATCACATTTCAAAATATAATATATCTAGAGGTACTAATCGCGTAATTTGAAATATTAATTAAACTAAAAAATATTTTTGTTTAATGCTTTGTTATTGTTTCAAATAATTGATATAATGTTGATTTCATAAAAAAAGTACTTAATTTAAATGGAAATAAAACTAATTTCGGAACTGCTGTTTTAATTTAAAAAAAAATCGATGTGAAATTGCAAAACATGTGACGTCACACTAGGGAGGGGGGGGGGGGGTCTCAGAAATGTGATCGCCTGTGACAAGGACGGGGGGGGGGGGGGGGCTCCAAAAATCATGAAATTCGTGTGACGTACTGTATGGATGACCCCCTACGTGTTTTGATAGAAGATCGTGCATGGCGACAATTTTGTCGCTGGCGTGTTTCCGAATGAATAGATAACGTCAGGGGCCAATTTTGAGTGAATAAATTACAGCGAGACTAATTATTATTATTACTGTTTGTAGTAAACCCTGCAGTTAATTTACTTTCTGTCGAAGATAATATACCTCAGACCACAGAAAGTGTCTTAATTTGTAAACAAATATGATCGACTAATATAATGTTGTGATGTAATAATATTTTAATTATTATTTTAGAATTAATAATTATTCGCAATTATGCGAACTACAACTTAGCGAAATTGAATCACGTTGATAATAAGCATTTAAAAAATTGTATTTATCTTAATAAAGATTTCCTAAAAAAACTTTAAAAAAAATTGATTATATTGATAGATACAATTTTTTTAAAATTGGCGGCGCTAGTTGTCTAATGTCAGGCCCTAAAACGAGTCGTTTTGTTTAAGAAATAAGACACTTGCTGTGGTTCTAGGCATACAATTGAACTATTTAAATTACACTTTAATTTAATTCACCTAGTTATATTACAAACCTTACACTTTGGATACTTTCCATCGCCCATTATTCACCTGACTTCAGTAGACTAGATTTTTCTCTGTTTAGACTAGATTTACGCGAACGCAACAAATATACTTAATTAAAAATAAATTAAACAAAAACAACTACAACAAACTAACTTAAGTAAAATAAAATTAAGGAATGTGTGTATACTTAAATTAATAATCGATAATTAAAATAATTTATCCAATTAAAATTGATGTAGAAAATAAAATCATATTGCACAAATCTGATTAGAGCAATAACTATTTAATAAGTTAAGGTAGACGGAGGGTTGCCCTATACAAGTTGTCATCGGAACACACTTTCGAACCATCGTTATCTTAAATAAAAGCTGTTGTAAAATTAAGAAACATATAACCTCAAATTATTATATGTGAACGACGGAACGCCACCGGAACTTAAGACCGTCAAATTCGTCGAAACTGTCGGTCGAAACAACGACTTTAATCGAAAGTTAAACCGTTTAATTCTTGCGAGTATCCTCCAAATTCGACGATCATATATTTTTGGAGCATAACTTTTAATAAGTATACGTTATTGATTGATTGATACAACTCTACCACCAAATCAAAATATAAAATAAAATTTTCCAGAATCAAAGATTTGTTAATCTCGAACCGCGCAAAATATAAAAATTTGTATGAAAATACTAAAAATGATTACCGCTCTTCCCGATTAACAGATCTTTGGATCCGGAAAATAGACATCTTACTTTTGCTGTTAGCTATATACCTAGTTAAACCTTCATTTAAACCGTGTTGTCATTTTCGCACTTCGTTAAAAAACGTCAAGTTAGAAAGGAATTGAAGGGACTTTAATTAAATCAAGTTCATGGCTAACAACTTTAAAAATCAATATCGATTAAGCTCCAACATACGTTGCAATAACAACTCTTGTCGGGCAACCAGTATCAGTCACATCCTAAATAATAAAATGAATAAGTTACAAACACGAATAAATATTACCATTTGATGGTACTATGTCGGTTTACAATGGGTTTTAGCTCTATTTCCTAGTCGGTTCCTAGAAACTCCTTCGACTAAAGTGGCTTTAAAGGAATCCTCAAACATTCAGAAGTTCATATTTTTAGTGGGCAATTCCACGGTTGATTAATCTTTTACACAGCTGGTGTGATATTAAAAACCTAACTACGTTTATGTACCAAAGATTTAAATCGTTAAGATGACCTCGTCATGCCAATACATAAAATCGTGCGCAGTCGTAGTATGTGATCACAGACCACTTACCCCATAGACATGAAATCTGTACAAATTTGCAAGCTAAACATTCTGTCAACGATGAGCGCATAGAGACGAAGCGGTGGACAGGGGTGCCGTATTAAAGAGATGCGTCCATGTCGATAATATCTCTAGGTTACACGTGTCGCGAAGCCATTTTAAGCTCATGTGCGGGCGGGCAGATACGGGCCCCTCCTGTTACAGGTCTATGTGGTCTGTGATCTGTAGATCAGCTGAAGCCTAAACCGTTTGCCATGAGTTATATGTTTGTTAATTGTCATTGTAATTTATTAAGACTGTTTTTATTCCTATATGTATAATACTTAATAGGCAATAAACTTTAGTTTGTTCGTCAACTAATGTTTGAAATTCAAATTACGATTGCTCGCAGCCACCATACATCGGGTATGGTACAGGACCATCCGACGATTTAAATCTTTGATTTCAAGTCGAGAATTTCAATAAACATTAATTTTCTCTGAACTTCAATCGAGTGAAAATTCGAGGAACCGATTAAAAACTTGAATTTTTCTAAATTCGCGACTAAACCCGACCACTGAGGTACTCATAAACGCAGAATAAAGTTATTCGACGGTTTAAGCGAAGGTGCTTGTAAAGTGCTTTTCTTTTTCTCGTGTGGTTTAGTGACCAAACCTAAATTGTCAGCGTTATTCATGCCGCCCGTAGGCCTCTAGACGTGGTCTAACGACTGCTGTCAAGCGATAGCAATCGGGACCAACTGCTTAGCGTGCTTTCCGAGGCCCGGAACGGTTAGTTAGGTACAGGTATAAAAAAGCTTTTTCCAAGTTTGAATGTAATTTGTGATCGTTTCTTTGTATATCTTTCTTTATACAGGGAATCCTAGTTTGGGCAATAATTGTGACGCTTCTTAAAAAAAGTTAGAGACTGTGGCTTAAATCGTGGCATAACTTTTAAATCACGCTTATGACTAACCGCGTGCAATATCTGTAAAGTCTTACCTCGATTCCAACATTCTTTTCACATTTATCCCAGACTTAGGCCAGACATTTTTGAACACGAACTTAGAGCTCGATCTTACGACTGTCAAAATTGTATGAAAGCTGTAAGTCCGAATTCAAACTCTACTTGCACACAAGAATGCCTATGAAAATCGGCCTTACCAATGTCGAGAGATCATTCCTATTGGGTAATAATAAATAACTGAGGCTCGGTCACACCACGAAGCCACAAATTAGCTATCCGAATATCTAAATAAATAAACCTGCATTGCAGATGAGAAAGTAGCGATTCTTATTTGCACTAACTAAATTTGACGTGCCTAAAACAGCTGCTCCTTCGTTGTTTTAGTAGAACAAAAGGACGGCAGTATTTTTAGACACGTCAAATTCAATTTAAATTCGAAAATAACCCAGAATCGCTACCACAATCGACCTAGCAAAGTCTAATTGTAACTATCAAGGAAATTAAATAATTTTGAATAATAAATTGTATTTTTAGTAGAAGACCATTTCTTTTCCCAATGCTATATTATGCTATTAAATTACTCCTTCAAACGTATTCAACGTCGTTTTGATAGTAGGTAATGAATTGCATCTAATAATCTATGGTAGTTGATTAAATCGGCACCCTTCTGTTGACCAGCGGGCCTACCCTGGATGTACACAGGCTGTCCTGATGACTAACAGGTTAAGTCCTGACGGTCAGATTATATTGGCGACTAGATCTAATCTATCAGCAGGTCACGTCCTGACGATCAGTCAAGACTTAACGTCTTATCGGCGAGACTACGTGCTCCCGATAAGCACACCACGGTCAACAAACTGTCCTATTTGCTAATAAACCAAGTCCTGACGGTTAACAAATACTGTTAATAGTGGGTTATGCCCCGACAAGCAGGTTATCTGTACCGGTCACGTCCCGACGATCATATTTCATGTCCTGACGCTCAGATTTCCCGTCCGGACGATCAGATTTCACGTCCGGACGGTCAGATTTCACGTTCGGACGCTCAGCAGGCTGTCCCCCGCCCAGCAGGCGACGTCCTGGCGCCGATCAGGTTACGCCCTGTCGGCGAGCAGGTCGTCGCAGTCGGAATCTGGTGACGGAGAGCCCGCCACCAGGGTTAGCAGCTAGGAGTCCGCTGCGACTCCGTCCCGCTCCGCTTTCACTTGCTGCGAATTAATAAGGACAGAGTTAATGCTCGACATCCCAATTTATTTCTATTATTATTTTATGAGAGATATAATAACTGAATAATGAATTATACTGAATGGAAATGTCGACTAATTGGCATAACATTTTCATTATTCCTAGAACTTATATATAAATTGAAAATCAACTGCGGAAACAATTGAAATCGGTTGAAAAATGAAACTCTTCAAAATCGGGAACCTAAGACCCAACTCGTACCTCATAATGAGGATAATCTACAAAATATCTATAAATACATCACAACATCTAAATTGAAAAAGCCAACAGTACTCTTATTCTTAAGCACAGGTTACATAGTATCCTCATGGACCCTAGTCTGACTGCTGATCCTCACCATGGCCTTGGTGAGCACTGTGGCGTCCTTGAGGCTGAGCACCTGCAGCACCTGTGCCTCGCCGTGCGCGCCGCCCTGCAGCATCACCTGCGCCACGCCGCCGCCCATGGAGATAGCCTCCAGCGCATCGCCGTTGTTGTCCACCTATAACACTCATAAATTAGCAGTATACTATCAGCATAGACCACTTACCCAATAGTAAGTGGCTTGGAGCCAGCCAGGGCAGCCATGTACGGTGGAACACAGAGAAAGGTGTACAGGAGTTTTTAAGGTCGAGATTATCTCAAAAACTACTTGACCTATTGCAAAAATTCTTTCACTGTTAGATAGATAAAAGTTAAAACTGTGTAACTATAAAAGAATTATTAATTTTGATCCAGTAGTTTTTGAGAAAATCTCAACATTATTGAGGCCCCCTGTATACTTATATCTGTCTCCGAGTTATCCTCGGTTTTTTCGACGGAAAAACTCACGTACATTTACAGAGTGCTCTTAAGACGGTGAAGGAAAACATCGTGATGAAACCTGCATGCCGTTTAAGGCGTGTGAAATCCGCCAATCCGCTCCGAATCCGACCTTCCGTAAGGGAAGGTCTGTGCCCGAGCAGTGGGGCAATACATATAGACTGGTGATGATGATGAAAGGCTTAGAGATTGTGGACTTTTGCCAAGCGTGTAAATGTACAGTCGAAGACAGAGATAAGTATACAGGGGGCCTCAATAAGGTTGAGATTTTCTCAAAAACTACTGGACGAATTTTATAATTCTTTCACAGTTACATAGTTTTAACTTTTATCTATGAAACAGTGAAATAATGTTTGCAATAGGTCAAGTAGTTTTTGAGAAAATCTCAAAATTAAAAACTCTCCTGTGGGGTGACCGCGACTTTCAATCGTTATCGTTTTCAATTTGACACATGGACGCTATACATTGCTGCTATGTTTTTGCAAGTTTTAACAAACGACAACGAAACGCAGCAATGTATATCGTGTCAAAATGAAAACGATAACCATAACGACTGAAGTCGCGGTCACCCCTCTGTACACCTTTCTGTGTTCCACCGTACGTTAAAAGTTGAGTTTCATTAAACGACCCAGCACAGCTTCTCTTAGGCCGATATTGAAACACATTTTGGTCACGAGTTTCATAAACAGTTTATATACGAGTTACGAAAAACAAGAAAAGCTATTTGTTTCAGTAAACTCAATAAAACATACACACCTGACATGCAGACAACAGTGCGAGAAGCTGGAAATCGTGCGAAAATAACAAGTAAAACAAAAATTCACATTCACATATTTATTAGCGCGAGTAGCACACAAAAACAAACAATTTATACCTTCACTTTCCCTTGTCAATCAACAAAATACTTTAAAAAACAATAAAAGTCTTTGGCGTGGACATCATAATACATAAGTATGGGCGAAATTTAACTCTTTGGCAATAACTTTTATTATATACAGTGATCAACTTTGGCCTTTTTTTATATATGCAGAAAATGAGGCGGGGCATGCGTTTCAACTGATCGCAGGACGCAAGCCGCGGCTGTGTTGTGGAGGGCATTATGCTATCAAAAATATCTATTTAGCCGATTTTATTTGCTGACTAAATATTTGAAATATTACTTCCCAACATAAATTAAAATTATTCAAAAATAACAGTTCACGCACGACCGATCTACTAGCTGATATGTTGTAAGATATATTTGTTGAGAGATTTTTATATTTAGCCTTTTTTACCACACCCAAGGAGGAGGGTATTTTTTTCGAGTGTACGGTGGAAGACAAAGAAAGGTGTACAGTAGAGTTTTTAAGGTTAAGATTTTCTCAAAAACTACTTGACCTATTGCAAAAATTCTTTCACTGATTGATAGCTAAAAGTTAAAACTATGTAACTGTAAAAGAATTATTAAATTCGGTTCAGTAGTTTTTGAGAAAATCTCAACCTAATTGAGGCCCCTGTATACTTATCTCTGTCTTCGACTAGATTAGCAGAAACTAATCGAACTTCATTTGATTTTGCTGAAGGTGAAAGAGAGTTAGTTTCAGGATTTAATATTGAATATAGAAGATTTGCTTTAATTTTTTTAGCTGAATATTCAAGAATTTTATTTATGGGGTTATTATTTGTTTTATTTTATTGTACGTATGTATGTCTAATTCTTTGTCCCGCCCTGCAGCCTAAACGGCTTGATGGATTTTAACATATGAGGTGTCGTTAGATTCGTCTTGATTGTAGAAGCATAGGCTATAAAAATCTAATCAAAGTGGTTTAAATTTTTGTCAGTCGTTTTTTGTTTGTTTCTTAATTAGTTTAGTCTTGAGATGTTGTATTTCTTGCAACTTCTTGATTGATGTACGTTGATTGCTGACCGATGGTGAATAAACCCATCCACTAGGGGAAAATCGATGTGCCAATGGAGCGTCACCACAATTCTATGGTACTTTCAATTCAATTGGAACACAGATTCTTGACTGGTGGATGGTTATGCGAAGTCTTCATGATTTGCTGCTGGGCTGTGCTCGCTGCTCCGATATCTTGTATTGCAACACAACATTTATATGTTGGAGGATTATTTATATCGAGTCTTCATTATTTTGTATTTATTACTTATATTTTTGTACTGCAAAACCTTTGAGCCAGAGACGTCCCATGTCTTCTTTTAGATTAGTTTATTTTTAATTTTTGCGTAACTTTTGAGCCAGGGACGTCCCATGTCTTCTATTAGATTAGTTTTAGTTTAATTATTTAGGTATTATTGGTATTACTATTGGTTTTAGGTATTATTGTAAAATTTTATTATGGTTATTAAATAAATTTGTACACTGCAAAACATATGCCTATATATATTATATGTTCCAGATTTTATGTATCATCTGAACATAGCTTGTTATACATAAATTATTATTATGATAATTATAATTTTTACAGATGAATAGGATAGTCCAGTCCTCAGTGAAACGCTATTTTAGGCCCGAAACTACTTTTAAGCCCTAGTTCCCATGTAATTGTGCGTGATAGTTATTTAAGACAAGATAAATATTCTTTATTGCCCCAAAAAAATAATTACACAAAAGAAATATGGTAATCTCTTCCAGACCTTTCAATAATTTAAAACAGTAATTGCAAATGAGTTCAATTTCGCCCCTTTATGCTTCGCGCACATTATGCCGGGCCGCAGCGTGTCGGGGCGGGCCGCAGCGCAGCGCAAAATGATTACTTAGCACATTAGTGACGGGCCGGGTCGCAGCGCATTGTCGGATGTTGAGTACAGTGTACTGCCAGATATCGTAAAATGAACACGGGCGCGCGTACACTTCAATCCGCTTGCTGTAGCACACTGTGTCGGGGCGCAGCGGGGCGGGGCGTGCCGCATCGCACGGACACAAATCCGCCTCGCAATAATGCGTGCCGCTGCGGCCCGACAAAGTGTGCGATAGTTCATACAAATTGTATTAAAGCGATTTGAGCGGGTTTTTGCGCTCCGCCCCGACATGCTGCGGCCCGGCATAATGTGCTCGGACCTTTACATCGCAGACTCTGCTCTTGCATGAGCAATAGCGTCTCTGCCACTCATTTGTTTTTCCATTGTTCGAATTTTAAATATAATTCGAACATATAAAAACAAATTAAAGTCGGCGCCTGACATGTGAGCATCTTTGCAAAGTTTCACCTACCACTGAAAGCTTTGTACAGAATCTGTAACTACAACGTTATAAAAAGCCGCCAATGAACATCGAATTTGTATATATTTGCGAAGTTTTGCGCACCTTACTGGCACCGGGGTAAGACCATAAGGCGGTTATTTTGACACCTCCCCGCTTAGGAAAAGGAACGAAATCGGATTGGTTAAACAAACACATCTCTCCGCTTTTGTGGAAACCGGGCCTTACGGATGACGCATGACAGTGACAAGGGCGGGGACTTGTCCCTATACAAAATGTACCTAGGTAAGGCTCTCTCCATAGAGTAACGAATATCATTCATCCATTCAAAATTATCTCCGAATTGCTCGAGCCATATTGTGAAAATTAATAAAAAAAATAATTTAATTGTAACCAAACATTACTGTCGTACTAAAAGTAAAAACAATAGAATTAACACACAATAAAATATATCGCAAGCAACGAAAATAAAATACGAAAACAAAACATAGCATTACACTAATAATACTTAAACACAAAGAACACTAAATACTTATGGCAAGTAAAACAATGTTTTTGGCAACAAAACTCACTATTATGCATTACAAAACAGTCATATGGGGCCATTGATCTCCTATAAACAACTAGATACACAAAGGTCTTACTAAAACAATTTAAAAAACGACCGAATAAGGGTCCATTGTTAACGTCCAAATAATGTCCAATAAAGCAAATGAAAATTCATCCGTTTGGACCTTCTTTGCGCTCGGACATTTTTAGAAGGCAGACTGTGTATCTAGTTGTTTATAAGAGATCAATGTATGAGACCCATCACACACACAGGCTTCACCACAGTTTTGTCTGCGCAGGCCGGTTTGGTGGAACACAGAGAATGGTGTACAGGAGTTTTTAAGGTTGAGATTTTCTCAAAAACTACTTGACCTATTGCAATAATTATTTCACTGTTTGATAGATAAAAGTTAAAACTATGTAATTGTAATATAATTATTAAATTCGGTCCAGTGGTTTTTGAGAAAATCTCAACCTTATTGAGGCCCCCTGTATACTTATCTGTCTTCGACTGTACAGTCGAGGTTGAGATCTACTGGAAAAGAATAATTGTAATGTGTTTTAGAATCGATACTGATGCCAAAACACAATTTTTAGAATTTTTGTCTGCGACTTTGTGCAAGTATGACGCTATAACTACTGAAAGGATTTTGATGGGAGTTTCACTAAGAGATAGCTGAAATATCCGGACAGCTCATAGGCTATAAGCCATGGCGGTATGTGATGTGGAAACAAGGATCCAGAGAGGAAGATCTGCCTCCTGATCTCCTCCATCCTCCTCTACGCAAACGAAGTTGCGGGGTTCAGCTAGTAAATAATAAAACTCGGAATTTATGGCCCGTAATAATTGATAATTGATATTTGACATTTTGGTTTATATAATTTAATGGTGAATGAATGAATTGTAATTAATTAATTAAGTTACCATCGTCGACTTGGGTGAAAACCTGTAAAGGCGTTGGGATTGTAATTTTAATGAAATAAATAAATAAATCACTATCAATACACGGGGCCTCAATAAGGTTCGAGATTCTCTCAGAAACTACTGGAACGAATTGAATAATTCTTTTACAATTACATAGTTATAACTTTTATCTATCAAAGATTGAAAGAATTTTTGCAATAGGTCAAGTAGTTTTTGAGAAAATCTCAACCTTAAAAACTCTCCTGTACACCTTTCTGTGTTCCACCGTACACGTAACACAGTGCGTGAAGTTGGTAAAATGATATCACGCGCCAATACGTGTGGTAGCCACGTATGTAATGCGAGAAGCTTTCCCAAACAAAACAGTGGTGACGCCTGCATGTGTGATAGGCCCAATATATTATGCTTCGGCGGAACATTCACAGTTATGGTCACCTTAGACTGGTTCAGTCTGAGATGACCTTTAAGCACAGACCACTTACCACAATAGACATGGAATCGGTACAAATGACAATGCCAGATCCTGCCCCATCAACCGCAAGTTGTACAAGATAACGAATAAATGTAAAAATATCTCCGTTTTTTATTAAAATTATTGGTTTAAAATAAAGTTGTGTACAAGTTGCGAGTCGAAAAAACAGCTTAATTAAGAATTCAGAAAATAATAAACAATCGAAGCCATTTATTCATTGTTTTTGTTATTCTTCTATAGGAGTTGCGAGAGTAGTAGACAATGATACTGATTATGCAATATGAAACCTGTAATAAGTCCCCAACAAAATGATAGCTTAAATGGTCACGTAGTTTTGTAGGTGGGGCAAAGCTCCATTGAAATGTGGCAATGTCTTTTGCAGGCGAAAAATTATGTCAACTTTGAGCGCATAGAGACGAAGCGGGGGACAGGGGTGCCGTATTAAAGAGATGCGTCCATGTCGATAATATCTCTAGGTTACACGTGTCGCTAGGCAATGTTGCGCTCATGTGCGGGCAGACACGGGCGCCCTCCTGTTACAGGTCTATGGGGTAAGTGGTGTGTGCCTTAGGCCAAGATTAAAGCTTGATTTACATCTACAAGCATTGAGCGTGTCCGGTCTTACAACTGTCAGTTTGACAGTCGTAAGTGTTCGTGTTCAACACTGTTGATGACTATCGGCTTAAGATCACGCTCAAGATTGTCTTTTAATCTTGCCCTTAAATAATCACAAAACTAATTTGACTAACTTTTCTTCTAAGAACTAATACAAAAAAGACGACCAACTATTTCAATCAGTTTCAATTAAGGGCCTTCCATGAGGCAACTAGCGCCGCTAATCTTAAATAGAGAATATCTTACAAATTATTAACTTTTATTAAAAAAGCTATGTACACAATCTTTATTAGGATAAACACTATTTTTTAATATACAATACATGGCATAATTGCGACAAGCAAAGTTGTAGTTCTCAAATGTGCCAAAAACGGCCGTTTTTCACAATTATGCGAACTACAACTTACCGACATTGAATCACGTTATAAATAAGCATTTAAAAAATAGTATTTACCGTAATAAACATTATGTACATAGCTTTTTAAAAAAAATTGATTAAATTGGAAGATATTATTTTTCAAAGATTGACGGCGCTAGTTGGCTCTTGGAAGGCAATAAATAAACCTGTATTTGTAAGAGAGTTCAAAAACATTTATTTTTATTTTTTTAAACGTATTTTATAAATACGTAATTAGTTCTCAGAATAAAATATAGCGGCAGCTCTACAAGCTCTATAAGTAAGAATGTAACATGCGACATTCTATTTAATAATTATTCTTAGAAAAATAATAAAATCTATCATCGTTAAATGTATCACAAATATCTCACTGGAACATGTTAATTACAACTTCAATGGCACTTAGGAACAAAATAAACATTAAACAATTTGTAACGTTACACATTACTCATATTCTCAACCACTGCAATTCCTCTACTGCGATCCTGGCAAACCCTCGCTTCCTCCACATTCATCGCTCTTTTCTAGTGTCCGACCGAACTTTCGGTTTCGGGCTAGTTTCAGTCAAATTACGGGTTTCGGCTTAGTTTCTGAGTTCGAGAGCCTATAATAAGTATATAACTTTATACTATTAAAAGCGTAAATAATTTATTTGAAATAAGGAAGTGATAATATGTAGTGCTTAATCCTCCTCCCTAATCGTTGCCTCAGTGGTGAGGATCGTGACCCTCAACAGCAGGCGTCTTGGCATGTATGAACTGGCGCCAGGAGACACGGTTTTGTGATTTACTCACAGCCTCTTCAAAGGGCACGCCGAGGATTCTGCCAACCACATTAGTCCAGCGGGCTGGTCTCCGGCCACGTGGTCTAGACCCCTCAACTTTGCCGAGCTGTAGTTCTCTCCAAGTTGGAAGGATCCATTCTTATGACATGGCCGAGGTACCGCAACACATTTCGCCAGTAGTGCTTAATCATCATCATCAGTCTATTTATATTGCCCCACTGCTCGGGCACAGACCTTCCCTTACATCGAGGGGCTCGGGCCATAATCCACCACGCGGGCCCAGTGCGGGTTGGCGGATTTCACATGCCTTAGAATTTTTCTTCTTCTACGACATGCAGGTTTTATCACGATGTTTTCCTTCACCGTTTTGAGAGCACTCGGTAAATGTACATAAGTTTTTTCCGTCGAAAAAACCGATGATAACTCATTGGTAGATGGCTGCCCTAGCTGGGAATCGAACCTGGGACCGTCATATTGCAAGTCCATTGTCCCAACCACTGAGCCACCGAGCTCTAGTGCTTAATACATTACTATTAATTACTTCAAATATCAGAGACTGAATTGTTTAAAATGTGATTTATAAATAAATCTAAAACTGACTGATTATAATTGCCTATTTATTTTTTCCACGAAAACGTGACCCTATATGGAAGTTTAGGTTTCGGAAACTAAGACCGTGGCCGAAATTCGGCCCTAAAACCTAGTTTCGGTCGGACACTACTCTCTTCATTCACAAGACATACCTCAGGGGCATTTTACTAGTAAATATATCTTCTTAAAATTAGTCACATTTGTGCCACAAACCAGAAAAATATAATCGGCACGAGTTTTGTACTTGGACGTCTTTGGGATAAAATCGAGAGAAATGTCTCACAATTGCATGCGTTATAAATAAACGATTAAACAATAAAAATCATGCGGTAACTCACAAGTTTGTACAACAGCTTACGTACTGTCCGAGATTGGCGCAATCACATACAACACGCACTCACCGTCTCAACTACGTACACACACACTCACTCAACTACGCGGACACGCACCCACGCACGCAATACCTAAGCACCTATACCGCAAGCCCAAATCAAGTGTCTTATTTTGCAAACAAAAACTACCCTACAAACATTTTAAGCTGTCATGTGATTATTGCATAGTTATTTTCACAATGATGGACAGGTTCGTTCAAGCAGTTCCTTCAGTGTTACATCACAACAGGTAATTAGACGATCATATTTGTTTACAAATGAAGACACTTGATTTGGGCTGCGATATGCGTAGGAACGCACGCAATCACTAACGTAGGCACGCACGCACTAGTATAGGAACCCAGATAAGCACCAATGAAAGTACGCACTCAAATACGTAGATACGCACGCACTACGTGAGCACGCACGCAAATACGTAGGCACGCACGCAAACACGTACACTGCAGCTCAAATCAAGTGTCTTATTTTGTAAACAAATATGATAGTCTAATTTCCTGTTGTGATGTAACACTGAAGGAACTGATTGATCGAACCTGATCATCATCAATGTAAAAATAAAGTAATACGATCTTATGCGAAAATAACTATGCGATAATCACAGAGTGTGCTACCAGTGTAAAACTAAGAAGTAAGAGAGCTACGCCAACAAACTGCATTGCAGTTTGGCGACAGATGTAATATTGCAATTTTGTTACAAATTAATAAATAAACAAACAAAAAAAGAACATCACTTTTTAAACTGATGGCTGCAATGCTGTCGAAATATCGAGACATCAATAATAAATGTTTAACACGGTAATTCCCGTTTTATCTAATTAAAAAAAGAACAGCTTAATATGTCAGTAGGGTAGGGTTTTTGTTTACAAAACAAGACCCTTGATTCGGGTGCTACCTTACGTAGGCACGCACGCAATCACTAACGTAGTCACGCACTAGTGTAGGAACACAGATAAACACTCACATAAATCCGCACTCAAATACGTAGATACAAACGCACTATGTAATCACGCACGCAAATACGTAGGCACGCACGCAAAAATACGTAATCACTATCACTTTTTAAACTTTCACGGTTTGTATACATATTAATTAGATAAAACGGGAATTACCGTGTTAAACATTTATTATTGATACATTACATTGATACATTTATTATTATTATTATACAGTCTACTCGTGACCATGATGGCTGCAATGCTGTCGAAATATCGAGACATCAATAATAAATGTTTAACACGGTAATTCCCGTTTTATCTAATTAATACGTATTCACTCTCTCACACACACAGACTAGTGTATCTCTCGCTTGACCTGCACGAGCGGCGTGACGCACACGCCGTCCTGCTGCTGCATGGACGCCACCATGGACTGGTAGACAGACGCGGACACGGGCACAGTGATCACGCCGGAGACCGACACGGGATATCCTGCAACGACAACGGATAATAATGAGATGACAGAGAGCGAGTTTGTTACGATGCGGTCTCTTTCGGCAGCATCTTGTGTTTGGCCGCCTAAGCTTAAAAATGGATAAGAATGTTTAAAAAAGAAAAGCTGTCACTTATATTACGGATTGAGATGGAAAATTGTGGATTTTACTATTGATAAGGAAATTAATCTGAATCGGGGGTTGCCTGGAAGAGATCGCTCTGAGCGATAATATACAATAATATAATCTGTACCTAACAATTTTTGTAATGTAATATTTTTGTACAATAAAGAGTCTATCTATCTATCTGAACTATATAAAATATACCCATTTTTACTATATATATTTCTATCATTTAATAATCCGCTCGCTCCGCAAGAAGTTTATGTAATTAAAATGATTTATTATACTCATTTATTCGGCCTTAGGTACACTATGGAACACTTGGTTACGTCACGTTTAAGATAAGATAAATATTGTTTATTGCAAAAAAAAAAGTATTACACAAAAGAAATAGGCTAATACAGTTGGCGGTCTTATCGAAAAACTGAAAATACGCGCATACGAGGCCTTAAAGGATACACTAGGGGACAAATGTCCTACGACATGTATCGGCGACATGTCAAGCGAAGCCGGCCGATTTCGCCTGACATATCTGGCGACATCGCGCGACTTATGTCCAGAGCGACCAGAGCGTGCCAGACATGTCGCGCGAAGTCCGGCAACGCCGCGCTACTTCACCCGACGTCCCTGGCGACACGTGTCGCAGGACATTTGTCCCCTAATGTATCCTTGGCCTTACACTGCGTAGCTGTGCTCACCGTGTCCGTCCTCGCCTGTGAGTATGATCTGGCCGTCGTGGCTGAGCGTGGCCTCGGCCACCCCGTTCAGGTCCACGGCCACCTCGCCGTCCAGCGTCTGCACGACGCCGCCCTCGCCGCTGTGGATCTGCGCACCCGACGGTACTAGGTTAAGTGTTGTCACCTAGTAGGTACTTCCGCAAACATTACATTGTGGACACGGTACGCAATTAAAGTTCAATTCGCATTGATTATAAAAAAAACCCGACTGCATCACTACTTTCATGAAATGACATTGCCACATTACAATACAATGGAGCTTTGCCCCACCTACAAAACTACGTGACCATTTAAGATGTACCTATCATTTTGTTGGGGACTTATTACAGGTTTTATTTATATTGCATAATCTCAATCAGTAGGAGTTGCGAGAGTAGTAGAAAATGATAACAAAAACAACACACAAAAATAGTATTCATCCTAATAAACATTTTGTAAATAGCTTTTTTAATAAAATGGATTATATTGGAAAATATTATTTTTTTAAGATTGGCGGCGCTAGTTGGCTCATGGAAGGCTCTTAATTCATTGATCTCATATAAACAATTAGATACACAAAGGTCTTACTAAAACAATTTAAAAAACGTCCAAATAAGGGTCTATTGTTAACGTCCAAATAATGTCCAATAAAGCAAATGATCATTTATCCGTTTGGACCTTCTTTGCGCTCGGACATTTTTAGAAGGCAGACTGTGTATCTAGTTGTTTATAGGAGATCAATGCTTTAATTGAAAGAACCGAGGCCCGACCGCGATTTCAACATTTTGACACTTGGACAGTATACATTGCTGCGTTTCGTAGTCGTTTGTTAAAACTTGCACAAACATAGCAGCAATGTATAGCGTCCATGCGTCAAATTGAAAGCGATTACGGAAACGATGAAACTCACGGTCACCCCCCTAAAACACAACTCGCAACTTGTTTAGAGGACCTCACCTCCTCAATGGACCCCCAATGCAATTATTGGTACTCCCAAACAAAATAGTAAAAAAATATTTCAAATAACATAAAACCCGACTGCAAAAAAACTATCCCCATTTGATTAATTTTTTATACCCTATGACACTCCCGTAATCAAGACGAATCTAACGATACCTCGTACTGGCAGGAAGGAATGGACATACCGCAGCCCAAATCAAGTGTCTTATTTTGTAAACAAATATCCATGTCTAATTACCTGTTGTGATGTAACACTGAAGGAACTGATTGATTGAATTTGTTCATCATTGTGAAAATAAAGTGTTCCGATCTAATAATATAAAAGTAACTATGCAATAATCACAGAACAGCTTAAAATGTTAGTAGGGTAGGGTAGTTTTTGTTTACAAAATAAGACTTGATTTGGGCCTCGATTTACATACATACACCCGAAAAACATTACCCTCCTGGGGCAGTCTGGTAATAAAAAGTATATGATTGTTTTGTACTGACGACTTGCGCAGTGGTTCCGTCCGGCAGCGTGATGATCGGGTTGTTGGGGTCGACCTGGATGAGCGACACCGTGCCGTCGGGGTTCGTGATGGTCTGCAGCACCGCCGGCGCGTACTGCGACATCTGCGGGCAGCGGCGGCCACGGTCAAAGAGGTTGAGAGGCAATAGGCTAGCTGACCCAAAAAAATAGGTCTTAAATAGGTAATAATCGTTCTAACACCGTACAAAAATCACAGAATTTTATGATGCGAGCAGAGCCTGAGCTCGTGGCTGACGAGTTGATGCCAGTGATGCACGCAGTCAACTACATGACACCTTTAAAACACCAAAAACTTTAATTCAAAATGCAACATTCCAGACTCGGTCAAACCATGATTATCTGTAGCATGACGTCATCGCGGCTAGGGATGTCGATGTTGAGAAAACACGATGTTAAAATCGTAATATCCGGTTAATAGCTATAAGGTAGCCTTCAAATGTATTCATAACCATTTCATTTACATGACATTAAAATTTGAATTATTAATAATAATTCAATAGGTGTTTATTTCAAAAAGGTACAATATAAAATAAAAAACCTAATCTAAACTATTTAAAAAAAAAATTGTTACAGGAAGAGTACCCAAGACACTGGCAGCGTTATATAATTCAATATATCTACCAAAATCCACATAAGATCGATATATCAAGAAAAACGAACATCCCTAAAAAATCAGAGTGACGTCACGGATCTCGCGTAAACGGCCGACTAGCGTTTTTAGCGAGTGGGAAAAAACCGAGAAATAGTCATCTTCTACTTTTATGTAATAAAAGTGATATATTTGGGATCCTGATGTGAAATACTATATGAAATAAATATTGTTTTATTGAATTTTGATATGAGTCAACTAGCCTATTGGCGCTTAGGATATTCTAAGACCGATAGTCAAAGGCCGATATTAACACGTT
The DNA here is from genome assembly GCA_963506565.1 of Tachystola acroxantha. NCBI lineage: Eukaryota > Metazoa > Arthropoda > Insecta > Lepidoptera > Oecophoridae > Tachystola > Tachystola acroxantha. Next base: position 14,478,220 of record OY735872.1, on the reverse strand, counting down.
CACAGTCCCCGTACAAAAAAAGGTTTTAATTTCCTTGTAAGTCCCGCCTACATATTTACAGCAAAATATCATCAAATTACAATCAATCTCCGTGGCGGAGAATCATACTAAGTCAACACCACAGCGGCTTTTAAGTCAGCTGAGATGTTAAACGTTTTATGCGCTATAACAGCCCCCTTACCTTGAAGTCTTATAGCAGTATTACTTTCATAATACTTTGTTACTTCGTACAATGACGACCTTAATGGGCTTACTTTAAGGTCGTCATTATACGAAGTAACAAAGTATTATGGAAGTAATACTGCTATAAGACTTCAAGGTAAGGGGGCAGGGCTTCCCAAACTTATTTTTACTGTGACGCCTTTGGGAATTTGCCATTTTTTTACGACGCCCCACTCACTGGCTAAAAAGTACTTACCAAAGTCATAGTTCAAGCCTAGTAACAAGTTATCAGAAAAACTCCAAATAACGTCTATAATTTTCATTAGAAAATGAGAAAAAAACATAAGAACGAGAATGAAAAGAAATATTTTACTTTGCTGTCTGGCTGTTAATGAGACCGATGTGTTTGCTTTTCTGAGCATAGCTTCTCAAAACGGGGCTCAAGTTTGGAAATTGCCATTGATGCAGACATCCAATATATGTAGATCGCCTCGCGACGCCCCGCCCTGGGATAATGCCACAGTTTGGGAAGCCTTGCGCTATAATGATCCAACCACAACTAGTTTTGTGGTTGACGTCGTTCAATTAACGTGCTAGCTTTTCAATAAAACGTCTCTTTAAACCAGTTGACTGCGACACATACATCAACGTCTGCTAGCGTCATCTGGTCAATGCAGACTTGTTGTGCGGTGAGAGTGGCGCTCGCATTGCTAGATTGCTGCGAGCTGCGAGCAGAGCCAGAGCTCGTGGCTGACGAGTTGATGCCAGTGATGCACGCAGTCAACTACAGGCGCAACCAGAGACAAGATAGACAGCCAGAGATTGCGGAGTTGCAAGATGAGATGTCGCATTGATGCGAGATTCATGATTGCAAGACAATTATGCAGTAATAAAGTTGCATAATTGCAAGACAAATGTGTAAAAGTAAGATGTTGCATGGTTGCAAAACGAATATGCACCCATAGACAAAATAGACCACCGGCGATTGCATAATTGCAAGATGAAAAGATGTTGCATTGATGCGAGACAGAGTTGCAGTAATAAAGTTGCATAATTGCAAGACAAATGTGGAATTAAGATGTTGCATGGTTGCAAAACGAATATGCACCCATAGACAAAATAGACCACCAGAGATTGAAGAGTTGCAAGATGAAGAGATGTTGCATTGATGCGAGACAGAGTTGCATGCAGTTTGAGTTGCATAATTGCAAAACGAATATTGCAATGGAGATATTGCATGGTTGTAGAATAAGTTTGGGTGATTGCAAGAATAAAGTTGGGAGGTATGAAATGAATGATGAAGGTATAAAGACAAATATGAAATAAGAAAATTGTATAAATAGTCAATAGAGATGTTGCATGGATGCAAGACAAAGTTGCATGGTTGTAAATCCGCAATAGAGAAGATGCAGCGATAACGTCGCAAGATACGCATGCATGGTTACGAGACATAATGGAGCAGAGATGTTGCATGGATTAGAGGTGCATGATTGCAGGACGATGCAGCAGACATTTTGCATGGTTGTGAATCCGCAATAGAGAAGATGCAGCGATAACGTCGCAAGATACGCATGTATAGTTACGAGACATAATGGAGCAGAGATGTTGCATGGATTAGAGGTGCATGATTGCAGGACGATGCAGCAGACATTTTGCATGGTTGTAAATCCGCAATAGAGAAGATGCAGCGATAACGTCGCAAGATACGCATGCATGGTTACGAGACATAATGGAGCAGAGATGTTGCATGGATTAGAGGTGCATGATTGCAGGACGATGCAGCAGACATTTTGCATGGTTGTGAATCCGCAATAGAGAAGATCCAGCGATAACGTCGCAAGATACGCATGCATGGTTACGAGACATAATGGAGCAGAGATGTTGCATGGATTAGAGGTGCATGATAGCAGGACGATGCAGCAGACATTTTGCATGGTTGTGAATCCGCAATAGAGAAGATGCAGCGATAACGTCGCAAGATATGCATGTATGGTTACGAGACATAATGGAGCAGAGATGTTGCATGGATTAGATATGGTTCATGATTGCAGGACGATGCAGCAGACATTTTGCATGTAAATAATGTAATACAGTTTGAATTGGTTACGTAGTAAATGATAGTAGAATAAATGACGACGTTTTTACCAAATCCATTTAGCAGCAGTCCAGTGATGAAGGCGTATAAGTGAGGAAGAAAAAAGGTTTAGTCACATGAATCAGTCATCTATACACAGACTACTTACCCCATAGACATGAAATCGATACAAATTTGCAAGCGAAAAATTCTGGCAACGATGAGCGCATACAGACGAAGCGTCAGGGGTGCCGTATTAAACAGATGCGTCCGTGTCGATAATATCTCTAAGTAACACGTGTCGCGAAGCAATTTTGCGCTCATGTGCGGGCAGGACACTCCTGTACAGGTCTATGGGGTAAGTGGTCTGTGGTCAAGTCCATCAGTAAACCAAATAAAGGTGTATATATCACATATTATACTGACGGACTGTGGTGGCTTCTCGTCGTCGTCCGTGAACGCGGGCAGCAGGTCCTCGCGGCCGTGGTACTTGTAGCAGTTCACCACGATCTGACGCAGCGCCGTGGTCCACGACATCTGCACGCGAACGACAGACAGAAGTTAAGTATACACAGTGTACATAATACATAGAGGTGCACGACATAAATTTACGCAACAAGGGCCGATTGTGTCTCGCAGGGTCTGTAACGGCTTTTTTAGATTATTATTTAGATTTTCAATAGGTTGCCTAAAGACATTGTAATACTAAGTTTGCCGGAGTTTAAAGCAAAACTTTATAAATTGCTTTTAGATAAATGTTATTATAAATTGACTGACTTCCTTGATGATATACTGTGACATTAATTCAGCCATGAGTGGTTTTTTTTTAATTTTAATATAGTAAATGTAGATATAATATGTTTGACATTTTGAATTGACTTTTGACATGTAATTAATAATACTTAGATTAAATTAAAATATTTTTGCTACTACAAAGTTTGTACGCCTTAGGGCCGAATATGGTCTCGCTGCCCGCCATAGTGCGAGCAATGGGCAGCGAGGAAGGATGGAAGATGGTGGCGGATTTCTGCGCCACTATCATGACGGCGAAAGAGTCGGCGGAGCGGGAGCGCGAGAATGACCCCCTCTCGCTCCCGATCCGCCGACGGCGAGCGAGCCGCAGGCGACGGGCGTATGTCCGCCGCCTGCCGCCCTAACGGGGACTTGCGGGCGTCGGGTCGGGGGGTCCGGCGCTCGCTTAGAGGTCCCGAGCTGTAAGGCGTCTCGTCCTGTGTTCCGAGGCGCCTTAAGCGGAGGTATAGGGGTAGACCCCCGAGAAGGGCCCACGAGGGCGGCCGCGGACGAGGTTGTGGTATTTGGCGCTGCGTTCCCACAACCTCGTTCCAAACGCGATGCGTTGAACACCTTGGGGTATAGGACCGTATTATGGCGGGAGTCCCACATACTCACCGCGCGCCCCTCCTCATTGGCGCGGTGAGATGCGAAAAGCATTTCCCCAAGTAAAAAAAAAAAAATAAGGGCCGAATATGGTGATACTACCACAACTGTATAATATCTGCATTAACCCATATTTACAAATAAATTTCATTTCATTTCATAGACACAACGTATAATACAATGTGCGTATACAATCTGAATTGTCCAGTTAGGTCAGTTGGTCAGTTAGGAATAAAAGATACTAACTGACCACCTGTGGTATCGTCAATATTTTTATGTCCCCACTGCTCATGCAACTTACACAAACATTCCCTCCCTTACTCGGGCCATCATGAATTGTCTCTGAACGCCTTACTGAACTTCTTAGGCCAGTTGCGAGTACGCGTTGAAAACGATCGTACAAGTTAAGCAACGTTGGGCGAGGTCAGTACCGGCGTAGTCGCGGAAGTAATTCGCAAGTCTCCCCGTGACTCCGCCATACGAGTCGAGAGGCGAGACGGAACACCGAAGGGTTTTTAGTCGGTAAGAGTCCGACATAACCATCCTCGCCTCCCCGTGGCAAGGAGGTATCATGATATCTAGATGATTTTCCCCCAGAAAAAAAAAAGGTCTGTACTTGGATGGGTGACCGCTAGTGACACTTTCATCTGAGCCCTTTCGTGCCTCGGGGCGCACGTTAAGCAGTTGGTCCCGGTTCTTGTCGCTTGACAGCAGTCGTTATGGCGCAATTTCATTAGTCGATATCTCGGTCGATATACAGCATACGGGGACTCCCCGCAGGCGAGATAACGACCAATGAAAGTTACAAAGTCGATACGCGTTCGTTACACCGCCTGTGCGGGTCGAGAGTCGAAGACAGCTTCACCATATTTTCTAGTCTTTTGGTAGATTTTGAGGAATTTGTAACATTGTCTAGTAAAAAAAAAGGTGGTAGATTTTAGTAGATTTCTTATTCTTTTAGTTTATTGTGTGTTTCTCCGCCGCATGCAGGCCTTGACTAATGAAAACGCTTCCCCGAATGCGGGCCCTATGGCATGCGTTCCAGAAATCTCTCGCACCCCGAATACGGGCCCTATCGACTAATGAAATTGCGCCATTAGGCAACGTCAAAGGCGGCCTGAATAACTTTGACAAATAGGTTTGGTCACTAAACCACACGAGAATAGAAAGCTTTACCTTTTGTTTCTCGTCCTCTGAGCGCGCGTCCATACGCACATTGGCCCACGGCAGGTCCTTGGGCCACCACGGCGGCCGCGTCGACTCCCGCCCCCAGCCGGGCTTGCCGCGGACTGCAAGCACAAACACGTCAATTTGGACCCTATAACACTTTAAATAAAGTCTATTCTGGGAATATTAGAGGTTCGTCCGGACAGATGGGATGAGACCAATAAAGCCAGATTTATATCTACGTCGGGCAAATTTAGGAAGAAGAAAAAAACCGACTGCAAAAACTTTAAGCCTGTGTAGTTATGTCTTTTATACAATCAGGACGAATCTAATTATTATTTATTTTCTTTTTTGACAACCACCAACCTAATGAAAATAAATTCAAATTCATTTATTAATTCATAATGCATGAAACATTACAGATATTATGCCTAAATCGTCACATACATTTAATTATTAAAGTTTAATATAATACATTATGGTCATTTCATTTTTAATTATTATATTTATATCACAGTTATTACACATATATATGTACTTATAGCTTTTATTTTATAATATCACATTTTACATCTCATTCACACACTCATACTATTTCATCACATACACGTCGATTCCCTTGCACACACACACTCGCAGAACTTTAAACATTCTCGCTCGATCTCCGGCCACCACTTACATAAAACTAGGTTTACTTTATTTTATTCATTAAAACTGCTTTAAAGGGCAAAATTAAGTTTGGGTTAAATTCCATACCGGTGAGTGTATTATTGCAGCCGATTTTTTTTTCTACTGGTTTCCTACATTGAGTTTGCGTCATACGATTAAATAAACAAATACTATGCCAAACTCACCCATAGAGTACTTGAGCATGAGCGGTATGAAAGCCCGTAGCTGCGCCTGCGTCATCTTCTCCACCGGAGTCGGGATGCCGTCGATGATGAGCGGCGGCAACTCGAAGAGTGAGGGGTCGTCCTGCGGCGGAGGCGGCGCCTGTTTGCAGGACCCACCCCGGCCCAGCCCGAACTGACGCTCGTTATTATAGCACTAGGTGCCACCAATAGGCGCGCTTGCCTGACTACGCGACATTATGGGACGAGATATTCGATTCGTTATATTTAAATCAAAATGTTTATTGTATTATGTACGGTCAGAGACAGATAAAAGTGTATAGGACATAGTCCCGGGGAGAGACCAGTAGCGGTTTATCCTAAACGCCACAGACCACTTACCCCAATAACACATGACAAATGCATACTATTATATACAAAGTATATGTCCGCGTCTGCGCGGCCCGGTACGGCAGATATAAATACGTTCGTACACATATAGATGCAGAATATTATGTCTGCCACGTCACATGCCAGACACGCTCAATGTCTGTCTGTAGATGTAAATCAAGCTTTACTCTTGGCCTAAGGCACAGACCACTTACCCCATAGACCTGTAACAGGAGGGCGCCCGTGTCTGCCCGCACATGAATTGCTTCGGGATACGTGTAAAGAGATATTATCGACATGGACGCATCTCTTTTATACGGCACCCCGGTCCCCCGCTTTGTCTCTATGCGCTCATCTTTGACAGAATTTTTCGCTTGCTAATTTGTACCGATTTCATGTCTATTGGATAAGTGGTCTGTGCCTAAAGGCAAACTAGGGACGCGAGGTCACTTAGCGGCGCGTACGGAAGGCGTTTAGTTGACAAAAAAAACAAAAAAAGTACCTAATTAGTAAGTACTAAGTATAAAATAAAAAAAAGTCATAATATAAAGCTAGATTCGGACTCTGGTAAAACCTGCGTTTTCACGTCAGGAATTGCCACGAATTTGCTAATATTATGTCGTTATCAGTGTTTTTTGTACCCACCTACTATAATATACGTTTGTGATACTAAGTAATATTTACATTCCCACTTATTAAGCTAACACTGTTCCTCTTTCCAATTATTGTAAAAAAAGTCTAGTAATAACTAGCAATAAGTAAACACGGAAGGACACTGATTCCCGAAACACAGGTCACCCTAGTTCGGGAGTCACGGTTATCTAAATCGTGCTAATTATAATGCTGACTGTTATACTTGCAATATGTTACATATTAAGCACATTGTAACCATTTATTTTGTGAAAATAAATATTATTATTATTTGTGATTCTAAATGCACCTTTAAAGCTTCCTAAGTGCGCCTCGTCTACTTCATTACAAAGGGGCTCGTAGGCCAATTGCGAGTACACGTTGAAAACGATCGTACAAGTTGAGCAACGTTGGGCGAGGTCAGTCTAGATGGGTGGCCGCTAGTGGCACTTTCATTTGAGCCCTATCGTGCCTCGCACGTTAAGCAATTGGTCCCGGTTCTTGTCGCTTGACAGCAGTCGTTATAGCGCAATTTCATTAGTCGATATCTCGGTCGATATACAGCATACGGGGACTCCCCGCAGGCGAGATAACGACCAATGAAAGTTACAAAGTCGATACGCGTTCGTTACACCGCCTGTGCGGGTCGAGACTCGAAGACAGCTTGACCATATTTAGTAGATTTCTACTCTTATGGTAGATTTTGAGGAATTTGTAACAGTGTCTAGTAAAAAAAAGGTGGTAGACGGGCGACCTGAATAACGTTGACAAATAGGTTTCGTCACTAAACCACACGAGAAAAGAAAGACTTCATTATATCTACATCGCCAGATTCCATAACAGAAGCTGGTAGGCATAATAACCGAGAGGCGCCGATGAGGTGCGACTCTAGGGCGTTGTCGAAATTTAATCCATGTCTGGGAGGGGCAGAAGGGAGGCCAAAAAAAGAATGTTGTGATCTAAAAATCGAAGAAATGTCAAATGTTTGTTGTCAAAAGAAAATATACTTTATTTGCACACAAAAAAACTTTGTACCAATTTGTTTCTTCTGGATGTTATTTATGTATTTGTCTGTGTTGTGCAATAAAGTGTTAAAACAAACAAACAAAAAGGAATAGGTATAGCTCGGGACGTATAACTTGGCCTATGCTCAGTAACCAATCGAGGTAGGTGAAAACTTGGTGCGTATCATTGTGTAAAATATTTTTTACAACCTGTCTAGTAGTTTTTGATTTGAAGGTTGAGATTTTCGCAACCTTATTATTATTATTTAATAGCCTGTGTCCCACTGCTGGGCAAAGGCCTCCCCCCAACCCTTCCTCATCTATATCTCATCGTAAACGATGGCGAGACGAACTTCACGTTTTTATGACAGAGTAGTCTGAGTCTGCTCAGAAAATCTCAACCTTAATCAGGCAAAATAAGACTGTATATATTTCTCTGTCTTCGACTGTACATAAGACGTTACATTATTTTTGGCTTTCCACATAAATTAAGTTAAATTGAATCCCATTAAAAAGCTATAGCAAGGCATAAGTCACGGCACGCGCGCCCACGAACTATTCGATTGTATCAATACGATATTAGGTTGGACAGCTGTTTGGGCATTTATTCTCCAGTGAGTACAAAAAAGATAGGAATAACTTATTTAAATGAATAAATCGATAGCACATACTTTAGTAGTGTAAGTTTATTACATTACGTATGTATAAAAATGTACCTAATGTGGCAATAAATGTATTTTATCATTATCTTGGGGTCTCTTGCAATATCTAGATAACCCTTGGTTAAGTACTTAACCCGAGAAAAATCGGCCCATTCCGAACCGACCACCTGAACTGTCCACCCGGTTGGTCAGTTAGGAATAAATATTCCGGTTAGTAACTTTTGTTCCTAACTGACCAACCTTTTTTTACTTAGCACTAAGGACATAAATAAAGAACCAAACACAAAAAATACGGAAGAGAAACAACAAGAATAAAAACTGGCCAACCAGATGGACTAGGTGGGTGATTAGGAATATTTATTTCTAACTGACCAACCATGTTGGCAAGGGATGTGATCTGCAAGAGTTTTTCGAACATCATTTGACAATTTTAATTTTATATTTAATGGATAAGAAATACTTCCTAATTATTATATTTACTTGAATATTTATTTGTATTATTGACTGACTGACAAAATTGAATTTTTAATGTTTAAGTGTCTAATGTTGCGGTGCCCTTACAGGGTTTATGTGAGCACTTCCTGTACTATCTAACAACCATGTTACCACATAAAGCAAGGAATAAATGAATTATGTATTATGAAAATCAGTGCTGTGTACAGTCACCTCAGTGGCTGGGCACAGCATATCAGCTGATCACATACCTATTACGCATATTATTTTAAGTTACTTATAAGTGTATAAATAAGGTCACCTTGTATGTGTAATAAATATTTTCAGTTCATGTTGCAACTCAGGTAGTCGATTCGGTATGGGGTGAAAACTTCACACATTTTGCTTGGTTTAAGTCGCTATCTCTAGAGTTTTCGTATATTGCATGTTACTTACATTACTGCCCAGACAATCATCTCGCTACGGGAAAACAAACGCTAAAACTTGAAATATATTCGTAACTTTGTACAGTTTTGATTGACGATGCCCGTCCAACCCTACATTACCCTGTCTACTGTCCTTACCTGTAGAGCCAGAGCGTTCTCTAGCTCTTCCATGATCATGCAGCGAAGGTTCCGTACCACGTCCTCCAAGGGTTTGGCGCCGAAGACTCTGTAAGACGTGTTGGGTTTGCCCGGGGTGGCTACGAGCACGACGGCTTGCTGGCCCACGCGAGTAGCGAACTCTTCTATTGTTTGCTGGTGAATAACAACATGTTAAACAGATTCATTCAATCAGTTCTATCATAATTATGTCTACAAAATAAGACACTTGCCGATTACTTGGGTACTGTATTATACACTCAAAGTTATCAAGTGAAGACACTACTACTAGAAGACATAAGTGTGCGAGTGTCGCCGAGCGATGGGATGTACTATTAATATATGCGTCGGCGATGAACTATTAATATATGCATCTCTTTTGTTCAAATCAAAATAAATAAAAAGTATTCGAAGTCCTTATTCAAGATTGAAGTGAGAAAGTTTTGAGGAACTAAGAAGTCTAATCAAAAATTCCCGTACAACTACATAGGCCCTATTTTTCAGGTTAACATAAAAGGAGAAGCAAAGTTTATTTTATCGCAATCTTCAAATTGGGCGGGCCGGCCATTCATCGTTCCATAGCACGAACTATGGACAGACTTGAATACCCTTATTATGTTGTTCACAAATAAAAGTATTTGTGATGAATAATCCGATTTTTTCTTTATATCACAGTCATCCGCAGGCTGTTGAAAGCACTCACAGAGCAACCGACTGTAGAATGACAAACACGCACACACACGCACCCTCCCATATGCACACACACAAAGCTAGACAGATAGACATAGACTTCAGAATTATAGTTAACCATTCATCATCATCAGTCTATTTATATTGCCCCACTGCTCGGCCATAGACCTTCCCTTACATCGAGGGAGCTCGGGCCATGGATCCACCAGGCGGGCCCAGTGCGGATTGGCGGATTTCACATGCCTTAGATTTTTTCTTCTTCTATGGCATGCAGGTTTCATCACGATGTTTTCCTTCACCGTTTTGAGGAGCACTCGGTAAATGTACGTAAGTTTTTCCGTCGAAAAAACCGAGGATAACTCATTGATACATGGCTGCCCTGGCTGGGAATCGAACCTGGGACCTCCGTATCGCAAGTCCAGTGACCCAACCACTGAGCCACCGACCTCTCACTGAGTTAACCATTATTTTTTGGTAATATTTGGTACATGTTAAATGAAATTGATTTTGCGTTGTTATGTAATTGGCATTATATATTTTTATGCATGTATTTTTAAATGTAACATGCTGTATGTAAATAAATAAATAATATGTTCTTACCCTTAGTTTTCTGAGCAATCTGTTCTGGTGTCGTTTCCTGACCGAGGGGTTTGTCTCGAAGGCGTGCGGCCGCTTGCGCTTCTTCGAGGAAGCTATGGCGGCGGCCGCGGCCATCCCGACCGGTCCTGGGGCATTCGGGAATAATAAGTACTTGTCCGGACAGATGGGAGGTTCGTACGGATCGATGGGAGGAGGTTCGTCCTAATAGATGGCAGGAGGTTCGTCCGGACCGATGGGACAAGGTTCGTCCGGACAGATGGAAGGAGGTTCGTCCCGACAGATGGGAGGAGGTTCGCCCGGACCGAGGGAATAACGTTCGTCCCGACAGATGGGAGGAGGTTCGTCCGGACCGATGAGACAACGTTCGTCCCGAAAGATGGGAGGAGGTTCGTCCGGACGGATGGGACAAGGTTCGTCCCTACAGATGGGAGGAGGTTCGTCCGGACAGATAGGAAGTTCGTCCGGACATAGGGGAGAAGGTTCTTCCGGACGTATGGGAGGTTCGTCCGGATCAATTGGAAGAGGTTCGTCCGGACAGTCAGTATGAGCAACATGTTGCTCATCATGTTGAACGACAACGAGGAACTTGAGGTACCTTTCGTCATGTTGCGCGTCAGCTGGCAACAACCTTGGTACCTCAAGTTCTTCGTTGCCGTTCAACATGATGAGCAACATTGGATACGAACTAGTATTCAAGGCCTAAGACTCACCTGCTGCAGCGAGCTGCTTGGTGACCTCGTCGCTGAGCGCGTTCTTGATGAGGTCCGCGCTGTCCTCGTAGGCCGAGCCGGCGGGCGACGACGCGCAGTCGTCCTCGTCGTCGCTCGCGCCGCTCAGGCACCCCTCCACCTGCGACAGCTCCTGCCCACACCCCTCACGCTTTTGTATCATCAAGTATGTGATGTCCTGAAATCATACTCTACCTACAAAAATATCTTCGAAACACTACCGGTTATGAAGCCGTTTGCGGGAATTATCCGCCTTCAGTTTGGAATGCCCGATTCATTTTTTACTTTGTTTAATTTTTTATCACATGAATACTCTGAATAACTTGATATTGGCGAAATTATCTCTTTAATAAGATTAGAAGCCATTAAATAAAATAGATTATAAGCCATTAGGCTTTTTTATGTAAAAGGGGATTACATGCCCATTGAAACCGCCTAGCTAGAGGCACATGCCACACCGGAGGGGTTGCGGGATCGCTGCATACTTTAAAGGTCACGTTTCTCTTTAAGAATCCTATATCATAGCTCGATTAGATTATTGCAGGTTTAATCACGATGTTTTTCCTTCACTGTTTTGAGAGCATTCGGTAAGTTTTCCTTCCTAAAAACCGAGAAAAATTAATTGCTACAAAGATAGGGATCGAACCTGGCACCATGCTCGCTCAGGAAACATTTCCTATCACTCATCTATTCACCCTTTGGTACACTATGTAGACCATTACGTCACATATTAAATATTATAATTTTTTTACGTCTTTTCTCACCGCAATCTATCACAGGGACATTCAGCTGCACTTAACGAATTTGTCTATTGCCTTGCGCGGTACGAGTCCAATGACTATTCTGCTGTCGAGTTTTGCAGCAAATAAAATTATAATAAATACGAATCTTATCCAACCCAATCTCTACACAGGTGGTGCAGATATATAGGTTCGTCAGATACTCCTTTGCGTCCAGGGAGCCCCTTCCTGGTCGTAGGGGGGTCTGATGGGCCTATTTGTTGAGTTCCAATGAGGCTGGCATGGTCACCCAGTGACAAAAGCCTCAAAAAAACCAAGATTTAAAAAAAAAATACGAATAATACTTTCAACGTGTCATGTACCTCCTCAGCCATGTCCATGGACTCATTGTCAGCCGAGTTCATGATGTCGTAGTCCGGGTCGTCGTGGTCCTGCCCGTTGGCCTCGAGGCCCATCGAGTCAGCCGTGGCTGAGTGTGTGCCGCCGGCACGGGGCAACTTCGCAGCGATATAACACTATTGCCTGGTCGTGCAAATATTATCTGTTAGTCATTCATGTGATGTTTGTTATTATTTAATTATGGCAAAGATGGAGAGATGATCTCATTATATACAGGGATGGATGGTTGGAGGAGGCTCAGGACAGAGATGGGTAGAGGAGGAGACCTTTACCCAGAAGTGGCATAATTTATAGTTTTAAAAAAAGTTATGAAAAGACAGCACATCGCTGATATGTCCATTTCACACTGTTTGTAAAGTCTATTACTTAGTGGTATTATTCGTGTGGTTTTTGAATGCGCTAACTGAGATGACAGAGACAATATCATCGGAGTGAGTTCCAGGCTTAACTCTGTTTAGGAATTATTTTTATTTATTCATCGTAATAAAATCTTGATATAAGTTACAGTTAAATTTAGCACAGAACATACCAATAATGGATTTACAATAAAAGACACTGAAAATTAGGGAAGTTGTGTATTAAAAGTATGGATGTTAGATACATATTCTATGGTTATTCAGTAACTTAATGTTTTAATGAAGTATAAAAGTGACATAACATGGGTAAAGGAAGTATGTAGGATGGTATTTCATGCAATGTCAAGAATATATTAAAAGTCTAAACTATCCCTAACTATAACTGCAGCTGTTTCATTGAATTTGAAAGTGTTATCAATTCTAGGTATAGAATGTAATGTGAAATTCAGTATTTCTATAATACCCAATATGGCCTCTGACATTTACAAAATGGCAAAGAACCCATTAGCCATTTCAGACAATGACCAGTGAAAGAATTATGTAGAATGTCTTCATTTCTAGATTACAGATACCCCTTGTATTAGACACCTACTTATTCAAGTTAGGTACTCACATAAATAGGACATTGCAGATAAATCATATTTCATTGTACCTCATAAAGACCTCTAGTAGGCTAAACACGAAAAATCAATAACTCAGTTTGCAAGAAAATGGTAGTCCCTCTATGTTGACTGAGTACTTTTGTACGAAATAGGCGCTGAATGTCGCAAAGATCCTACAAAAACGCTGAATCATCCCCTTTTCCACCCCCAAGGTAGTTAAGTAACTATATTTTATACTTCTATTGTGCTTGTGTAGGTAGCTTAGGGCGAAAAATCAATACTGGCGCTTCCCACTGGCGCTTATGCGACGGCAAATATACTCACCCAGACACCCACTTACGACCCCGCAAACCGGCCACATAATGACTGAAACAACCCTTAAAATTCAAGCTGTATCTCGCCAAAGGCTCTGCAGCTTAGAATTATTGCGTCTCACGACCGTCACGGCAAGGTATTGCAGCAAAATGACGCATTCGATTTACTTTTATTAGTTGCAGCGCAGCGCAGCGCGGCAGGTCAATTTCGAAGACAAAACTCCTTTGCGGCGGCGTAAAGCATAAGCCCAAGTGAATGGCCACCATGCAGGGGAGCCGCGCGTTCGAGCAGGCCCAGACACACAGGAAAGACTACGGCTGCGTACGCACCTGCGTGATTTGAAGCTCATCCTGCGGTCTTATTAGAATCCTCCGAAATCTGCAATGATGTAACGCGCTCGAAACGGCACTTGTGATGACTTTTTCACTCAACGGGACACTGAATTCACGAAATATGTGGAGGACACAAGAGACCCCGTAAAACGCGAATCCTCCATTATTATCGATCGGCAAAAGCGATACGAGAATCGTATATACTTCACTTCGCGGAACGCCATTTTGTACGAGTCTGCGCGGTGCGATTTTCGCATGGAAAGGGAAATCTCCCCTCTGCCTGCGGGGGGACCGGAATTGCAGCTTTTGTAAGTAAATAAAACCTTTTCTATGGAAAACTCACCTATTATTGCCGTGGAATAATAAACTAGATTTTATTTAGTGCTGTATGCACTAGGCCGACTAGGCGTTGAGGAAAACCCCTAGTTTATTTTGGAAAACATATTGATCGCGCACGTCACCTAGTGGCGCCATCTAGTTCATGTTTTGAGACTAATTTTGACATTTTCAGGAATTTTGACGTTTTGATTGTCATCAACAATGTTTTTCTCATTTTCCTTGAAAAGTTTTCTTGAGAAGTTGAAATTGTGTCCTCACCTCACAAAAGTATTTTAATTTTTACACTGTGTTCATTCATAACTTTAACCCTAAAGTAAGTTTGTTCAATTTGCTTTTAAATTTCTTGAATGTTTTCTGCATCCTTTTAGTTGCGTAAAAACTTTTAAGTTTAGTAGGTATATTATTATGTAGTCTATTGTGAGACAAGCAAACCTACTGTGTACTGTTTTACTTTATTAACTGTTGCATTTTATATTTGTCAAGGTTAGACATTTTCAAGTGTTTTTGAGTAGCTTTGTTCAGAATAATACCTAGTTGTGGAGGTTATAATAAATACAAATATAATCTTTGTACACAGCACAAGTTTTAGGTGTTCGTGTCCATGGACCCCGGTCCAGGCAGCGAAATTGATAGATCTAAGCTCGCTGGGTCCGGGGTTTATACCAGAGAATAGAGAGTTCCAGTGAAAGTTATAAACCACTAGGGAGTCACTGTATTAAGGCTGCCAGAAACTAAAACAGAGAAAAGTATACTAGATTGGGCTCTATAAAGTTACTTACCTCCTAAAAAATACTTGACTGATTGAAAAATTTATTTTACACTATCAGTCCAAAATGCTACACTTGATCTGATGTTAGCTGTACACACGAAGACAGAGATAAGTATACAGGTGGCCTCAATAAGGTTGAGATTTACTTAAGAACCACTGGACCTATTTTAATAATTCTTTTACAGTACATAGTTTGAACTTTTATCTATCTAACAGTGAAAGAATTATTGCAATAGGTCAAGTAGTTTTTGAGAAAATCTCATCCTTAAAAACTCTACTGTACACCTTTCTCTGTCTTCGACCGTAGCAAGCTCTTGAGAACATTTCAACTTTAATGTGACCCGCCATATACTTGCGGTGATTTAGACTGTACCTAGATAGTAGGTGATACATATTTTTTGCCTGGTTGTACCAGAATCGACGTAAAGAGAATTTTTTTAAAAAAGGCGGTGGTAACCGCAAGGGGATTTCATCGGAAAGAGAAATCACTGCTACGGGAATAAGTCTTTAGTACTTTTCTTACACTCGGACATCTTAGTCAAGCTGGAGATAGTTACTAGGTTTACCTACATGACTCTTTCTCGTTAATTTATGAGGGATAAAATAAAAGAACACTATTTTTAATGATGTTATAATCTCTTATCATTTTGTATTGCATAATTTTAATACCTACACTAATTTATGAACTAAACTTAACATCTAAATGACTAATTGTAATGTTTTATTTGTATAAAAATATAATAATAAAATTAAGAAATCACATCAGCAATAGTTTGTCAAATATTCCTTTCACCGCGGCCTCTTCAATTCGCCGGACTCCTCAGAGGAACCTGAAAATAATTAAAAATAGAGTATTTGATTATGTATACTCTTGTTGGTTACTGCACCAATCAGCTCATATAAACTGGTAAAGATAAATCTGAAATAACATCATAAATATTTCATTTGACAATACCTATTACCAAATAATAGGGAATATTTTCATATACAGTAGAATCTCTATAACTCGAATTTCAAAGGAAATGCTAAAAAATTCGAATATTCGACTTATGAAGAATTTCGAGATACAAAGGATTTGATTGCCAATAAGGAGTTAGAATAGCACCAATTCTTAGTACATATTTTCACCAAATTGGTCATTTGTATCCTGTTCATTTTCGACACCTAAAGCTGAGTCTGTTGCGAAAAAGACATTGCCACATTTCAATGGAGCTTTGCCCCACATACAAAACTACGTGACCAGTTAAGCTGTACCTATCATTTTGTTGGGGACTTATTACAGGTTTTATATTGCATAATCATAATCTATTTATTCGTTATCTTGTACAACTTGCGGTTGATGGTGGGGCAGAATCTGGCATTGTCATTTTGTAACAAAACACATAGTTACCGTAACAAGTTACCAAAACAGCCTCAGCCTCAGGTCTGTTGCGTCTGTTTCTTGTTTCATTTCAAAAATGAGTTCCGTGGAAGAGGACGTGGTTGCTGTTCTAGCTTAATAGATTCACTACCTCTTTGGCTCTACCTCGACAGGAACCAGATACAAGCAGTTCCTATTAGAAGGTCATGACCCCAGTGGCCTATCCACCGCTTAAAAGAACCTCGTCCCTAAGATCTCACCGTACACTCGATGGCACGCGCGCCCCCTCCAGCCTGGCTTGCACACGCACACGCCCCCCACGCACGTGCCGTGCCGACACGGCCGCGGGCACTCACCCCCACGCCGGCCCACCTCGCAGTGGTTCCCCCCCAGGCCGGCAGGGCAGCGGCACTGGTTCACGCCTTTGCAACGCCCGCCGTTCAGACATGGGATTACGCATTTTGCTGGAAAATTAACAAAGCTAACGTCATACATTGAATTGCAGGAAAATTCTGCTGAGATGTAAAACATCACATTCATAGCCTAAACTAAGGTGGAATTAGATTATATGTATGTGCTAGGATTGATATGTGACTAGAGACATACACAGAAACGATCACAGAACAGGCAAAATGCAGGTTCATTTAAGATAGGAGGAATCATAGATTCGTCCAAGGAAGGAATTCAAATGGTGTCAGTCATTGGTGAAATAAGCACTCTCTTCGTAGTCTTCAGCCTGTATCCGTCCACTGCTGGACGTAGGCAATTCCACTGACTTCTATTTCTGGCCGTACGCATCCATTTCTTCCCACATGTGCGAGAGATGTCATCAGACCATCGCATCGGTAGTCTTCCCACGCGCTGCGATGTCCCGTTTTTTACACTTTACTTTTTAAATATCTCCCATTTACTTACAAAATTCACATCTTAGCCCATAATATCCTTTAGGGCAATCGCAGGTATCCTTCTGTATGCATTTTCCGCCGTTCAAACATTTCTGCGAGCAGATTCCTGAAACAAACCAAAATCCATTATCTTCATCGTTCCAGGGTTGAA
Organism: Tachystola acroxantha; assembly: GCA_963506565.1. NCBI lineage: Eukaryota > Metazoa > Arthropoda > Insecta > Lepidoptera > Oecophoridae > Tachystola > Tachystola acroxantha. The sequence continues at coordinate 14,460,583 of OY735872.1, read as the reverse complement.
CGTGCAACGGAATGAAGATGTTGCGACCGAGAATATTCTTGTATCAAGCTAGAAGTGCTCATTCTGCTGCATGGAAGAAGAATCCACATGTAAGTCGCTAGATTTATGGTCTGAACATAACATTCAAAGCAAATACATTCTTCCATCGAAGTAACAGGCGACAGAAGGGTTTCATCCTAAATGATATTCACCTTCGGTTCATCTTTCATAACTCGGACGGAATGGCTAAGGACTAGATTACTTTCCAGCATCTTTTTCCTGATAGTTCTAATCTTGGGATCATCAAAGTTAGGCTGTCTTGTGCCTCATCGTAGCTTACTATCAGATTAAACTACTTAGAGTTCTTCAAGACCAGCATAAATAGATATACTCCCACTGACCTTTTCTTCGGTTACCAACATCGTGAGATCGAACTGTTTTTAAGGTCGTGATTCATAAACAGTTTAGAGGGCAAGGTTAGCCTAAGCTCTATCTCAAACGTCAAATTCCATAGACGCTCACGCGAGCTCAAAACTGTCTACAAATCGTGGCATAGGCGTCTAACTCATAACACCTTTCAACCCCAACAGCTAGACAGAATAATTCGCGTGGACCACGCCGGCGAACTCGGCGCCGACCGCATATACGCGGGACAGCACGCAGTCCTTGGGAACACTCCCGAGGGGCCTACCATCCACCACATGTGGGAGCAGGAGATTAAACATCGAGAGGCTTTCGAGAAGCTAATCAACGAGTACAGAGTCCGGCCCACTGTTTTGACGCCATTTTGGAACGTGGCTGGATACATGCTTGGGGCTGGTAAGTGATTGATTGAAATGATTCCGAAATATGGGGACTGGGAACAGTTTGCATCAAGATTGAGACAAAACAGGAGGGCTAGCCGCAAGACCTTTTATAGGGGCTCAAATCCTGAAATTTTTTGAACTATTTCTTGCCAAAAATCTGACATTGACGGAACTTGAGCGCTAGTAGAAATCGTCGCGGCTCACCCTCCTGCTGGTTCGGCCTGATTCTTTTTTTACGGAGCCGGATTGTCGTTCTTCCGGACGTCTCGTGTATGGTTTGAGCATTTAATGAAAGGGTTGGCCTGAATGTAATCGACTACCATTTACGATGACCAGTATTGACTTTGTCATTTAAGATGATCCCGGGAAAAAAGACGCCTACGACTGTTTTGGTGCATTTAAGAATAGTGATTAAGAAGATTAATACTGTCGTTGTTACTTGTGGCGATTCCAGAGTTAAGCACGCTAATTTTAATCATTGTTAAGCGAGGCATCCCGCTCACTCCGAACAGGATCAAGTGTAACACTTTGGACCGTTCTTATTATCTGTGTCATAAGAGTTGAATTCGTACTGCAAGTGTTACCATCGATCTGCTGTTGTCCGTACTATATGGACACTGGCAGTTACCTTTTGGTTTAGGATTAGTTTGACTACACCAGAATCACACAACTGTCCACCATGTTACTTCATTTCACCACTCGACTTATTCAAATACATTTCCAGGTACAGCATTAATGGGCAAAGAAGCAGCAATGGCCTGCACAGTGGCTGTCGAAACAGTAATCGTCGACCACTACAATGACCAGCTGCGCACTCTCATGGACGACCCGACAGTCGACAAGACTATCCTGGAGACCATCACCAGGTTCCGAGACGAGGAACAGGAACACCACGACACGGGAATAGACCACGGAGCAGAGCAAGCACCATTTTATAAAGCGCTAACGGAGGTGATTAAGACTGGGTGCAAAGTTGCTATAGCTTTATCGAAACGGATTTAGATTTAGATATGCTTAGGTAGAATTATAATTTATAATGCTATTTTTGGAATATATTACAGTATTTTTCATAGTTACTTGGTGGTTTGATTTTATGAGACAATCAGAATAACCTGGTACCCCTATAATCTCAACCTAACTCTCCTGTACACCTTTCTCTGTGTTAGAACGACAGATCATTAGTGACACTTGCAGTACGATTCCGACTCTTACGACGCATATAATAAGAACTGTCCAAAGTTCTTTGAGCTGTACATACCTCCCTCACAGTTGCGCCCCTGGTATCCCGGCGGGCAGGAGCAGACCCCTGGCGCGGTGCAATTTCCCCCGTTCATGCACGCCGGGTAGCACAGCGCGGTGCGACAGTGCTGCCCCATGTAGCCCTCGGGGCATTGGCATATCTTCTCGTGATTGCACCAACCCTGGTTGGCGCATTTTTTGTCGCACTCCGGGTCAGGGCCTGTGAAATTGAGGTCGCTTTTATTTTTTCTTTAATAGCTGGTTAGAATCCACAACCAGAAAACAAAATTATTCCTTGTACTGTACAAGAGCTCTTTGTGTTGCTTCCATGCATGACTGACTAGATATTGGCAGAGAGAGTTCTTCCGAGAGGCGCCATAAAACAACAGTCTTACTTATAATCGATGATTAAAATTAATACCTTGTTTAACAATCGTTTTAAAAAAATAGTAACATAGTTTTTAATTCATGGAGTATGGAAGGAAGTTTTGATTAGGTAACATGATAGAAGTGAATTTTACAAAATATGGGTAGGTTGGAGAAAAATTCACAGCGCCATCTAGATGTTAGAATAACATTGCCAGATTTCAATGGAACTTTGCCCCGCCTATACAACACTGCGTGTACATTGAAGCTGTACCTATCATTTTGTTGGGGACTGATTGCAGATTTCATATTGCATAATCATAAACAGTAAGAGTTGCGAGTAGTAGAAAATGATAACAAAATAACGAATAATTCGCCTCGATTTCTTAATGTTCTTAACGCTCAGCACTATCTGTTACATTGTCTGGTGGTGGGCCCACAATAAAAAAAATATTTCACGTTACAATAAACCAATATTTTTAATAAAAAACGGAGATATTTTTACATTTATTCGTTATCTTGTTCATCATGCGGTTGATGGTGGGGCAGAATCTGGCATTGTCATTTAGAAAGTAGGTATCAGATTTTTAAAAAAATCCGGTTTCTTAGAAAAGGCATGAAATAATATAGGTAGGGTCAAGGTGTCATCAGTGGCGCAGTCGGGAACAGTGGCGCAATACAAGTTTGGAGGAAAGGGACAAGAATATAGCGTTGTCCTTTGCATATTGCATAGCCAAATAGCCGGGAAGGCTGGCCCCCAGTTGTCAGCGGCGTGCGTTTGCTATTGTTGGTGTTACGTATTTTTTTTAATTTTGAGTGCTCAAAAGTAAATTTTCGAGGTAAGTTTCCAGTATTACATTTGCTTTAATATAATGGCTTTTGAATCGATGTTTGGATTGTTGTAAAGTGAACACATTTAAGTATATTTTGACGTAAGATGAGTAACAGGATAGGTTATGTAACGGCGTCGTGTTTGCTTTTGAAACAAAAAGGTAGTCAGGTACACACTGGCGCAAATCCTGTAAGTACACAGTGGCGCGCGCGCCACTGTGTACTGTTCATAATGTTTTTGTTGAGAACAACTTATAATATTATTATTTCTTTACAGAATGCCAAGAAAACGCAAGGAGGTACGTCAAATAGGAAATCATACAGAGGATCAAATGAGGGCGGCATTAGAGCTCATAAAAAAAGGCGATAGTATTAGGAAAGCGGCCAAAACTCAAAAGATTTCCGCCACTACTCTCAGACGATACTATCATAAGACGAGGGATCAAAAACAGGTCCGTTTAACGCCAAATTATGCAGTGAATCGTATATTTACGGAAGAACAAGAGAATAGTTTAAAAGATTACCTAAGGTATTGTGCTCTGTTATTTTACGGACTGTCTACCAAAGAAACTAGAATTGTTGCTTATGAAATGGCGCTAAAGAATGACATAAAAATACCTCAATCATGGACGCAAAAAAAAATGGCTGGTAAGGACTGGCTGAAAGCATTTAGACAAAGACATGAGGATTTAAGCCTACGAAAACCAGAACAGTGTAGTTTGGCACGTGCTACATCTTTTAATAGAGCTAATGTGAAAACCTTCTATGATAATTTAGAAAAGGTAATGTTGAGAGATCCTAAATTGTGTGACGCTACTAGAATATTCAATTTGGATGAAACTTCGACGACTACAGTCCAACAACCGGCAAAAGTGATTGCCCCAAAAGGACATAAGTCTCTCGGAAAGGTAACAAGTGGAGAGAAGGGCACGCTTGTCACAACTTGCGCCATAATATCGGCGAGTGGTCAAGCAATTCCACCAGCCTTAATATTTCCACGCAAGCATTTCAAGAATCATATGCTAAAAGGCGCACCAGCTGGAAGTCTTGGGTTAGCAGCACCCACAGGTTGGATGAATGCGGAAATTTTTATCGAAGTGATTCAGCATTTTATCAAAAATACTAATAGTTCTCTTGACAATCCTTCCATCCTCATAATGGACAACCACGAATCGCACTTGAGCATTAAGGCCCTTGACTTAGCCAAAGCTGCAGGTGTGCACATAATAACACTTCATCCCCACACATCGGGAAAACTGCAGCCGTTAGACGTTGGGGTGTTTAGACCATTTAAGCAATATTACAACGCCGCTATAGAGTCATGGATGCTACGAAACCCTGGGAAACCAGTGACAATTTACGAGGTGGGTGAATTAGTTGGAACTGCGTTCTTAAAATCGATGACCCCTGTAAATATAACCAATGCCTTTAGAAAATGTGGCATTTACCCCTTTGACAGGGATTTATTCACCGATATAGATTTTATGCCTAGTGAAGTCACTGATCGCCCGTGTACAGATTGTGAAAGCCGCGATGAAAGTAGAACACAAATTCCAATAGCTTCATCAAATCAAACAACAGCAGAAGAAGTATCTGGTCCATTACCTTCAACTTCCGATAAGGCTGAGTATTCGCAAGTTTCAAGACCTTCATCGAATCAAGTAACAGCAGCGGAAGATATATCTTGTCCATTACCTTCAACTTTCAATGAGGCTGGGTATTCGCAAGTAACAAGACCAGCGGCCGAAGAAATGTCAGGTCCATTGCCGTCAACTTTTGATGAGGCAATAGAAAAAAATCCAGAAATAAATAGGGACGAGCTGTCTCCTTCAATTTTAATTGAAGGCCCGTTAATTGACGATCATGAGATTTCAAGTGTTACGACACATGATAAAGTAACTGAAGTTACTACCACTGAAATTGTAGAAAATCCTCTAGGAAAAGAAATTTTGAGGGAATACAACGCCAGTGAAATTTATAGGTCTCCTACTACCCAGAAGGTCTTCGTATCACCTTTCCAATTTAGAGACCCTATAAAAGCAGGACCACGTCAAAACAAAAGGAAACCAAGAAAACTAGGGCGCAGTATGGTAGCCACCGACACTCCAGAAAAAAATATCATCGAAATGGAAAAATCTGCTGAAAAGAAAAGAAAAACTGCCAAAAAGAAAAAAGTAACCAGAAAAGTCCTGCAAAGTGATACTGACGATGAAATGGAAGATAATATTAAGTACCAAGAATCTGATAATGATGAAAATTGGTTAGATGAAAATGAATATGAAAATCCCGTAATAACAGAGGCAGATTTTAAAGCTTTGCCTCGACCACCGAAAGAGGGAGAATATGTTTTAGTTCTGTTTGATACAAAGAAAACAAGAGTCTATTATATTGGTAAAGTATTGGAGACTAGAAATAAAGATCTGGAATATTTTGTTTCTTTTCTGCGTGCCAAGACCAGTCAGAAGGATCGATTTTGTCTACCAAACGTACCAGACTTGTCTTATGTAAAAGAACACGATATAAAGTTGATTTTACCTAAACCAATCATATCTGGAAGCACAGCTAGACAACAATCCATCTATAATTTTTCAGTCGATATGTCACAATTGCATGTTAATTAACATTGTTTTTTAGAACACTGGATCCTCGTGTATAAACTTTTTGTTCTTATAATGTTTCGTTTTTGTCTTTTGTTTGATACATTGTAGGTGTCGGTACTTATTTCACATTGAACAATAAACAATAAACTATAAAATGTTCATCTTATCTTTCATAAACCGTATGGATATAATAAGACAATCCACTGTATACTCACCATATAACCACTGTGTACCACCCCTAACCACTGTGTACTGACGGCTGAACCACTGTACCCGACCCGGTGTACACAGTGGCGCATATTACATTATTTTAAAAAAAATGTGTATTTCTTGTTTGGTGTAAAAATTAAGAAGATTTCTAAATAAATATTAATCTACGGTAACTACACTACAATCCTGTGAAATTTCAACATTCTAATTAAATAAATCTCAGAAATATAACCATTCGAAAAAAGGGTGCGCCACTGTTGCCACCTTGACCCTACTGCAAGTGCTAAAATTAGAAACAAGCGATTGTCTGAGAGCAACGAATAATATTAAATTAATGTGTGCCTAATACATGAAAATAATAATGTTTTACGCTTTCTTGGCCTATATTTAACAATAACGAAATAAGTATAAGCTATTTTAGAATTAAAACTATAGTGAGCCATTACTACAAATTATTATATATAAACGGATATCACTCACTTATATTGTTGAAGTCGGCAATTAGACCGACAGTTTCGACCGATTTCGACGGTCTTTTTCAAGGTGAGCGCGCCACGCCCGCGTTGCCGTTGACGTTTCTTCGCGCATGCGATCGGTCGAAACTGTCGGTCTAATTGCCGACTTCAACAATATAAGTGAGTGATATCCGTTTATATATAATACTTATAAGCTATCAGAAATCGCTCATTTTGAAGTTTTTTCCCATATATTTTAAATATTAACTAAAGCAAGCGATTGTACCAACCTAAAAACGCAAATGCTGTGAGCAGAGGCACCGTGAATGCAGCCAATCAGCGGACTCGGCGAAATGCCCGGAAAACAATGCATTCATGTTAATATGGCCTGATTGTATCCGAACAGGCTGTTCAATGTGCAAATAAATAATAAATGGCCTGACTGTATCCGAACAGGCTAAATTCGTAGTATGGTAGGGCGCACTGTACAATAATGGACACCTCGTGAATCTATTTAATAATTTTCAGCAACATACAGATGTGAACACTTTTTTTAAAATAACTTGTTTGAATTTGTAACATAAACAAGTCGACAATAAAGGTATAGTTTATTTGTTATGTCTTTGCCACATGTTATTGCAGTACAACATCGGTAATTCTTCATAAAAACAATGATCAATAAAAAGTCAATTGCCGCATTGTTCACCGAACATGAAATGAACTCAACAGGTTTATGGTGATGTAGAATGCTATGAAATGGACGGTAGTGCTGGTAAACGGCAGTTCGCTCATACCAACTACCCATAAATGTATTATTAGTAGCATAAGCAAACAATTTGAGCTCGAAATAGATGAAATGCAATGTTTAGTGCTTTTCAAACGTAAAAGTGTTTCATCTCGGTCTCTGTACGATGTTTTTTCGATTTATTTCGATTGAAGCATGAGAAATTGAATTAATAAGCTTTATAACTCTTCAAAATATTGGTACTTGTCAAGAGTCTGTAGAAATTAGAAGTAGACTGTTAAATAAAAGATTCATGAAAAGAAAAATAAGTGATAAGAAAAGCATAACGTCTATGATTTGGAAATTACTGTGATGTCTTTTAAGTATTTAACTAACAATAAATGCTAGGTGTTTAGATAGGAAAGTAACACTGGTAAGTAGTACAAACATTTCAAAAAGCCTCTTTTGACGAGTTCCATCCCAATAACTTCTAAAACGTAGGCGTGTAAGTGTTAAAAATGCGTTGGCGATACAATACCTGTCCTTTCTAAATACACACCTCTCTGTGCGCATTCCTTCTTTAGGTTTAACCTTAATGGGGTGCCTTTTAACGGGAGCCCTCGGCCGTTTTTTAACACTAGGCCTATTTCAAATGTAGCTACACCACTGTTGTTATCCATGCAAGGTAGGAATATACTGAATTCTGTGGACAACGTATGAATTTCGTATTGGAATGGAGGTACCAATTTTGTTTAAAAATGCAGTATAATTAGGTTTTATTAACAGTTCACATCCTGCCCGTCAGATTAACTTAACTCAAATCATATTCGGCCAAAGCCAAAATGAGAAAAGTTCGCTGTCTTTGCCTAGTGATATTTCGCTGCTGGATTTGCCTCCCCGAAGGCATATTCTGTGCCGAAGGCGATAATCTAAGCCGATATGTGGTTCTTTGCGCAGCTATTATACCTTATGTCCATTTACTCATTAACAAGTTGCGAAAACATCCCACTATTACCCCGGCGCCACACATAGTCAAAGTCTTTGTCAAAGACGCTCAAATTCGATGTTCATTGGCAGCTTTTTATGAAGTCGTAGTTATAGATTCTATCCAAAACTGGCAATGGTAGATAAATGTTTGCAAAGACGCTCACATGTCTGGGTGGTGACCGCGACTTCAATCGTTATAGTTATCGTTCATTTTGACACTTGAACGATATACATTGCTGCGTTTCGTTGTCGTTTGTTAAAACTTGCAAAAACATAGCAGCAATGCATAGCGTCCATGTGTCAAATTGAAAGCGATAACGATTGGAAGTCGCGGTCACCCCACTGGCCTTACAATAAATGCAACAGTTTGGATATTTCAGTGTTCATGCCTGACGGAACTATGGACCAAACTTGCATACACTATTAAATCCGGAATCATATAAAGGCTACCATTTCCCATGGGATAGTAGAAAACTGTGGACAACGTCGTCATAAGGCAGAAAACTTATATGTTTTAATGAAGTGTATTTGTTACCTTTCGGTAATTTAGGCACCCGGCCTTGCCTTTTGATAGATAGCACAGGCGGTTGCAGTACTTTTTGATCAGACGACGTCAGTGTATCAAAATTATAAAAATATTTCTTCTTTGACTTCCACGTGAAATTGACGTACCCCACTTCTGAGGGTATGATGGGCAGCTTGTGCGAGAAGTTTGGGTCCAGTATGTAGGGCGATATGTAGCCATTGATTATTGCAAATACTTGCATCGATATTCCTGCAATTTTGAAAAAAACACTAGTGTAAATCAACTCAAAATTTTAGACTTAATTTAACTTACACGGTTTCTGAACACGTCTTCTACAGATTAGACATCTGATAATTTCAACGAGATTTTAGCTATCATGGTCACGAGAAGGGTCAGAAGAATAGGGTATCTCGATCAAGGCAGGTATCTACACATCGAGCTATCCAGCACATACGTAAGTAGGTACTTAGAATTTCCATGTATTAAACATGATATGTAGTCATCTCTACTTTTAAAAATGGAAAGGTGTATTGGTCGAATGGTGAAAAGAGGCATCAATAGAGCATCGACAGAGCTGAAGCCAATGTTTGTCCATTTAAATCTACACGTATGACTACTTTTTTTTAAATCCAATTAGTTCTACATGTAGAACTTTTTGGGACTTTTTTGATATGAATTGTACTAATTTGTCATACACGCTTCAAGTTACACAGGTAGCTGCTGCTGCTTTACTGTTGTTGGAGGTAACCTATCGACGGTGAACACTTATCACCAAAGCCGATAGTCATAGACAGTTTTGAGTATGAGTGGAAGACTCTCTCACCCAAGTACATCATACGATTCCTGAAGGACGTTGGCCTTGGAAGCGAGATATAAGAACTCGGTGCGCGGCCACAATAGACCTTTGAGGTCGCAGTGACCCTTGGGCGTGTACCAACACCGTGATATCAAATAATAATAAGTGGAGTTCGAGTTCGGTCTTACAGCTTTCAGTTTTCATCCTATTTTGACAGTCGTAAATGCGAGTTCACGCTGAGTTCGTTCTTAAAACTGGGTACGACTATCGGCCTAAGTGTCCCGTCTGTCGCCATTTTCTATGTAGTCCTAATATGAAGGGTAAGAGCTCACCGCTGAACATCCGCACTTGTCGCTCGTCTATCCATAACGATATGTCCGCGTCCTTGTAGTCGCGGCGGCCGGCGCTCAGCGTCAGCGACATCGCCAGCGCCACTCCGGCGCACAGCCGCGCGCCCAGCCCCGCCCCCCGCCACATACTGCAATCAACAAATTACTGCAATAAGTATGTGTAAACATAACAAACAATATAAAGGTAGAAAATGTTTAGAAGGCCGTTCTCGAAGCACATTGTATTTTACCTTTCCTGCTTCTCTATTTCATAAGAATCTTTATCTGAAAAAGCACGTTGGTCCCGATTGCTGTCGCTCGGCAGCAGTCGTCCGTAACAGGCCATGTTAGAGGCCTACGGACAGGCAGGCAGAGTGAATAACTCTGACAGGTCTAAAAGTGCTACCTCACTTTCCTATTGACGTTATTAATAAGGATGACACTACTTTTAAAAACGTCAAATTTAGCTTAATATTAGAAAACTAACGACAGAATCGCCACCATTACCGTTTAAATTTTTTATTAAACCACCAATTACCTCAAATTAACCTCATAAAAGTTTTTATTACACCAAATCAACCAGAACCCGAAGAACGTAAACCAAATAATAGGCGTGTAACTGGCGTATAATTTATTTGTCGACGAACGACTGTATAATGTCGGGTTCCAAGTCCCAGAAAAAAAAGTTAGAAAAATAAAATTATCACAGTTAACATAATTGATTGCGCCCGTTTGGGACGTGCTTCCACAAAGAAATCATCGTGAGAAACGGTCTGGGACGTAAAAAACCGACAACTTCATTAGGGGGGACTAAGCTGTCGCCCAATACAAGTTGTCATCGCAACACACATTGAAGTTTTTTTTTGTTAACCTATAAATTGTCCCACTGCTGGGCAAAGGTCTCCCCCCTCCTCTTCCATCCATCCCTGTCCTGAGCCTCTTCCAGCCACCCATCCCTGTATCTAACGATATCGTCTCTCCACCTACGCCGAGGTCTGCCCCGACGCCGGCGACCGTCCGATGGCACCCATTCTGTGGCAGCCCGGGCCCATCGGTCCGGCTGCATGCGGCACACGTGGCCCGCCCAGCTCCACTTTAATGTAGCTGCTTTGCGGGCCACGTCTGCTACGCCAGTTATCGATCGCAGGCTTGTGTTTCGGACACGGTCCGTTCTCCTCACGCCCAATATGCTGCGTTCCATTGTAGCGTTGGCAGACCTTGAGTTTGGACGTCTGATCTTTAGTCAATGACCATGTCTGGGCACCGTAGGTTAGGATAGGCAAGATACACATTGAATTTATTACGTCTTATTTACAGAGTGGAAGTAGCGATCTCATTTTGTTGTGAACATCTCGCATACTGTCCATATCTATCTATAGGTAATCTTAATCTAATCAGCAGCAACAATCATCTAGGGAGCTGGGGCCTTGATTCACCAATGGTGGATTACACATATCTTATGATAGGTAAATATCAGAAGTTACTGTAACTTAGAAAACATAAGGGCAGATCCTAATAGTTCCTTTACCTAGTGTCATTATGAGGAAATCTTGGGCTTTTTATCCCATTTGTCCCATGAAATAAAACAATAAACTCGGTCTCAGTAGTCCATTAGGTAAGTCATGCATCAACTATAGTTTATTCATAAATCGTGGTTTTAAAAGGAAACCCAATTTTGTGTTGCAGTAATATTTATTGTGACGTCATTGACTACTCCGCCAGCCTCAAGTATCCCTTGTCAAAAAGTAATGTCTACTACTTTTTTTCTCGCTCCCGATACGATGTCAAATTATACTTACAAAAGGTGTTAACAAAAAAGAAAACACCAATTGCTCTACGAGTAGGAGTATTCAACAGTTTTAACTATGATCATTCTTTTTCGGATATAGCTACATAAATTTTTCTTTATTTTTGTATTCTGTGACTGTTATTTTTGTGATTCTAATTTATGGTAAGTTACTATCAAATTAGCCACACTAACAGATTTTCATTCTGTTTATTGAACGACATTGCAACGTTGGTATTTTTAAAACAATTTATATGTGTAATGAACTAATGAAATCAACAATAATTATTAATGTGTTATGTGACAACAAATGGTACGTTTACCCTACTCACTCCCATAAGCAAGTACCTAAACCTACGTTTCGTTCCTTATTAATATTCTGCTAGTATCAAAACTATAAGTTTTATTATAATACATCTAAATAATCATTTAGATAATTATAGATTGTGTGCCATAATAACTTTTAGTCGAATATTCTAGACCTCGAATATTCTAATTCGAAACAAATCCGCCGGAAACGGTTGACATTCAATTCAAGTAGTTCAAGGTCGAAAAATATTTACGCAGAGTGGCGCCAAACCAAATATGTTTCAGTCGGTTTTGTTCGAATTTAATTTTTTATTTAGCTAGTAGTAAGTATGTAATGTACCTTAACTTGATAACCCCAAATTAGCATTGTGAAGCTGATAGCTTGTAATTATTATGGATTTGATTTGAATACAACTATAAAGTGGCGTAACGACTAATTATTATTACAATAGGTATAGTCGACAACAAAGAAAAGTAGCTACTGGGTGATAATGATAAGTTAAGGTTGAGAATTTCTCAAACTCAAATTAGTAGTTGGCCGTATTTCAAAAATATAATATTATTTCACTATTAGATAGACCGTGTTTAAAGTTCATGAATTGTGTAATTGTATAAAAACAGGGGGTTATTGAACGTTGAGGTTTACTCATAAATCATCTAACTGTAATAAGTACCTAAGTATGAATATTTTTTTGTTTCTATATTTTGTTTTAAATTTCCCTACAATAAAGTATATTTAATGTTCGGATCGGACTTACCTATAATATTATGCTACCTGAGTATTGCACGGGATTTTAGTAGGTTAATATGTTGACTTGGTCGTACCTACCTAATATGACGTAATAAAATAATATATTAATTAATTATTACTAACGTTAATAAAAGCTAGCAAAAGGAAAACTGGAGTGCAGTTTCGTTCCAAATCGAGACTCGAGTCACTTTCGCAGTAGGGTTGTGGTTTTGCGGTCGGCGCACGCGTCGGGCGACATCCTGTGATTGATATGATAACGGACAGCAGACAAGGCTCGGCGAATGACCTAATACGGCTTTGAAGACCTAAGTCCAAACAAACCATTCAATTATTATTTTAGGGCTAAGCGTCCTAAGGTGCTATGAGATCCGGGCTCACCTAATGCCGTCTATTACGTGAGTCGGATTCCTTTTCTCAGTAAAGCTGGTAAACCAATGTATTTCAATCCAAAAATAAGTATAATAGTATGATGTAATTAATAATATGTAACTGTATCATATGTAGGGTTTTAAGTATATATTAAGTATATATATTTAAGTATTTAGGTATTATTTTATTCTAGGTTGTATTGATAGGTATTGCTTATATTATATTTGTTTAGATTTTGTACACCACGACGACTACCACTTACAACACTGATCTCTCTTTCGCGGGTTTGCTGGTAGAAATCTCTTTTGAGATAAGCTCGCCCTTTGTGCCAATATGTTTCTCTTGTAATTTTATTTATGTATTTGTGTTGTACAATAAAGTGTTAAAACAAACAAACATAATAATATAATAACTAAATAATTGCATCGTTAGTCGTTCAACTGCGATTAAGTTTTTGTTCGTTCTACGAAAGAGTTCAACGTAAGTGCAAAATCGCATATCTATCTATGCTCATATAAATGAGTCCAAAGATGTAACACCCCTGGCGATGGCGTGCACTTGTTAACCTAACCAGCGGAGATACGATACCCGTTCGGGAACAGGTAACAGCGTAAAAAGTAAAAAAAAATACAGGCCACTGCCGCTCCTGTCCGCTATGGGATAAAGGGCACTGTTCACAAGACGATTAAGTACGAACGACTGCAGATCAATGGTAACACTTGCAGTACGATTTCATCTCTTACGATCCAGATAATAAGAACGATCCAAAGTGTTTTACTTTTAATTCATTAATCTGCTTTGGGCCGTACTATTACTATGACGTATGAGTTTTTATTATGTTTGCACGCTATTAGCGACTACATAATAATAAATAATCTATACCTACACAATCGATTGTGGTGCAGTTTCGATCGGGTTCATGTAAACAAGAAACAATCGATGCAAGTTCCGCGAACCAATTGCAAGATAATGTTGTTTTGGGCTAAAATAGATACTTACCTACTTATATTCTTCCCCGTTTCAGACAAGAATGAAACATTGGGTATTCATTCAAATTCACTCATTAAACTCAACCACGCAACCCGTTTTCGCGATTAATCGCAGAGTTGTTACATTAATAGCTCGCTTTAATCCACGGCGCATCGTGCACTCTTTCAGGCAAAGAGTGTTGCAGAGGGCGCACCTGTCAAATAAATTGTTATCGCAATGTTCAATACACATTACGATTGTGACGTGTTTCTCTGTCAGTACGTATAAATTCCTATTGGTAAAATTGTTTTGTTTGTTTGTAATCTCTGAATATTGAACAAACAAGAAAATATTTAACCAACTAATGGGAAAAGTATAGCCTAAAACTCGTTTAAAATTATTGAAGCGCATACTAATCGTATGGCGTTTACTAACATTGTGGCATTGGGGGTTTAACTTGCGTTGAACGAGAGTTGCGTGCAATGACAACTTATTTGAAGCAGCACAGCACTTCTGCTCTCCATCCATGTGATCCCGTAGTTAGGCCACTATTAATAACTCCCAAACGATGTTTACATTTACCCAGATAGTATTGTTTACATTTTTTATGTTTTTTATATCGGAGTTACGCGTTTTTAGCTAATGATGAGTAGAATGTGGGTTTAACATTACTTGATGGAACAAAATCGAAATAATGTAATGTAATTAGGTAGGTATAGGTTATATTAAGATATTAGTAGAATTTAGCCCTTATTTTCTATCGCATTCTTAGACCTTGAAACCACTTTAAAGAAGTCTGATTTTTTATTATTTTTGAAAACTTCTAAAGATGTATGAAAAATATTCATCTAGCTAGATACTTCTAGATAGGTTAGGTACCAAATCCAAATAGGTCCCAATAGGTCCAAAAATCATTGGAGTATTTTCAAGTATAGGCGAAACTCGTCGTTACGTTTTGTTTTACCTCGTTCGGTTTATTTTATACTAGGTAGGAATGTATCTTTACCTATTTAGTCGAAAACAAGAAAATTATAAATGGCCCTTTTATCAGGGTGAGATTTTCTCAAACACTATTTGACCGGTTGTAAAAAGATAGTTCTAGTGCAGGCATATCTTGTGAAATAACCTTGATTTAGCCATAAATATATTTTTCTTTGAGTTAGACCGTACGGTTTACAATTAAATTAACAAAAACTGCTAGATGGCTTAATTTGACAATTACTGAACCGATTTATTCTGGCGAAATCCAGCGTAAATCCGTAAAACGTAATTCCACTAACTTAAAGTCATGTTTATCGCTACCAGCCTACTTAACAACATTTTATCTATCACTATACGAATACCTAACAAATTCAATAAACGCCACTCGAAAATGCATTGATAATCACGTCTGTAGTTATCAATTAATCGAAGCCGACCCAGCTTAAAGTGGGATCAACGACTTCCCTCAATTTCGCACATACCTAAATCGTCTTAGTATCCTTATCTTGGCTACCTGCGAGTCCTTTTATGTTAAGATAAGTATAACGGCCGCTGAGCACGCGGTCATTATTAAAAACACTGCACTGACAGACGTTGATCTGATAACCAGTTATTATAAAAACGAGTGTCTATCCCACCGCGGTCGACCACTGACTGGTAACATTTTGTTCCTTTACTGTAAACTACAATGTTATTTTGCTGCCACCAAACATGATTAACAAGGGATTTTAAACGCTAAAACTTAACTTTAAGAGTTAGATGTAATGCGTGTACGTGTGTTAATAGAGTTGTAAAGTTTGTGATCAAAAAAAGTTATGATCAAGTTTTGTGGCGGCTATCGCGAATTTTGTATCATCCTGTCGCATATCCTGCGCATTTCGATTTAATATTCTCTGCACGTTCATTATTACAACGGTACGTTAATAGCATGTCGACTTTTGTTTCATTATCAGCCTATACCTATTGATTATGTACCTAATTGGGGCGACCTTCCCTTGTGGCGAGGGAGCTCGGGCAAAGATGCACCACGCGGACACAGTGCAGATTGGTGGATTATATACCTATGCCTTTGATTTTTTAGTCACTTGGGCATGTTATGCACCTCACTCACCTTTATCGTTTTTGAGTGCATTCCATTACGGACTTCCCGGCTTCGAACCCAGCTCTTCCAATCAATAGTAGATACCTAATACAATGCTCTCAAAACGAGTGAAGGAAAATATTATGAATTAAACTACTTACCTACATACCTGAAATGAATTTAAAAAATCCAAGATTTGTGTAATCCACCAATTCGCACTAAGCCCGCGTTGGCAAGGAGGACTGCGCTCCAACGGTGGGAACAAAAAAGGTGGATGATAGAGAAAATAATGATAACGGTATCGGTAGTGGTGCTGTAAGCTAATAGGAGTAGAATCGTTGCATAACTAACCAGTAGAATTTGGCCCAGTATAAAAGTAAGTTTTATAATCGCGTATTCGGGTCAATTGGTAAAGAAATTATTAACGGTATTTCTTGAGAAAATCTCAACCTTCACTTGATTTGGAGTCTATAACTTTTCTCTGTTTTCGACTGTACCAAGTTAAAGAACGAACGAAAGAGAAGCCTTGCCTTTTGAAAAACTGTTCAAACAACGCCATCTTACGCTATTGATAGATAACTCATCCATTGGAAGGAAAGCTTTGGTAAGCTTTTCTTTTGTTCACATTCCGTTCCGTTATCTACGGTTGTCACGGGACACACGGGGTGACTCTTAATATTTATTCCGTGGGGTGACTGATAAATAATTAACAATAATAATAGAACCAATTAATAAAACTATTGATATTTTTTTGGTATCGTCAACCATTGTGAAAGAGGCGTGTGGAAACTGTAAATATTTGATTTTCCATTTCATTATTTTTAGCCTGCGTAAAACCGAACGTCTCTCGTAAATACTCGTAATTCGTTGGAAAGAGATGGAAATATGAACTTTGTATGAGTGGGACGAAACAGATAGTGATGTAATTTTAATTTTCGTCATTGAAGAAATTTTTGTATCAAGTTCAGCCGTTCGAGTAATTTTGAGCGAAAATTATTTAATTTTAATGAGGTCGCAATTAATTGTTTTGAATAACCATGGAGTTCGACTGGAGCGAATATTTGGAATCTAGTAAAAGTACAGCTGTTCCCGAAGAACTGTTTTCTCACGTAAGTTATGAAATAATTTTCCGCAAAATTGTAACAGCCATGAATAATAAATTCCTTATTACACGACGACCTAATTACACAATTTAGATTAAATAAATAATAACTTTGCTAATATTTAATTAAATTGGTCTAGTTTTGGTCTGTATTCCTTGTTTTCAATTGTTTTATTATGTGCAATTTTTATCTATCATTCATTATGCATATCATGCAGATATCATGGTATTAATTATTGTTTTAATGTATGTATTACTTTCACTAACTGTATCTCCATTATATGTGTAGGAAACTTGGCTCTTTATTATAATATCCTTGTTTCAATAAAATGTAAAGTTGGTTTATCCATATGGTGGCTGAGAAATGTCTGTCATCATCACTTTTAAGGAAATAGTTCACTCGCCATTTTATTTGCGATATTTTTAATTCAGTACGTTTTATAACGTACTTTATGATATTAGCAAAGTGACAATTGATCATGGAATATAAGTTAATTAGGTAACTTCTGATTTTGATAGAGTCTTAGTTTTTCTTACATCTCTTTGAAACTGGATGGAAAAAGGACCATTTAATTGATCTATTAATTCAATTTCTAATTGTTTAATCAATAAAATAATTGAATGACTATATTACTATAACATGATCTTTCCACTCAGTCATATATTTAATAATTTCTGTAGGCATGTTAAATATACTTAATTAAATAGATTCCGAAAATCTGCAAGACTCTACGTTAAAAAAATTGCATTTAAAATATTTCCTGTGTTGTCTATTACCATTAGTGACACTAGGAGACCCCTTTCTTTTGCCAATATCACCATACCCTCAAAAGGAATCTCCAGGGATTCTCCCACAAGACAAATTGCCAATATTAAAAAAACCGGCCAAGTCCGAGTCTGCTGTTGGACTCGCGCACCCAGGGTTCAGTGCACTGTAACTTAATCCCTGGTAATTTTACTCTAACTAAAAGATAATTTTGATTTAAAGACTAACTTATCTTTGCCGTTCCCAAAATAATATGTCCATACATCGACATACTCGCAATTATTTGATCAACTGCAAATATAAGTTTTTAATAAGAAAAATCATATTTTTTATAGATGTAACTACCCAGTTTTCGGATTTTTTCCTTTACTTATGATATAAGTAAAGGAAAGCTTAAAAACCTAGCTTTCTTGGTAAAGTTCCTGCTTTGCTCCACGGCCCAAGCTTTCACCCTATGGGTGTTGGTTCTCTTCATACAAATATACGGAAAATGCGACATAAGCGGCCATATCTTTTGATTGGGTTGACATACCAGTTTCATTTTTTCACGGCTGCATGAGGTTACAGACCTGAGTATTGGGTATTAATTTCAACTTGATCCGTCCACGCGTTTCTGAGATATAGGTCTTGACAGACGGACAACAAAGTGATCCTATAAGGGTTCCTTTTTTCCTCTTGAGGTATGGAACCCTATAAACAGATGCAGTTTGTAAATTACCTGTCCAGGTGGAGACGAGCCTCAATAATGGCATCAAACAGGGCATGCTGCTCGAGGTCTGCCACAAAAGCAACCCGGATGTCTACTGGATCGCAGAGATTACTATGGTTAGTATGTAGTATGGATTCTGTTTCAGTTTACTATTCTCGAACTTTTAAATTGTGTTCTAATGCATAAAAGTAAGAATTTTGTGAAATAATATTTTTATTTGGGTACAATAAAATCAATATCAATTTTTTTTCTTCAAAAAAAACCGACTGCAAAGAAAATATCCCCTTTTGATTATTTTTTTATACCCTATGACACTCCCGTAGTCAAGACGAATCTAACGATACCTCATACACCAAAATCCATCAAGCTGTTTAGGCTACAGGATGGCAGGAAGGAATGGACATAAATATATACATACACCTGAAAAACATTACCCTCCTTCTGGGGCAGTCGGGTAAAAAATAAAACACAATACAATTTATCATGTCAACAAATAAAACTTAAAATATAAACAATAATCATATACGTAAAATCATAATAATCGTAACGACATATAAGTAAAATCGATACCTACCTAATGTTAATTAACATTTCGCTAATTTTATTCCACATTTCACGACCTCAAAAACATACAAAAACCTCCCAAACACACACAAAATCACCTAAAACATCACAAACATATTGATCAGTAAGCTTAACCTTCCTAGGTCTGCGGCCATCTACTCCGAATCAAGTTCATAGGAGCTGACTCCGACAGCTGGTACGATGTGTCAACTACCAAAGTCCATCCGTTAGGCTGGTGCGGGAAGTACGATGAGCTAATAGAACCTCCAGATGAAATCAATGAGAAGTACGGAGACACTATCATAGATATTATGAAGAGTGCACTGTTGGATGGTCAATCGGTGTCGATAGAAGCGTTGGAGAATAAAGGACTGTCTCCGATTGACAGGATCAAGGTTGGCATGAAGGTGGAAGTCCAGAATGTTATTGATCCGTACAGATATTGGATTGCTACAGTAAGTGCATCATTATTATTTAGTTTATTAAGGGCCTGATATGAGCCAACTACCACCGTCAATGTTTAAAAAAATATATCTTCCAATATAATAAATTTTATTAAGCCTTTTCTGTTCCTTCATCGTCACCCTGGATATCAGCGTCTTCTTGTCTTCATCCAGAGGAGTCGCCGTAGCGTCGTCACCCTGCATATCAGAGTCTTCATCCAGAGGAGTCGCCGTAGCGTCGTCACCCTGGATATCCGCGTCTTCTTTTCTTCATCCAGAGGAGTTGCCGTAGCGTCGTCACTCTGGACGAAGCAAGCAGCTCAGCAGTCATGTTCACTCTCTGGTATCTTGAGTCTAGCTCGGAAAATCTTACGTACAATTACATAATGCTCTCAAAACGGTGAAGAAAAACATCGTGATGAACCCTGCATGCCGTAGAAAAATAAAATTGTAAGGCATTTGTTATCCACCAGTCCTCGCTAAGCTCGCGTGGTGGATCATGGCCTGGGTTCCCTCGAAGTAAGGGAAGGTCTGTGCCCGAGCAGTGGGGACATATCACAGACCACTTACCCCATAGACCTGTAACAGGAGGGCGACCGAGTTTGCACATTAACGCAAAATTGCTTCGCGAAACATGTAACCAAGAGATATTTATCGACATGGACGCATCTCTTTAATACGGCACCCCTGTCCGCTTCGTCTCTATGCGCTCATCGTTGCCATAATTTTTCGCTTGCAAATGACAATGCCAGATTCTGCCCCACCATCAACCGCAAGATGTACAAGATAACGAATAAATGTAAATGTATCTCCGATTTTTATTAAAATTATTGGTTTAAATTAAAGATATGTACAAGTTGTGATTAAAAAAAAACAGCTTTTTAAAAATTGAGAAAATAGCATGAAATCGAAGCGATTTATTCATTGTTTTTGTTATTCTTCTATAGGAGTTGCGAGAGTAGTAGAAAATGATACTGATTATGATTATGCAACATTAAACCTGTAATAAGTCCCCAACAAAATGATAGGTACAGCTTAAATGGTCACGTAGTTTTGTAGGTGGGGGGCAAAGCTCCATTGAAATGTGGCAACGTCTTTTGTACCGATTTCATGTCTATTGGGTAAGTAATAAATAGACTGATAATGATGTCGGTTTTGTTCCAGGTGTGTGAGAACGTGGGCGGTCGGCTGCAGCTGCGCTACGACGGCGCGGACGAGGAGCTGCAGCAGTTCTGGATCTTCTTCTCCAACCCGCAGCTCAGCGCGTTCGGATTCGTTACCAACAAGGTGAACACGACAAAGACTGATGGTACTAGGGTGTGATCAAGGGCGGCGCCAGACCTGGGGAGCGGTGGTGGGCAAGTTGATATAAATGAAGGATGGGGAATGTATGAATTGTGGGTTCAGTATAAAGGTGGGACTTATGACAGACAATGTGTTTGGATTAGTGTATTTTATACTATCATACGCCGAATTCTCTACCCAAAGGTTGTCTGGAAGAGATCGCTTTGAGCGATAAGACCGCCAATTGTAATACTAACTGTATTAGCCTATTTCTTTTGTGTAATACTTTTTATTTTTTTGCAATAAAGAATATTTATCTTATCTTACTATCCAGTGGGGTGACCGCGACTTCCAATCGTTATCGCTTTCAATTTGACACATTGCTGCTATGTTTTTGCAAGTTTTACCAAACGACAACGAAACGCAGCAATGTATATCGTTCAAGTGTCAAAATGAAAACGATAACCATAACGATTGAAGTCGCGGTCAGCCGCGTCCAGCAACCGCGGCTTACGGACGCGTCCCATAATTTGTTCCCTTCTTAAGTGGGCACAGATAAAGTTGTATAGCAAAGTTTTTAAAGTCGAGATTTTCTCAAAAATACTTGACTGTTTTTTGTGTACTCTAATCTATCTACTAGTAAAACATTTTTTACAATCGGTTAAATAGTTAGACGGACTGCATTTCAACTGCACATGCAGTTAGTATGACTGCAATAAAACTTTTTAAACTTACACGGTTTCTAGGATTATTGCCCGTGGTCCACCTCGGTGGTCAAGAAATAATTTCCCGTGGTTCACCTGGGTGTGCCACGAGAAAAAACTTTCCGCGGTCCACCGAGGTGAACAGCCGAGGTGAACCACGGGCAATAACCCGGTTTCTACCGTTTTATCTCATTAATAATGCAATAAAACAGCAAAACAACCGTGCAGCCCGATTGCAGTCGGTGTGCAGTTGGCAACGGCAATCAGCGCGCAGTCGTTGGAACTGCCCATCGTCTGCAATCGGGCTGCACGGTTGGTTTGTAATGCAGTTGAAATGCAGTCCCTCTGTATAGAGTCCTACCTCTTCGATCCCTTCTGCTTTTTATTTATCCTGTGTGTCGTGTGTGCAGGGCTCCCCGTGGCAGTTCAAGTACCCGGGGAAGGTGAACAAGTTCTCGTGCAAGAACAAGCTGAGCGCGCGCCTCAGGCAGAGTGCGGAGGAGGCGATCAAGGAGCCGGCGCCGCCAGACCTGTTCCCGGTAAGACATTCAACAAACGAACCATCAATGGCGTAAGTGGAACTAAACAATGCGTATACAGGGTGTAACGGAAAGGGTATATGAAGCCGAAGGGAATGTTCAGTATCGGTAACTGAACAACTTTTGTTTTACGACTTTTCGATTTTTGCGACTAATTTTTTTGACTTTTCATACATTTCGTACCGGTCAGCTGATCGATTTTTATGACAAAATATTTTTTCGTAAAGTCGTAGAATAAAAGTTGTTCAGTTACCGATACTGAACACCCTCCCTTCGGCTTCATATACCCTTTACATTACACCCTGTATAATTTACAATCTGACACAAAAATGTACCTAACTATATCCGATTATTCCCACTAGTTCAGTTGTCCAGTTCAGTTGACTGAACTAGTGAGAGAAAAAATCCTCAATAGTTCAGACAACTGAACTGGACAACTGACTAGTGAACTAGTGAGAAAAAAAACCCACTAGTTCAGTCAACTGAACAAATGGAATTTTTTTCTCACTAGTTCATTCAACTGAGCTTGTGTCTTGATATAGGCGTCTATTCCCACTAGTTCACGACTAGATCACTAGTAGACGATAGATTAAAAAAATAGATTAGTATAATTATTCAACTTGGTTTATCCAGCACTAAAAATTTCTTACTATTTGACAGCCAAACCCATGCTTAGAAGCTCACAGCTTCGTAACCGGCATGAAGCTAGAAGCCTTAGATCCTCAAGACATGAAGTCCATCCGCCCGGCCACCGTCTCCAAAGTCTTCAACAACTTCCATTTCCTGGTCATCATTGACGACCACACCGAAGACTATGAGGACACCAAAATGGCCTGGCTATGCGACTCCATGCACCCATACATATATCCAATAGGCTGGGCCCAAAAGAACGATATCACGTTCAAAATACCAAAAATTTGGACCGAAGGACCTTTCGATTGGGACGAATACTTGACCATGACCTCATCAGTGCCAGCCCCGGACTACTGCTTCGGAGACAAGAAACCTTTAAAAGATATCAAAGTTAATATGAAGTTAGAAGCCGTTAATCCGTTGAATCATGAAGAAATACATGTGGCATCGATCAACTGTATCGTAGAACACATGGTTTGTGTCGAACTGCTTCCTATTGGAGAGAAGTTCTGGTACGCTCAAAGCAGCGATTTACTGTTCCCTGTAGGCTGGTGCGATAGTAATAACTACGCTTTACATATTCCTGATATAAATGCTATTAAAGAGGTTAAGGCTGAAGAAGTCAAACCGGTCAAGGAGGACAAAGTGTCCGATGAATGGTGTGACAGAATATTTTTCAACTACAAATGTTACTCTGGACCATCGATTAGTAGAGCGAAGTTGTCGCAGTTGCCTAAGCACGTGGGTCCCGGGCCGTTGTCTCTGGTTCTGAAGGAGGTGTTAAACAAAATTATATCGGCATCGTATAAACCTGCGAAGCTGCTGAAGGATTGGGAGACAGAAGGGCCGCCTGAAGAGGGGATGAGATTGGAAATGCTGCGAGCGAAGTGAGTAAAGTGTACACTGCTATCAACTTAAGCTGAGAATTGCATTTGTGTGAGTGTTGCCTCAGGCCGCTTGCTATAAACTAGTATAAACTGGTTTAAACCATGCGCGGGACGCGCCGCGCCACAAGCCGATTGCCAATCTACACTATCGGTGTGCACTCACACAAATGCAATTCTCAGCTTAAGTTGATAGCACTGTAACACCTTGGACTTTGGAACGTTCTTAAGAAAGAAAAATGCATTTATTTGACGCTACAATAAAATACTAACATACAGTGAAGAAATAAGCGAAACACTAATACAATAAACACTTCTTATTATCTGCGTCATAAGAGTTGAAATCGTACTGCAAGTGTTACCATTGATCTGCTGTTGTCCGTACCTACAGACAACTTTTTCACGAGTCTTATAATTATTTAAATTATATCAATTTTAATTATTATTAAATAAAGGAAGCCTGGAAGAAATCGCTCTGAGCGATAAGGCCGCCTTTGTACAAATTGTTTACTCTCTGTTTTCTATGTATATGCTTCTTTGTGCAATGAAGTGTTTATCTATCTATCTTTCTATAAAGTGCCATAATATGACACTTTATTCACATTACGATCTAGCCTAAATACAATAAGACTAATAAGTAATTTGATTTTGACCTAAATTTCTATAAATTGGCACTTATATCTAAGAGTTACTTTATGGGTTGTATTTCGGCATGGTGCGGGCAGCAAGCCGGATGACATTATGGACGGGGAGGTACCTCTGCAATAGTCTTAAGGACGAAAGACCTGGCTTCCCATAGCACAGGGAATCCTAGTTTGGGAGCCAGGAACATCATGGTCTTATGCTATTTTTGTGAACAACAATAAACATTTCATTTTGATTTCATTCAAATGCAAGTCTCATTTATTAAAAATTATGTAGGATTTGACTAATTTTTTTAAATATACTAACCTTTTTTGGAACGTTACCTGCATCTTCCTGGAGTACAGTTCCTGGTAGCTAAGTTGACCCAAAATGGCGATAGACTCGACAGCAGAGTATGTACGACGAAGTTAATAAATAAATAAAAAAGTTTAATTAAAGTGTCTGTTACACTTGATGCGCTTTCGACTGTACTGTTCTAGATTTTGTTTGCAATTTCGCCGCCATTTTGCGTCAACTTTGTTCCCGGGGTCTGTACTTGTTTACGGCTCCTTATTTGATCTCACCTACGCTCTCAGCATTGTTACATACATAAACATTTCATTTCAGTTAGTTCAACGACATTTAGAGTCTTAAAAGCGATCACTTTGTTCACGTTATATTATAACTATAACATTGGCAAAAAACGAAACTGTCCATTAATAATATAAATGTCCATGTTTCAGACTCAAAACGAGCACGTACCACGCGTACGTGCCCGTGGCGAGCGTCGCGCGCTCGGTGGGCGCGTTCTGTCGTAGCGTGTGCGCGCGGCTGCAGGCATGTCCGAGCCTGTTCGGGCCGCTCGAGTACCGGGAACGCTGTCCCAGGGACTGCCAACACGTAGACAAGAGCACGTTCCGTGAGTGCACATTGCCACATTTCAATGGAGCTTTGCCCCTGTTAACACGTTCATGGACAGTAGAAATTACGAAATGACAGTGAAAATTCTCAACTACTGTCATAACCGTGGGGGATTCTAAGTATGTGCGTGTCAAGACCGACAAAAATGTACCTACAACCTTTATTTTGACAGTACACATACCTATTTTCTACACAGAATGACAGTGGGACCGCTCCACAAAGAAAACCGCCTACGAACGCCGCGGGAGATGCCGTTGTGTCTTTTTAAATGCATCAAAATACTACGTCATACGCCGTACTGTCATTTTCCGAATACTCAAAGTACGGCATATGCCGCCACTGTCCATGAACGTGTCACCTACGTGACCATTGAAGCTCATATATCATTTTGTTAGGGACTTATTACAGGTTTCATATTGCATAATTGGGAGTTACGAGAGTAGTAGAAAATGATAACAAAGACAATGAATAATTCGCTTCGATTTCTTACTATTTTCTGAATTCTTAATTAAGCTGTTTTTTCGACTCGCATGTTGTACAAAACTTTATTTTAAGGACCTTCATAGAGCCAACTAGCGCCGCCAATCTTAAAAAAATAATATCTTCCAATATAATCAATTTTATTAAAAAGCTATTTACGAAATGTTTCCTTTTTTTTAAGATTGGCGGCGCTAGTTTGCTCTATGAAGGCTCTTAAACCAATAACTTTAATAAAAAAACGGAGATATTTTTTACATTTATTCATTATCTTGTTCATCATGCGGTTGATGGTGGGTCAGAATCTGGCATTGTCATTTGCAATAAAATATAGCTCTAGTCGCAACTTAAACGCCGCTGTTATTAAAATTCAAACCAATGCTTTTATTCATAAACCTAGTTAAACCTTACTTCCCTTAAATCGTGTTGATATTCCTTTAACACTTCGTTAAAAAAGGTTAAGATAGAAAGAGACAGGAAGACTACACGGTCGCGTAACTTTAACTCACGTTTATGAATACGCGCCTAGGTGTCTAACCCCCACTTGCAATAAAAGATGACCTTAGAGGCGGCTTAACCCGGAAAACACATTTAACCTCTGATTCAATTGCTAACCGTAGTAACCTTCCATATCGGAAGTCACCCTTATATTGTAAACTCATCATCTAAATCATTTGGTTTTATATGTAACTGATGTATTTTCATTTGTGTGCAAATAAAGTATATTTGAATTGAATTGCTGCTCAACCCTATGCGAATTTTAAATGGCCCGCGCAAGCAAGTCAGAAAATTCTCGTGTGATGATTTAGATTCTAAATCATCACACGACAGAATCGCGTACAATAACTGGATATTGATGTTGTGCCCTCAAAAACGACAAAAATGTTTCAGTATTTACTAATGTTTCCAATGTACCACAGATATCGGCACAGAACGTCGGGGCAGACCAAAAGGCAGCCTCAACGGACGCAAGAAGAGGAAAAAGGGAGCGCAAGAGAAACGAGAGAAAGAGCAGCAACCATCGCAAGAGACCGAGAGCAACAAGGACGGAGAATCCGTTGAAAGCGAACACAGCGCTGGCTCCACACCGCCTTCCGAAGCAGGCACGAGACCAAACACTCCGGACAGCGCCGAGTACAAGCAGAGAAGAAAGCGGGAACGCAAAACAGACTACCCCAAACTAGAAATGAAAACGCGAGGAGCGAAACTACCCAACTTCGCACTCCAAATGAAAGAATCCCATTGGAACAAGAAAGACGTCGAAACGATATACAATAACTCCTGTGCCACAAAGAAACAGTCACCGGATAGCGAATCCGAAAACGAACATGAGACTAATGAGACGAGCTCTAATTCCAGAGACAAGAATATATCTGATGTTTCGGATACTGAGGAACCGGAGTTGAAAAAACTGAAGTTTAACTCCTATGATCCGTTGCCGTCAGATAATAAAATGTTCGAGAAACGTACCGCAATGTCGTGGATGAAAGGGAAACTTAAACTGTCACCTAATCCATTAGATTGGACAGTAGACGATGTTTACAGATATTTAAGTAACACAGAAGAATGTAAGTTAATAGCGAGTAAAATGAAGCATGAGGAAATCGACGGCCAAGCCCTCATAATGTTGGATATGCAAACTATTAAGGAGTTCTTACATATGAAGAAGGAATTCGCGATGCATCTCTGTAAGCACATCGCTATGATACGGTATTATTATGTTGTTAACTTCGAAGAGAACGAATCGTGATAATCTTGTTCCTTGTATTCCATTTATCTAGTCCACAATAAAGTATTAGTTAGAAATATGTTTATTTTCATTATAAATTTGGACGAAGTCAGAAAAGTTTACAAGCCTCAATAAGGTTGAGATTATCTCAAAAATTACTTGACCTATTGCAAGAAAGCTTTCACTGCTAAACAGATAAAAGTTAAAACTATTTAACTGTAAGATAATTATTAAATTAAGTCCATTAATTTTTGAGAAAATCTCAACTCTAGTTTACAGGGAGCCTCAATAAGGTTGAGATTTTCTTAAAAAGTAACGGACTTAATTTAATAATTATCTTACAGTTAAATAGTTTTAACTTTAATCTATTTAACAGTGAAAGCTTCAATAGGGCAAGTAGTTTTTGAGAAAATCTCAACCTTAAAGCTCCTGTACACCTTTCTCTGTGGTCCACCGTACAAGACAAAAGTATTAGGAAATCAAAAATGATGTCTGCGGAATTTCTTGCATAGATAATTACAAATTTTGGACATAAAAGACTGGTCGTGTTCACTGCAAATAAAATCCTCGTTCAAATGCAAATTTTTCTTCGCGGGCGAAACCTTAACGGGTATATCTCGGTCTGGTAAATTCTCGTGTTGCTGTTTTACGTATTGATCCATCTGAATCCTCTTCGCTGCTAGTTTCTTTAAGTCCTCCGCTGAAGCGACCTTCGATTCCGCTGAACTGATCGGATTTTTCAAATTAATCTCCGACAAAAGATTGCGATCGTTCATTTTAATTCCGACGAATGGTGCATCATTGAGCAAGTAGACATTGAGAACTCCATTCGTTTGACTTCTCCCCCTTGAAGCATTTTCATTGGAATCTGTTACGTAATTATCATTCCTGTAAGCCTCAACTACTGAATGTAAATTTTCTAGTAATCTACCACTCGTTGATGTAGTAATTTCCGATTCTCCGCCAGTTAAATTCGTGTCTTGGTCTTTATCGTGCGACTCTGACGATAAACTATCTTTAGCTACAGAAGTTTCAGAAGACATGGTTTGCTGAATTATATCTTTTACAAAATCCTCCATTTCTGGGAGAGAATATTCGCTATTATTTGCTAGAATCTCGTAGAATTTCTTCTTGTAAAGCTCAAAGTCCTTCATGGAGGCGTAGAAGTTATCAAAGATATGTAGTACTGTTGATTTGAATAATTGGAGATGTGAATCCAAGCTTTTTATTGAGACATCTGTTGAAACATCATGAGAATGTAAGACTTTCTTTTCTGAATTGTCTAATTCGGAATTTGTTAACAAGATTCCTTCGCTATCACCTCTCGCTTTATTAGCAATGGTATAGCTGGCGTAGTCCTTAACGGGTAGTTCATCATGATCATACTTCTTGTAGTACTCTCCGCAACTTTTTTTAGTGTTGTGATTAGGAGGTAACGTTAGATCGCAGCTCGTTGGACTTAGTAAGTTGAAGTCAGACTTGCAGAAAGTTTGCGTCGATATTTTTGTGACGTGACTTGGAGTGTAGAAACTTCGGCTTGTTGTTAACTTGTCGTCGAAGTCGCCTGCAAATATTTATATTAAAAGTATAATATTGGTCAGTATAAGTGGTTGGGTCAATGGACTTGCGATACGGAGGTCCCAGGTTCGGTTCCCAGCCAGGGCAGCCATGTACCAACCAATGAGTTATCGTCGGGTTTTTCGACGGAAAAACTTACGTACGTTTACCGAGTGCTCTCAAAACGGTGAAGGAAAAACATCGTGATGGAACCTGCATGCCGTAGAAGAAGAAAAAATCTAAGGCATGTGAAATCCGACAATCCGTACTGGACCCGCGTGGTGGATCATGACCCCAGTTCCCTCGATGTAAAGGGAGGTCTGTGCCCGAGCAGTGGGGCAATATAAATAGACTGATAATGAAATAAGGCTGTCAAACAAATAAATATATCCTATCCTAAATACCTTCCCTTACATCGAGGGAGCTTGAGCAATGATCCACCACTTGGGTCCAGCGCTGATTAGTGAATTACACATGCCTTAGATTTTTTCTTCGTGTGAGAGCATTCGGTAAATGTACCTAACCTACGTAATGAGGAAAACTCATTACTTATATTTTAAAGCGATAAGGCGCCTGTCTGTAGGTACACTAATTTTGGTTTTATATTTAACCGATGCATTCCTTTTGTGTGTAAATAAAGTATGTTTGATTTGGAGAAGTCTGATGACCGGGGATCGAACCTGAGACTTCCATATCGTGAGTCCAGTGACCTAACCACTGCGCCCCCGAGCTCTCCTATTCCGATAGACCTTACAACGCCAGAAGAGTTACAGAGATAGGTACTGAAATTGTTATTATAACACATATTTTTGTTACTAAGTATCATAATATTTGTCGCATGTAGATAATTATGTATTTCTATAATCTTACTCATGATGAGAAAGCAGTATAGCGCCGCTGTATCAAGGAATATTCTGCAAAACTTAAATAAAAGTCGTTGATATAAACGTTACAGGTATATCTTGTTGGCTGATGGCATATTCAGAACCAGAGAACTACAGGTTTTATTTATAATAATAGTGTAAATAATAACTTTAGGAAATTGGACATTGCTTTGATTTCCAACACAAAATAAAAACAAAGTCATCAATAAAAACTCTTTGCATGAGTAATCTTGAGGCTTCGGCAGCAAAGAGAATGTTTGATTTTTGTCGATTCATTTTGTTTTTACTCTTTTATCATGATTCTTTCCATCTTCTTTCACAGAAATAAGATTTTGTATCGTGATTCGCAACTTTCAACACTCTACTCAACTTTTTGAATTTCCCGCCCGCCATTATCTTAAATAATGGTGCGTCTTCACTTACCTACACTACACAGCGCATACCCATTTTTAACCTCCTTGAATTTGTGATAATGTCATATCCTTCGTCCCTTTTCTTTATTATGATATAGAAATGAGATGGATGGATTCATTGAAAGGCAACGAACAGTTTGAGCTGAGCCCAACAACCACTATCACATAAGAAGTGTAGTTGCACCTTAATTGTCTATGCCTCAAGTGAAACAGGGATAGTTATATGATAATACCGTATGTTAGAGTGAGATACACAACTGTCATTTTCAAACATGGCTGCCTTCGCATTCTTTCGTAATCTATGGTCAGTCCAGAAAGTGTGACCATATGTGACAGGATCCTGCCTTTTTGGGGGGATTTATCCTTCATTTTCAAATCTGGCAGGTTCGGTTGTTTTTAGAAATTGGCAGTATGGCAAGATAATAATATAGGCTGGCAGATAGTTTAAGCCGAAAAAGGCGTAAAGTTGCAGTATTGAAAGCGAAACAAACGTGGTGGGTAGGTAGGAGTAAAAATACGTTAATGTTACCAATTTTTTAACCTAAAATGAAATTGGAGATTTAGTAGGGGCAACGCGTAGATAGAGAAGCCTATCCGTCTACGGGGCAACGGCACGCGAAATCTAGACGTTCAGTTGTCCCCGTTGATTTTCTACCCATAAGGGGGACAAAGGTACGGAAATTTGAAGCCGTTCTGTTGTCCCCGTAACGGGGATAACCACGGAATAATATTTATTCCGTGGGGACAACGGACCTACACCTTTTGTAAAAGGCTTGTTTGTAAATGTCAAATGCTTATATCAAATATTCGCATAAATCAACCGCATTCACGAAAAAACATAAATAGTTTTTACGTTTTTGTTTTACATGTAAAACAAGGCGTTTATAGTGAATATGGTGACTGCGTTTGATTCCAGCCGTCTAAAAAAATATTAAACAAATGACAAAGACGATGTACTTATGAAGAACGACTATAATTATTTATAAAAGTTCCAAATAAATTTTTTAATTCATAGTAGGCACATTTAAACATGTCTAAAATGCCAAAATAATACAAATTGATTTGGCATTTTTTTCATATGAGTTTGGCAGGATTTGTCAGTTTGGCAGGATTGTTAATTATATTATGGTCACACTGTTGTTGAACGAACGAACGACGGCCGACAAACTCGAAGGCCCCGCCTATAAATCCACAATTTTTATGATTTAGCTATTTTATACCGCGATGTTATTATTATAAAACAGGAATCTAGGTAATATATTACAGTATTCTACATAGAAACCTAATTTCAGTGATAATTCACTCGTGTTACGGGTATCGGGACGTAATTATCGATTTACCGAGTAATGTATCAAACAGTGATTTTGTCCGGTTTTCTAACGTTACTTTAACATGAAATTGTGTAATTAGTGGAGCTTAGGGGTTTACAAAAGCTTATTAATTTGTGCATTAAAGTTTTGTGTCATAACTGGGCGGTAATTTGTTGATTTCGACGTTACTATTTTTAGTGGGTGTTGTCATTGTGGGCAAGCTTTATTCGGATTAGGTCATCGTATGCCATGAACATGTGTGCCGGAGAAATGTGTTTCAGTACATTTACACTGGCTTGTTTGTGTTCTTGCTAGATTCACGAGGTAGCGGACTGTAGCAGCCATGGGTACCTGTGAAGTGTTATGTTTATTGGTGATAGTGTCTCAGGCGACGGCGCTATGTAAGTATTCTTTACATTTTATCGATATAAATAAGCTCTTTCTCTGTTGTTATCAACGGTATAGCTTCGAGCTGAAGTTCATTTAACTTTTTCCAATTGGACATTATCTTCAATGACGTTGATTTGGTCAACCAGGGTCGCGATACATATGGCTATTCTATAAAGGTGAATGCGCACTTGACCATAACATACATGCTTAAGTCTGATTTACACATTGATTTTTGCGAGTGATTGAGCAAGAACGGAATGCGAGTAGTGTCTAGAAATATTCAGTACAGTAGCATTAACACGAGTAGCCAATGTGAGTACGCTCGATAGTGACTACGTAAATACCTTCGTTGAGACGCACAGGATTGGTGGGACTCTAGTTCCGCTAGAGGTGCAACACAAATCTGACAGATCCTGTCGCAGCTGTGGTTTACGTAGACACTAGTGAGTGAACTTACATTGGCAACTAATGGATGGTAAGGTTACAGGAATTATTTAAGTGGAGTTGTGTAACTGCAAGTTACGGGTCATCAGACATTGATACTTGAAAAACATTGAATTATTGGATAGAGTATCGTTAGGGGGCACTGAGATCAAAAATATAGACACATGGGGCGGGAGAAGCAGCTTGAAAGATCAGAACGGCAGTGAATAGTTGCCTTTATTTATATTAACATCTATTCTGCGTGTATAAAGTATTTATACATGGTAGGAGATTGTAGATAAGATGATCTATGCTGAATCAAAAGACAGATGGCATGTTCTTATAAAGTCTGTGACCGAGTTCTTTTTGTTTATGTATTGATAGGTCATACAAATTAGAACTACCGCGACACAGGTATAACCTAGTGCGGAGTTCATTAGTAAAAATATACTGTAAATGTAAATTTCTAGTAAATAAATTATTTTGTATTTGAAGCTTAGCATTGTTTATAGTACTAATCGCGTATAATTACCCCTAATCAATATTAAAATCCAATAATTGTGAACCAATGAGTTCATTGACACCAGGCATAGTCAAATGACAATAGCCTTGAAACCCAAAACCAATATTTATAAAAAATATAGAAAACCCTATCGACAAGCCTATTCTAAAAACCAACTCTTGCAGCACATACAGCCCTATTACCGTTCTCAAAACGTTGAAACCAATGTTGCTCGTCACTTCCTGAGCAACAGAGTTGTTCAGGCCTGGAACTCACTCGCAGGCGACGTTGTCTCTGCCGTCTCAGTTAATACATTCAAAAACAAATTGAATAGATATTTTAAAACCATTTTTATTTTAATTTAGGTTTTTTTTTCGAGGCTTTTGTCACTTGGTGACCATCCCAGCCTCATTGGGATTCAACAAATAGGCCCATCAGCCCAAGACCAGCAAAGGGGCTATAATAACGCAATAGCACTGTCCTTATCATGCACCCTATGACATGGTATGATTTGATCGTTTTGAGATCTGTAATAGCCCTACGGGTCAGGCAAATGTGAATCCACCTTTAGTATGTTGACTCTGCCTAACCTAGCCTTGTATTCATTACAAAGTTGAACACGACACCTTGATTTATATCACACATTTGTCCAATGATTTGATTTGAAGTATTCTTTGGACTGTTTATTGTTATGACCTCTTAGTCCAGTCTGTAAATGTATCTGTTCTGAGAATGGGGGTCAGAGTTCCATTCCTAGTTGGGGAATTTATTTCCTAAAAGTCAAATATCATACAAAAAAATATATTTTAGTATGAAATGTTTATTTTGACTGAAATTAAAGGATATAATTTAGCATCGACAGGAATAACTTGGAAGATGCTTATATACTGATATATTTATAACTGCCTACTGATATTTCCTTATTAGTTACCTAATAATTTATTGTGGTCTATTTTTTACCCGACTGACCCAGAAGAATTCCTTCCTGCCATTGTGTAGCCAACTTGGTGGATTTTGGTGTATGAGGTATCGTTAGATTCGTCTTGATTACGGGAGTATCATACGGTATAAAAAAGTAATCAAATCGGGATAGTTTTTTTGCACTCAGGGGTTTTTTTTCACTGAAAAAAATTAGGTAAAATCTTTAGGTATGTGGTTAATTATCTCATGGTTTAAAGTCACCGTAATAATATACTTAACTATGTAAAACCTGTTATTAAAGTTCCTTTTGAGTTTAAGTAATGATTAAAACTTAATTACATTAAAGTAGCAATAATGTATACTAAAAATCCTGGCCAATATTGTCCCAGACTGTTCTAATTCAGTAATTGACAGTATTGTTTTGTCCTTGGTAGAGCTATGATTGAATTTTTGCTGTTTCAAATAGCATTTATATCTGTGACACTCACCCGTGGTTACATTAGTCATTTCATTGACTACAGTGTATTTTTAAATCTTTTATGTTTGATTGAGATGACTATGTTTTTGTGTCACATTTTTTCGTACACTAAAGTTATAACAAGCAGAGTTTATTTAAAAGAAAAGAAAACATAAAACCCGACTGCAAATAATTTAACCCCCAACCATAGGTTTTGGAACGACACTAAGAACGTAACGTATCGTCACTTACGCCATTTTTAATTTTCACGACCTTAACTTAATTTTTAATTGATGAAAACAAATAACATTGTTTTCATCGATTAAAAATTAAGTTAATTAATTTTTAATTGATGAAAACAATGTTGTTTGAAGAAAAGGAATAATAATAATAATTCTGGTTGATGTCACCATCCCCCATGATGAGAATCTCGTGAAGGCCGAAAAGGAAAAGCTAAGTAAATACTTAGACTTGGCTCACGAGATTACCGCCATGTGGGATGTGGACTCAACCCTAATTGTTCTGATAGTCGTAACAGTGAACGGGTTAATAGCGAAGAGTATCGACCAACACCTTAAGAGACTCTCGCTAGACAGTTGGGTCAAGAGCCGGATGCAGAAGGCAGTGCTGCTGGACACGGCACGCATTGTGAGGAGGTTCCTCACTCTGGGATCCTAAGCTCCGGCAGCTTGGATGCGCATGCATCCAGCTGCCGGTGGGTGGCTATTTTTTAAATTTTTTTATTATAAAAATGTATAAATATATTAAATAAGAGAAAAAAAAAAAAATTAATAATATGGGTCACTTAATTTTACCTATATGTATTTTCGTAAAAAAGATTAATAAGGGGGGGGGGGGGGAAGTTGGACCTTATCAATTAAAGGGGGCAAACAAGGGTCAAATTGATGGATAGTATTGGTGGATGGGAAAAGTATGAAATATGGGCACAGACTTTATATATTAGAAATATAGAATCAAGGAGTAAAATCAGTTAATTAAAACATGTTCCTGATTTAAGGCTATGCGCGGATTTACAGTTTTTCTACGAAGGCTACGGCACTAACTACTAATCTTGGGGTGTCTATTTAGAGACTGATGAATACACGATTGGACAAACTTCGCTCGATGGAAAAAAATCGCAAACCTTCTATGTCTTTTAAAATGAAAATTATATCTAAACCGAAATAGTTATTTATACAAAATATATATCAAAATGTAGGGTAAAATAAATACGAGAGCTTGTTTAAAAAAAATCAGATTTTTGTTGGCGTATTTTTATTTCCCTGTCAAAATTCATAAAAATACGAATATTGAGGCACTGCGCCGTGCTCTTCACTCCGCCGCTGCGGGCATCTTCTGTCTCGCGCTTGCTACTATTTCATTTGTACTATTTCCTAAGTCTGTGTTTTCCCGCAGTGACGTCTCCGCCGCGCATGGTGAAGCAGCCGCCGTCCGAGGAGCAGCTGTTCCAGGTGGCTCAGCCGGGCGAGGTGGACAAGCCGTTCATCATCGAGTGCGAGGCGGAAGGGGAACCGGCGCCTAAGTAAGTTGCATTCTTACTCAAAGGCCTGGGTCTCACTGCAAGCCCTTTTTTACTTGGGGAAATGCTTTTCGCATCTCATCGCGCCAATGAGGAGGGGCGCGCGGTGAGTATGTGGGACTCCCGCCATAATACGGTCCCTATACCCACTAAAACCCCAAGGTGTTCAACGCATCGCATTATGTGGGAACAAATTCCATAACCTCGTCCGCGGCCGCCCTCGTGGGCCCTTCTCTGGGTCTACCCCTATACCTCCGCTTAAGGCGTCTGGGAACACAGGACGAGACGCCTTACAGCTCGGAACCTCTAAGCGAGCGCCGGACCCCCCGATCCGACGTCCGCAAGTCCCCGTTAGGGCGGCAGGCGGCGGCCCGCTCGCCGTCGTCGGATCGGGAGCGAGAGGACATTCTCGCGCTCCCGCCCCGACGACTCTTTCGCCGTCATGATGGTGGCACAGAAATCTGCCACCATCTTCCATCATTCCTCGCTACCCATTGCTCGAACAGGACGGCGCGGGCGCAACGGCGGGCGCGGTATACTCCTTTATTCGGCCTTTGGAAAACTTGGTTACGTCAGTTTTTACAGAAATAAATGTTATTTTTACATTCTTATATCATATCACATGGCTGGGTGTTGTGAGAGCAAAGAGCAGTACCTACAGAACCAGTGTTCATAAAAACTATGAAATCAAAATTGCAATTGTCATGATTGCAAGTTTCACTTTAAACTATATAGCAGCTGTAAAGAGGCCTTCTCATGTCATACATGCTTGTATATCAAACATATGAAACCGCCGCCCGACTTGCAGTCCAGCAACTATAGTATTCTAAGTATCCTAGAGTATCTTTTATTCAAATTAAAACAAACATAATCAAATTATTATACAGGGTGTAACGTAAAGGGTATATGAAGCCGAAGGGAGAGTGTTCAGTATCGGTAACTGAACAACTTTTGTTCTACGACTTTTCGAGTTTCGCGGCTTTATTTTTTTACTTTTCATATATTTCGTACAGGTCAGCTGATCGATTTGTTTGAGACATTAATTTATTTTTATTTTTTATTAAAAAAGTCGTAGAACAAAAGTTGTTCAGTTACCGATACTGAACACCCTCCCTTCGGCTTCATATACCCTTTACGTTACACTCTGTATATAAACGGATATCACTCACTTATATTGTTAAAGGCGGCAATTAGACCGACAGTTTCGACCGATTCCGACGGTCTTTTTCAAGGTGAGCGCGCCACGCCCGCGTCGCCGTTGACGTTTCTTCGCGCACTGAAAAACAATATAAGTGAGTGATATCCGTTTATATATAATAATTTGTAGTAATGGCTCACTATAGTTTTAATTCAAACATAATTAATTTTAATTTTAAAATTACAAATCAGCCATCGCCCCCTAAAACACTTCAACATCCCCCATTTTTTTCTGGAGCCCTTACCGCCCCCCTCCAGCGACCACTGCGTCATTGGCCACTTTGAGAAACACTGGTTTAAAGTTTTAAACGGTATTTCAAGTCTGAAACTAAACCTCGGTTATCTTATTCAGCTTATCAAACCGAGGCGTTTTATTATTCAGCATCCTGTACATACAATAACAATACCATTATGCCATATTTCCTCCTTCCTTACAATCACTTAAAAGCTTTTCAGGCTGCAAGCGAAACGCATTGTTAACATAATACGCCGCGGGTGCACAATACATGTATACCTATGTATCTGTACTGTAGATATAGGCTTTCGACTTTGCTTGGAGACTGTATAAGACATGTTGCTATATAAGTTGTCATTATCGTCAATAAAATAAAACGAAACTAGTAATCAAAAGTTAAACTCATAACTAGACCACATTAGTGCTAATTCTAGATTGCGCTCGCTAATATTAGTCGCCTCTAAGCGAGGCGTCTTGCTCGCTCTTCTTCTTCTTAGCTATTCTCTACCAGTCTGGTAGGTAGGCCTCCTTTAAATATCTCCACTCTCGCTCTCCCGCTCGCTCTTACGCAACGTCAACGGGAAGTACCCTATAGGTTTTGGTTTTCTTTCATTTTCATACAAATATGCGAGAAAATGCGACATAAACAGCGATATCTTTTGATTGCGCTGACGTAGAAGGTTTATTTTTATCACGGCTGCATGAGGTTGCTTTTTGAGTATTTGGTATTAATTTCAACTTGATCCGTCCACGCGTTTCTGGGATATAGGTCTTGACGGACTGACAGACAGACGGACGATAAAGTGATCCTATAAGGGTTCCTTTTTTCCTCTTGAGGATCGGAACCCTAAAAATTAAGTAAGTTTCGTATTAAGTAAATCGTGTTAAAGAACATTACCTCTCTCTTTCATAATTTAAGCTGTCCTCTTATCCATTGCCGTATATCTGTGCTATATAGTTTATATTTAGTATATATTTTATGTAATTAATATGTATAGTTGTATGTATTATATAATTATATAAGTATTTATATTAATTCATTAAGCATTATATTATTATTTTATATATTCTTCTTTTATATTTATACTCAGTATATTATCTTGTCTCGTGCTTTATTTGTTTACTTTATGTGCACCTATCCTCCTCTGTTTTTATCTCATTCTTCTCTTAATGGGTCAGCTGGAAGAAATCTCTTAATAGAGATAAGTGCGCCCTTTGTACAAATTATATTTTTTAAGTTTTATTTGTTATGTTGTGTACAATAAAGTGTTAAATAAATAAGTTTCGGTCGAAACTGAGTCCAAGGCCGAAATGTCGGTTTCGGCTGAAAAACCTGTCTCGGTCTAAGACTAAGAGGATGTTTTGCTAAAAAGAGATGGAGCGTCATCCCACCATATTCAAGTTGATTGATTCAATAATAAAGTCGAGTCAAATTCCCATATCCTTTCATCTTTGTTCTTAATTTACATACATTTTTAATTAACAATGGCGATGTTTCGACATGCGTTGCGATAGTAATTCTTTGAGGCAGCTTCCCTCCGTCCTCTGTAAGCCTCTTAACTGTCTATGTGCTGAATCACCTTACGCCTACGTCTTCAGTGGGTGTAGAATTACATCGGCAAACGCCAGTCAGGTTATGAGGGGAGAGAGTTTTGTGAAATCGAGGGGAATATTGGGCAAAGAAACGTTGCATGTTTGACCCGTAAGCATGATTGGCAACTCGCAATGCGATATTGAAGCTAGCTTTGATATAGAATAGAATAGAAAATATGTTTATTGCCATACACCAATTACATAAGCTTACAAAAAAAATCAATCAAGTAGTAAGTTATAATCCAATATAGTTATGCTAAGTGGTGTGGCAAAAGGTGCATGTTTCAGCTGAGCTGACACCGAGGTGTGCAGCGCTGTGACTCGACATGCACCTCTTCCCTGCCATGTATACCTCATATTCGGTATGATAACGAGCTTGAACTAAGATAGCATAGTGCTATCTTCCCTTAGAACTATACTAGGGTGACTGGGTGTGTACGTGTGTAAGGTGGGTGAGTATTTGTGTGAAAGTGTTTGTGTAAAATGGATATAGTAAACAAGACATACAGAGCAAGTATATACAGAGCCTTACCGATAAGAGTGACTTAAATTCAGGCGCTAGTTTAACCCGGTTTTATTATTTCTCTCTATACATACTCGTATGTGCGTAACAAAGCAAAGGTAGACTCGACATATCAATGGTATGGTAACACTTATAGAGTACGATTTCAATTCTCAACTCTACGACGCAGTTAATAAAAACGGTCCAAAGTGTTACACTTGATGTGCTGTCGGCAACGGAATTCCTTCTGGCGCATTCATTTCAGCAAACCGCCGCCCGCCGACAAATCTCATTGTCGTCATTTTACTGTACTTTAATTTACTTGGTATCACAGTGGTCCCAGGAGCATGGGTATATCTATCTCATCACTATAACTAAACACGCGTATAAATCTTAGCGTCTCCAGTTAGTGACATGATAAATGTTACTATTTTTTGCATTTTTAAGACAGACCTAAGGACTAAACCATTAAGGTCTAAAGTCTAAATGTAAGCTTTATTTTATTAATTTTGTATGTTTATGGTTTTTTATGCCTGTAATAAAGAATTATTATTATATTTATTCAAAACACCAGTTTTCTCCCATTATTGGGGTATCTGCCACAATCGCGGCCAAACGACTATTATTATTATTTAACCAACTGGACAGTTTCTCGTGTCCAGTTGGTGGCTGAATCAGACAATCGAACCATGTTATAGCCAAACGTCGGGCCGACTCCCTGCCTCCTCCCATCTGTCCGGACGAATATCTAGTAAAATACACTGAATAGAAGATATTCCAAATGTCAGTAATTGACCCAGTTGTATTTGAGTTATAGCGCGGACGAGCCAACGAGAGAGCTTTCGTCGTAAATAAAAAGCTCAGCTAAGTGGTCGAGATAAACGGTAGTTTGGAGAGCTTTGATGTCAGTTCCTGTAGTCTTGTTTCGTAATAATTTATCATGTTAGCCATATACAGTTCCTGTGCCCTTACCATGAACTCTTATAATAATAATAATAATAAGAAGGCAGTGCTGCTGGACACGGCACGCATTGTGAGGAGGTTCCTCACTCTGGGATCCTAACCTCCGGCAGCTTGGATGCGCATGCATCCCGCTGCCGGTGGGTGGCTATTTTTTATATTTATATATTTTTCTATTTGTTTTTGATATTGAAATGTATAATTTATTATTTCCTCACCACAAACAAGTAACATAATAGTATGGGTAGGTACATTTTATCAGTCTTAACAATAGCAGGATTACTTCAATAATACTTTGTTATTTTGTACCATGACGTCCTTAATAAGCTTACTTTAAGGTCGTCATGGTACGAAATAACAATGGTGACAAACGGTGAAGGAAAACATCGTGATGAAACCTGCATTCACACTTCGGTCTCTTCCTAACTTAGTTTTTTAACGGAGTGTGAAAGTGACAATTTGTATTCTCAAAGTGAGACTTCGTTAAACAACTTTTACTTAGAAATGGACCGATAGCTTTAAACCGTGGAATAGGTAAAGTTTAATTACCTAAGTCACGTTTATGGCTAACAGGAGTTAAGTTGGAAAGGGGCCGTATCTCAAGCCATGTACAGTGCTATCAACTTAAGCTGAGAATTGCATTTGTGTGAGTGCACACCGATAGTGTAGATTGGCAATCGGCTTGTGGCGCGGCGCGTTCCGCGCATGGTTTAAACCAGTTTATACTAGTTTATAACAAGCGGCCTGAGGCAACACTCACACAAATGCAATTCTCAGCTTAAGTTGATAGCAGTGTAATAACTTTTATCTCGCGTTTATTAACCTATTGAATGACTTCTGTTTGTTTTCCTGTAAACGTCCATTCAATTGCTATAATAATCTCGTTTAGTCATAGTGGATTCTGAGGTGGATTCATTAATAAAATGAATAATATTAATGATTCAACCTTGCTCTCATCTGCGGCGCCTACCACTCACTTCACTGTTAGGTCATTCGATTCGTAACGTGTCATCGGTTATTTGTGGAGCTTTGCTGTTATGTATAGCCGATGGCACATAATATAAGACTTTGTACCGCTTTTATTGTCTGCGTTATAAGAATTTTAAACTTTCGACGCCATTGTTGTACTGGGAATATTATGTATAATTTTATATACCTATTGTATTGTATGTATTATGTTTTATTTGTTTTATTAATGGACTCGACAGTTCGTAATTTGCCAATGTCATGTTACTAGAATATTCAAAATGTCACATCGTCAGGGAGTCGCCGTAGCGTCGTCACCCTAGGTATCCGCGGTTGCTTGTCTTCATCCAGAGGAGCCGTCGTCACTCTGGACGAAGCAGCTCGACAGTCATGTTCACTCGTAGTGGGGACTCTTGATAACTCCTTGAAACTTCAGATCTTGCATTAATTATCTAATAAATTCACCATACTGACATTCGCTATTATAACCACTATGATAAAATGAAAATTATCAAAAATTTCGCAGCCGTCGTTTCCCGTCATTTTCAAGAGAACCGTATAATGTTTTTAAGGACCTTCCATGAGCCAACTAGCGCCGCCAATCTTGAAAAATTAATATCTTTCAATTTAATAAATTCGCAATTATGCCATGTTATATTGAAAATTCATCCTAATAGACATTTTGTAAATAGCATTTTTAATAAAATTGATTATATTGGAAGATATTGTTTTTTTAAGATTGGCGGCGCTAGTTGGCTCACGGAAGGCTTTTAATTCGAATATCATTAAAACGATAGTGATTTATAGAGATGGTCGTCGGTGGCGTTGTGGTTAGGTAGGACGCTGGACTTTCGTTACAGAGACCCGGGTACAAAAACGGCGAAGAAAACGTACTTAGTCAGGAAACATGCATGTCTGAGTACAAAAATATATATTGCTCATATGGTGGATCATGACCCGAGCTCCCTTAAACGGTAGGTCTGTTGCCCCAGGATCTGACCGTCCAGTCGGATAAATCCGGCGACCCACGTAAGGTACAGGCCGCGTCATGTAAAAAGAACGCTGGAAGAAAGTGGAGGGGTTGTGTTTGCGCATGGGTAAAGCAAAGGTCGACTGACGAACCAATAGCGTCACGGCAAGCATGCAGCGCGTGACCCGCCCTCCGCCGCCCGCACCTCATACCACCAAATAGATCGATAAATCGCCTAATGCGCAGCTTGACCGCCAGCGTTCTTTTTACATGACGCGACCTGTAGCGGGTAGTACAGAGTGGTCCTGTCGCGCTGTAGCCAAGCGCTGTGAGCGTGCTGGGCCCGCCTCGAGCGGCTCGAGGAGTGCGTATAGCAAGCGCGTGGGGAACTCTGGTGTAGTTCAACAGAGAGCCCAGAGTTCCCCACAATGCGCGGAGGTGGCCACCTTGGGGTTTTAGTCGATGCGAGTCCGACATAACCCGTCGCTACCCCTAAGGCGGCGGGTATGCATGCACAAGAACTCCCCACGAAAAAAAAGAAGTTTTAAAATTGTTTCTGAGACAATCTCAACCTTACTGATGGCCTCATATTACCTATTATGTGCCCGTATAGTGTGTACTATTATCAGAGTTAGACTGTATCGTCTAACTCGAAGCGAATAAATTAATTGTTAATTCTTATTAATCATCAAAAAATAACTGGTAAAGTAAGTTAGGTATACACCAGTGGCGGCTCGTGAAAGATTTTATTGGGAGTTCACTTACTGCGGGTTTCCTGCGACGTGTTACCGCGCGTAACATGTTTCGGTAACCGATTTTACAAAGGAAAATTGTTACGCCACGCCCCTAAATCGGATGTTTCCGTGTTTCGTAACACGGAAACACGTCGCAGGAGACCTTGCTTTAGTCTGCCAAAGTTGTCGTGCTTGCAAACTTCAACAAAACAAAACATAACCATTTTGATCAACGCGGTCATTGAACTCTCTACGCGATTTACTATAAGCTTAAAATCGAGCGCTTTACGAATATCTTGGCGGCAAATTGTCGCCAATTGCACTTCATTTAACACTGAATCCTAGATCGTGAATGTTTTAACATTTAAAGAAAAATGCGCTAAATCTTCAATAAGTATTAAGTAAGTACCTGTTTCTGTCCAAGCAGTTTCTATTGTTCCATTTTTATATTTCACAACACAAACACTACTTACACAATAATCGAATAGTCTCTATTAATTACTCAATGTGTAAACAAGAAAATTCAACAAAACCAAACGTTGGCGGAAAAACAACAGGTTTGTTTATTCATATTTGATTCAAACTGATCTGAACAGCGTAACGAACTCGTGCGCATGCGCGCGCCGTCGTACCACTTCACGCGTTCTCTCTCTACGTCCCACGGCCTACCCTGCATGGTGGCATCTCGCTCGCTCGCGGTGCCCTGCACGAATTTAGCTTATTTTCTTCTGATTTTCTCATAAGTACAAATCCTTTTTTTAAGATCACGAACCGCGCTGTTTCAGAATGAGCGCAGTTGTCTCTTTCGCACTCATTGAATTCACTATTTAACTTTGTAAACAGCTTCGTTTCGTCGGTGCGGATCGTTGGGGCGGCACTCGCTATCAAATGCAGTTTTCTATAGAAATTTACTTGATGTTAAGTATGAATTAATGAAATAAATGAAATGATGTTTTATTCCAGAAGAATTCAACATGCGTACAAAGTAGTTGTATGTCTTCTAATCAAAATATAAAATAAATACTATTGCTACTACTCTAATATGATACGAAAGTTTAATTGATATTTTAATTTTTTGGGTGGGAGTTCACTGCACCAGCGCTCCTTAGGACGAACCGCCTCTGGTATACACTATCGCTGTTAGCCGTAAACTTAGTTCAACATCACTTCCTTTAAACCTTGTTTTGTTGCTTTCAGACTTCGTTTAAAAACGATAGATAAACACCGTAGCTTAAACCGTTGAATAACTAAATCACGTTTATTTCTAAAGGTGTAAGGCTATAATAATGTTAACCTTTTCGTATTGATTTCTATAAATAACTGAGTATTATTTATAAGCCAATGAATTCACGTTCAGGGAAGCATTGTGGTACTATATGCGTATGTGTTCACGGGTCATTGACCTTATGAGGGAAGCAGGTAATCATGACATTGTAGCTAGATCGTTGTGGACTCACCGGGATTCAAGCCCACGTCTTCCGTGCCATACTCGCTCAACTAAAGAGATTAGGAACATTGGATTAAAGTTTCAGTATCTATCAATACATTTATTTGTTAGAATACACAGAATACGAGATGTTATACAATTTAATAATAAAGTCATGGTATTCAGCCTGTTAAGAGGCGTACAAATGTTATACACACTGATGACGGTCACTGAACTCCTTGACACTGTAAAACATATTTTGTAAGAGCCACCTAGACAACTCAGTTTTAAATGGCCTGCCTTCTAACAACCTCATCGTCTGAGGAAGTTATCTCCATGGCATTATC
The DNA here is from genome assembly GCA_963506565.1 of Tachystola acroxantha. Taxonomy (NCBI): domain Eukaryota; kingdom Metazoa; phylum Arthropoda; class Insecta; order Lepidoptera; family Oecophoridae; genus Tachystola; species Tachystola acroxantha. The sequence goes on along the minus strand of OY735872.1, from coordinate 14,415,783 downwards.
CCAGGGGGCGTCGCGAGCCGATCTACATAGATTGGATGTCTGCATCAATGGCAATTTCCAAACTTGAGCCCTGTTTTGAGAAGCTATGCTCAGCAAAGCAAACACATCTGTCTCATTAATAGCCAGCCAGCCAGGGCGGCCGCGGACGAGGTTGTGGTATTTGGCGCTGCGTTCCCACAACCTCGTTCCAAACGCGATGCGTTGAACACCTTGGGGTTTTAGTGGGTATAGGACCGTATTATGGCGGGAGTCCCACATACTCACCGCGCGCCCGTCCTCATTGGCGCGGTGAGATGCGAAAAGCATTTCCCCAAGTAAACAAAAAAAAGGCTTGAACCACAACTTTGGTGGGTACTTTTTAGACAGACGGCGGGGCGTCGCAATAAAATGCAAATTCCCAAGGGCGTCAAAACTAAAAATAAGTTTGGGAAGCCCTGGCTATTCTATTGATATTTGTTTTATGTCGCCTCTCTGAAGAACTCTGCCAATGTCCAGTCGGTCATGGGAGCAACACAAAGAGCTGTTGTATAGTTCAAGAAATAATTGCCTTTTGATTGTGAATTCTAAAACAAAAGACAACACAATGTTAAACCGGGTCAGAACCCATTGGTCTCCTGAAATTCGCACCCTGTGCCCACTCGTCCCCTGAACTGTTATTTTTTTTTAATAATTTATATTTCCTCGCGCTCTACTATTTTAGAGATTTCTTTTTCTTTGAATTTATCAAAGATAAAATATAATTTTCATAATACAAATTAATTTCGTTAAAGTTTTGTTCACAAATGTACTGTGTCAGCGCTATTTATGTAAAAATATGGCTGGTTGTCTATCAGCAGGTGCCGAAGACTGAGCAGGGGACGAGTAGGTACCTTAAAAATAAATTAATATTGCCTCGTCTCCTGCCGGGGGACCAATGGGCACCTCGAAACTACAACTTTTAATCCGGGGGACGAATATTAGGGACCAATGGGTTCAGACCTGTTAAACCACCTATCCCAAACCACAATCCAATTTTCCATAGAATAACATCTCCCCAAAATATTTTTTTTTCTTACTACAATGTTATATTTGAAGACGATCAACTAATCAGGAGTATGTCGATGTATGGACATAATATTTTGATAATGGCAAAGATATGTAGGTCTCTAAATCTAGTTTGTTTGACACGAATTGTTTGACATTTAGTATTATATTTTTGACACGGCCGGCCCTTTTACAGCCGCATATTTCCTGACATTTGAATTTGTTTATTTAATGACGTGGCCACTTTACAGCCAACTATTATTTTTATGTTATTTAAATTAAATTCATTTATTTTTACAGAAACTTACTTTGACATTCAGTGCAATTAATTATATTATTGTAAATCCATTAAAAACTTGCTCTAAATGGTAAAACATTGACAAGGCCTCTTTACAGCCGCAATTAGTTCATTTTGTTTATATATATCCCGTGGGTCGGTTCTTTGCCCTGTTTCTCTGTTCGTGCATCCAGCCGTAACCTAGTTTGTATTCTGTACCTTATATTATTGTAAATTATTACATTATGTATGACATAACCAAGTGTTCCCTAGAGCTCCTAAGGTTGAATAATGAATAAATGAAGTATTATCTTTTCGTTACAGCAAAGTTAACGGTTAAGTTGCGTTGCGTTACGTTAAAGGTTAAGTTGTGTTGCACGGAAGCCTCGGTGCGCAAGTCCGACTCGCACTTGGCCGGTTTTTATTCATGGGTTCCACTTTACGAGTCTATAATTCTGCCAACCAGGTACCGTTGGATCAAGAACGGGAAGCCGTTCGAGTACACGAGCTACGACAACCGCATCTCTCAGCAGCCCGGCCGCGGCACGCTGGTTGTCGGCCGGCCGCGCGACGAGGACCTCGGACAGTACCAGGTAGATAACATACCTATATGGAAATATTTTTTTAATATTTAAGTATGATAATTATAGTAGTACAATGTCAAACTTAACACTAAAATATCCGGTAAACCTTCGTGAGTCAAATAACCCGCCCCTTGTCATACACCGGTGCAAAGGTATCCATAACGCTTGCGGCGTTACCGCGCTGAATAGCTATGGCTAACCTTTGCACCAGGTAGGACCCGGAGCGAGAGTCACAACCCCTCTCTCTAAGGCGACGGCCAATGTCTGCGACAAATTGTATGGCATCCGCCCCCCAGCAACCCGTCGTCTCCACCGCGAACGGAACAAACAGATAATTTTGCTGGAGAGCGGCATACTTTTCGCGCTTCCTGGCGGCTGCGAACTCCGCTGCTGCCCCGGCCGTGCGCGTCGTGCGGCCCAGGTGGCAGGCCGCGAATGTACTGACACAGGTTGCGTCCCACAGCAAGCACCTCCCCTCCCGCCACGGCACCAAAGTAAGGCCGTCGGGCCGCTTGCCGTCCGTGCGGCTGAGCCCCGGGGGCTCCAGTACACAAGGCACATTGGCTGACACTAAGGCTCTCCGGATGATATCATTGAGGGCATGATGGCGAGGGAACCTATATGGAATATCTATATATGGAAATCAAGCAGAAATTTCCCTTCACTGCTGCTTGGTTCCGCTTCCGACCGCAAGGCCCCAACAGAATATCAGCGCTACACCCTCGGGTATCTGTCGTAGAACCGATAACCGATGGGGTAGACGAGTTCTCGAATGGAGGCCACGAACGGGTAAACGTAGTGTGGGACGCCCCCCGACCAGATGGAGGGATGACCTTCGCAAAATGGCTGGCAGGGACTGGATGCAGAGGGCCGAGAGTAGGGTTGATTGGCGCGCTTTGGGAGAGGCCTACGTCCAGCAGTGGACTGATACGGGCTGATGATGATGATGATAAATAAATAAATAAATGATGACCCTCGGGTATAGCACACGCTGAGTTGGGACCTTTTTGGCGCTGCAGTACTACTTGTGCTACCTACTATTTTACCTCAAGGTTGTAACTTTAGATATATAGATAGATAAACACTTTATTGCACAAAGAAGCATATACATAGAAAACAGCAAGTAAATAATTTGTACAAAGGCAGCCTTATCGCTCAGAGCGATTTCTTCCAGGCAACCGAGGGCAATGGAAATATTATTATTGGATTTAGTTTCTCTTTTTAAATATTATATTGTAAGTGCATGCATAGGTGTGCTGTTTGTCTGTCAAATAAACGATTATTCTATTCTATTCTAAATTATAAGAGAAATACAGGGTGGGAATTCATTCGACAAAATTAGAAGGTCGCGTGTTCAAATCACGTCGAGGTCATCAATTGTGGGGTTGCTACTGTGTTCCCGTGGTTTCGAGGGTGGTGTGGATGGTGGACTAATAAAACCAGTAGTAACTTCACTGTCCATTTATTACTGCACTACAAATACTAAAATGACCGACCGACTGCGGTACAATCAAAGTATATACGACGACGAAAGGTGGTACGACGACCAAAGGGTTGGCTTGCTGGGGAACAACTGGCGGGCAGGAGCTCACTCGATATTCAGCGCATACGCACGACTAGTCCAAATTAACTTGAGCTCCGTGCCTCCGCTCGCTACAAATGGATGGTTAGGCTTGTGACATACATTGACTCTGCCCAGCGTTTAAGGCGCTGACATGAGCCAACTAGCGCCGCCAATCTTAAATAAATCATATCTTCCAATATAATCAATTTTATTAAAAAAGCTACGTTCACATTGTTTATTGCTATAAATATTATTTTTTAAATGCTTATTTGTAACGTGATGCAATGTAGGTAAGTTGTAGTTCACATAATTGCGATTAACGGCCGTTTTTGGCACAATGTGAACGTAGCTTTTTTAATAAAATTGATTATATTGGAAAATATGATTTTTTAAGATTGGCGGCGCTAGTTGGCTCTATGAAGCCCCTTAAGTAAATTAAAAATGTTTGGGGAAAAATAAAAAATAAATATATACAATAAAGTCAGCTATCAAAAAAAAAATATTAATTTGACGTGCATCGTTACTGTCCTTTGGAGTTTTTACATTTTAAGGTATTTTTAATTTTTTGCAACTATTTCTTACACTGGAATTTGACCTAATTGTCATTTCTAAGGTTATTGTGGAACTTGTGAAGTAATTAGTTCATTTTTTTTGTTGCAGTTTAGATTTTAATAAAAAAAACTTTACTAATTTATTATCTATTATGAGTGCAATCCCCAGTTTCAATTTGTCCAATGAATTCAAGGACACCCTATATATGCAAGCTGATTTATCATCCGTCATTTGGCATAATAACCCAATTTCTTTCCAAACCAGTGCTTCGCCGAGAACGAATGGGGAACCGCGACTTCCAACTCGGTATTTGTCAGGAAAGCGGAACTCAACTCTTTCAACGAGACCGATGGCACCCAGAAGACCGTCGTCGCCCAAGAGGGGAGACCTTTCAAACTAACTTGCATCCCCCCAGACGGCCACCCCAAACCCAAGGTCTACTGGATGTTACAAGGAGAACAGGGCCAACTAAAGACCATTAACAACTCCAGAATGACTTTAGATCCTGAAGGGAACCTTTTGTTCTCGAATGTGACCCGCTACGATGCGAGTTCGGATTTCGCGTACACTTGTGCTGCTAAGTCCTTATTCAGGAATGAGTATAAGCTTGGGAACAAGGTGTATTTGGTGGTCGAACAGACCGGGATATCGCCTACTCAAAACCGGCATGAGCCAGTTAAGCAATATGTCACGAGGAAGATTGAAACAGCGCTGAAAACTAAGAAGGCTGAACTCTACTGTATTTATGGTGGAACGTAAGTATTGGTCGTCGTCAATATAAGTGTAATGGCGGTACTTCACTTGGCTATTTAATAATAATAATGTATTTATTTAGCAAAAACAAAAAGAAGTTATAACCTAATACTAAAGATTATCTATACTATTACAGTTATTTGTATTCGCTATTGAATGTTTGTCGTATTTGTCAAATACTTGACGTACAGTTGAAGACAGAGAGAAGTATACACGGGGCCTCAATAAGCTTGAGATTTTCTAAAAAACTACTGGACCGAATTTAATAATTATTTTACAGTTACATAGTTTTAACTTTTATCCATCAAACAGTGAAAGAATTTTTGCAATAGGCCAAGTAGTTTTTGAGAAAATCTCAACCTTAAAAACTCTCCTGTACACCTTTCTCTGTGTTCCACTGTACATACAAATAAGACGAATATTTTGTCAAGAATACCAACCACACATGGCAATTATGACAAATACGCAAATGCGAATAGCCAAGTGAAGTGCCACCATTAGGGTTAGCTAGCGCCACAGACCACTTACCCCATAGACCTGTACAGACGCCCGTGTCTGCCCGCACATGAGCGCAACATTGCTCCGCGACACGTAACTTAGAGATATTATCGACACGGACGCAACTCTTCAATACGGCATCCCTGTGCGCTTCGTCTCTAAGCGCTCATCGTTGACAGAATTTTTCGCTTACAAATGACAATGCCAGATTCTGCCCCACCATCAGCCGCAAGTTGTACAAAATAACGAATAAATGTAATATCTCCGTTTTTTATTAAAATTATTGGTTTAAAATAAAGTTTTGTACAAGTTGCGATTCGAAAAAAACAGCTTAATTAAGAATTCAGAAAATAGTAAGAAATCGAAGCGATTTATTCATTGTTTTTGTTATTCTTCTATAGGAGTTGCGAGATTAGTAGAAAATGATACTGATTATGATTATGCAATATTAAACCTGTAATAAGTCCCCAACAAAATGATAGGTACAGCTTAAATGGTCACGTAGTTTTGCAGGTGGGGCAAAGCTCCATTGAAATGTGGCAATGTCTTTTGTACCGATTTCATGTCTATTGGGTAAGTGGTCTGTGGTTAAAAACATCCCTTCCCGTAAGCGTCACTCGTTGTGGCCTTTGTGCCTCGTTTACATAAGTCGCCGACTTAATCAGTTCTTTTTGCAAAATGGTACCTGCAAATATCAACTACTTTTCTCAACGCAATCAGCGAACACGAAAGAGGGTAGATCGTTTTGTGTCACCCTTCTGACGTTCAACACTCACCGACTTCAATCTAGTCGTGACCATGATGGCTGCAATGGTGTCGAGACATCAATAATAAATGTTTAACACGGTAATTGCCGTTTTATCTAATTAATATGTATACAAACCGTGTAAGTAAGTTTAAAAAGTGATACTGTTCAATTTATTTCAGATCTACTTTAGAATATAGAACATTAATGACCATAATTTCTCTGCCCAGGCCATTACCCCAAGTAGTGTGGACGAAGAACGGCAAGACGATCAACTCGTTCCAGGGCATCACCCAGGACAATTACGGCAAGACCCTGGTCATCAAGCACCCTGGCTACGAGCACCAGGGCACGTACACCTGCGAGGTCAGCAACGGCGTCGGCACCGCCCAGTCATACTCCATACAGCTCAATATTGAGGGTGAGTCGTAGTTTAAACCTAGGATTTAGGAGGACTAGTCATCACGCATCCTGATTATTAGTAAGTCTACTTAGATTAGAACTATAAGCATCCTGATTATTAGTAAGCCTACTTAGAACTATAGTGGTTAAGAATTTTACGACTGCGAGGTGAGAAAATGAGTCAACATCGGTCTCACTCCATCATACAGCTCAATATTGAGGGTGAGTCATAGTTTAAACCTAGGATTTAGGAGGACTAGTCATCAAGCATCCTGATTATTAGTAAGCGCACTTAGAACTATAGTGGTCAAGAATTTTACGCCTGCGAGGTGAGAAAATGAGTCAACATCGGTCTTACTCCATACAGCTCAATATTGAGAGAGAGAGTGATAGGTATAGTATTTAATACCTAGGTTTATACGAGGACTAGCCATCAAGCGCTTTGGATATTAATTAGTCAACTTAGAATAGTGGTGCAGAATTTTAATGCATGCGAGATAAGACAATGAGTTGGCACACACAACAAAATTTATTTCATAAATAAAAAAAAAACTAAAAAAATGCCCTTTTGATTAATTTTTTATACTCTATGACACTCCCGTAATCAAGGCGAATCTAACTATACCTCATACACCAAAATCCGTCAAGCCGTTTAGGCTACAGGATGGCAGGAACGAATGGACATACATACATACATACATGCACCCGAAAAACAATACCCTCAAAAATTCATGATTATGTTTAGGTTTTTTTGGCAAAGTCGTTGAACTATAGTTCGTTCGATAACTGTCTTTGTTTTGGTATCACCGCGTCCGGTGAAACTAGTATTCTATTCTTGTCGCGACGTTATTCACTACAATTACGCTCTACAAAGTAATAGGTAATTCTTCATTGGAAGGAAAGCCTTTCTCCGGAAATCCTTGTCAAAACTGCATCGAATTTTGTTCTATCCAGTGGTCGTAAACTGACAGACGAAGTAGTATTTCCAAATATACGTATAACATCAGATCAATGGTAACACTTGCAGTACGATTTTAATATCGATCGATCGATATCGCCGAGGCGAGAGTGCCCGACTTCTTCGCTGTCATGAGGAATCGCATAGCTGCCTTCTGGCAGAGATTGCGGAACTCAGGCAACAGTATTTTTAAACTGTGAGTGAGGACTTGAGAAGTCCAATTTTTAGTTATTGGCTTTCCGTTCATCAGAACGCGAACCGAAAATAAATCTGTGCTAAATTGATAATGCCAATCAAGGTTGGCTGACTAGCGTATGTTTTAATGGAGTTAATATTTAATGTTTAATTATATTTAATCGTATTTCAATCTTCATTTATTGTAATTTTATCTTATCCGTCTACATTACCTATTTGTATTTTGGGATTATTACCTGAATTAAGAATTATATTATTATTATAATAAGAACGGTCCAAATTACAAAATTACACTTGATCTGCTCTTAGCTGTACATACATAACATAACCTCACGCCCGTCACCTATAATGGTAGACGACGGAATACCATCTCCCGCGATTCCGACACTCCTCCAAACTTATAGTATCTCGCATCCACCTTCATTCATCGCAGAAAACGGCTTACTGTCGCCATTACGTTTTATTTTAAATTTATTGTTTAATAACATTGTATAAAAATACATTTGAAATTTCCCATCTTAGGCGAAACCACGTATGGTTTGTATGCCGATGGGGAGTTCTAATTTTTAATATAATATGTAAGTATATTACACGGAGTCACCAACCCCCACCAGAGGACGTGGGTCATGTCGTGATGGGCGAGGAATCTCATCTCCGTCATGATGGATTTTAACATATGAGGTGTCGTTAGATTCGTCTTGATTGTATGTAATTTACTATAGAAAATCGCTTATACTGGTATTTCTCATTCCTTACCTTCTCACATCTGTCCGGACGAACGTCCATCTTGATGTAGGAGTGTTATTTACTACAGAAAATCGCTAAGACTGGTATTTAGCTCCTCGCATCTGTCCGGAAGAACTTCCAAATATGCCTTAAGGCGAGGTGTTGGGACGTTTTTAAGTTTTTCGATGAAGGCTACGGCACTAACTACTAAAATTAAACGTCTGAAAAAAAAATATAGCAATCTTGGGGTGTATATATAGGGACTGATGAATAACGATACACGATTGGACAAACTTCGCTCGATAGAAAAAAATCGCAAACATACCCCTTCCATGTCATTTAAAATGGAAATTATGTCTAAACCGAAATAGTTATTCATACGAAATATATATCAAAATGTAGGGTATTATAATTACGAGAGCTTGTTTTAAAAAAAATCGATTTTAATTGGCGTATTTTAATTTCCCTGCCAAAATTCATCTAAAATCAATAAAAATAAAAATATGGAGTCACTGTGCCGTACTCTTCACTCCGCCGCTGCGGGACATCTTCTGTCTCGCGCTCGAGTTTGACAGCTCGCCGCCCCTTAATATTACATCGACTACACAATATGTGTGACGTAGTTTATTGTCCCTAATACGGGCCCTTGGTTCGAATGATCGCAGGTCCGGCGCGCACTTCCTATAGCCTCAATTCATCATACTAAATTAAACGCTAGCATTGCCCTTTGACGTTTATTTAATTATTGAAATGGCTTTGGAATAAATAAATTAGTCAATAATAATTATATATTGCAGGCATAAAAAAACCCTTAAAAATACAAAATAATTAAAATATAGCTTACGTCAGTCTTTCTCGGGCACAGACCTTCCCGTACATCCAGGGAGCTCGGGCCATGATCCACCACGCGGGCCCACTGCGGGTTGGCGGATTTCACATGCCTTAGATTTTTTTCTTCTACGGCATGCAGGTTTCATCACGATGTTTTCCTTCACCGTCTTTGAGAGCACTCGGTAAATGTATGTAAGTTTTTCGTCGAAAAAACCGAGGTAACTCATTGGTACATGGCTGCCCTGGCTGGGAATCGAACCTGGGACCTCCATATTGCAAGTCCATTGACCCAACCACTGAGCCACCGAGCTCTTTCATCATTACTTCATCTTTTAATATTCACTGACCACGTATTGTGGTTGTGTGTGGTTGTGATGGGAATCAAGCCTCAGTAGTAAGCTTCTCAGACTCAAACTCTCTTTGCGCAAGTAAATTTGTGTTATACAGCCTCAATATGGTTCCAAAACACGAGCCGGCCGTAACCAAACACCCTGTATAGTGGGTTAATTACTTAATCCCTTGTGGCACAACATTCGCCGATGTCATTGCTACGCGTCGGTGCTCCCGTGATGTAACCACCAGTCACGCATGCTTTGACAGTTTAGAATGGAGATGTTCGAACTATATTGTATCAAATTCTTCATAGATAACTAGGTTATCTATGAAGAATGATCAATTTTCTAAGAGAAAAAATTATTCCTTTTAAATTACCGGGTAACATGGCAATTCAGTTTACCAGTTTCGGACTTATCGAAACGATGATTATTTGATAGTGTCATGTCTTTTCTATTTTTATTCAGTTTATTTATTAGTCGGAATGCAGTATTTAGGTAGTATAACATTAAAAACCAAACTAAAGTAAATATACTAAAACTATATGTACAAATAATATATATATAAAAAGTTATAGATAGAAAACATGCCCAAGGTCCCCCACTATTGGCAGCGTTTTTATTTGAATATCTTCTACTCTTATTCAAGATATAACCGATTTAGAGTATTCATGTAAATAAAAAATCAAAAAAAAATCAATCCGCCGTTTCATAATGCTGGCGAATATCTAAAAAAAATGCATGTCAATATCGTTAATGATTCACTTAACCGTAGACTATATCGGAGATTACAACGATATAGTCGCCATGCAATTCTGAATATCGTCTTATTGCAATCACAACGACCGATCATTTCATGTGTGAGCGACATTTTTGAATCCATCGATGGATCGTCACGATTTTTTGTCAGATTGTTCAAAGCGACCAATCTTATGTATGGGCATATTAGTTGATATACATTTATTCAGGCCGGTACATTGAGAGTTTCCAAATTAGCAATATTTAAAAAAAACTTCTAGAAAGTATGTACAAATGAAAACAGAACGGTATACAAGAGGTGCAAACCACTGCACTGTGTATCTCTTTTCTTTGTAATTTTTATTCTATGTATCTCTTATGTACTGTGCTCTGTGTGTGTGTCAAATAAATGTTTTATATTCTATTCTATTCAAAGTAGTGTATTGTATATTCCAAAAAAAAATATTGACGTTCAAAAATGTACACAACGTGATTACTTGCAATGAAGAGATTTGCGACTTTGACTTTTTAGGTCTCAATAAGTTTGAGATTTTCTCAAGAACTACTTAACCAGTTGCAAAAAATCTTTTGCTAGTAGATAGTTTAGAGTGCAAGCTACAAAACCGTATTAGAATGGTAATGCGCCTCCTGTTTTAAATGCTCTGAGCGGACAACTCTGTGCTAACCCGGTTCTCGCACCAATTGAGGATGAATACCGACCTCTGGGCCATTTCTCTGTGCCCTTGTTCGTATCTAAATATAGTTTATTCATACAGGCTTTTCGTTCTACGACGGGTTTCGAGATTCCTACGGGATTGCCATTTTTCCCGCGGCTAAAAGTATTCTGTTATTATGACTTTAGGTCTAGGGTCGTGTCGAAAATTATACCATCTTAATACTTATATAGGTATTATATATATATTTATTATTAAATAAAGTTCCATTAGAATTTGAATTACGCATTATCCATGCTCGGTGAATAAATTAGAACATTATGAAAAAATTCAATTAGAAAAAATTGAATGTTAGACATGGTTGTCGGAATACTACTACTATTGTCCGATAGATGGAATTGCGTAACATACCCTTTAAGTATGTATAAAGCGATGAAGATTTTCGGTGGGTGTGGCGTGGCCTGTGGTGGCTCACTTGGTAAGAGCGTGTCACGGAATGACTAGGTCGCAGGTTCAAGTCCTGCCCACGGCAAGAATTTTTTCATCATGTTCTAAAGTTCCAGTAGTTTGATTAAAACTAATCAGTGTCTAGGATCAGAATAAACGAACATACTATTGTGATATTTCATTTGTATTATTTACTCAACTCAATACCTTTACTACTTTGCAGTAATTAATTTTTATTAATAAATTGTCAAATCAGTCCTTTGTAGATTTAGTCCTTTATAGAATTAGTCCTTTATAGAATTAGTCCTTTATGGAATTAGTCCTTTATAGAATTGGTCCTTTACGGCGAAATAAAGAGATTACTTACTTACTTACTTTTACAGAATTAGTCCTTTGTTGAATTAGTCCTTTATAGAATTAGTCCTTTATAGAATTAGTCCACAATACACTATTAGCCATTTGTAGAATTTTGTCGACTAAACCATTCACATTACGATCTAGCCTAAATACAATAAGACTAATAAGTAATTTGATTATGACCTAAATTTCTATAAATTGTCACTTATATCTAAGAGTTAGTCCAACGACATTACTTAGAGTCTATTAAGGGCGGTCACTTTGTTCACGTGTCTTACATTCGCGCACTATCACTCACAAAAAACTCCTGGGGTGTTCCGCCTCCGCCACCTTGGACAGGACCAAGGGTACTCTTTCGAAAACTACCGCGGCCCTGTCTGCATCATCTCAACATACTAATCCAACTCTTTTGTCCACAGCCGCTCCATTCTTCGTGGAGGAACCTCAATTCCTGAACATGGCTGAAGGCGAGACCGCGGTCTTCAACTGCAAAGCCAACGGCACCCCCGTCCCGCAGATAACGTGGATCTACAACGGGAAGCCCATACAGATGGCCGAGCACAACACGCGCAGGAGAATCAACGATGATTCTATCATAATCACCGATTTGACGAAGAAGGATACCGGCAACTACGGCTGCAATGCTACGAATTCTGTAGGCTACGTCTACAAGGATGTCTACATCAATGTTCAATGTAAGTAATAATATAATATTATTATAGTGGTTAACCTAACCTACGGTGCCCAGACATGGTCATTGACTAAAGATCAGACGTCCAAACTCAAGGTCTGCCAACGCGCAATGGAACGCAGCATATTGGGCGTGAGGAGAACGGACCGTGTCCGAAACACAACCCTGCGATTGATAACTGGCGTAGCAGACGTGGCCCGCAAAGCAGCTACATTACAGTGGAACTGTGCGGGCCTCGTGTGCCGCATGCAGCCGGACCGATGGGCCCGGACTGTCCCAGAATGGGTGCCATCGGACGGTCGCCGGCGTCGGGGCAGACCTCGGCGTAGGTGCAGAAACGATATCGTTAGATACAGGGATGGGTGGCTGGAAGAGGCTCAGGACAGGGATGGATGGAAGAGGAGGGGGACCTTTGCCCAGCAGTGGGACAATTTATAGGTTAACAAAAAAAAAATTATAGTGGAGCCGCCGAGAAAAGCCCGATATGACGTTTGTGGAAGGTGCGGCCGACATAACTTTGAAACGGTGCACAAGTTACGGATAAATAATTATTGTCTTCAATTTTCATTTACGTAATCCATTTTGTACAAAAATAATAAAATTTAGGAATTTCGTAATAATTTCAAACATGCAACAGAGTAAATTCACATTCTTTCTTATGAAAAAAATTGATTTAGTTTTCTATGAAGCACAGTTACAATGTTATGTCGTCCGAATTAAATCGTAGAGAAGAGATTAAAATACTAAGTGACGATATTTGGTATCAGTTACTAATATCGCTATTATATCATCACAGGAAAAATTTATTTCGTTACTTTCGTTCAGCCTTAATTTCAGAATGAAACTGGTGTGATGGATATCTTTGTATCAAATTAAATACAAAACAGTTAAAAATAAATCTTTAGTAAGGAAAGCCGCCGACAAAAGCTAGTCAATTACTAATACGTTACCTATGGGTACATCACTATTAACGTCATATTGTCATGTGTCATATCGGGCCTATTAAAACGGCCGTACTATAAGAACAGGAAAGGCATACTGCAGCCCGAATCAAGTGTCTTATTTTGTAAATAAAAACTACTGTTAAGCTTTTAAGTGATTATTGCATAGGTAGTTATTTTCATATTATTGCACACGGCTAGAAATTTTTCATCATTTAAATTAGTGATGCTATTCGCTTGCGCATAGTATAGAATGTTTTAATAACTTTTATAACATACATCCAATGTACTAAGTAAATTAATTTTTTAGTTTTTCGACTCTGAACTGTTCTTTTGATATCTGATTCGATTTGATGCTAACTGTACACGCTCTATATTAATACTGTACTTGTTTGAAAATACGTCAGTATCATCATCATCAGCCCGTATCAGTCCACTGCTGGACGTAGGCCTCTCCCAAAGCGCGCCAATCAACCCTACTCTCGGCCCTCTGCATCCAAGCCCTGCCAGCCATTTTGCGAAGGTCATCCCTCCATCTGGTCGGGGGGCGTCTGGTCGTGAAAATACGTAACGTAGACATATTCACAGTAAAGTCAACAATATCGACTTTAAATATGAGTGGGTGCGATATCGATTTTAATGCGACCTAATTTAGACGTGTCTATTTATAGTCGGGTCGTATAAATACGGCGCTTTTTACAGCTTTCGGTACACGTGTATGTAACTATGTGTACTTTTACCATCGTATCCCCATATAGTTATAATTTTAAAGGCTATCAGTACCACATTGTAAGCTAACTATATTAGTATGTATCGTGTATACAGGGTGTAACGTAAAGGGTATATGAGGCCGAAGGGAGGGTGTTCAGTATCGGTAACTGAACAACTTTTGTTCTACGACTTTTCGAATAAAAAATAAAAAACAACTAAAAATATAAACTAACTTACTAAAATATAACTAAAATAAAATAAAACTGTATGTACAAAATAGGTCGGTTGAACTATCCGAATGGCTTGCATTACGGATAGTTCAACCGATCCCCGAAAAATAAAAATAAATTAATGTCTCATACAAATCGATCAGCTGACCGCGACGAAATGCATGAAAAGTCAAAAAATAAATTCGCGAAAATCGAAAAGTCGTTGGAACAAAAGTTGTTCTGTTACCGATACTGAACACCCTTGTATATTGTTTTACTAGATCGATCGGCAAGATTAATTAATTTTTAGGGTTCCGTGAAAAAAAAAGGACAAGAACCCTTATAGGATCCCTTTGTTGTACGGTCGAAGCCACTGAAAGGAGAGTTTTTACGGTTGAGATTTTCTCAAAAACTACTTCACCTATCGCAATAATTCTTTCACTGTTTGATAGATAAAAGTTGAAACTATGTACCTACTGTAAAAGAATTATTTAAAATCGGTCCAGTAGTTCTTGACAAAATCTCAACCTTATTGAGGCCCTTGTATTATCTCTGTCTTCATGTGTACGTCTGTCTGATTGTATATGAATTTATGTATTTAATGTTACTAAATCAGTCAAGAACACCGGCATAGCCCGTCGTAAGTGGCTTTGACTATTACAGACGATTTGCCTTCCCGAGTTCTAACGACCGACGTAGCGGAAAAACTAGTTTCCTACGGGGACCCTGTTTCCCGAGTTATAAATAGTCTACAGGCTAGGTAGGACGTTATGCAAAACAAGTGTATTCAGAACATTGTATATTCTATTGTAATATCAATGGCAGGGACTCCCAAACTGGTAGACGTATTTTTGTTGTTGTTCGAGTGTTCTTATAAAGGGGCTTATGAAGGGTCTTGTAGGCCAGTTACGAGTACACGTACAGTTAAGCAACGTTGGGCGAGGACAGGACCTGGATGGGTGACCGCTAGTGACACTTTCATCCGTGCCTCGGAAAGCTCGTTAAGCAGTTGGTTCCGGTTGTTGTCGCTTGACAGCAGTCGTTAGGCCACGTCAAAGACCTACGCGGCCTTAATAGCTTTGATAAATAGGTTTGATCACTAAACCACATGAGGAAAAAAGAAAGATTATAAAGATTTCTTCAGCTGCTTGAATATCATCAGCTCTTTTCTAGTCGATGAAGAGATATGATAAACTTCCACAGGTTTGATTGATTTGAATTTTGGTGTCGTGTCTGTTACTTCAATGATATTGCAAAAACCTATTAAGTGATTCATTATGCAGGCGTATTTGAGTTTATTTATGTATTTGAATACGGAGGACTAATTCAGTGGCTCTGTCAGAATAGAGCGTTCCATGGAATGACAAGGTTATCATCATCATCAGCCCGTATCAGTCCACTGCTGGACATAGGCCAAAGCACGCCACTCAACCCGACTCTCGGCCTTTTGCATTCAGTCTCTGCCAATCTCCCTCCATCTGGTCGGGGGGCGTCCCACGACGAGGTCATGACGAGGGTTCGAATCCCGCGTAAGATAGATTAGTAAATTGTTTAATTATTTCAAAAAACAAAAAATACGACAGATAAAAAACTATCCCCTTTTGATTAATTTTGTATACCTTATGACACTCCCGTAATTAAGACGAATCTAACGATACCTCATACACCAAATTCCATCAAGCCGTTTAGGCTACAGAATGGCAGGAAGGAATGGACATACATACACTCGAAAAACATTACCCTCCTTTTGGGACAGTCGGGTAAAACCTATAGATTTATTAATTCGTTCGTAATTTTTAATTTTATACTCCATTTACAATCTGTTGTCATTTATAATCTCTTTCAAAGTCGAAAGTCAAATTTCTTTATTGCAAGTAAGCACGTTGTGTACATTTTTGCACGTCAGCATATTTTTGAATTTACATTTACACCACTTTGCAAAGAAAAGGTGCCAACGCTGAGGAGAAAAAGTAGCATTTTTTTTGCCACTTTATAAACTAACTACACCGACACATCCCTAACTTCAACCCTGTACAAAAAACACGGCAGATGGGCGCGGTGGTATTCAGGGGGTGGCTAGTCGTATCACCTCACGAATTCTTTATTCGGGGAGAGTGCGATAACCCCATGAGTCATCCTATACTGTTCCGAAGGTACCTATGTCGCGGTTGGGATAACATTTAATAATAATTTATTTATTTCGCAGCAACAATTTAACTTAAAATAGGTAGGTACAAAATACAAGAAAAAATTGTTATTCATGTTTGGTCCCTGGTCTACTAGGATTCCCTGTGTTGTGGAGACCAGTGCCTTCCAGTGGGTTTCCAAAGCTGTACAGTATTAAGAAAAGAATGAGGGTTTACAACAATATGATTGAGGATCAGTTTGCGTTTGTTTACAATAGGTAGGTAGTGTATTATATTAACATTACGAAGGATATTACGGTACTGTCTTTGTAAGGTTGATGTAGTGAAAGTTACTGTAAAGCTGTAATACAAAATTACGAAGTTCAAAAATTGATTTTAATAGATTACAAATACAAAATATTTTATTTACCAGAAATGACAATGCCAGATTCTGCCCCACCATCACATCATATTACAGCTTTACAGTAATTTTCACTACATCAATCTTACAAAGACAGTAACGTAATATCGTTCGCAATGTTATCCCAAACACGACATAGGTACCTTCGGAACAGTATAAAGTGTATGATGTACAAGATAACGAATAAATGTAAAAATATCTCCGTTTTTTTATTATTAAAATTATTGGTTTCAAATAAAGTTTTGTACATCAAGCGAGTCGAAAAAAACAGCTTAATTAAGAATTCAGAAAATAGTAAGAAATCGAAGCGAATTATTCATTGTTTTTGTTATTCTTCTATAGGAGTTGCGAGAGTAGTAGAAAATGATACTGATTATGATTATGCAATATGAAACCTGTAATAAGTCCCCAACAAAATGATAGGTACAGCTTAAATGGTCACCTAGTTTTGTAGGTGGGGCAAAGCTCCATTGAAATGTGGCAATGTCAGTTACATTTACAGTATACTTTTGCTAATGAACTCCGCACTAGGTTATACCTGATTAAATTTATTTATTTCAAAGTAAAATGTTTCTTGAGATATATTTTTAAATTTTGCAAAATACATTGTATTGGTAACTTGTTAGAATTTATAATTGTAAAAAGTAACAATATTAATAACATAAGTTTTATAAGAATAACAACTAACCCTAAAGTGCCATACAATAGGGATAAGCTTACCACAAACTGTATAAGCATCGTAGTAGACTCTAATAAGGGATAAATGCATTTCCATAACCCCGTAAATTACCATAACTATGCCCGGTGCCGTAAAAGTCAGTGACTCGTGTCTATTCTATTGGCCACATCCTACGACACGGGTTCACACGCCCCCACGCCAATCTACACCAAACTGAGGATATTGTTGGCTATATGTATGCCTATATGAAACTATTGCAGTATGTATTACGTCCATTGATCTCCTATAAACAACTAGATGCACAGTCTGCCTTCTAAAAATGTCTTCAATTCGATAAGACCAATGTGAAATGGGAAACGAGTTTTGGAGTAGGCATAGAGCAAGTGCCCAGCAAGCCCCTTTTTGTTGACGGGAGGAAATAACTACTTGTCCGATTGCAAAAAAATATTTTACTAATAGATAGTACGGTGGAACACAAAGAAAGGCGTATAGTACAGGGGAGTTTTGAGGGTGGACATTTTCTCAAAAACTACTTGACATATTGCAAAAATTCTTTCACTGTTTGATAGATAAAAGTTAAAACTATGTAACTGTAAAATAACTATTAAATTCGGTCCAGTAGTTTTTGAGAAAATCTCAACATTATTGAGGCCCCCTGTATACTAATCTGTGGCCCCGCTACAGCACATGGTGAGCTGGTCTTTTTTGACGTTACATGCCGCACCATATATTGTCTCTAAGTGTTTATTGTATTAGTGTTTTTGTGTTTCGTTTATTTATTCACTGTATGCTGTATGTTACTATTTTATTGTGGCGTCAAATAAAAAAAAAATCTATGTCATACGCGACTATCAACTTTAAAAACTCTCCTTTACACCCTTGTTAGACCGTTCCTGTGCTAAAGTCTAGCTTGTTGCAGCGATCCCTCCAGAGATCAAGGAGGGTCCCTCCGACCAGACCAAGGTGGACGGCTCGACGGCCGTGCTGCGGTGTCAGGTGTTCGGCGCGCCGCGGCCCATCGTCAAGTGGCTGAAGAACGATACGGACATCACGGGCGGCAGGTGAGCCTTATATACATTGCCATGGCAACGGGCGGCAGGCTCTAGGTCTAGCCTCAAGGCTTTTTTCAGTGCTCAAGTTCTGTCAAAGTTATCGCGAACGAAATATTTGTACTATGTTTCGCCAGAAATCTGACATAGACGGAACTTAAGCGCTCACCCTCCTGCCCCTCCCAACGTTTAACTGCACGGCTAACCTTTTCATTAAACAAAGCAAAAGCGATTAATAATTAATCGACGTTGAATACAACCACACGTCGATTAGCTGTACTGTTGAACACAACGTTGAACGTTATGTTCAACAGTACAGCTAGCCGACTCTCAACTGGTACAACGTCAATTTGCTACGGGGAACCGTTATGTAATGGAAGGAATATTAAAAAAACGAAACTGGCATTTAGGAAATGTTGAATGTTTTAAACACCATAATGTTTCAACTACATAACTAGGCGTGTGGTTGAATAACGATGTTCAACGAAAGAGCTAGCCGTGCTATTAAACATCTACTCGTATTTCAATCAGTTGACGCAGTATGCAATGGAGCTTGCAAATAGCATCTCCTTGTTAAGGTACGGACAACAGCAGATCAATGGTAACACTTGCAGTGCGACTTTAACTCTTACGACTCAGATAAAAAGAACGGTCCAAAGTCCAAAGTGTTACACTTGATCTGCTGTTAGCTGTACAGTCGAAGACAGAGATAAGTATACAGGGGGCCTCATTATGGTTGAGATTTTCACAAAAACTACTGGCCCGATTTTAATAATTCTTTAAAGGCGCTCCCATCACCGGGAGCATTCGCGTGTAATGTAACGTTACAGATTCGACTTTGAGCATTATATTACAATACTACCTCCCTGACTGACGCTGTTTTTCTCCTTCACTGATGTAATGCTCGAATAGTTACATTACACGCGAATGCTCCCGGTGAGGGAGCGACAGTTACATATTTTAAACTTTTATTTATCTCACAGTGAAAGAATTATTTCAAAAAAACGATTAAACGATGAACATGCATGGTGTGTGTCGCCGGTTCCGCATGAGGGATAAACTTACTAACAATAGTAATAGTTACGTACTGTATAGTTATTAGGTAATCATTGTATTATCATTGTTTTAAAAGATGTGTTGCTGAGAGTTTTTTGCTACTTTTTCTCCTCAGCGTTGGCACCTTTTCCTTGCAAAGTGGTGTAAATGTAAATTCAAAAAATATATTGACGTGCAAAAATGTACTCAACGTGCTTACTTGCAATAAAGAAATTTGACTTTGACTTTCAGTAGGTCAAGTAATTTTTGAAAAAATCTCATCCTTAAAAACTCTCCTGTACACCTTTCTCTGCATTAGACTGTATAACCAATTGAGCTTGCAAATAATATCCCTGTTCTTGCTAAGGTACAACATCACTGCTACCGGTGACCTGGTGATCCGCGAGGTGTCGTTCATGGACGACGCGAACTACACGTGCTACGCCAAGAATAAGTTCGGGGAGAAGTTCGCATCGGGCAAGCTCACCGTCAAGAGTTAGTATTCTTTTTTTTTGTAAGATTCTTCCCAATCGGAAAGCCAAAGCCAACTAGGGCCTACAGCCTGGTCTGATGTTAGTAGAATGTCTGAATTCTTATAAATACAGACATATATACGAAGATAACCTAACCTAAACCTACGCACAACCCTCCCAACCCCCTAAACGAAATAACTCAATGATCCACGGAAGCATCAAGTTATGCAAAAGGAAACCTTGCTAAGAGCACAAACTTCACAAACACGACTTCTTTCGAGCACTCCAACTAATAGAAACGTTCGCGGACATCTACTGATTAACTTAACGTGATCATTATTCACTAAATACCACGGAGACTATTTAATTATAATTTTCACAAAAAAGTAGGTAATGGCGTTTCGCGCGCTTAACAAGGAATCGAGTTAGTATACATTTTTCTTTACAAGCATTTATTTAGTTCTTTAACACGTTCATGGACAGTAGAAATTACGAAATGACAGTGAAAATTCTCAACTACTGTCATAACCGTGGGGGATTCTAAGTATGTGCGTGTCAAGACCGACAAAAATGTACCTACAACCTTTATTTTGACAGTACACATACCTATTTTCTACACAGAATGACAGTGGGACCGCTCCACAAAGAAAACCGCCTACGAAAGCCGCGGGAGATGCCGTTGTGTCTTTTTAAATGCATCAAAATACTACGTCATACGCCGTACTGTCATTTTCCGAATACTCAAAGTACGGCATATGCCGCCACTGTCCATGAACGTGTGGACTCAACAGTTCATCTTTTGCCAATGTTATGTTACAGAATATTCTTATAAAATCATAGTCTTCTCTCTTCCTCCCGAGGAGTCGCCGTAGCGTCTTCACTCTGGACGAAGCAGCTCGACAGTCACGTTCACTCCCGAGCTCGTAGCGGGACTCTCGACTCCAACTCGAAACTGTAGACCTTGCATAAATCATCCGAAAACAATTTTAAATCAACCTGGTTCAGACACGACTTTCACATTAAAGAAAGCTAACTTAACCTGACTTATTTTACTCGACTGCGCAAGAAGGGTTATGTTTTTCGAATGTATATATGTATCCTTACAAGAAACCGCTTTCTTGTAAGGGTGTGCGACAAATATAACAAGAGTGCTGACCAGGTGGACATATTCTGCAATCAAAAGCGTAATTGATAGCTTTAATTTATCAAGCGAAGCGACTTAATGTTTTTAACTCGATTAGTTAAAGTTAGTTGTGAAAACTTCACTGGCTTCTGTATTGCTTAGTTGTTTAATCTATATGTGTTGTTATAGCTGTATGTTTTCCTAATAAAATAAAATAAAAATAAATAAAAATAATTCTTTGGCACGTGCTGCAGCCTAAACCGATGGATTTTAACATATGTGGTATCGTTAGATTCGTCTTGTTGTAGAAGTGACATAGGCTATGAACTTTTTATCAAAGCGGCTTAAATGACAATGCCAGATTCTGCCCCACCATCAACCGCAAGTTGTACAAGATAACGAATAAATGTAAAAATATCTCGGTTTTTTTATTAAAGTTATTGGTTTAAAATAAAGTTTTGTACAAGTTGCGATTCGAAAAAAACAGCTTAAATAAGAATTCAGAAAATAGTAAGTAAGTCATTGTTTTTGTTATTCTTCTATAGGAGTTGCGAGAGTAGTAGAAAATGATACTGACTATGATTATGCAATATGAAACCTGTAATAAGTCCCCAACAAAATGATAGGTACAGCTTCAATGGTCACGTAGTTTTGTTGGTGGGGCAAAGCTCTATTGAAATGTGGCAATGTCTTTTTTGGCATTTTTGTCCTAGATGTAAGCAAATGTTATTCTTTATTGTGAGTTGAAATAAAGGCGTTATTTATTGATTTATTTATATTTGCAGAGCACACTGTAATTACGGATAAGCCGGAGCACTATGAAGTTCCTGCGGGCTCGTCCGCAACGTTCCGCTGCAACGCGAACGCGGACGACTCGCTCACGCTGGAGATAGTATGGCTCAACAATGGACAGGTAGGTTTTTATTCAATACATGTATTCAACAAAATTATTACGAATTATTAATCAGTGTGGCCTTGAATTCATTCGCCAAAGTGAAACTGGGGTTTTTACTCATGATAAATATTAAATTGATAAGGTTTTTTAATAAAACAAAACCGCATAAAAATTGACTAACAAGTCACACCTTAGAAATGACCATTACGTCAAATTCCAGTGAAAGAAATCGTTGCAAAAAATTAAAAATACCTTAAAATGTAAAAAGAAAACTCCAAGGCACATTAACGATGCACATCATTTTTTTTTTTTGATAGTTGAAATTATTGTAAATATTATTTTATTGACCCCAAATTGTTTAATTTACTAAAATGCCGTGCAGAATTAATGTATAACCTAACCATCCATTTAATATTGTCGAATGAATTCAAGGCCACCCTGTAAGAATACGTAATAAACTAACTTTTTTCTTCTTCAGTATTTGCATCAAGCTGAAACGCTAGTATTTCTGTATACAAATTTGATTCGGCATAAGATCACGAAGAAACTTTATTTTTATTATTATTTTTATTATTATTATTATATTAATGGACTCGACAGTTCGTCATTTGCCAATGTCATGTTACAGAAAATTCAATATGTAATAGTCTTCTATCTTCCTCCAGGGGAGTCGCAGCAGCGTCTTCACCCTGGGTAGCCGCGTCTTCATGTCTTCATCCAGAGGAGACGCCGTAGCGTCATCACTCTGGACGAAGCAGCTCGACAGTCACGTTCACTCCCGAGCTTGTAGCGGGAACTCTTGATAAAAGCTTGAAACCCCAGATCTTGCTCAAATTATCCAACAAATTCACCATACTGTCACTCGCGAACATTTTCTGATTAATTTAACGTGATATTAATCTCAAAATAACCACTGTAGACAATAAAACAATAATTATCAAATAATTTTGCAACCGTCGTTTCCCGCCATTTTCAAAAGCCTCCGAAGAAACTTTTGTTGTTAACTTTTTTATAACCAGAAATCGGGTCCTTCAGTATTGTTTTCCGTCGCCCAGGTGATCGACTTCGAGAACCAGCCGCGGTTCCGCATGACCAACGACTACTCGCTGCTTATATCGGACACTACAGAGTTGGACTCCGGGGAATACACGTGTATCGCGAGGACCGAGATCGATGAAGCCAGGGCACAAGCCACGCTCACTGTTCAAGGTATTTAAACTGTTAAATTTAACTATTTTGAGGATTTATTTTGAGGAGTCTACTTGTGACCATGATGGCTGCAATGCTGTCGAAATATCGAGACATCAATATTAAATGTTTAACACGGTAATTCCCGTTTTTCTAATTAATATGTATACAAACCGTGGAAGTTTAAAAAGTGATAATTAATATTTTGAGGATTAATTTCCAAAAATAAAACTTTGCAATTTTGTCTTTGTCTATATAAATTAATTATGTATTTGATTATACTTCTGCTATTTTGAGAATAAGTACTTCTGGTGTTCTGAGAACAAGCCGGTATTTCAATAAGTTTGAATACATAATTATTACGTTGAAACAATTTTTAAATTTGTATGCTGTTACGTATAAATGTCAGAAATTACACAGATATAAGACCTTTATAACTTTCAACAAATAAATCTTTAAAATAAACTTATGTTATTTATATTATCGATTTTTTTTTAAATTAAGAAGTTAAGATGCCACCTCCAATTAGTGAAGGTTGGCAATCAGTTCTTCATATCTGCGTCTATATCTAAGACTGTCTCTTCAGCTAAAACAAAAAAATTCTACCTAAAGGTTGTCTGGAAGAGATCGCTCTCAGCGATAAGACAGCCTGTTATATAATTGTGTATGATAATAATGTGTGATTTTTTGTGCAATAAAGTGAAGTATCTTTTATCTTATTCATTTGCATGTATTTTATACTCATAATTATCTTTTTTACAACTTACGTACTTTATGGAACACTTGTTTACGTCAATATCATAGTAATATTATAAAGAGTTTTGTATGTTTGTAACGAATAATTTCAAAAATTCTTACACCATTAGATTGCTTCATATCTCTGAGAAACATTGGCTATATTTATCACCTTTGCGGAACTGGGACGGGACGCTAGTATCAATAAATTAATTTATTACATTAATAACAGATTCAAGAAACAAATGCATTTAGTTGTGTATTGAAATTACGCAATTTCCCAGACAAACCGAACCCGCCTGAGTTGGTCGGCGTCGAATGCGACCGTCGCGTGGCCGTCATCAAATGGAAGGACATGGGCGATAACCGCGCCATCACGCTGCGCTACACCATCCAGTACAACACGTCGTTCACGCCGGACACGTGGGACGTGGCCAGCGATAACGTGCCCCACGCAGACAAGACATGGACAGTCGAGCTCAGCCCGTGGGCTAATTATACGTTCAGGTAATTACAGACCTTATTATAGCGACTATCTGACATATACTGGTATTGGGATCATTTAATTCGCTCCCGATACGTGGGACAACCTTTTATTCAATCCCAACACATGGGACAATATTTAGTTCACTCACATCACGTGGGACATCGTTTAGTCCAGTTCCGATACGTGGGACGTGGCCAGCGATAATTTGCCCCACGCAGACTAGACATGGACAGTGTAGCTCAGCCCGTGGGCCAATTATACGTTCAGGTAATTACAGACCTTATTATAGCGACTATCTGACATATACTGGAATTGGGATCATTTAATTCGCTCCCGATACGTGGGACAACCTTTTGTTCACTCCCAACACATGGGACAACATTTTTAGTTCACTCACATCACGTGGGACATCCTTTAGTCCAGTCCGGATACGTGGGACGTGGCCAGCGATAATTTGCCCCACGCAGACAAGACGTGGACAGTGTAGCTCAGCCCGTGGGCTAATTATACGTTCAGGTATGAATTACAGACCTTACAATATAGTGACAATCTGCAATATACTGGTAATGGCATCATTTAGTTCACTCCCAACACGTGGGTCAACATTTGATTCACTCGAAACATGTGGGGCATCCTTTAATCCAGTCCCGATACGTGGGACGTGGCCAGAGAAAACGTGGACAGTCGATCTCAGTCCGTGGGCAAACTATACGTTCAGGTATGAGTAAGTACAGCGCCCAGCCCTTATGATGTAGCGTCTATCTGAAACATAAAACGCCTCGCAAAATCTGGACAGTGCGAATATAATGCTATTGATGTTAATTCACAACAAAATACGAGCTTTGGGTAGGCAAGGCACGTAATCGTATCTGAGAATTAGTATAAAATAATATGTAAACCGTTGACTTTGATTTTCAAAAGTGTTATAATAGTCCTGCCCATGGCAAGAAATTTTTCAATATTTTAAATTGTTCGCCGAGCATGGCTTAAAGCATAAAACAAATTCTGAGTGTTATATAGTTATTTTGTTTGCTGTTAAATATTACACCTACATCGATAAGAACCTAGTATTTTTATAGATACTTTTATACTCCGTGCTCGCCAAGTATATAAAGCCTTATAGATAAATAAATAAATAAATATATATACAACAACTAAAATATATAAAATGTATGTAGGAGGGTAAAATACAAAGGGGCCTTTGTAAAAGTGTCTTTCTACTACAACATCCATGAATGTTTGTGTTCCCAGAGTGATAGCGTGGAACAAGATCGGTCCGTCCGCGCCGTCCGGCCACTCGGACGTGTGCACCACGCAGCCCGACGTGCCGTACAAGAACCCAGACAACCTGGAGGGGAAAGGCAGGGACCCGACCAACATGGTCATCTCGTGGTCGGTTAGTATCACACAGTAGCACAGACCACTTACCACCATAGACATGAAATCGGTACAAATGACAATGCCAGATTCTACCCCACCATCAACCTCAAGTTGTACAGTCGAAGACAGAGATAAGTATACAGAGGACCTCAATAAGGTTGAGATTTTCTCAAAAACTACTGGACCGAATTTAATAATTATTTTACAGTTACATAGTTTTAACTTTTATCTATCAAACAGTGAAAGAAGTTTTGCAATAGGTCAAGTAGTTCTTGAGAAAATCTCAACCTTAAAAACTCTCCTGTACACCTTTCTCTGTCTTCCACCGTACAAGATAACGAATAAATGTAAAAAAATCTCCGTTTTTTATTAAAATTATTGGTTTAAAATAAAGTTTTGTACATGTTGCGATTCGAAAAAAAACAGCTTAATTAAGAAATTCAGAAAATAGTAAGAAATCGAAGCGTTTTAGTGGGGTGCAGGGATGTTCTCTAGTTTATCGGGACCGCAATGACGTCATGCCACAGATAATCATGGAACGGTGTTCCGATCGAGGTTGGAAAGTTGCATTTAAAAAAAAATGGTTTTAAAGGTCTTAAAATAGGTGTAATAGAACGATTATTACCTATTTAAGACCAATTTTTTTTGGGTCAAAGTAAAATTTCTTTATTGCAGGTAAGCACATTGTGTACATTAACATATTTTAGAATTTACATTTACACCACTTTGCAAGGAAAAGGTGCCAACGCTGAGGAGAAGAAGTGGCATAAAACTCTCAGCAGCACATCTTTTGAAATAATAATAATACAATTACTTAATAACTAGGTATTACACAACTATTACTATTGTTAGTAATCTACACTTTATCCCTCATGCGGAACCGGCGACACACACCATGCATGTTCATCGTTTAAATAGTCATCTATCCTGTAATACGTCTTTTAACAAGTGTTCCTTTAATGAAATTTTTAAATTTCCTCTCTGTCAACGTCGTTACACTTTCTGGCAACTTGTTCTAAAAGCCAGAAAACCAATGGCATAGAATCTTTTAACCAACTCCCGGTGTCGTATTCCCCGCAGAAAATGCCCCAGATCGAGCACAACGGCCCTCAGTTCTACTACCAGGTGTCTTGGCGCCGCAACATCACCGGGCAGCCGTGGAGCGAGGAGACCATACGCGACTGGCAGCGCACGGAGTACACGGTCATTGGCACGTCCACTTTCCAGCCGTACAGGATCAAGGTTAGAACACAGAACACGGTCAGAGTGTCGCTAAGGGGGCACTAAGGAAAGAGACGAAAATTTCGATCAAAACTCTTTGGGGATTGTTTTTTGTCAAGGAATTTTTTTTGTCCGATCAACCCCTCTCAAATTAGGGAGTGAAACGTAAGAAATTCGGTCATGGCACTTCGCCGGCCGCTGCCGCGGCACGCTCGCTTCGCTCGCTCGGCTCGTGCGTTTGTAGTCATAAAACAAACCTAACATAACCTAATGATTCTGGTAAAAAAGGTATACTCGCCCGCAGACATTGAAACAGTGGTCCACTCTTTTTATTCGCTCCACTTGTGTACTAAAATACAATTCCTGTACTCTTAACCTGACTACTATGTCGTTTAGTTATAATCAAACTTCCCAATCCACTGTTACATGAAATATAATACAATTGTAATCCCTCAGGTAATCGCAGGCAACGCCAAAGGAACAGCGAACGTCTCCCCAGTGGAAATAATAGGCTGGTCCGGAGAAGACACGCCGCTTCAAGCGCCCACTAACTTCACCCTCGTACAAGTCACTAGCGGCAACTCAGCGCTGCTTAGCTGGAATCCAGTGCCACCGGAGTCTCTCCGAGGACACTTCAAAGGATACAAAATACAGACCTGGACCGATGGAGAGGAAGACATGCTCAAAGAGATCTTAGTCAAGGCAGACGCGTCAAAAACTCTAGTAACTAAATTCAGGCCGTTCAAGAAAAACCATGCCAGAATTATGGTATACAACGGAAGGTATAACGGACCACCAAGTGAAACTCTAAGCTTTGTGACACCGGAAGGAAAACCTGGAACGGTCAAATCTTTCATAGCACATCCAATTGGGTCTTCGGCTATGCTCTTGAAGTGGGACAAACCTGAAAATGAAAACGGTATACTGACCGGTTACAAAATTTACTATCAAAAAGTAATATCTGGGACCGCTCTAGGTCCGTTACAAGAACGGAAGAAGGAAATTGATCCTAAATTTGACCGAGCAAAGTTGGCTGGATTAGAACCGAATACAAAATACAGGATTGAAATCCGTGCAAAGACTAAAGCCGGGGAAGGTGACAGATTCTACGTGGAACAGACGACTAAGTCCTTAGTGACCGCTGCCCCGGATATTCCTCTATTCACAGCTGATACTTTACCAGCTAAGGAAGGAACTGCTCATATCTTAGTCCGTTGGTTGCCTTCGTTAGATGGTCATGCTGGCACTCACTTCGTTGTCTGGTATAAATTGAAGGGCCACCCGGATTGGTTGAGGACCAATGAGGTTACGGAGGATGATTACGTGATCCTGACTGGTCTGGAGCCGGCGCAAGTGTATGAAGTCAAGATCACTGCTCATGATGGAGCGTACTTCAGTACGAGTGAGATTAAAGACGTTGATACTACTTTTGGTGAGTACTTCTACTTGGTTTTGAGTTCGTAACATTTATTTATTCATTATTCAACACGTTCACAGTCCAGCCAGGAGGCTGGACGTGTGGCTATAAGAGTTCATGGTAAGGATACCATGAACTCTTATAGCAGGATTTCTTCAATAATACTTTGTTATTTCGTACCATGACGTAAGCTTACTTTAAGGTCGTCATGGTACGAAATAACAAAGTATTATTGAAGTAATCCTGCTATAAGAGTTCATGGTAAGGGGGCAGTGCCCTATATATATGGAGCACGACGAAATAGCTTCACAAACCCGTGCTCCACATATGTGGCACGATGAAAAAAGTATGTGCCTACCAGATCCAGATTTTTTTCTGAAGGTAAGGAAATACGATGGCCTTGGTGGATGCTGTCCATTCACGTCCTTTTGTCTTCAGAAGAGTGCTCCACCCAGTGTTGAAGTGCTCACATAAAATTTTTTATGTATTTCAACTTGTATACATAGAGATTGAAATAATAGGCGGGACTTACAAGGAAATCAAAACATTTTTTGTACGGGGACTGTGAACATGTTAAAATGTTGTAAAATTTCTAGCCATGGGCAGGACAATAGACATTTTAACACACTAGAAATTTTTAAACATGTTAGTTGCCGATCATGACATAATTCATGGCAGAATAACATATTCCGATTTATTTATTCAGTTTTATAAGGTATCATCTTTAATCTGTTATGACAAATAACACGTCACACCCCTCACATTACATTACATTATGCGTAAGAAGTGCGCGTCTCTGCTCTGCAGAGTGCGACGCAGCGACAACAGCATCCTGCAAATGATAGCCGGCAAATACGACTGCCGTATTGTAAAAAAAAGTGTGACGTTGCATGTCCTAGGCTAGTTACTAATATAGTGTATAAGACTCTACTAACAAATAATGAATCTTTGTCATTCGTAAATAAAATTATTATTATTACACGTGCGCTCAATTAATTCGTGTTCCCTTTTTATACACCTTTTTTTGGTTAAAATTCTTTGTTATTAATCTCAAGACTATGATCATTAGTCCACTGCTGGATGTAGGCCCCTCCAAAGACACTCCACTCAACACGATTCTCGACCTCTGGCATTCGTTCCCTGCCAGTCACCTTGCCCAAGTCATCTCTCCATGTTATCGGTGGGGCATCGCACGCTACGTTTACCTACGAGAACCCGTCTACCCCGTCGGTTATCGGTTCTACGACAGATGTAACCATCTGCCACTTCAGCTTGAGCGATGACAACTACTTTTGTTGTCTGGCGAATAAACTGCCTACCCCATATGCGATAATAATAATGCTTTCTATTCGCAGACGGCCCAATGATAATGCGCGGCGACGACAAAATGGCTACCGCCGGCTGGTTCATCGGCGTGATGTTGGCACTGGCGTTCCTGTTGCTCGTGTTGGTACTCGTGTGCGTGGTGCGACGCAACCGCGGCGGCAAGTACGACGTGCACGACCGCGAGCTCGCGCACGGACGCAGGGACTACGCGGAGGGAGGCTTCCACGAGTACACGCACCCGTGAGTGACAAGTGGGATACTGGGGCACGGGATACTGGGACACGTGGGATACTGTGACAAGTGCGACGCGTAGGATACTGGAGCACATGGTATACTGGGGCACGTAGGATACTGGGACAAGTGGGATACTTGGACATGTGTAACGCGTTGGATACTGGGGCACGTAGGATACTGGGGCACGTAGGATACTTGGACAAGTGTGATACTGGGACAAGTGTAACGCGTAGGATACTGGGGCACATGGGATACTGGGTCATGTAGGATACTGGGGACCGTAGGATACTGGGGCACGTGGGATACTTGGACAAGTGTGATACTGGGACAAGTGTAACGCGTAGGATACTGGGGCACATGGGATACTGGGTCATGTAGGATACTGGGGCACGTGGGATACTTGGACAAGTGTGATACTGGGACAAGTGTAACGCGTAGGATACTGGGGCACATGGGATACTGGGTCATGTAGGATACTGGGGCACGTGGGATACTTGGACAAGTGTGATACTGGGACAAGTGTAACGCGTAGGATACTGGGGCACATGGGATACTGGGTCATGTAGGATACTGGGGACCGTAGGATACTGGGGCACGTGGGATACTTGGACAAGTGTGATACTGGGACAAGTGTAACGCGTAGGATACTGGGGCACATGGGATACTGGGTCATGTAGGATACTGGGGCACGTGGGATACTTGGACAAGTGTGATACTGGGACAAGTGTAACGCGTAGGATACTGGGGCACATGGGATACTGGGTCATGTAGGATACTGGGGCACGTGGGATACTTGGACAAGTGTGATACTGGGACAAGTGTAACGCGTAGGATACTGGGGCACATGGGATACTGGGTCATGTAGGATACTGGGGCACGTGGGATACTTGGACAAGTGTGATACTGGGACAAGTGTAACGCGTAGGATACTGGGGCACATGGGATACTGGGTCATGTAGGATACTGGGGCACGTGGGATAAGTGTGACGCGTAGGATACTGGGGTTCACATTGATCTCGTGTTCAAAACTATGAATCTCGGCCAGAACGAACTCGAAACTAAGTTCTCGCTCAAAATCGTATATGAATCTGGGTCACAGAGTTGAGAGTACTCAATTTTTTTAATGAATTTTGAGCTAAATCTCGTCTTAAGTCCAGCTTTCCCGTTCCAGCATCGACAACAAGTCGCGTCACTCGATGAGTAGCGGCACCAAGCCGGGCCCCGAGAGCGACACCGACTCCATGGCAGAGTACGGCGAGGGCGAGACAGGTACGTGACGATACTGTACTGCTGGTACCGTAATAGTTATATTATAGTCGTATATGATTGCACGGAAGATTCGTGAATACATAAAAGTTGTTCAGTTATCAATACTGAACAGCCTCCCTTCGGCTTATTATACAGGGTGGCCTTCAATTCATTCGACAAATTAAATGGATGGTTAGGCTTGTCACATACATTAATTCTGCACAGCGTTTAAGTAAATTAAACAATTTGGGGAAAATTAAAAAAAAAATACAATATATTTTTTTTTAATTTGATGTGCATCATTACTGTGCTTTGTGTGGAGGATGACATAAAAAAAGTAGCCGGCCCTGTATGGACCCGAACAGCAAAGGACAGGACAAAATGGAAGTCTTTAGAGGAGGCCTTTGTCGAAGGACAAGCTGTCATGAAGTAGACTCGTTTGCCGATAACTGAAAAATATTCCAAATTTAGACTTAAGTAACTAGATATAGATATACGGCTGTATTGTAAAAAAAAACTTAAACAGCAATAAAGGCTTATTTTATTTTTTATTTTTATTACTGTGCTTTGGAGTTTACACATTATAAGGTATTTTTAATTTTTTGCATCGATATCTGACATTTGACCTAATGGTATAACGGTCTGTCTGTACGGACAGCAGATCAATGGTAGCTCTTGCAGTACGATTTTAGAACTTACGACGCAGATAATAAGAATTGTCCAAAGTGTTATACTTGATCTGCTGTTAGCTGTACATCGAAAATAGTATCGATGATGATGATGATAATCCTTCACAGAGGGAAACGTAAAGATAATTAATACCATACAGCCATTCTAATTTTTTTTTAAATTAATGACTTGTCACATTTGATATTTGCTTATGTTTGATGTTGCCTTTATAACAGCTGTATATGAGGTTTATTGTAGTAAATTGGCCCACAATTGGACAGCTTTTGTTTTGATTTGTATTGGTTTTAGTAAGCTCAAAGTTAGATTAATATTTATAATTTTCTGCATGATGATAGCTTTAGTTTAATGCTAATAATTTTTATCTGTAGTCTAGTCATATACATGCCTCTTTTACATTTACAGGTTTGTTAATTCCGGTTGACTTTAAAATGTTTGGAATATCTTTTTTAATTTTTAATTTTTTGTTTTACTTTTTTATTTGTTTCTGCGTATTACGGTTACGTTCCAAAATGCATTTAAGGTTTATATCTTGATTTACGTAGACACTAAACTCTAGCTTAAAATTTCTTTATTTCTTTCAAAGCGACTTCAAATACATAGTTTGTTTTTAATTACGTTAACAATAATGCTTATCTAATGACTCCGCACTTAATAGTGAATAAAGCTTCATCGCGGGAGGCCGAATATAATATTTTTACCGGTATCTTTTCGTAAAGTTAATAAATAGTCGAAACACAAATACTTTCAGTCAGATTTAAGTATCGGATACAGTCAATTCACATTAAAAATACATTTAGTACATTTTATAACTTATTGTATAGTACAATGATAAATGGGGAAAAAATTTCATCACGACTGGGATTCGAACCCGGGACCTCGCCATTCCGTGGCACGCTCTATTCCAACAGAGCCATCGTGATTCGTATCCAGATCGTGAATTTTGTCTCCATATTCTCGTCTGATGAAAATTTTTCTCCATTTATCATTTAGATTTTCGTTTCGCATATGCAAGAAAATATCAAAACTTATTGAATAGTACTTTGGTGAAATAATGTCCCCGAAATATTGGGTAAGTGAGAAAGGGACACACTATTTCACTCTGACGTTTTTAGGGTTCCCTGCCTCAAAAGGAACCCTTATAGGATCAAAGTTACAGGGTCTAGTAAGTTGCGTTGCACGGTAGCCTCTGTGCGCGAGTCCGACTCGCATTTGGCCGATTTTTTTCTTCATACGCGTGCTGCCATCTAGTTTCAAATGCGAACTCTAAAAGAAAACGGCTAATTGCTAAAACAAATTAATGACAATGCCAGATTCTGCCCCACCATCAACCGCAAGTTGTACAAGATAGCGAATAAATGTAAAAATGTCTCCGTTTTTTATTAAAATTATTGGTTTAAAATAAAGTTTTGTACAAGTTGCGATTCCAAAAAAAAACAGCTTAATTAAGAATTCAGAAAATAGTAAGAAATCGAAGCGATTTATTCATTGTTTTTGTTATTCTTCTATAGGAGTTGCGAGAGTAGTAGAAAATGATACTGATTATGATTATGCAATATGAAACCTGTAATAAGTCTTCAACAAAATGATAAGTACAGCTTAAATGGTCACGTAGTTTTGTAGGTGGGGCAAAGCTCCATTGAAATGTGGCAATGTCTTTTTAATGTTTTGGAACGTAACCTAAATACAGCATGTATTTGTATCGTGTGTTTGCGCTCGGCTGTACGCATGCTATCTTGCAGCGGGCATGAACGAGGACGGTTCGTTCATCGGCCAGTACGGACGCAAGCGGCGCCCGCCGGCGTCCGCGCACTCCGACTCCGCGTCGCAGGCCTTCGCCACCCTTGTCTGATACCACTTCCCTCCCTTAGGCTGTATGGCCGTCCTTTACTTTGCACAATGAAAAAGTGTTAGGCTGTATGGTTAAAAAATAGTCTTGCAATAAATAAATAAAAACTGTTTTAGGCTGAATAGGATTGTCTTTGCATGTAATAAAGTTTCGTAAATTTAGGGTGTCACAAAAGTTTAATTCTTGCAGATCGGTTTGTTTTAGCATCTGATCAAAATATACCAGAAAAAAATAGATTATTCATACAATTAATCTTATTAGTAGATTATATTAAATCGTTTAGGGTCTCTAGATAACCCTGGGTTAAGTACTTAACCCGAGAAAACTCCATACGTTTTGCTAGGGTTAAGTCGTTAACCTGTAAGTTGATCAGATACCAATAGTGAATACACCTGCAAACTGTCAATGCAACTATTTAGTTTACATCATGTATGTATAGTTAAGTTGAAATATTTATCGTGAGGCCTAAAATATTATAAAATCCACACAAAAACTACGTTGTAAGCTGTATGGTTGTAATATGTAGTGTCATTGCATCACAATTAAAAAAAAAACCGTCTATTATTGACTGACCAATCGCCTTAGAACAGCTATTGATCTTTGTTCTGATTGGTCCATTTCGTTGACGGTGAAGTCGCCCGAGTAAATTTTTAACTACAGGGTGATAATTTAGAATGAGTTTTTTTCATTCTATATTTGATAGTTTCACATTTTCTTATAGTATTATCATTTTTTTGTCTTTCGAAGTATACAAAAACAATGTTACAGCAAATGTCTTATTTTGTTAATTATAATTACCTGTTGCGGTGTAACACTGGAATAACTGATTGAATATATCTGTTCATCAATGTAAAAATAAAGTGATTCGATCTAATTATGCAATAATTACAGGAAAGCTTAATACAATCGAATAATACAAAACTAGCTTCTGCCCGCGACTTCGTCTGCGCAGAATTATAAATTATAGCCTATGTGTTATTCTGATGTATGAGCTATATTATTGTAAAGTTTCATTAAAATCCATTCAGTAGTTTTTGCGTGAAAGAGCAACAAACATCCATCCATCCAAACTTTCACGTTTATAATATGAGTGTGATAAGACACTGCTTTAGGATTAGATATCTGAATTATCACCCTGTTTGTTTATGTCTAAATCTGAAATGATATTTAGAATCTCGATTAGAATCTCTATTTTTCTTTTTATTATAACATTTTGGCTCAAATCCGGGTGTTAAAGCCTTTATTGTACTATTTAAAAAATAGTTCTGATGAAGGTATATTCGTACGTCCTCTTTCGTAATCTCGCACGAAACTTATATATAATTTACTAGGTTAGGTATTAAGTACACAAGTTAGTTCTAAGTAAGACCTAGGTTGTAAAAAAAGGTTTTGGACGTTTTTGCAACTGAGTTTCGTAACCAGTTGCGAAAGAAGAATTTTCTTTCTCGATTCGGTTACAGTTACCAACTAAGATTTTTTTATTAACAGATATTCGCAACCAGTAATGATAACAGATTTTCTTGATTCGCCTGTAAGTGAGTTCTGTATACAAACTTTTTAAAAGCTGGCTAAGAAAATATAATTGAAACAAATTGCAGATAATCTATTTTTTAGAGAAATTCTTAGTTATTATATAGAAACGGATATCACTGTTGAAGTAGGCAATTAGACCGACAGTTTCGACCGATTAACTATAGCTCACTATAGCTTTAATTCTGAAATTCTTAGTTGGCAACTGGTTACGAATACAGCTACAAAAATTCTTTCACAAATGGTTACGAAACTCATCTGTGAAAACGTTCGGAACCGTATAAAAAGCTATTATTAATCTGAGTGAAAATCGAGTGATTTCTTTTTCCTATTTATGTTTTACATTGTTTTGAGCTTTTTTACTACTTATTATAATTAGCGATTGTTTTGCATTTGATGTAATAAATTAGGTTTTCCTTTTTTTCCGTCCTTTTCCCTCTAATGCCTGTGCACGAGCATCGATTTTTTGTTTCGTTTCTGTGAGGTATGATTTTGTTTTTTTTCTATTGTGTTCTTTAAATTAATTTCTTTAATTTATTTTTACATCGACTATTAAATAAATAAAAAAACTATCTTTTCTAAAATATAAATAATAAACCAGAATTAATACTATAATAGGTTCAAGTCCTGCCCGCAGCTAGAAATTTTTCTGTTCGCTGAGCAAGTCATAATGCATAAAACATATTCTCAGAATCGCACGAGATCGAGAAAGATCGCGCCACTCCAACACGCTTGATGCCTAGATATAACTGGCTGTAGCTGGCATGCAAGATTCCTCGCGATGTTTTCCTTCACGGTTTTCAGAGTATTAGGAAAAAGTACGTACACTCGCCTCGTAGTCACACAGCTGCAAGCCTCGTCTAATGTATTCAACTAACGTTTGCAGGTCGTTTCACGGAGGACGGTTCATTCATCGGTCAGTACGTGCCCGGTGCGCGGGTGCTGCCGCCGCCGGCGCCCGTATCGCCGCCGTCGCCGCGCGCGCCGCCCGCCGCCGGCCCGCAACCACCCACCTACGTGTAAACACATCTGAGTAATGTAGCCGGGGCGAAATAATAAGTCCTGGGTAATGTAATCGGGGTAAAACATACACCTAAGATATCCCGGGTAATTTAACCGGGGTAAAATATACATCTATGGAGTCCTGGGTAATGTAATCGGGGTAAAACATACAACTAAGAAAACACCCGGGGTAACGCATACACCTAATAATTTATCAGTAATGTAACCGGGTGGGTAATATACACCTCTTAAATTGGCCCATTAAAACACACTTACGGAGTTCTGTGTAATGTAACCGGGGTAAAACATGCACTTACGGATGCTCGAGTAATGGAACCGGGGTAAACCTGACTCCTGATTAATGTAGTCTATCATTACTGTGAGTTATTTCGTAAATTCACTCGCTAGCGGGCTTCTGCTGTCTGTTTGAGGTTAATTGGATTTTAGTTCCGTTAATGGCCGATACAACAAATATGGTATTTACGCGCTCGCTATCGGGTGAAATTACTACATATATCAAGTATTGGTAATGGTACCGTATTTTCTTGTATTGGATATATTTCTAACTTTTACCCCGCTACGTTACCCTAAAGACTACAGAAATATTTCAATAAATATGTATTTATCTACTAAACTGCCACTAAAACTAGCTTATACGTCACATTGGCAGGCGATTTTACAAGTATATTTAGTTGAAATTTATTAGCTAGGGCCACGTTAGGATAAGCTGAAATGGACGCCTACTTTTCTATTCTTTTGGCCCTAAAATAGTGTCAGTACTGAAGGCTATTCGGTTTTGACTATTTTTCATTCTTCGGATCAGCTTTCCTATTTAACTGACAGAAGACATGTATGGGAATGAAGTTTTTGAGTGATTTGAGAACCATTGTATCTGAATAATAAACGTGATTTAAAGTTACACCACCGTTTAGTCCCTTTCTATCTTAACCTTTTTTTAACTAAGTGTGAAAGGGATAGCAACACGATTTAAGTGAGGTTTAACTAGGTTTATGAATAACAACAGTAATAGTTATTTCATTCCCATCTGTCATCGTTAGATTTAATAATAATTTTGCGATCAAGGATTATGTCAGGAGCAGAGCCGATATTTTTCCGTAGGTACTTTAGTAGTAACTAGGTCACTTTGTGTTATGGAGCAGGTCACTTTGTGTTATTCGGGTGACTGTAGGCGATGGTGACCATTTTATAACCTCCCAAAATCTAATTTTCATACAAACTTAGCACTCGTCACACTGAAGCGGCTTTCCAAAGGGTTTTAGATCTGACATATCAAGTTATCACTGCCATTTTCTATGACCAAAGTACGCTGTCTGTCCGACAGCTATAAACTATAATATAAATAATACTTAAATATGAAGTGTAATCGTAGCATGGTTTAGTTTTGTGTGACGAGATCGATATGATTGATCTGAAAACATTTTTTTAAATCTTACGTAGCGATAAACGCGAGTTACAAGTTAAGCGGTTTTTCGCTGCACGTAGCCATATAAATTCTATGGTTCAGCAACTGTCAAATAAAGCACCTTTTCGTATTTTTTTATCGCTACGACCTACTATTTCGTACCATTAAGTTTTGAAGTGACCTAGTTACATCGCAAGCAACATATTTCAAAGCAACGCTCTAATAATAGTTTACTGTTTAAAAAAATAATAGATTTTTTTACTTTATGAGACTGATTTTAAGTAATGAAGTAAAAATAGTCATCATAATCTGGCACTCTCATACTTTTGGCTTGGTAGCACGTGCGGTAGGCGTTTTGGCTCGATATATCAATTACTTGTACATTAAGGATATGGTAGAGGAAGACTTGAATTTAAGAGAAGCTATTTTTGTCACAGAAAATAAGGGTAAAAATAGTTTTGGATGCCGGTGGTCATACTCGCTTCTAGCTCTTACTATCTTTGCCATTGACTAGGATAATGACGTATGTAGATGCGATAATTATTTGAACCAGGGGTGACCGCGACTTCAATCGTTTTTGTTATCGTTTTCATTTTGACACTTGAACGATACACATTGCTGCGTTTCGTTGTCGTATGTTAAAACTTGCAAAACCATAGCAGCAATGTATAGCGTCCATGTGTCAAATTGAAAGCGATTACGATGGAAGTAGCGGTGACCCCACAGTATAGATTACGTAAACTTTACTATTGACGATCAAATTTTATGTTTTTGTCGACTTTTTCTAGACACCAAGGCTTTGTGAATGTTTTTTATTCATAAATCTCATTAAAAATCTCGAATTTTAAACCTTATCTCTTTACAGTTAAGATTTTAACCTACATGACTTACGCAGAGCCCTCTATTATAAAGTTGCGTGTAACAGTATTGATAGGCATTGCAGAACGTTTGTCGCATCTACATATTTTATTATATTCTAGTCTATGCTTAGATAGATTTGTGAATTAGACTCCTATTATTTTTAGAAAATGCATATCTTTACTATCTTTAATGTTATTGTTAAATCGCGCTAAGGACCACGAAAATTAATTTTTATAAATAAAAATACCTATGACTATTTTGGTAGCGTCAAACAAAAATAGATTATAAAAATTTATTTTCTGAAAAATTGAAATTAAAATTCTGTATTTCGTCGGCGACCAGTGAAAAGATTTTTTATCTGCCATCGCGGATAACCAAAAACTTTCACAAATCGCCGATGATTTGCAACGACCAAGCTTGTTCCAACATAAAATACCTACTCTATTTATGAAATCGATCGATAAATCTATTTTGTATGGAGAGAGAGGAGAATATTTTTGTACGCTTCGCGAGTTTGACCGCCGGCCGCTGATGGTGCTTAGCGGAATATCGAGGGAGGCGAGTTTCGGTGTTGTGATCGTACCATATGTAGTGTGTAGCACGGAATAGTACCCCGGTCATGAAGGAAAGCCGGCTAACCGTCGCGTCATATAAAGACAGCTGTAAAAGTTACTAAAACAGTGTGAATTCATTTGTTTATCGAATCAACTAACATTCTATAATCGAATTTGTAAGTAACCATGCTGTACATCTCGGTAATGAATTCATACGATTTGCTACAGCTATAGAGTAAAAAGTATATTTTTTATGAGGGACAGGTCCGCCCTTATTGTAACTTTCTATTGAACATTCAAACAATGGAAATATAAAAGTAGAGGGACGCTTAAAATCATATTAAAGCGACCTTGCGATGTAAATTTGGCTTACTCCATACGGTCGTTCCTTCCTTCATGACCCCAGTTACCCCCACCTTATGACGTCAGCTCTTAATAAATGTATTTTTTGTAAAACATATTACGGACTTTAAGATATATTTGTTATGGGATTTTACAGCTTAAATCGCATCCATTGCAATCATTAGTTGCTAAATTTCGTGATCAGTGTGGTTTTTGTTTTTTCTGTGACCGCTAGTGGCACTGTGAATATGTCATACATAATTTACGCAGTCGCTACCGAATATGGTAGAGTACAGTCAGAAATATCAGCAAAACCCATGTCGGATCTACATAACTATTAAGTTATCGGATATTAAATTAATAATAAGTTATTGGATCAACACAATATGTTATGCTTTTCCAATAAAAAATCACTTCTGGCATGTTTCTGGATGTTTGTGTTATTTCTGACAAAAACTCACTGGATACGATTTAAAACTTTAAAATCTTCAAATAGTTGTAACTGTCTAATCTCATATAAAATTCATACAAATTGTGTAGTATAAATTTTAACGTGTTCGCTATAAGTTTGTGTCAACAGTCAAATTGCTGAGCTGGCGTACCATATTTCGTCTAAACTTAGTCCCTAATGATATTGTAGAGAATCTCAAAGGTAGGTAATTGTATAAAATTAAAACACTTCAAGACGTGTCAACTGCCACCATTCGTAATGCCTATTGGTATTTTTATATTACAATTTCACTAAAGAATCTCGAATAAGAGCGGTTTTCCTGTCATGCGGATTAAACGCATGCGGTTTCTTAATAACAACCTTAGAATAAATTGTTGGTCAATGCCGTTGTTGCAACACACGTTTAAATCTAATCTATATTGGTAATCAGAAGTAACTGTAAATTAAGACGAAATGAAATAGATTTAGTACGCAAAATAATATTCAAACTTGAAAATTGTTGTTTAATTAAAAAGCTACAGAGCTTGGCATCCAGAAAAAAAAGGTTCCTAGCTTTGGAGATTCTTAATTATACAACTATTTGCGAAAATTGTTTTGTTATTATTATTAATTTATAGTAAGTACTTTTGATTATAAATATAGATCATTCGTTGCGTTAGCATTAAGAATTTATAATCCGCATGACAGGAAAACCGTTCTAACAATGACATTTGACAATCGTGAATCTCGATTTTTTTATTGTTGTGACGCAATTCCGTCAGTAAACGTCTCTCTTGCGTAGTTAAGAGCTGTGTATGGCTTTATGTAATGACTATTATGAAGTTTGTTTGCATCACGCCTTTATCAAGTTATACAAAGTTGATGTTTCCAGTTTATAACAAATACGGGGTTGAGACGAGTGCTTTTTAAATTAAATTTCCTGGCCCGGTTACAAGATCTTTGACGGAAGATGCTTGCTATAAACAGTGTTGCCATATGAAAAAGGAGTTGTGATTTTGTTTTTGGTTGTGACCGAATTCGAGGGAATGTGGGAATATTCACCAAAATTTCATTTAAGAAAAATAACTTCTTCATATACGTATATAATAGAAGTTATTTAAACTATGATAGGATATACTGTAGGAGGTTCTTGGAACTGCCAAAAAAACTTACACATCTCATTGATTCCACTTTAAAATCCCTGGATTCGGACAAGGGAACGATATTTTTTTAATAAATAAATAAGAATATGTAGATAGCAATCGTCTCCACCCTGTCCACTACAAAAATCTCAATTGTATCTCGTGTTTAGACGTAAGGCTAGGGTTTCGTGTTAACTATTGTTAGGCAGCTAACGCGTTTGCTTGTCGCATCTGCTCATAGCGTATTCTTTGCGTTGTGACCTGTTTGGTATCTTGTACACTGCCATCGGACTTAGGATGTCGTATCACAATTAATTTAATGTGAGACAATTATTCAGGGTGTAAGGAAAAATACTTTCTAACCTGAAATGATAAGGTCTAATTTTTATACCACCTTTTTAGATGAAAATATGAATAGAAATGTGAAATCCACGTCAAAATAAATACTTTATAAGGTTACATAATGTTTAACACTTTAAACGATTTATGAAAGTCAAAAATAAAATAAATCGAACACCAAACAAAATTGGGGAAGCAATTATATTTCTCATTTATTGAAAAATTATTGGGTATAAAAAAAAACTTAAGCGGTAATTAAGTTAGCATAGATAAATTTAATTTGTCTTTATATTTGTCTATGCTTTTAATGTTGTTTTTTAATTCTTTTATTTAAAAAATGTGGTTTTCTTTACACTCTGAATAACTAAGTTCGACTAGTAGTGTTAATCTACTCTTTTAATCGATATTATTAATTTGTGAATATTTATTTCTTCGCCTGAAAGGTGTCGGGTCCTTAATATTACATTCCACACGGTCTAACCATGTTGAGTTTATAAATATCTTCTTATTTACTTCGAGTCTCGGTCGGCAGTCAGATGTAATCTGACCGTTTCTAAAACTCAAATCCCTCACCTATTTACGAGTATGAATTGTCAAAGGTGCGATTCCGGTCCACGGCAATTGCAGTATTAATTTATATGCGACCGTTTCCGACCGTCGCGGCAGATACAGTTGCCGTCTATATAGCTGCATCTTCTTCTTTGTCACTACACACTTGGCAGAGTGGTCGTGGTCGTCATTTCAGTCGCAGTAACCCGCCTCACAACACGTCGCCACTCGTCGATGCAGTGACCCGTCGATGTGGTGTACTGTCGATGTAGCGTACCATCGATATAGTGTACTGTCGATGTAACGTTTTCGATATAGCGACCGCCGATGTAGTGACTTTCGATGTCGTTACCTAGACCCGTTGCCGTCTGCCGCGTAGATCGGAATCGCACCAAATAGAATGACTGGTAAGCTCTCAAGATTGTTATAATAATTTGTCAGACTCTTTACACCGATATTGATAGACAGTTTTAAGCATGAACTCAGCGTGAGGTCGCACTTACGACTGTCAAAATTGACAGTTGTAAGACCGAACTCAAATTCCACTTATACTCAAAACTGTGACTATCCGCCTTAGGTTAAAAAGATTACTTAAAGCTATGTTAAAATATGACAACCCTGATTTTGGTCGTATTATTTTAATAGCCTCTAAAAGTTATACTAATGTTTGTTAAAAAGGCTTCTCTGTTTATTTAGTAGTGTCAAATTAAGTATTTTTATTATCTATAGCGCAAACTGGTAACTAATAAGGTTTTATACGATATTGCAATCATCAAAACTACTCGTAAATGGATTGGGGATCTTAGACTGCCGTACACGATAGACCTAACAGAGTAACTATTATTTTGTACGTACTTTTAATTTAGTTCCCGTCACTTATGTATTTTACTATGAACGAATCTGTTATGCAACGCGATCGTTCTACTATAGAGCTTACCCTGTAACCAATGGTACCTTCCGCCATATTTATATTTGAATGCACTGTTAAGTAACCCCCCTAAGTTGTTTGTTAAGGAGTCTTTATCATGTCTATTGTCTAGTAAGAATTTAATATATATTAATATTAATTAATGGTAGGAGAGCCTTGTTCGATTTGCGTCGGTTTTGTCGCTTTTTTACACAGCAATGTTAATAATTGAAAATTATTTGTCTTAAAATACTTTGTTAAGATTCATTGCACGTTGATTCGATACTAATTTGTCTTGTATTTCATATAAGTGTTCATTTTGTATACATGAAATAACTACACTTGCCTTATATACATTTTAATGTTTAATTAATAACTATTTAACTCAATATTGACAGTTATAGCGATTCTAGAGCGTGGCACATTAAAAATTGTCAGTAAGATAGGCATCGCGCTCACTCTTATGCGATATAGCACATGAGTGACAGTATAGAATCATGCCTAAGTGTCGTAGTAGACTGTATTTTTTAGCACAATAATTGCATTTATTAATGTCACAATTCATTTATCCAAAATATTGGAAAATATACTCTGTTGGTTATTTTATGTGGTCAATTGAGATATCGACGATAACTGAGAGACGTTTTATAATTTTAATATAAAATAAGGGGCTCGTAGGCCTGTTGCGAGTACACGTTGAAAACGATCGTACAAGTTAAACAACGTTGGGCGAGGTCAGTACCTGGATGGGTGACCGCTAGTGACACTTTCATCTGAGCCCCTTCGTGCCTATAATGATTGCTCCTATGATTAGAAAAAGGAGACTCTATATACTATCTTCAGACCCCTAATATAAGTTGATCAAAGTCAAAGTCAAATCATTTATTTGCGTGAATGTAGGTACATGTATAATCAGTTGTCATGATACAATAATAAGCCCCTAATACATTCTACCACTCATATGGCATGCAAATATAGAGTATATTACTTGTTTGAATTTAATGTTTAAAATGTAACTGAAATTTCATGTCATATCCATGTTTAATAAAATAATCCTAGCTATAATTTAAAAATTCGTCAACAGAATAGAATCGCTTGTCAAGTAACCACTCATGCAATTTTCTTTTAAATCGTCGATATATCAACCATATTTAATCAACTTCTATGGTCTTGAACAAAATGTGCCTCTGAAATAATATTTTTCGCTAAAATTGTGAATTTGTGAGTGAAATTATTCAACAGTTTAACTTTAATAGTCTTGAACGAAAAAAGTATTCCGATTATTGTTACAATAGTATTAAAACGTGTATTTGGAATCAGATTGTAACAGGTAGATATTTAATTGT
This sequence comes from Tachystola acroxantha, assembly GCA_963506565.1. Taxonomy (NCBI): domain Eukaryota; kingdom Metazoa; phylum Arthropoda; class Insecta; order Lepidoptera; family Oecophoridae; genus Tachystola; species Tachystola acroxantha. The sequence continues at coordinate 14,371,577 of OY735872.1, read as the reverse complement.
TGTGCAGTGAAATAATGTTATGTAACAAGGTGTTGTAGATTCTTTACTTTTGTTACATTACAATCGATGTTTTACTATCGTAAGTAACATCAAGCTTGAATGTTAAAACTTTCATCTCGGTAATGTTAACGAATCGTGTTAATTTAAAAAATATTTCGAGAGTAATTTTTTCGCGTATATAATAATAGGTTATTTTTATATTAACAACATTTCTGTCCATTTAAAATCTGACATTTTATGAATAAGTTTTTGAAGAAATTAATTTGGTACAAATTAACATCGTACCAGTTAATTTAGTTTTAGATTGCGTTCATAATGTAAGCTCAATTACTCGAATGTAATATGGACAGAAATTAGGAAAACTTAAATAAGTGCATGACTAGTCATGACTTCATGCATGAAAATGAAAAAAAAAACATTTATTTCTGTCTCAACTATAGAGATACAATGCAGATGCCTGAGATTCTGGCTCCTTTTACTCACTCGACTGTACAATCCCTCACAAAAGTAAAGTATCTACGCATTCATTATTAAAACTATTTGCTAAGCAAGCTTTTTAGCCGACTTTCGAGGTATTACGTTAACTTAGACAATTAAGTTGCATTTATATGTAATTAAAAACGTTTATTTAAATCATGACAAATTGTAACTTTTTCTCTCGAATTTTAAACACTGACCTCGTGCGAAGATTCTGTTCACGAATTATAATAATTTACATTTTAGTTCGCATTAAGTAACTGTAATTTATTGTGTAACTATGATGGATATTTTTTTATGTTGCATAGAAAATAAATTTTAAGAAATTAAAAAGGTTTTGTTTATTTATGTTATTAATGGACTCGATAGTTCGTCATTTGCTAATGTCATGTTACAAAATATTCAAGATAATATCATAGTCTTCTGTCCTCCTCCAGAGGAGTCGCCGTAGCGACATCACCCTGGGTATCCGGGTCTTCTCTGCTTCATCCAGAGGAGTCGCGGTACTGTCGGCGACTGTCGAGCTCGTAGTGGGACTCTTGACTTTAGCACGAAACTTCAGATCTTGCACAAGCAATCCAATAAATTCACTATACTATATTAAATAAATACTCGCGAACATTTCCTGATTAATTTAACGTGATATTGAACACAAAATATCCAACTAAATGAAAATTGTGAAATAATTTCGCAGCCGTGTTTCCCGCCATTTTCAAAAGCCTCCATTATAATGGATGTATTATTCTAACTGTACGATTAGAAAATATTGTTTTATGTTTCAATAATATCTAAAACACGCGTAAGGCCCGAATTATGCACAGCGAATCGAGCGCGCATCGCGTCGTCATCAGGGGCGCTGTGGCGAAAAAGTATTTCGGCCGCTCATAAATTGTATGCAGTTTTATAAATGTGAAATTATATCAAGTATACGTACCCATTTGCGCTCGATCCGAAGTGATTCTTTCTTGGCCTCCGAAACTAGAACGAGTCAGTCCCGCACCGCGTGTGGGGCCTATAGCAAAGCATGTAGCAGGTGCTATTTGCATAATTCGGGTCTGTCTAATAACTAAAACTATTCCCAAAACCATCACTTTCAAGTTATGAAGTTAAATACCGTGCATTTGTTTCTGCTATCGACACTGCACCGTATAAAATTGTTGCAAACACAAACAACTTGATCTTTCTGAATACACTGTATTTTTCCCATAGGAACAATTTAGTATTAACAAAGTATTACTATCTCGATGATATTATGAACTTTCAAATAATGCCGCCATTTTTTAAAGTTCGTTTCACGCAATGTGCGATGGAAAAATATTTTTCACGTGGAACGGATCGGAACTTTAGTTGCGTTCATGCAAAGAAAAACAATGTGATCGCTTCTGTCTCCCTCACACTCGCCAGTTGTCAATGAGTCATTCATTATCTTTCTTTGTCATTGAAGTTTGTCTTGTCTTGTCCTTGTCACTCTCGTCTGGCAAGTGGCATCGCGAAAACGTCATACGTTTTTGATATATCTTACAAAACAATAAAATTTCAACCCAGATGTTACTTTTTAGTGTAAACTGGAAACCAGTGCAACATCGTGTACAATTTGTGCAGTGCTCATAAAAGTTCAGTGTTCATATACTCCCATTATGTGATTACTTTCTCTTTCCGTGCCTGACCGAATTCGTTGCGACATCGAAAATGAATCTATTTACAGGCGAATTTCGTGGATATTCAGGATCTAATAGCTCCAACAGCACCAATGACACCTGCATGCTGCAGAATCCCTCGCAGAATGTCATAATAACGGGTGCGTACAACGGTATTCCGCAGACCTTGATACTCAACTTGATAGCATGGACTGTCCTGATCATTCTGTTCACTATACTGAGGCGGACGGCATGGAATTATGGGCGAATGGCGCTCGTTCAGCGGTCAAAAAGTCGCTGGACTAACCTGTTTTACCGCGGCGGCGATGGAGACGCTCTGGTGAGGAGAACAAGCGCGGACGAGTCTATTAACATCGACGAGGGCTTCCTCACGTGGTTGCCCGCCGTGTTCCGCCTGACGCGTGAACAGATCCTCGCTAAATGCGGCCCCGACGCCGTGCACTACCTATCATTCCAGAGACACGCGATAACTCTTATGTTCATCGTCACATTAGTGTCTATCGGCATCATCTTACCGATCAACTTTCAGGGCACAATGTTGCAAGTAGACTCCAGCACGTTTAGTAGAACAACATTGTCCAATTTGACGGGCGAGTCTCCTTGGCTGTGGGTGCATACGTTATTGAGCATCGCATTCCTGCCAGTATCGGTACTTATCATGAGGAGGTGTACGGGGCGCAAGCCGGTCCCTACTTCGATGACCGGCACAATTATGATCAGCAATATTTCTAAAGCTGACAGAAATGAGGCAACGATAAGAGCTTACTTCGCTCACAACTTTCTTCACATACAAATAATTGATCTACACCTCGCTTACAACATCAACCAACTTAATGAAGTTCAGGAGAAACGGGAAATGGTGACCGAAGCCCTTATCTACACAGACTCATACTTCAGGAAGACTGGGAAACGCATCACAGTGAAGCCGACTTGCTGTGGAGCTGAATTAGACGGCCTGGAGTACTACACAAATGAAGAGAAGCTTCTGAAGGATGAAGCGAAGAGATGCCGTGCTATGGCCATCAATGATCCTCTAAGTATTGCCTTTCTAACTTTACCCTCTTACCAATTAGCTCAACATGTTATAAATCATTTCACACTGCACCGTGGCTGGGTGTTATCTCACGCCACGAATCCATCCGACATTATCTGGGAGAATTTAAGTGTGCAACCCGGTGTGTGGTACATTAAAGCTATTGTCATTAATTTCTTCCTCTTCATCATTCTGTTCTTCCTGACCACTCCTGCTATTGTGGTCAACCTGTTCAACACGTTGGTGGCAAAGCCTGAACATGTCAGCAAATTCAGCACCATGATTTTTGAGTTCCTTCCGACATTGCTGCTATGGACTATGGCTGCTGTGATGCCGGCTATAGTATCTTTTTCGGACAAGTTCCTCTCACATTGGACTAAGTCTCAACAGAATTACTCTATTATGACTAAAACTGTTTCATTCCTGCTGCTCATGACCTTGATCTTGCCATCATTAGGGCTGGCCAGCGCGGAGGCCTTCGTCGCGTGGACGTTGCACCACGAGAACGGCACATTCAGATGGGAATGCGTGTTCCTCCCCGACAAGGGTGCGTTCTTCGTCAATTACGTAATAACTTCAAGTTTCATCGGTACCTCTTTGGAACTGATACGTTTCCCGGAACTTTTCCTTTACGTCTGGTATTTGCTTCAGTCGAAATCGAAAGCGGAAAAGAGTTACGTGAAAAAAGCGATTCTGTACGAGTTTCCTTTCGGAGTGCATTACGCCTGGAGTATAGCGATTTTCTCTATCACAATGGTGTACAGTCTCGCGTGTCCGCTGATAGCGCCTTTCGGTTTAGTGTATCTGCTACTGAAGCATGTAGGGGACAAACATAACTTGTATTTCGCTTACGGGCCTTGCGATATGAGCGGAGTCGGTGGCGGGAGGATCCACGCGACTGCGGTGAGGCTGATTCGCGTGTCCGTGCTACTTTTGCTGATTAACATGGCGGCCTGGGCCGGTTTGAGGTCCGGTTTTTCACCGCGGACAATCATTCTCATAATGGCGGCTATTGTTGCGTTCGGAACGTTCCTTCTGCTGAGTCCGTTCCCTAGTTGCACTCCCCCAGAGCCGTTGCAAGAGGACCCTGGCATTAGGTTCCCTGAATACGTCGCCCCGGTTCTGACGAAGCCTATAGACTCATCTCCTAGCACGACTCCTACCACGCCTGATTACGGCGCCTCGTCCCCTGTCACCAATCACTCGTACGCCCAAGGGCCTATAAACATATAAGCCGGTCATTAGCGGGCGCGAGCGTCATAGAATTAATTCGCATGAGTCGTATCTCGTGATAAACAAATCGATAACACGAACGTGATGTTTCGATGTGATGATTGAGTAATGGACGGGCCGATTTCATAGGGAAATGTAAATACGAGTAACTAATGCAATATTATTTTAACAATAAATGATAGTTGGTAGATGTTTATGATCTTTTTGTGTGGGTGGATGATTTCGATTTATATTTTGCGAGTATTTTGGAAGTTATTCCGTTTTCCAGTTATCCATTACTAATATATATAGCTCGACTACCACTCACTCACTCACTGACTGACTGACTGACTCACTGATTGACACGCCCGTTTAGTCTGAAGGAGTTCCCGGAGGTGAAAGTGATGTAAGGGGGAGTTGTATAGTTTAGTGATTGGACCAGAGGAAAACTATAGGGAAGTGAAAAAAACAAAATGGCGGCGGGTCACGTGATGCCATCTCCGCCATTTTCCAACCGATTTCGTTCAAATTTGGAACACGCGTCACATGGTTGACCTACTTTGTGATGAAATTGAAAAACAAAAGAAAAACAAAATGGCGGCGGAAATATAGCCGATTGAAAATTTGGACATTTCAGACCAAACTTTGACGAATTAGCTGGCCTAGCACGAGCGCATGACGAATATCCAACCAATTCCACTTCGTAGCATATATGATGCAGTATACCAGAAAATTGTCATTTTTTGGAAAAACAAAATGGCGGACGAGCAGTAGACCATAATATTTTCTCAATATATTTTCCTATACGAAACGAAAGGATTACTGGCGTGCGGTAAATATCTATCAGTAACTATAGCGAGGCCGAAGGCCGAGCACCCTCCGGCGAGGCCGAAGGCCGAGCTCCGCGTAGGGCGAAGCCCGAAGCGTCCCCTTGCCAAGCAGAAACAACTCCCCACCCTCCAAGTAACTTTTGCGAGGCCGAAGGCCGAGCCGTGCTGCGAGGCCATAGGCCGAGCTCCGCGTAGGGCGAAGCCCGAAGCGTCCCCTTGCCAAGCAGAAAAAACTCCCCACATTCCAAGTAACTTTTGCGAGGCCATAGGCCGAACTCCGCGTAGGGCGAAGCCCGAAGCGTCCCTTTGCCAATCAGAAACAACTCCCCACCCTCCAAGTAACTTTTGCGAGGCCGAAGGCCGAGCCGTGCTGCGAGGCCATAGGCCGAGCTCCGCGTAGGGCGAAGCCCGAAGCGTCCCCTTGCCAAGCAGAAACAACTCCCCACCCTCCAAGTAACTTTTGCGAGGCCGAAGGCCGAGCCGTGCTGCGAGGCCATAGGCCGAGCTCCGCGTAGGGCGAAGCCCGAAGCGTCCCCTTGCCAAGCAGAAAAAACTCCCCACATTCCAAGTAACTTTTGCGAGGCCATAGGCCGAGCTCCGCGTAGGGCGAAGCCCGAAGCGTCCCTTTGCCAATCAGAAACAACTCCCCACCCTCCAAGTAACTTTTGCGAGGCCGAAGGCCGAGCCGTGCTGCGAGGCCATAGGCCGAGCTCCGCGTAGGGCGAAGCCCGAAGCGTCCCCTTGCCAAACAGAAAAAACTCTCCACATTGTTGTGGCGCCTACAACACGAAAACAAAGCAGTCTCGCGGGCCGCGCGCGGCCCGCGCACCATGCAACACCTAGTTTAGTTATATTTGTATAATGGCAGGTGCATATTTTAGCGTGGACTTGCGTTGAATGACTCATAGTTTCAATCACGTTGAAGTGTCTGCTTACATATCTTTCCAGCTACCTCATGTTCACCTTGAGAAATTGTGGATTTTATAGGCTAGGCCTAAAAATACATATTGACTTGTACACCGTCAATTATTCTGATGATTTCAATATTCTTAGTGATTTCTAATGGCTGTTTATGTTATTGCCTTAATTCGTAACTTATTATTAATGTAAATATGTAATTTATTTATTATACGTACGTATTGCTTTAGCGCTTATTCATGCCTTCGTTTACCACGTTCACGGTGATGTAATGACGCGATTTGTACCTAATTAATCTAACAAACATTAGAAATAGATTGATATATTTATCGAATAGCAAATTGCTTGATAATAACCAACCATAAAAGCAATTTGGTATCAACTATATCGGGCTGGACGTCGCAAAAATATTGCTAGCGCTAAGTGCGCCTAAGTTCTCTCTTCTCGTTCAGTTTAGTGACCAAATCTATTGTCAGGCCGCCCGTAGGCCTCTGGCGTCGTCGAGCTGCCGAGCGACAGAAACCAGGACCAACTTCTTAAAGTGCTTTCCGAGGCACGGAGCGGCTCAAATAAAAATGTCACTAGTGCTCACCTAACCACGTCCAACGTTGCTTAACTTGTATTACGAGCCCCTTTTCGCTTGCGACTGTGCCTAGGGTATTATAATTTCATTTCCCTGGTGAGATGAGATTGAGCAGCCGATTTCAGTATTACCTTGGTTAGCTCGACCCAAATCGTGGCGGAGCAATGGACCTTTAAACTTATCGTGCTAGTATTCGCGTAAAAGACGTTAATCACTTCCTAATATAGACGATGCCGTCGTTGGCACACATTTTTAAACAGTAAAATGTTTACACAGGCTCTGTGACGTCATTCCGATTGTTTATACTTTAATCTTGGACAATACCGGATATCTTTAGCTGTGCTTAATATTATTTTATCATCACAATTCGTGGATTCTATTATAGAGACGATACATCACGAAGAAGTCCACCTGTCTTACATGAGAGGCGGTAAATCCTAGAATCCGTAGATTATCCGTAAGCTAGCGTGCAATGAATAAATGACAAGAGTCCTTAAACGCATTCGTGAGTAAATATCGCAGGTGCATTATGTACTATGTGAAGGCACGATTAGTCAGAAGACGCGCCGTACTTCTGAACGCCAAATGTGTGCATCTGGATAGTTGAAGATAATTAATTAATGCAGCTATAATAAACGTAGTAAACAGCGTTGCTTGATTGGTGTCACGTTTGCTCGATACAATAAATTGACTACAACTTGTAAGATTGAAGTCTTCTAATTAAACTGGTAACCAGGCAGAAACAAAAGGCATTCTGATTATTTTCATTGATTAATCATTTGTCACATCACATTAGAGTGAACCTTTCTCTTCATATCCTAATCTGTACCGTAGATAACAGCCTTTTCATTCGATTACTTATTATCTTTCCATAAAAAATACTTATCAGAACACACTATCTGAAATTATAGGTAAACAATAGTATTGATAAACCCATCCTTGGAAATACCGTTTCATTGCTAATGCGACGCTTTAATTTTAAAGGCCATGGCCCGTTCGGAACAATTAAGTAAATCTAGTTAGAAAGGAAACGCTGAATGGGGTTGCACAACGCATTCAAAAACCGGGCCAAACTTGACGCCGCTTGAGCATAAGACCTTAATTTGACGGAAGTAATCTTTGTTCTACGTTTCTTCACAAGTTGTTTCGATCGTGGAACTGTGCTATTGTTGCATGTACCGAGATGACTAACTAGAATCTAGATCTCAGCATGTTTCTTACCAAGTAACCATTAGCTCAGGGACCCCATGTGGATTGTGGCCCACATCTATCTATCTATACCTTCAGCCTCGGACAGCACGTTAAGCAGTTGGTACCGGTTGCTGTCGTTCAACAGCAGCCGTTAGGCCACATCAGAGGCCTACGGGCCTGAATAACTCTGACAATAGGTTTGGTCACTAAACCACACGAGAACAGAATCTATGCCGACCACATTTGTGCCTACAGTAGATACAGGGTCTTCTTGGCTTCGTCCTTTTTTCCCAGTTATAAGGACGCTCGACCAGTCGGTGGGTTCATCCCAAACGTTATCTTCGAAGCATGGTCTTCCCTTCGAGTTTCCCGAGTTATTGTCTAGCTGATTTGATCTCGCCGACAATTATGGGCTTGGATAATAATTCTTCAATCTTCATCAGTCTATTTATATTGCCTCTCTGCTCGGGCACAGACCTTCCCTTACATCGAGGGAGTTCGGGCCATGATCCACCACGCGGATTTCACATGCCTTAGATATTTTTTCTTCTACGGCATGCAGGTTTTGTTACGAAGTATTCCTTCACCGTTAGTTCTTTAATATTCCGATTTAAAATTCTTCTTTGAGTGTTTGTAATGTCTGGAGGCATATTTAAGACTCTTTGTAATGGACATTTTCGATTCATTCTGAACAATAACTTTGTGTTATTATCGTTCAAGTACATTTGATTATCTTGTGTTTTGTTTCAATTGTTTGTGCACCGCTCTCTTTAGCTGTCTATTTGCAAGTTTGATGTAGCACCCCGCTCAATCTAGATTCGTCGCCGTCCGTATTCATAGTTGAATGTTAATCAAGATATGGGCAATAAAGTGAATGCCCTTTATTTTAGTGACTCATTCGATTCGGCATTGTCTTAATAGTCATAATAATTGAACCAGAAGATCGTCTACACAAAACACATACCTAATCGTACGTGGAATTTCAATAGCAAACTATGAGTCACGTTGTGTAGGCGTAGACATATGGTGTCTGTGCCTTCCTGCTATAACATATGAAAACAATTATTTATTATAAACGACGGATGAAATTGTGTATTAATTTTTGTACCTGATTCATTTTGCTTTTAAATTGAATTCCAAGAGCGACTTAGCATAATAAACTCGTATTATGAACACATAATGGTGCTTATTCATAAACGTGATAAAGTTACGCCACCGTTTAGGCACCCTGTCCCTGTCTATCTCAACCTTTTATAACTAAGTGTGAAAGGGATAGCAATACGATTTAAGGGAAGAGAGGTTTAACTAGGTTTATGAATATCAGCAATTATGTTCATTATTTAGCTTAAATTGATAAGTAATATATTTTAATGTTATTATGTTTCCTATTGTACAGTCGGCAGGACATCAATCTACGCAAACCCATTGCAAATACCGCAGCCCAAATCGAGAGTCTTATTTTGTAAACAAATATGATCGTCTAATTAACTGTTGTGATGTAACACCGAAGGAACTGATTGATCGAACCTGTTCATCGTTGTGAGAATAAAGTGATCCGATCTAATAATGTGAAAATAACTATGCATTAATCACAGAACAGCTTAAAATGTTAGTTAGGTAGTTTTGGTTTACAAAATAAGACACTTGATTTGGGATTCGGTTTATATGGATTTATTTTAATGGCTATAAAATTATTAGACCCGCTTGCTAACATAATCATATAGTTAACGACTTAACCCGAGCTCGGGTTTAGTCGTTAAATCTAGATTATATCTGATTGCAAGTGGGGGTTAGATCCACTTCCACCAGCATATGTATGTATTAAGAGCCTTCATAGAGCCAACTAGCGCCGCCAATCTTAAAAAAATAATATCTTCCAATATAATCAATTTTATTAAATCTTTTTACAAAATGTTTATTACGATAAATACTATTTTTCAATATACAATACATGGCATAATTGCGACAAGCTAAGTTGTAGTTCACAAATGTGCCAAAAACGGCAGTTTTTCGCAATTATGCGAACTACAACTTACCGACATTGAATCACGTTATAAATAAGCATTTAAAAAATAGTATTTATCGTAATAAACATTTCGTAAATAGCTTTTTTAATCAAATTGATTATATTGGAAGATATTATTTTTTTAAGATTGGCGGTGCTAGTTGGCTCTATGAAGGCCCTTTTAATATATAAATGTATTAGTTTAATTATATAAATACGCCAAAGATTGTTTTCTTAGCCTTTTCATTTAATGGGACCGGATCACCGGAGTCGACGACACGCATGTTTTATGGCAGCCAAAGACTGCTGTTAGCAATAAACGCGACTTAAAAGTTATTCAATTTGTCACTTTTTTTTTTAATTTATTGTTTAATAACATTTTATAAAAATACATTTGAAATCTACTTTCCCATCTTAGGCGAAACGTTTTAATTCTAAAATATTTCTTTAGATTATAATCTTGGCACAACAACTGAGCAATGGACTGAATGGGTTTAGCAGTTGCGCAAGGCGGCGCGTATGGTTTGAACGTACGATGACAACTTTTATTGGGCGCCTGCTCCGGCCCCCTTAATGATTACCGACAGCTAAGTTGCCCCAAAATGGCGGCAAAATTCTAAACAAAACTTACAATTGTACAGTCGAAATCACAACAAGTTTAACACATTGGACTTTACCGTTTTTATGCAGATTGTAAGATTGAAATCATACTCTAAGGTCGATAGTCATATAAAGACAGCTTTGAGCACGAACTCGGCGTGAGCTCGCACTTAAGATTGTCAAAATTACTGTAAACTGTTGAATTACTATTTTGATACAATATCCCTACACTCGATTGCCTGGAAGAAATCGCTTAAAGCGATAAGGCAGCCTATCTGTACGTACAACAACAGATCAATGGTAACACTTGCAGTGCGATTTCAGCTCTTACGACGCAGATAATAAGAATGGAAGTGTTACACTTGGGCCCGTATTAATAAATCACCCTCAGCTCAAAAGTCAATCTTGAGAACTAGCTCAAGATGACGTTCCTATTAATAAACGTAACCTAGGTGCGCGTTTAGGAATCGGGTATCACGTGAGTAACGCCGTATCAATAAACAAAACTCAGTTCTCAAGAGAACTGTCAAACTCTCACTTGAGAACGTATTTGCTGATTGCAGGCGAACCGCGACTTGAGACAGACATCACGTGATACGCTTGATCAAGATTGGTTTATTAATGAATGATGATGGTGATCACGTCTTGAGAGTGTGTCAGCTGAATTCGCTCTTGAGGGTTTGAGCCCAGACTACTAATTAATACGGGCCTAAGTGTGCTTTGATGTTTACACTATAGTATATATATAGTATTTTTATAAGTAACCGATGTATTCCTTATTTGTGCAAATAAAGTATATTTGATTGATTGATTGGCATGTCGAATTTACGAACTGCCACCATTTTGGATCAACTTAGCTGCGAAAATGTAACGCTAGTTAGACAACTTAGTAAAATTGTAGACAAATAAAATTATATTAATTTATTATTTATAACATCGATTAATTCGTCCAAGGATTTCATGTTTCCAATATACTTTCAACGTAATTATAACTGTTCAATTAAACTCAGTTATACACCTAGTGCAATTTAAAAGTTATATACTTAATAATGTACGAACCTTTTTTCGCACCACGATACATTTGTATTAGCAATTTTATTTTATGTATTGTTAAGCTTTTAAATAAAATCGTTTTATATAATTTGAACTGTTTTATTAGCTAGCCCTGTTAAAGATACGTCGATAGAATTTCAATGGTAACATAGTGTTACATTTTATTAGGTATGCTTTCGACACTCGTAACAAATTAATGACTGACTACTAAAGCTAGATTCAGGACCTCAGCAAAAACTGGATCATCAGAGGGTATAGTGCTTAATGATGAAGGCGTATTACAGGATAGATGACTATTTAAACGATGAACATGCATGGTGTGTGTCGCCGGTTCCGCATGAGGGATAAACTTACTAACAATAGTAATAGTTACGTACTGTATAGTTATTAAGTAATCATTGTTTTAAAATATGTGTTGCTGAGAGTTTTTTGCCACTTTTTCTCCTCAGCGTTGGCACCTTTTCCTTGCAAAGTGGTGTAAATGTAAATTAAAAAAATATATTGACGTGCAAAAATGTACTCAACGTGCTTACTTGCAATAAAGAAATTTGACTTTGCTCTTTGTGTGATTTTACACCAATATTGTGACAATTCCAGCGTTTTTAAGATGCCGCCCTCCGATTGGTTGAACACTGAAATTGTGTCGATAAAATTGCTGTTTTGTAAACTTTATCGGGGGGCCTCATTACGCGATAAGATTTGTAGCGTACAAAACAATTTTAAATGTACATCCTACAAGATGTATAAAAATCAGTTAATTGGTTTTCGTAAAAATTTCAACCTTATTGAGGCCTGTATTTTATTTCTACCGTACTACACAATTCGTCGGAAAGATTCATAATCTCGGATTCTTATCCGAGTAAGATTATGAATGCGAGAAGTTGCATTCAGTTCAAAATATAAAATTCTTCACCATCCGGTAAACAAAATCGGAAAAATGTAGGTACTATTAAAAATTTTAAGATTGCTAATATAGCGATCTCATATATATTAGCAATCTTGGGGTGTCTATTTAGAGACTGATGAATACCGATACACGATTGGACAAACTTCGCTCGAATTTTTTTTTAAAGATTGGCGGCGCTAGTTGGCTCATGGAAGGCCCTTAATAATCTAAGTCTTTGTCGTAGTATAGAGGCCTTATAAATAGCGGTATATTTTTAATTCTGGCATACCACCTTCGTTTCGTTGATACGTAGACAGAGAAGACACTTTCAAAATACGACTTTTTCGAAAATTACATATTTTATTATATATGCCGAAATATAGTTTTACCAAAAACATATCAAATGCATTTTTTATGCATATTCATATCTATAATTTTATTGTGAAAAATACCCTTAATGTTTGGTAATAGTTTTTCCTAGGCAACACCTGGCTGCCAGAAAGAAAGGGTAAATGTGGTTACGCGGGGACTCGGTCTAATGGATAATCAGTCTACGCGTTGATGAAATGAAAAGCGTAATAAAAAGTATTTTTGTTTATTGTTCGTATAAATAATAACAATGATAATGAGAACAAATGAAGTGATGAAAAGTGCCACTGTTAATGTTATATTACTAGAATCACAACATTCCGGAAAATAAATGCAAACGACTATTTTCATGGACACATTTTGGTGATACAGGACTCTGCAGGTACGAAGACCGAGATAAGTATACAGGGGGCCTCAATAAGGTTGAGATTTTCTCAAAAACTACTGGACCGAATTTAATAATTCTTTTACAGTTACGTAGTTTTAACTTTTATCTATCGAACAGTGAAATAATTTTTGCAATACGTCAAGTAGTTTTTGAGAAAATCTCAACCTTAAAAACTACTGTACACCTTTATCTGTGTTCCACCGTACATCTCTCCTTAGTACGGTAACGGCATCTAAAATTTCCTGAATTTGTAGGCGTCTTAGGTGAAACGCTAGCCAAAACACTTAGCATAAGATGACTACCCCAGTTTAGCTCAATTTACATTACCGCAGAATGGAAGCGAATGGGTCAATGGACTTGCAATATGGAGGTCCCAGGTTCGATTCCCAGCCAGGGCAGCCATGTACCAATGAGTTATCCTCGGTTTTTTCGACGGAAAAACTAACGTACATTTACCGAGTGCTCTCAAAACGGTGAAGGAAAACATCGTGATGAAACCTGCATGTCGTAGAAGAAAAATCTAAGGCATGTGAAATCCGCCAACCCGCACTGGGCCCGCGTTGTGGATTATGGCCCCAGCTCCCTCAATGTAAGGGAAGGTCTGTGCCCGAGCAGTGGGGCAATATAAATAGACTGATGATGATGATTCATAAACGTGATATAAAGTTTAGGCCCCTTTCTATCTTAACCTTTTGTGTAAGATTTAAGGGAAGTGAGATTTATGAATAACAGCATATGTGAATTGTGTAACATACAAACTTAAAAAGAGGTCGCGCGACTTCCGGGGAATCCCCGTGCATTGTAGAATTCATTTGCTATTTGTCCTTGCGATAATTCGCTTCCATTTCGCGGAAATGTAAAATGAGCTTGACATTCAATAAAAATTGATTTCATTTCATCCCTTCAGGTAGTGACAGATTATACGGATAGTGCCTCTGGACTGTACAAACAGAAATAACATTAGCGATGACTTAAGGGCCTTCCATGAGCCTACTAGCGCCGCCAATTTTTAAAAAAATCTTACAAATTATTAATTTATATTAAAAAAGCTATGTACACAATCTTTATTACGATAAACACTATTTTTTAATACACAATACATGGCACAATTGCGACAAGCAAAGTTGTAGTTCTCAAATGCGCCAAAAACGGCCGTTTTTCGCAATTGCAGAACTACAACTTACCGAATAAACATTTAAAAAATAGTATTTATCGTAATAAACATTTTGTAAGTAGCTTTTTTAATAAAATTGATTATATTGGAAGATATTATTTTTTTAAGATTGGCGGCGCTAGTTGGCTCATAGAAGGTTCTTAAACTTACTACTTACTCAGCTGGCTTCGCGACCCGAAGAGTGTGTTGCTTTAAAAACGATAACGTATATGATGCAGTTTACACCGTTCCCTGAATACTTTACCCAGCGATATCGGGTACCTGACCGGTCTTACTGGACATGCCTGCAGCACAATCCATCTCCCATCTACATGACTGAGCCAGCAGAGTATACTAACCTAACATATTTAAACCTAATGCGTCTTCTTCGGTTTTGAGAGCTTCTCGTACTTGGTCTTTGACGAGTACCAGAGACCGAACGGGATAGCTAGAGACGGTAAGGTCATCACAGCGAACGCGGTCCAGTCCAGGATGTGAGATGAGAACTTGCGGTCGTAGTCTTTGAAAGCTACGATAGCTCCCTCGCCCGGGGCACTACTGTAGGCGAATTGGGCCTGGAACAGACAAAGAAAGTTATAAATTGGATGTTTATCCTGGCCATTATTAGATTTTTACCCGACTTCCCCAGAAGAAGGGTAATGTTTTTCGGGTGTATGTATGTATGTATGTTCATTCCTTCCTGCCATTGTGTAGCCTAAACGGCTTGATGGATGTTGGTGTATGAGGTATCGTTAGATTCGTCTTGATTACGGGAGTGTTATAGGGTATAAAAAAATAATCAAAAGGGGACAGTTTTTTGCAGTCGGGTCTTTTTGTTTTTTTTGAAATAATTTCAGCGTGGTTGAGGTATTTTTTTGTTTATTTTCAATCTTCGAGCTATTTCAGATAATTAATTTCAATCTAATCAGTAGTTATTTTTATTTATATATTTTACAAAATAGGTAATTACCAAAAGTAAGCTGAATAGATTATATGCCTTTTCGGCAAATAATGATAACTAATAAGACAAAAAAAAAATACATAGAGACATGTAAGGCAATGAGTTTTTACCGTATACAACCTATCTTATTTGAAAGGTTACTAATAGACATTAAACAAAATGATTTTGGAAATGACTGCACTACGGAATGTCGATGTTCAAAATACCGATGAATTACGTGAGTTCGAAAGTACGTAATACCTTTACAAAATGATGTCAGTGACATTATAGACAGTTGTAGGTGACCCATAACCGTTCCCCCATATCGAAAGTGCGGACGAGGGCGCGGAGGCATGAAAACTTTTTTTTAATCTAGGGTTTTTTCGAGGCTTTTGTCACTTGGTCACCATGCCAGCCGCATTGGGACTCAACAAATAGACCCATCAGACCCCCCAAGACCAAAACTGAAAACTTTAAAGCAAATGTTAATAAACAAGTGTTACTATACATTGCAGAAATACTTGGATGATGATTTCAAATAGTCCAATGTCGAGCTGCCTTCCCATATTGCTGTGCCTGACGGGGGTCACATGTATTCAATTCAATATATTTAATTGCATACACATGTCAGAATGTACATTAATACATTAGGTCTTAAAATTATGCCACATGCCCCCTGTAGGGCACAGCAACATGGAATGACAGAGGCAGACATTGCGGCAATAAGTAAATTATGTACTTAGTTAATTAATTTATTTCATTTTATCCTCCAAAAATTCAGCGACGGTATAGTATGATTTGTCAATAAGGAAATGTTTTAATGTTCTATTAAATTTTGTATTGTTATTTTCATTTTTTATTGTGAACTTTAACTGGTACACCTAATATGTGTGTGATATGCAATAAATGAATTATGAATCTAGCGAACACATTCAGAGTGAACGAGCGGGCGCGGCTTCTACGTATGCGTGTCCCAGATTGGGGCCTAAGAGTAAAATCGAATAACAATCTCACCTCTGTAGCGTCTTCAGTGGGCCTGTACGTGACTTCAGCGGACGAGAAGTTGAAGTAGCCGTAGCGGCTGGAGCGCACGGTGACGACGTGCGACACGTTCGTCTGCGGCGGCACACGGTCGATCTGCGCAGAGAGCTGACCGCCGACCACCTACAAAATGAAATAATTTGTTTTAAAAAGGGTATTTTTTTATATATAGATCCATGAAGGATCAAGTTTAGAATATTCAGCACCAATGTCGCTCGTCACTTCCTGAGCAACAGAGTTGTTCAGGCCTGGAATTCATTTCCAGACTACATTGTCTCTGTCGTCTCAGTTAACGCGTTCAAAAACATATTGGACAGTTATTTTAAAACAATTAACAAGAATAATAGCACTAAGTGATAGACTTTACAAACACACATCAGCGATGAGCTGCCTGTCCATAATTAAATAATAATAATTATGTAATTTAATTACCTAGTAATTAAGTAATTTAATTGCTAATATTTTAAAAGATCTGAAAGTTATTTGCCACTTTTCTAATCCATGTTAAGCACCTTTTCCTTGCAAAGTAGTGCAAATGTAAATTCCAAAAATATTGATGTGCAAAATGGTGAAGGAAAACATTGTGATGAAACCTGCATGTCGTAGAAGAAGAAAAAATCTAGGGCATGTGAAATCCGCCAAACCGCACTGGGCTCGCGTGGTGGATTGTGGCCCCAGCTCCCTCGATGTAAGGGAAGGTCTGTGACCGAGCAGTGGGGCAATATAAATAGACTGATGATGTGATGTGCATGCAAAAATGTACACAATGTGCTTACTTGCAATAAAGAGATTTGACTTATGTAAATCGTGGGAACATGAGAGTTGCAAAAATATTTGGAATATTCGATTATTTATTGTCTAAAGTCGTTGTTTTGTATTTAATATTACGTTAAATAAGAAAATGTTCGTCATTGTCAGTATATTGGAGATATGAAAGATCTGCAGTGTCCAGCTAGATGCTCCTCCTCCTTAGGCCTTGATGCCATCTATATGTGGTCAACCCTCCTTAACATCAGTCTCCCTTGTTCTGACGCCACACACACGATTTTGTGCCAGGCTGGCGCCTAATTCGACTTTGTAACTTGACATTGGCAAATGACATAAACTGTCGAATCCATTAATAAAACTAAATATAATATACCTGGAACACCTCCGGGTGGAACCCGTTGTCGACCAGCTTCACGTCCACAGCCGGCGCAGTGCCCACGTTGAATATTGTGTATTTCACCAGTATGTCCATGTTTTCTACCAAGTATTTGTTTAACACTTGTTTCGACACTAGTAGCCTGGCCAGAGCCGGCTCGTCGTCCGCCGACACCGCGGCGGCCACGATGAAGATCAAAGACAGCAGTTTCGCAGCCATTCTGTCTGAAAATTACAGTTTTAAAGCTTTAATAGGCCACCGAAATTAAACTCAAAATTTTGGGAGAAACTGAATGAAACTTCCATGAAATCTTTGAGTAAACGAAACTAACTCATAAATACTACACGTAGAAGATAAAATACTGAATTATTACCTTGTTGTTGCTCTGTAATTCAATGTAATAAAACTCGAATTTCTGAAAGTACAAAATTCACAATGACAGATTGTCGGACGTGGCTGACGTTTCACTCCACGCGTCCGAAATTGTTGCCAGCGTAAAAAAAAATACAATTATGGGTGCGTTCAAGAGGCAAACAGAGAAGTAAAATGGTCCTCTTCAGACGAGCGTTTTTGAGACTGTCGCTTTATCGATATTTCCATCTCATTCTGTCTCCATAAGTTAGAGGGAGAAAAGTAATAGTTTCATTCCGATTGAATATTGATTGATCTGTCAAATTTTTAGTGTTTGTTTTTGCTCGCTCGGTTGAAAATTTTCTGAAAATGGGTTTCCGCGGAAGCTCGTTTTCGTTTTAAGGATATTATCGTAAAAAAAACAGCGGATTAATACTACAGCGATAACCCAAACTATGACCGAAAACGAAGATGCGACCAAACAACCAGATAAAGAACCATTAAATGAGGAAGCTCTGGAGAAGTAGGCATATTTTTGGAGGTAATTTTTGATACTTGAACTTAGCTGGGAATTTGCAGTGAAATAAATAATTTCAGATTAGCAGTTGAGGAGCTAATGCGGGAGGCAGTTCAAGGAGCCGCTAGAGCCGAAATAGTGGGCCCCTCCGGTTGGATCAAAGCTCCGCAACACAAAGCCAATAAACGGTTCCTCGTCAACACCATACGACACACCGTCAACTCTAACAAATACCACAGCGCAAGGGGCAAACGAGGGAACAACCAAACCCCATACAATCAACCAAACAAATCGCCGAAGAGGGACAGACACCCCGAACCTACCATTAAAAAAGACAGGCCTAAGAAGAAGCTCTAAAATGTCTGACTATAACACAGATAAAGTCTTACAAACTATTTTTGACGGCAAGAATCCAACATGGAAGCCGTCTGATAAGATCCCGCTTGTGAGCAAAGAAATTGAGCAGTTGAAAGCCGATATGAGATCATTTTTAAACAACAGTGAGTTTAATATTGGAGATATAGTGAAAGAGAGTAGAGAACTATGCGAGGAAAGCAAGGGGCTTGTGGAGGAGATGGAGTCTTGTAAGAAGGAGATTGAACAGGAGACCATGGCCGAGATACTTAAGTCTATAGAAAACCATGACCTCATAGCCAAAGAACTACAGTCAGTAAACTTTTCCATAGACATAATTTTTGATGTCGTACAATGTGGGAAGTATGTGAAAGAATTTGATGATGGGAGAGAGGCCCAGAGCTTTACGCGAGCAGTTGAAGCGGTGTACGATTTACTGCTGTACATAGAGAGTCCAGCCGAAGGATTCAAATGTCTAGATCTCTATGCTAACACAAAACACACCGCCCAGTTGATTCTGGACAGTTTGCTCCATGACTTGTACGGAGAATGGGCCAGAATGGTTACGTGGAAAAGCAGCCCTGACGACAGAAAAACAGTTGTCACTATAACACTAAACATGGACGAGTCAATGATTGCTATAGACGTTTTGAACGCTCTGGAAAAATGCAAGATGCTCAATGAAAAGATTTCCGAATTTGCCCAGTTCATTCTAAAAGAAGTGTTGGTACCGATAATACACGAAGAATGCACGGTTTTTGCCGAAACTGATGAGTTGATGACAGTAACAATTAATCATAGGGATGACTTCAAACCCACATATGACGCTGTCATATCAAACTTGCGTTTACTGTTTCACTATCTAAGCAACAAGTTGAACTTGGAATTTAACAGAGACAATACGATAATGTATATGATAGGCAGGGAGATTAGTGCAGATTTTAGTAATGTTTTAGTCAAGGATTGTCTCATAGACACGATACCGAATAATATAAATGAACTCCAAACTTATGGAAGGATAACTTCAGAAATAGAAGACTTCCAGCATTTCTTAGCTATAGTTAAAATATTTCCTGGTGCAAACTTCTCTATACTCGACTATGTTGATAATATTGATGTTCTCTTCGCCAACAAGTCTAGTCAGTACTTCTTGGAGACCGCTCGCTCTATCATGCTCAAAGATTTAGGTACTACCATGTCTATTGGTGTGGAAACTATTCCGGAGGATGCTGAAGCGTGCAGCACTAGTAGTCTGGATGAAAACACGGAGGAAGCGTTGACAATTCTCGATAAGACAATTCCAAAGAGTTTATTCTACTTCCCGAGGTGCATGATATCGAAGTCGGCCCAAGAGTTGTTGGATTTAGTGTATGTGATGATGGAGCAAGCGGTGCAGTGTTCCGATGTGGTCAGCAAGAAGTTGTACAACACGACGAGGCTGGTTTTCGAACTGTACGATGCAGTGGTTCCGTATCATCATGAGAACTATCTGCAGACCATTCCTCATTATGTTGGTAAGACTTTTTCTTAATAATATCAGTTATTTATAATGTCTGTAGAATTAGCCCTAAAAGCTTAACCACACAAGCTCAGCAGCAGAGCGACACGACAAGAAAACGCACTGCAGCGGCGCGGCGGGCGCGACAGTTCTGCCACCTGGAGAATATTTTGATAGAAAAATGAAGGGATGCTTCCAATAAATATTTTTCTAACTAAACCTTCGTCCATGGCAGCATGAGCCATGGGCTTCATCATTTGGGGCCTTACCATCTGACATTTTATCTCATTCTCCATCCAGCGGTGTTCCACAACAACTGCATGTACCTGGCCCACAACCTGCAGACCTTCGGCGACAAGTGGCTCATCCTGATGGAGGGCCGGGAGCCAGGGTACGCGATCAGCTTCCTGGACTTGGTGCAGCGGCTCCGGGACCTGGCCTACAAGCACCTCAGCATGCACATGCAACAGCAGAGGAAACAGATGTTGGATAATATCCGGTCTTCAGGTGAGGTTACTTGTAGAATTAAGCACCAGTTACATAAAAACGGTTCATTGTGATATTCTCAAAAACAGTACTATTCTATAAAGCAGGGATGTTGCGGATGCCGATTTTTTCACATCCGCGGATATGAATGCGGATGCGGATTTTTGAAGGCTCACATCCGCGGATGCGGATGTTTAAGATTTTATATAAATAAGTATACGAATGAAGAATTAAAATATTGCTATAGTAATTATTAACGTTCTTATTAATTAGAGTTAGTAAGTAAAGATTATACTTACTAATTCTAATTAAAATATAAAGATGTATACTGTATCACAATAACACTCAAAATATCTTACGATAATGATTTATTTACAAAAAACAAATGATGCATCACAACAAACGCGTCGTATTTTATCACCAATTTTTTCCCTCCCATTGGTTAATGTCACGAGTAGTGTCCGACCGAACTTTCGGATTCGGCCTAGTTGCGGCCAAATAACGGGTTTCGGCTTCGGCTGCCATCCGGCCGAAACCGAAACTGAGTTCGAGAGCCTATAATAAGCATATAACGTTATAATATTAAAAGCGTAAATAATTTATTAAAAAAAAGGCAGTGATAATATGTAGTGCTCAAGGATTACTTCAAATATCAGAGACTGAATTGTTTAATATGTGATTTATAAACAAAAACTGACTGATTATAATTGCCTAATTATTTTTTCCACTAAAAAATGACCTTATATGGAAGTTTCGGTTTCGGCCGAAACTAAGACCGTGGCCGAAATTCGGCCCTAAAACCTAGTTTCGGTCGGACACTACGTATATCCGCATCCGCATGAACATTCGCATTGATTATTGCGGATGCTGATGTCCAAATCGCAACATCCCTGCTATAAAGGTAGGCCTTAACTGGTCATCCTCCTTTAATAAGCACTTTCCCATAAACTTTCAACATCCCTTTTCTAGGTTCTCTTGAAAATGGCGGGAAACGACGGTTGCGAAATTATTTGATAATTTTCCTTTTAACGTCTACAGGGACTATTTTGTGTTTAATATCACGTTAAATTAATCAGAAAATGTTCGCGAATGACAGTACGGTGAAGTTATTGGATTATTTATGCAAGATCTGAAGTTTCATGCTTTTATCAAGAGTTCCCGCTGCAAGCTCGGGAGTGAACGTGACTGTCGAGCTGCTTCGTCCAGAGTGACGACGCTACGGCGTCTCCTCTGGATGAAGACATGAAGACGCGGCTGCCCAGGGTGAAGACGCTACTGCGACTCCCCTGGAGGAAGATAGAAGACTATTGAATGTATTGAATTTTCTGTAACACGGCAAATGACGAACTGTCGAGTCCAATAATAAAATAAATAATAAATAGTCCTAGTATATTCTATATCATTGTGTATAGATCTGAACTGCATGGTGGTGAAGGATGTGCTGGGTGGCAACGCCGAGGCGGCCGTGCGTCAGTGTCTGCGCCAGCTTCACCTGCTCAGGAATGTGTGGATTGGCGTGTTCCCGGCCAATGTATTCACCAGGTACGATAGCTGTCTCCATCTCAGTCTTTATATCACAAGTCTAAATATTACAGTCGCTTAAATCCGGCCGGGATTCGAACCAGGGACCTCGCTATTCCGTGGCACGCTCCATTCCAACAGAGCCACCGTGATTTCGTACCCAGATCGTGAATTTTGTCTCCATATTCTCGTCTTAGGGACGGTAGCGACATCTATTCAGTAATTGTGCAATTACTAGAAATTATGATTTTAATTAAGAGTCTCCCATGAGCCCTGCCAATCTTAAAAAAATAATATCTTCCAATATAATCAATTTTATTAAAAAAAACTATGTACAAAATGTTTATTACGATAAATACTATTTTTTAAATACTTATTTATAACGTAATTCAATATCAGTAAGTTGTAGTTCTCATAATTGCGAAAAACGGCCGTTTTTGGCATATTTTTGAACTGTAGCTTGTCACAGTATATATGATATACATTGCTGCGTTTCGTTGTCGTTTGTTAAAACTTGCAAAAACATAGCAGCAATGTATAGTGTCCATGTGTCAAATTGAAAGCGATTACGATAACGATGGAAGTCGCGGTCACCCCACAGTAAGTGCCATCTACCGGGGCTACCGGTACTTTCTTTCATTTTAAAACGTAACCTTGAAAACCCATTGCGAGAAAACCCCCCAATCTGGTAATCCTGTTTTATTTTCTCCCGTACACCTCTCCACACATGTCTGCAGGCTGATGGCTACTCTGGTGGACATGTTGGTGGAGGAGCTGTCGCACCGGGTGTGCACCGTCGAGGATATCTCCATGGAGATGGCCACGCAGCTCATAGACATCTATGCTCTGGTCGTGCAGAAGGGACCGCACTTGTTCCAGGTAAATAAGACACATTATTACGATTAAAACTCGAATTATTTATTGCATTGAAAGGTGTATGGAAAGGTGCCATAATTTTTATATGGAAATGACAATGCCAGATTCTGCCCCACCATCAACTGCAAGTTGGACAAGATAACGAATAAATGTAAAAAATATCTCCGTTTTTATTTAAATTATTGGTTTAAAATAAAGTTTTGTACAAGTTGCGATTCGAAAAAAACAGCTTAATTAATAATTCAGAAAATAGTAAGAAATCGAAGCGATTTATTCATTGTTTTTGTTATTCTTCTATAGGAGTTGCGAGAGTAGTAGAAAATGATACTGATTATGATTATGCAATATGAAACCTGTAATAAGTCCCCAACAAAATGATAGGTACAGCTTCAATGGGTCACGTAGTTTTGTAGGTGGGGCAAAGCTCCATTGAAATGTGACAATGTCTTTTATGTTATTTTTTGAATGCTTTTGTTTTACCTTTCATGTTAGTATGACAAAGTTCCTCAAATAGATCTTCATCAGCACATTTCGTAGTTTAACTTCTCCACCTTCCAGTCTTCATCTTTATTGGTTAAAAGCCATGAAAACTCCATACATTTTTCTCGGGTTAGGCCGATAACTCGTGGGTTATCTTTTATTGCAAGCAGGCTTTAGACCCGTATCTCTGATCGATGTTAAGTGCGATCTCAAGATGGCGTTCATATTAATAAACGGAACTTAAGGGCGCGTTTAGGATTCGGGGATCACATGGGTATCGCCGTATAATAAATAAAACTCAGCAGCAAGCAGCTCTCAAGAGCTCAAACTTGAGATCGTATTTGCTGAGTGCAGCCGGACAGGGATTTGAGTGCATGTTTGCTCAGATTGGTCTATTAATGACGTACTTGAGAAGCAGTGGGCTGACCGCGACTTCCAATCGTTATCGTTATCGCTTTCAATCTGACACATGGACGCTATACATTGCTGCTATGTTTTTGCAAGTTTAAACAAACGACAACGAAAAAAAAATTACTAACACGATATTATTTTTTATAGAACCCAACAGATGTGGAGACTCACGTTAAATCCTGGGCCAAACTTCAGGAACTACTCTATGTCCTGGGTGGTTCCCTGAAAGACATCGAGGCTCACTGGGCTGACGGAACCGGGCCCTTGGCCATTCACTTCAGGACCGAGGAGATACGCAGTCTGGTGAAAGCACTATTCCAAAATACGCAGTTCCGCGCTAATTTGCTGTCTAAAATTAAATAAGTGTCTATTTTATGCTATTTATCTTAATAATTCATTAATATATGGTGTTAAAATGGTTTTTGTTGTTTTATTTTCGTGGGTTATATGCGTTCTATTCTATGGTTCAGGGATTTTCGATGGACTTTACCATATAAAATCTCTGGTTCAGCGACTGTGATTTTAACACGGTAAATTCTCATTGAACTATAAATAAATACAAATATTTAAAAATGTCTAGCAATAAGTCCGTTTTGCTTTTTAATAACTAGGTAAAAAATACACTTCAGACTTGGCTGTATGCTCTTATTTAGCATTGCCTTTCCCATTGGGATCGTGAAACAAAGTATTTTTTTTTTCATTCATAAAATGAAAATGTGATCGAAATACCTTTTTGAATTTTATTAGATAATTAATTTAGATTTCCGATTTGTGTCGTACAAATATTATATTAGTAATTTGTGATCTGATTCATTAAATATGTTCCTTGGTCAGAACACCACAGTATTAGTTAGAAAGTGAAATACATTCTCAAAAATGAATGCGCTAAAACTACTACAGCGTAAGCCAATATTACTTCCAACAAAATTAATTTCAAATCGATGTTACGCGACGATAAAGAAGAAAATACCGGATCGAAATGAAGAGGATAACTTGCCAAGTAATATTTTTTTCTTAATTTTATTTTTTTACTTATTCATGAAGAAGCATAGCATTACAGTTATATTACCTATTCAATATACATTTCATATCGTCATTAATTGGCACCTTTTCCTTGCATAGATATGGCTTATCTTGGAACATCCACCACAATGGATTCAGAATTGGTTATAGTGTCGTTAAGAGTATAAAATTTTTTTACTTAAAAATTTCATTATGAAACAATTTGTTTGTTTTGATCTAGGTTTTTTTTCCGAGGCTTTTGTCACTTGGTGACCATGCCAGCCTCGTTGGGACTCAACAAATAGGCCCATCAGACCCCCCTACGACCAGGAAGGGGCTCCCTGGACGCAAACAAAATATTGATGTGTACAATCAGATTCAGCCTATCATCTTTCAAAGAATTAGTTAAAACTAAATAAACCTCACTTATTATCATGATTCTAGTATTCCAATACCCTGTAAGCAAGAGCACAGACCGTCGTGTCTACGTATGGGGCTTGGCGGAGACCGGAGCCTTGGGGATACACTTGCCGCGGGGCAAGAAACGTGGCCGCAAGGGATATAAGAACGACTTCTCATTAGCTTGGCATCCTATGAGGTCAAGCTTTGGCGAAAAGTTTGATGTAAGTATTTTTTTTTTCATTCCTATCCTATAAGGGTTCCTTTTAAGGCACGGAACTCTAAAAACGAAGAGAGACTGAGGATATTGCAGCTCACCACATTGAAGGAGAGAAGACTGAGAGGAGATTTGATCGAAACATTTAAAATCATGACCTTCAGATACAACCTTCCAGACTTCAATAAGGCAATGTTTAATATGACAGACACACGACCGTTGAGAGGACAACACATGGAATTAGACTGCACCACCTTCAGCACCAATGTCGCTCGTCACTTCCTGAGCACCAGAGTTGTTCAGGTCTGGAACTCACTTCCAGACGACGTTGACTCTGCGTCTCAGTTAACGCATTCAAAAACAAATTGGGCAGTTATTTTAAAACCATTAACAAGAATAATACCACTATGTGATAGACTTTACAAACATTGTGAAGTGGACATATCAGCGATGAGCTGCCTGTCCATAATTGAATAATAATAACCTAACCTAAAACACCATATCAATTTCAGGTGACTCAAATAGCATGTGGCTACGGCTTCTCCCTGGCCGCTATCAAGACCTCAGAGCAGCACAAGCTGTTTGGTACGGGCATCAATACGGACTCACAGATCGGTTACCATGCGCCACGCATTGGACACCCGCTTGAAATGCTGCTTAGTCCCGCACCCGTCTATATACCGTACAAGTCTTTAGAGACTAAGGTAGGTTATAATATAATTTTGTCTAAGCAATTGACAAGGTATAAAAGACTGTATTGGAGAGCTCGGTGGCTCAGTGGTTGGGTCAATGGACTTGCAATATGGAGGTCCCAGGTTCGATTCCCAGCTAGGGCAGCCATGTACCAATGAGTTATCCTCGGTTTTTTTTTTCGACGGAAAAACTTACGTACATCTACAGAGTGCTCTCAAAACGGTGAAGGAAAACATCGTGATGAAACCTGCATGCCGTAGAAGAAGAAAAAAATCTAAGGCATGTGAAATCCGCCAACCCGCACTGGGCCCGCGTGGTGGATTATGGCCCGAGCTCCCTCGATGTAAGGGAAGGTCTGTGCCCGAGCAGTGGGGCAATATAAATAGACTGATGATGAAAAGACTGTATGAGCAAGCATACATGAATTATATAACAATAACTTGCCAAATATGTATCATTAAAATAGCAGTGCAATAAAGGCATTAAACCTGAACGGTCGTTTAATTAGCAGAACGGTGGTTTAGGTAGCAGACGTCAGGCAGTCGTCATTGAGATAGTATATCCTACAGATATACCTCACCTCATAGCATTAGCATAAATGTATGGACATCACCATACAAAGACATTGCCACATTTCAATGGAGCTTTGCCCCACCTACAAAACTACGTGACCATTTAAGCTGTACCTATCATTTTGTTGGGGACTTATTACAGGTTTCATATTGCATAATCATAATCAGTATCATTTTCTACTACTCTCACAACTCCTATAGAAGTATAACAAAAACAATGAATAAATCGCTTCGATTTCTTATTATTTTCTGAATTCTTAATTAAGCTGTTTTTTTGGAACCGCAACTTGTACAAAATTTTATCTTAAATTAATAAAATACTAAAAAACGGAGATATTTTTACATTTATTCGTTATCTTGTACAACTTGCGGTTGATGGTGGGGCAGAATCTGGAATTGTCAATTATTAACATCCTAAAAGAATGGAGGCTTATCGGGTTAAGTACTTAATCCAGGGATATCTTAATATTGCAAGATACCCTTAGTATACTTAGTATTAAGAGCCTTCATAGAGCCAACTAGCGACGCCAATATTTAAAAAAATTGATTAAAAAAGCTATTTACGAAATGTTTATTACGATAAATACTATTTTTAAATGCTTATTTATAACGTGATTCAATGTCGGTAAGTTGTAGTTCGCATAATTGCGAAAAACTGCCGTTTTTGGCACATTTGTGAACTACAATCGCAATTATGCCATGTATTGTATATTGAAAAATAGTATTTCTCGTAATAAACATTTTGTAAATAGCTTTTTTAATGCAATTGATTATATTGAAAGATATTATTTTTTTTAGATTGGCGGCGCTAGTTGGCTCTATGAAGGCTCTTAACAATTAAAATTTTATTCTAACTCTCAGATCACCGCACTAAGCGCCGGTCGCGCTCACTCAGTGATCCTAACGGACACGGAAGGCGCTTACACTCTCGGCAACAACGCTTACGGCCAGTGCGGGAGGAGGATTAACCCAAACGAGGAGTACCGGGGCAGCATGGTGGCGCACAACATAAGCACTCTGGGAAAAGAGAATATTATTGATGTATGCTGCGGGCAGGATCATACGTGAGTTACGTTTTTTTTTTTAAAGCTTCTTTTCTTGCCGCAATCTGTCACAGGGACATTCAGCTGCACTTTATGAATTTATCCATTGGCTTGCGCGGTACGAGTCCACCATTCATTATGTTTGTTGAGTATCGGTGGTTGTGAAGTGATAGGACGTTTAATTTTCTTTGTCGCCTTCCATAATGAGTACTCAGTAGCAGCTGTTGCGTCCAAATTCTCCAAATAGTTCTTCAGTCCCTGGTTTCGCTCTTTTATTAGTAGCTGTTTTAATTGTGCGATTAGGAAATTAAGATGTTTTTTGTCTGCCGGAGATCTAGTTTGTTGAGTTACGTGAGTTACGTAAAAGATAAAAGATAGATAAAAGATAATTTATTCAAGAGAATATAACCTTATTCTAAGTTCCTGTGACTCCACACTAGGATTCCCTGTGTTGTGGAGTCATGTTCTTTCAGTTATACAATAAGTTGGTTATACATATAATATTTGACATAGGTCTTTTACGTTAAACTACTGTTAGTTTTTGTTTCCTTGAAAATCACGGCAAAAATCATTAGCTACTTTATTTTGTGCTTTTATCAAGAATACCTTTATTGACTCGAGGATGACGTGAATTTGACGGCTATTTTCTCGCCCAAAAAACGTACAAAAGATACACTGTGTGTGGCGAGTCCTCGCTCGGCTATTTTGTCGCCGAGCGAGAACATCCCATCAGCGACACTCGTCCACTCGCTGAGCTACACTGGCGAGTGAAGCGAGTAATCGCTCGTCGCTCAGCGACACTCGCTGATAGCCGAGCTACAATACTATACTCGCCTCTCGCTGCTCGCCCACTCTTTTTATAGTTGATAAATACTCGCCCATCGCCGGCGGTCGAATAACTGCCTAAAGGTGAATTCTAAAAGAAAGCGGCTTATTCGAGGGGTAAGAATAGAATATATGTTTACACCTATTACATAAGCTTACAAAAAAATCAATAAATAATAATAAAGTTATAATCTAATATTGTTGATAAGGGGCCATCCATAAAGTACGTCACACGTAAAGGGGGTGGGAGGGGGTCGACAAAGTGTGACATGGTGTGACAAGGGGTGGGAGGGGTCCTAAGTTTCGTGACATCACATTTCAAAATATAATATATCTAGAGACTGAAGATGATTGAGTTTCTTTCTTCTTCTTTTTCTTTATATTCAATGGTTTATTGCTTTGTTATTGTTTCAAATATTTGATATAATGTTGATTTCATAAAAAAAGTACTTAATTTAAATGGAAATAAAACTAATTTCGGAACTGCTGTTTTAACTTAATAATTTTTCGATGTGAAATTGCAAAACATGTGACGTCACACTAGGGAAGGGGGGGTCCCAGAAATGTGACCACCTGTGACAAGGACGGGGGGGGGGGGGGGGGGGGCTCAAAAAATCATGAAATTCGTGTGACGTACTTTATGGATGGCACCACTTAGGGGCAAAAGGTGCATGTTTCAGCTGACACCGAGGTGTGCAGCGCTGTTTTGTAGGCAGTTATTCAAAACCTACATTAAGAGTATTTCAGCCTGTTCCTAACAGAGTCCGGTAAGGTGTTCGCGTGCGGGTGGGGCGCGGACGGGCAGCTCGGCGTGGGCTCTTACGCCACCGTGGGCGTGCCCAGCGCCGTAAGGGGAGACGTCACCAGCGAGAGGATAGTCAAGGTCTCGTCCACTGCCGACTGCGTTTTGGCTTTGAATGGTACTCATGCTCATTTATTTTAACCTTAGGTACAAGTGGACATTGACAGTGAGACTGGCCCACAAGTTCAAAGTCGCTCAGCGAGCTATAGAAAGAGATTGCTAACAATAGTAATAGTTGTGTAATACCTAGTTATTAAGTAATTGTGTATTATTATATTATTTTAAAAGATGTGCTGCTGAGAGTTTTTTGCCACCTTTTCTCCTCAGCGTTGGCACCTTTTCCTTGCAAAGTGGTGTAAATGTAAATTCAAATAATATGTTGACGTGCAAAAATGTACACAACGTGCTTACTTGCAATAAAGAAATTTGAGTTTGACTTTGCTATGCTTGGCATTTCTCTGTTAGATAGAATAAGAACCGAATATATCCGCCAGAAGACAAAAGTGGTTGACATTGCTCATAGAATCGGTAAACTGAAGTGGCAGTGGGCTGGTCACATCTATTGTACCGATAACCGATGGGGTAGACGAGTTCTCGAATGGAGGCCACGAACGGGTAAACGTAGTGTGGGACGGCTCCCGACCAGATGGAAGGATGACCTTCGCAAGGTGGCTGGTAGAGACTGGATGCAGAGGACCGAGATATCAATTTTTCCCCACGAATGTGGGAAAAACATTCATATCCTCCCAAAGTCATTTTCATCATCATCATCAGTCTATTTATATTGCGCCACTGCTCGGCCACAGACCTTCCCTTACATCGAGGGAGCTCGGGCCATGATCCACCACGCGGGCCCAGTGCGGATTGCCTTAGATTTTTCTTCTAGGGTATGCAGGTTTCATCACGATGTTTTCCTTCACCGTTTTGAGAGCACTCGGTAAATATACGTAAGTTTTTCCGTCGAAAAAACCGAGGATAACTCATTGGTACATGGGTGCCTTGGCTGGGAATCGAACCTGGGACCTCCATATTGCAAGTCCATTGACCCAACCACTGAGCCACCGAGCTCTTCATTTTATTATTTAAAAAAATATACTTGGCCTTACCTTACAGATAAAGGAGAGTTGTTCGGTTGGGGTAACTCTGAGTACGGTCAGGTGCCGATGTCTCGCCGGCCTCAACAGGTCAACATGTCATACTCGCTCCTGCAGTTCACGCGCGGCCTCGGACGCATTGTGGACGTCGCCGCGGGCGGATCATACTGCCTCATCGCTAACGGTTAATGTCTTATTAATTATTTAAACAGTTTCAGCCTTATTTATAATCGATGATTAAAATAAATACATTGTTTAACAATAGTTTAAAAAAAATGTTTACTTAAAAACACTATTTAAAGTTAACTCCTGAAGTACCGAGTAGCTGTCAGTTTAAACAAAGTCGTATGCTTAATTAACAACATGGCGGACCGAATTCGGAACAGCTGATTCCATTTGATACTGCTGATTACTTTTTTAAGGATTTTGGAGTAGGCATTACCCCAATTTAGGCCAAATTTTCGTTCTTTTTTTTAATTAATTGAGCAGTGTTACCGTGCCTAAATATTTTTGGTGATTAAAATTACGGTTAGCTAATCACGGCTTAAATAACGTCTATAAGTAAAAAAAAAATGGTTAATCACTTATTAAGAGTTTAAATAATGATTAAAACATATCTTTTAATATTATCAATTTTATTAAAAAGCAAATCTGTATTTGGATGGATACTATTTTTTTAAAGTGCTTCTTATCAACAAAAAACGGCCGTTTTTGGCATATTTGAGAACTACAACTTAGCTTAAAATAGTACTTATCCTAATAAAGATTTTCTTCATAGCTTTTTTAATAAAATTTATTATATTGGAAGATTTTTTTTAAATTAGGGAACACAGTTTTGAGTGCAACCTGAGTTCGAATTCGCTTCACCAACTTTCAGATTTCATACTAATTTGACAGAGTTATATGTTTAATAATATCTTGTTAACAATAAACAAATACATTATTTACAGATGCCGGTGACGCATTCGTATGGGGTTTCGGTTTACTAGGCCTGGGGCCCAACGTGCAGCATGCAACCAAACCTAAACAGATCCCACCGCCTCTATTCGGTCGCAACGAGTTCAACCCACAATGTATGGTCGAGAAGGTAGCTTGTGGCATCGGCCATTTGGCAGCGATCACTAACAACGGGGACCTATACATGTGGGGACGGAATAGACACGGCTGCCTCGGCCTAGGTCATGCGAAAGATCAACATTTCCCTCTAAAAGTATCCGTCGGTGCTCATGTCCTGAAAGTAGTATGCAGTGTCGACCATACTATAGCTATTTGTAGACCGTTCGACAGCTTCTAGTTGTGTTTTGTTTTTGTTGAGTTAAATATATTGGTTTAGTTGTACGAAATGTTTTATTTATCCTATTTACATTTTAAATCCTATGGTAATTTAGATGTCTACATAATTAAATTAGTTATTCTAGATTTTGCACAAGGAATATTTGCACAACTTTAGATAAAGAAAAGGATGGTAGTATGTTGTAAAATTTATACTGCAGCCCAAATCAAGTGTCTTATTTTGTAAACAAATATGATCGCCTAATTACCCATTATGTTATGATGTAACACTGACTGATCGAACCTGTTCAATCTTTGTGAAAATAAAGTGATCCGATCTAATAATTTGAAAATAACTATGCAATAATCACAGAAAAGCTTAAAATTTTTGTAGATTTTGTTTACAAAATAAGACACTTCAGTATAGTTTAAAGAAATACTCATTCAAATGTTGTGTTTTAAGCATAATTTTAGCTCTAGTTGACAAATAATGACATCATATTGAGTACATAAATACTTGGTCAATACACATTAATGATTATTGTACGAAGAAATTCCACAAATATGCCTTAGGGATAATGTATGTACCTATGTATGTATGATATAGTATAGCTAGACAACACCATATTTCATACTTTAACACCTACATCTCTTTGTAGTTCAGTAAGGTAAAATCTTAGCCAATAAGTACACAAAACACAATTTTTCTTCCATTAGCATTGTCACAGTAATCTTACAGTGTTAAATAAAATACTCCCATATTTTATTTAACGCTCAAATGTCCTTGAATCAGCACAATATTGAACGAGAAAGAGTATACTGTATGTCTACTCTTTCCCGTTCAATACCACAAAGACTATTGTTTGCATTCGTCATGAAACGGCTCGAGAGTGCGGAAGTCACGCCACGCCGGAGGCAGCAGTGACGTGTGGTGAAGGTGGCACCCACAACGCTTGCATGGCTCACTGAAGAGGTTAACGTAACTATGAAGCCATGTCATGAAGGATCTGACCGCCAGTTCAGGTAATGTCGGAGAATAAAAATGGAGCATCGCTGCGTGAGCGTTCTCTGTCACTTTTCTAAAAACATGATGCCGAGACTCCGTCCAGAGATCTAAGGTCTCACCGTAGCCTTTAACCATCACCCATTCCATCAACAATCCTTTAAAAGCGACCACGGCCTTCAAAACGTGGCTTAAATTGATTTGTACCACAGCGTTGCTTGCGAACGGTCGAGATATAGTTATTTTCATGTCGTTATAAGACCTGTCGATATTGTTAATGACATTATCGACTTGTAAAGGCGCTACATTGTGGTTGCTTTGTAGTTTTCCTCGTCGTTTAGTGCTTCCAGAGTTGATGTACGAGCGTTTTAATGAATTTTGACTCAGTAATGTATGAGCAAAGGAACTGTACTCGTGTATTTTGTCCGTCCACTTATAGCTGTTCACGAGTTGAGTGTATAACGCCTGGCGGTCTTGAGTAGTTTCTTGGCTCAGGAAAGTCGTGTTACCAAGATTGAATGGCGCTGTTGGAATCGGTAGACTGCTCACGGTTTGATCCAATTCTCGTAGGTTCCCGTTTAGGTTGTTTAAGAGCTCTTGGAGTTCCAAAATGAACTTTTCCTTGCCTTCCTCGCCGTGTTCTGACCGGAGACCATTGGACAAAGTTTCGAAAACATGACTGAAGCTAGAACGAAGCGTTCTCAGCGAGGTTAGGGCCGAGTTTAGTTGATCCACACTGATGGTTTGATTCATTGACTGGGTTATTTGATTCATTTTGAACAAGAGAAGCCTGAAGATACCATAAAAAACAGTACAAAACTGCACAATATCACAAGAAAAAGCGACTTTCCTCAACAAACGACTAAGAAATCCAACGAAATGTCAATTTGACTTTGACACTTTTTTTCGGTTATTTTGCATAGAAGCGATGTATCGATGTCTGTCAACGTCTAGTCAACGTTCATTTCGGTATGGCATTGTTTCTTTCAGATTTGATAAGTGGCGCAAACAAGCTACCAGAAAAACGCACTACGAGTAACGTTCCGTTTTACGCAAATAATTTTAATTTTTTTTTATTGAATTTCTATCATACTGTTTCTATCTCAACACATTTTGATTCTGGGATGTAGTAACCCATCCACACCTACGATACTAATATATCACGAGATCACGTATTTTTTGTATTTATTTGGAATATTTTTGATATTTCGTAGATACTACATACCTATTTCTATTATATTCAAGCTTTTTCTGAAATTGGGTTTAATTCATTATAAACAAATACCTATAGGTACTATAAATATAAATAACCTACCTATTCATTGCATTGTTATTTAGGTACCTACTGAAAGGTAATTTACCTAAATAAATATGTACCTTCTACCTATCTATGATTGATATAGATATAAGTAATTAAGTATAAAGTATCTAGGTACGTACTGTATCAATGGTTAATTCTAGGGTACATGTGTTACGATTTGCGCTATCAACCGGTAACTACTTTATATGTAAGACAACGTCTATCTGCATCTACTTACCTATCTACATAGCTATTATTCCGTTGTTTCGTGACTGCGTGCCATACGGTAAGATAATTGAATGCGAGGAATGGAGCCATCCATCTACCGGGTGTAACAGAAAATAAAATACCGCTAGCGATAGCGGTGAAATGCGATGAGAGACATTTCCCTCATATGAAATTCTTTTGTTTTCCCTATTCCTTACGACCGAGTTATTCTGTTATTCGCAGTCGTAAAAATGCAGGTACGTTACGGTCGTGGAGTAAGGAATATTAGAGGATAATAGGTACAATGCAAAAACTTAGTCATATGGCATATTAGGTGAGTCATGACGTCATCGAAATTGGGGTAGCAATGCGCTCACCAATATAGTCTTATTTTAGCCCTAGTACCTTTATCGAAGTTGTATTGTTGAAATACGTGAAATAAAGAAATTCAGAATTTGTTATATGCAATGCCATGCTTGGCGAACGAATTTAAACATGATGACAAATTTCTAGCGGTTAGCAGGACTTGAACCTGTGACTTTGTCATTCCATGACACGCTCTTACCAACTTAGCCACCACAGGCCGGTAAGAGAGTGTCACGGAATGACAAGGTCGCAAGTCCAAGTCCTGCCCACAACAAGAAATTTTTCATCATTTAAATAAACAAAATTATTATTTAATTAAAATCGCTCATCTGCGCGGTCCTGCCGCTAATGGCTAATGCCCCAGTCGTTGGGACTGGACTTACATGCGGAGGTCCCAGGTTCGATCCCCGGTCGGCTATCAATGAGGTTTAATCGTTTTTTTAAAGAAAACATACTCGTAAGTTTACTTTAATAACATGAAAGCAGTAGTAGCAGAAACTACTCTAGTTTTTAACACCTTTACCGTAATGAAAACATTGTGAGCTGTCTTTCACGATGTGAAATCATAGACAAGAACCGCGATTTCAAGCCACGCAAAGAAAGAAAGAGGTTCTCTTGAAAATGGCGGGAAACGACGTTTGCAAAATTATTTGATAGTTTTTGTTTTATTGTCTACAGTGATTATTTTGAGATTAATATCACGTTAAATTAATCAGAAAATGTTCGCGAGTGACAGTATGGTGAATTTATTGTATAATTTGAGCAAGATCTGGGGTTTCAAGCTTTTATCAAGAGTTCCCGCTACAAGCTCGGGAGTGAACGTGACTGTCGAGCTGCTTCGTCCAGAGTGATGACGCTACGGCGTCTCCTCTGGATGAAGACATGAAGACGGGGCTACCCAGGGTGAAGACGCTACTGCGACTCCCCTGGAGGAAGATAGAAGACTATTGAATATATTTAATTTTCTGTAACATGACATTGGCAAATGACGAAGAGTCGAGTCCATTAATAAAATAAATAAATAAGAAAGAAAGAAGAAAGAAAATACATTTATTTGACGCCACAATAAAATAGTAACATACAGCATACAGTGAATAAATAAACGAAACACAAAAACAGTAATACAATGAACACTTAAAGACAATATATGGTGCCGCATGTAACGTCAAAAAAGACCAGCTCAGCATGTGCTGTAGCGAGGCCACAGCGCTGGTTTTCAGCTTCAACTTTTCACGCCATCCATATCCAATCCAGCTAAGCAGAAGTGACATAGCAGCTCCTCTATTCCGTGCTTCGTGGTAACATTACGATCCAATACAAGAACGCATATTCCGATACGTTTCCCGCCTTCGCAACACGATTGCTCATTACGACCGTTAACTTCCCAGTTTTGTATGCAAATGTGAAAATTTGGCGGCCATCTTGGTAAATTGGCGCGCTAAGCTTTTTAGCTTTCATTTTAGGCGCCCAAAGTGGCTTGTAATGTCAGCCTATTTGTTTAAAGGGTTTTGGGCTGTCGCTTGATGGCTGTTTAAGGATAGTTAATTTTGTGGCACGAATATTTTTAACAGTTTTTGAGAAGATACGAGCACGTTAAGTAGATAGGTACGGACAACATAGATCAATGGTGACACTTGCAATACTATTTCAACTCTTACGACGCAGATAATAAGAACGGTCCAAAGTGTTACAATTGATTTGCTTTAATGTGTACCTACGAGTAAAGCTAGATTCAGATTCTCAGCCAAAAACTCGTGTTTTCACGCCACAATTTTTACGCCATCCAATAAGGGGACGGCATTGCTTACATTTTTAAATTTTTTCATTTATATCTGTCATGAATTACCTGCTTTAATTACCTAATTAAAGCAGGTAATTTAATAAATAGTCCCTCGATAACATCTTATACCGCGCATAGTTTTATAAAATACATACACAAAGCTTGTCTTGAAGAGATCTCTTCTTGGTGGTTACCAATATTGGCTTATTTCTTTATAAGTAGGTAAGTAGATAATACTTTTTGCAATGAATAATATTATATATTTATCTCACCTAGCTGTTTGGATTGCTATTTAATTAAGTAAACATGTTATTCGGGACTGATTCCAACTGTATTTTTAATTAAATCGTGTTTGAATATCTTTCTGTCGTGTTGTTTATTTCAGTTCGATTGAATTTCCACACGAGCGGGGACAGTTTGGGCAGGCTTAGAGAGCCCGCTACCTGAATGGCGATATTGAATCAATTTGAATGGCTTCAATAAACAAACCTTCTGTTTGGTTTGCTTTTAACTAAACAAGTAACGCTACATCTTCCAACCTTTGGTTACCTTCTGCCATGGATTATACGCATCGTAATAAACATTTTGTAAATAGCTTTTTTAATAAAATTGATTATACTCTATGATATCAAAGATATATACATATATATATATATTATATACTTACTCGAAACATATAACCCTCCAAGATCTGAGGATTCAAGCTTTTATCAAGAGTTCCCGCTACAAGTTCGGAAGCGAACGTTCGAGCGAGCTGCTTTGTCCAAAGTGATGACGCTACGGCGTCTCCTCTGGATGAAGACATATAGACGCGGCTACCCAGGGTGAAGACGCTGCTGCGGCTCCCCTGGGGGAACATAGAAGACTATTATATATTGAATTTTGTGTAACATGACTTTGGCAAATGACTGTCGAGTCCATTAATAAAATAAATAAATAACCTTCCTTCTGGCGAAGTCATCGCTTTATTGCAAGTAAATAGTTAAATTGCGTGTAATTTTGCACGTCAACAGCCTACGAACCCGTTACGAATCCTCTACGAACCCTCGTGTCCCGCGCCGTCACTCGCAGCCCGAACCTCGCAAAGTGACAGACACCGACACGTGCCACAGCATTTCCCTTTGCGATTTGATAACCAAATTCAACTGCCTTCGACCGCAGCCACTCCTAGCACTCTATGGCTGCTATTTATTTTATTAATGGACTCGACTGTTCGTCATTTGCCAATGTCATGTTACAGAAAATTCAATATATTCAATAGTCTTCTATCTTCCTCCAGAGGAGTCGCAGTAGCGTCTTCACCCTGGGTAGCCGCGTCTTTATGTCTTCATCCAGAGGAGACGCCGTAGCGTCATCACTCTGGACGAAGCAGCTCGACAGTCACGTTCACTCCCGAGCTTGTAGCGGGAACTCTTGATAAAAGCTTGAAACTTCAGATCTTGCATAAATATCCCAAAAATTTCACCGTACTGTCATTCGCGAACATTTTCTGATTAATTTAACGTGATATTAAACACAAAATAGTCCCTGTAGACATGAAAAGGAAAATTATCAAATAATTTCGCAACCGTCGTTTCCCGCCATTTCAAGACAACCTCCTCTATGGCTGTTCATAAACTTTATTTAAAGTTACGCCACCGTTTAGCCACCTTGTCCCTTTCTATCTTAACCTTTTTTAAAGAAGTGTGAAAGGGATAGCAACACGGTTTAAAGGAAGTGAAGTTTAACTAGGTTTATGAATAACATCATTTAGGTTTACAATGTAGCTAATTCTGTAGCGGCCACAAAGTCAAAGTCAAATTTCTTATTGCATGTAAGCACGTTGTGTACATTTTTGCACGTCAACATATTTTTTAATTTACATTTACACCACTTTGCAAGGAAAAGGTGTCAACGCTGAGGAGAAAAAGTGGCAACCAAAAACAACCCGACTGCAAAAAAACTATCCCCTTTTGATGATTTTTATTTTTTATTTATTTATTGAGCCTTAAATCACATGTTTATTACATAGTAGGTGTTTATACTTAACAATAACATTTTAGTATCAATGTGAATTTACCCCACGGGGTGTAGCCATAATAGATATATATACTTAAATAGATAATTACAATCGCTCATTATAAAATATAAACATTACTCATATTTTTTATTATTATTTACAAATCATAACATGTCACATTTTATAATCCTGTCAGTCATATTATAACATAATCAAGCAACACTTCAACATTCAAGTAGGACACCAATTACCACCATAATATTCGTTTAGGTCATAAGGACACATTTGTAGAAGCAGTTGTTTGACACTAGTGAAGAACTTGTTGTCTGGTAGCGACTTAATAGCATCCGGCAATCTGTTATACATTTTGCTGGCATTAAATTTGGCCGTTCTGTGCATTAGAGCGGTTCTCTATGACACTCCCGTAATCAAGACGAATCTAACGATACAAAAAAATCCATCAAGCCGTTTAGGCTACAGGATGGCAGGAAGGAATAGACATACATAGATACACCCGAAAAACATTACCCTCCTTCCTCTTTCCCTTTTTCTCCTTTTTCTTCTTGCCCCAGGGCAGTCGCGTAATTAGTTTCGAATCAAACCCTGAATGATATTTATTAATACACTATTGTAATCTGTTGTGAATTTTTTTTGTACAATTCGTATTCTTGTAAATAGCATAAAAATGGTAAAAACATATTCTTTGGAACCTACAATAAAATAAATGTCGCGGCCGCCTACGTCGTAGCTGGTGCGTAGACAGTGCTACGAAGGCGTAACGTCGCGCTACGTCATGCGTAGCGATCGTTACATACACGTAGGAGGTTATTTTAGACATTATTTTCCAAAAGTTTTCTTTTATTTCTATTATTGGAAATAAATCTAAATAGGAAATGTTTTATTATGCCAGATTCTGCCCCACCATCAACCGCAAGTTGTACAAGATAACGAATAAATGTAAAAATATCTACGTTTTTTATTAAAATTATTGGTTTAAAATAAAGTTTTGTACAAGTTGCGATTCGAAAAAGACAGCTTAATTAAGAATTCCGAAAATAGTAAGAAATCGAAGCGATTTATTCATTGTTTTTGTTATTCTTCTATAGGAGTTGCGAGAGTAGTAGAAAATGATACTGATTATGATTATGCAACATGAAACCTGTAATAAGTCACAGCTTAAATGGTCACGTAGTTTAGTAGGTGGTGCAAAGCTCCATTGAAATGTGGCAATGTCTTTTGACTTGACTTGGTGGAAACCGGGCCTTACTCGGTTAACTTTGCGGCAGTCAAACACGTCTCCGCTGCTCAGATATTAACGCATTCCGCTTCATCCGAAAGATTCCTCTTATAACGTCGCAGGCTATTTAAAGTTTAATAGGCGCTCCGAATTGTTGATGAATCGTCTATCATGTGGGCGGCTTTAATATTCGACGGCCCGAGGCCCGAGGGCCAGCCGCGCCGCAGGCACATACGCATAGTACACGTATAAAGGTGGGTATAGACTACAACATTTACTTGTAACAGAACAACGAGCCGCTGTATGATATGTTCTAGTGTATCATCCTTTTACGAACTAAACGTCGAGCACGTTCGCCTCTTTGTTATTATAATAATAATAAATTTATTTTCATAAACACCAGCATATAATGATACAAAAATAAGGTACCTCCTAGTAGGCAAATTAAAAATTCGCCTGTGTCAGGAGAGCCCACTCTTTCTTAGGTCTATTTAACTTAAAACTGGTAGGACATCGGTTCCGAAACAGCAAGCATTGGTAATGAAAAAAGAAAGAAGAAAGAAAATAAAACATGAGTTTAACAAATTAATCTTAACTTAGGCATGCTGAGTGAGTAAAAAATGTGTATGTGTGTGCGCGTGTGTGAGTGTGTGAGAGGGTGTGTGTGTGTGTGAGGGTGGGTGTGCATGGTTGTATGTGTGTCCGAAGTGAGTAAGATGTCTAGTGTGAGGGCAGGTATTTGTGTTCTAGGTTCAGATTACACATTTTAGAATATTTTCTGTATCCGCATAATCTTTAGTTTTTAGCCAAGCCGTGATTTTTTTTTTTACAGTCATGAATGTGTGATGTATGAATTTCAAGTTATAAACCAACGAGCATATTGGTGTAACATTTCGTCGAGCGTATTGGTGTAACATTTTGTCGAGCCACGAGTGCGGGCGATGCGCGGTTGCGGGGTGACGCGGAGGGAGAGGGACGAAAGACGCACGTAACACAACGCCGAGCATTCGCAGGAACGTTACATTACATGGAAATGCTTTGGAAACTGAGCTTTTGCCTGTATTGTACCATTCGTAAGAACGTTACATTACACAGAAATGCTCCAGAAAATGTTGTAGTCTATACCCACCTTTATAAAAAGTAGATACACTGTCATTTTCAAACCGCCTCACATAGTGTGCGTACTGTATGCCAGTGTATGTCTCCGGGCTGCTCAACTCGCGAAGGGTCGTCAAGGGCGCAGAGATTACAAACCTAGCGGAGGCTGCCTGGGGTTGCAGCGACCTTGCGCTGCGTGCCCTACTTTCCACCTCGTCCGGGCTTACACTGAACTGTCAATCGAGTTTAATTCCAGCTTTTATTTTTATTTCAATAGGCTAGGTGACCCAAAAAAATGTCATTGCCACATTTCAAAGGTGGGGACCTACAAAACTACGTGACCATTTAAGTTGTACCTATCATTTTGTTGGGGACTTATTACAGGTTTCATATTGCATAATCATAATCAATATCATTTTCTACTACTCTCGCAACTCCTATAGAATAATAAGAAAAAAATTAATAAAACGCTTCGATTTCTTACTATTTTCTGAATTCTTAATTAAGCTGTTTTTTTCGAATCGCAACTTGTACAAAACTTTATTTTAAACCAATATTTTTAATAAAAAACGGAGATATTTTTACATTTATTCGTTATCTTGTACATCATGCGGTTGATGGTGGGGCAGAAGCTGGCATTGTCATTTGCAAGCGAAAAATTCTGTCTAACGATGAGCGCAATAGATGAAGCGGGGGACAGGGGTGCCATATTGAATCCATGTCGATATCTCAAGGTTACGCGTGTCGCGAAGCAATTTTGCGCTCATGTGCAGGCAGACACGGGCGCCTCCTGTTACAGGTCTATGGGGTAAGTGGTCTGTGAGGCCTGGTGACTCTAAACACAGGAGAACTCCTAGCTTGAACACCAGTCTTCCACCAAACTGTGTCTAATAGGTATCCATTGATCTCCTATAAACAACTAGGTACACAGTCTGCCTTCTAAAAATGTCCGAGCGCAAAGAAGGTCCAAACGGATGATCATTTGCTTTATTGGGCATTATTTGGACGTTAACAATGGACCCTTAATTGGACGTTTTTTAAATTGTTTTAGTAAGACCTTTGTGTATCTAGTTGTTTATAGGAGATCAATTTTTTATATACGCAAAGGTCTTACTAAAACAATTTAAAAAAACGTCCAAATAATGGCCAATAAAGCAAATGAGGTGGTCCATTCATCCGTTTGGACCTTCTTTGCGCTCGGACATTTTTAGAAGGCAGACTGTGTATCTAGTTGTTTATAGGAGATCAATAGAAAAACACGAACCAATTATTAATAATTTCGTCGTGTTTCTAATTCGTTCGTACTTCGTGTGTGAAATACTTAAAAAAATCATTCTTTCTTTCCAAAATAAATAAGTTATTAAAATAAAACATTATTGTCTTGTA
Source organism: Tachystola acroxantha (assembly GCA_963506565.1). Taxonomy (NCBI): domain Eukaryota; kingdom Metazoa; phylum Arthropoda; class Insecta; order Lepidoptera; family Oecophoridae; genus Tachystola; species Tachystola acroxantha. The sequence goes on along the minus strand of OY735872.1, from coordinate 14,329,307 downwards.
GACCCCGTTCCATGAGACTTTGGGTAGACGCCCAACGTTTTTGAACATTCAAAACTTTAAATGTGTTATTATTTAACTATCTGTATAGTGGTGAGGTGTAGAACAAAACAATAAAACAACGTAATGTGTGGGTGGAAGTTTCTACAAGTTCCAAGTACAAATTGTATTACCGTAACAGGAGGGCGCCCGTGTCTGCCCGCACATGAGCGTAACATTGCTTCGCGACACATGTAACCTAGAGATTATCGACATGGACGCATCTCTTTAATACGACACCATATCCCCCCGCTTCGTCTCTATGCGCTCATCGTTGACAAAATTTGTCGCTTGCAATTTCTTGTCTATTGGGTAAGTGATCTGTGGTCTGTTTGTATGAGGGTCCATTTCCATTAATGGAAAGTCAAAAATCAAGTAGGTACTTTACCTAAGTAAATGAGATCGAACTATCGTAGACCTCCGTTTACATCTCATAGGCCCCCATTGTTTTCCCGCTCTCATGGACCCCATTTAGGGCGTCGTCGACCCCCAGAGATCGATATAGACCACTTTGGGAATCACTGAATAGTAACATTTTGGAAACTACTGTTCTTTTTGAATTCTAGTGTAATTTTTAGCTGATAATACTGTAATTTTACTTGTGATCTGGAAGCACAGTTGTAGCTGGGGGTCGCGTCTCGCGCACCTGGAGTCTGCGCAGAGGGGTGTGTCGGGTCGGGTCGGGGTGGGTGGGCTATCCAGTCCCGTTCCGAGCGCCGCTCGGGCCGGCCGCACGACTGCCGACCGCATGAGCCCGTCGGCGTGCTAGCGAGGCCCGCGCGGGTGTGTGCCCGCGCGCCGCAATGGCCCTGTTGCCAGCCCTGGCCTTACTGGCCCTCCTGCCCGGTGAGTCCCCCCCGAGTACGGCCCGCCAGCAACAGGCGGCCGCGTGTTTTTAACCCAATCGATTGCGTGAGCTGAGGTGTAGTGAGTGCTAAGCGATGCTATGCAAAGCTAACAGGATTCTATTAGCGGAGGATCGGCCGCGCGGAAAACTCGGTCAGGTAACGCTTAGATGACCTAATTTTCAGGAGTCATCGCTATCTTATGGAAGAAGAAGTCTCCCGAAATCTACGGCGTATGTTTTACGAGCGAATCTCTACAATTTTCGGTTAAAAGGCAGCTCGTGAAACCGTAATGAGCACGTAGCGAGGCGAGCGATCTTTATGGGCTCGCTTCGAGGCTTAACGTGTTTAAAGGTACGTCTGTATCGAATCCTCCTTCAATAAACATGTTGTTCAACTTTAATAGAGATTGATACAGGTATTTGCAGTAAAACATTCAATTGTCTTTGTCCCGGGATGAGAGAATGGTGGGTTTTGTAGGGCGATGTTAAATCAATAACTAAGTAGGTGTCTAGAGATGCCTTTAAAATATACTCAGTGACAAGTATACCTTACGTTAAAGTCAATGATTTTGCTCGTCTCCTTTATGTCAATATTAACATATCGAGATGAACAAAAGGTTAGACACTGTCAATAGAGAAGGGAGTACAGGCCGTCAATAAGGTTGAGATTTTCTCAAGAATTTCTGAGCCGATCGTAAAAATTCTTTTACTAGTATATAGCTTAGAGTAAACACTATGTTATAGTAAAGAATTTTCGAAAATCAGTCAAGTACTTTTTGAGAAAGTTTGAACCTTCATGACTCTTGTACAATTTCTCAGTTAGACCACCGTATAGCCACGTGGCTTTCGTTAATGATAGTAGTATAGCAAGAAAAATGTACAGACATAAAGCTAGCGATAAAGCAAATATCAATCCCATACATATTTCACACGAAGACAGAGAAAAACAGGGGGAGACCCCCTTATTTTAAACGTTTGACATTTTCTAAAAACTACTGAACCGAAATTAATAATTCTTTTACAGTTATGTACGGAACACAGAGAAAGGTGTACAGGAGTTTTTAAGGTTGAGATTTTCTCAAAAACTACTTGACATATTGCAAAAAATCTTTTACTGTTTTATAGATAAAAGTTAAGACTATGTACCTAACTGTAAAAGAATTATTAAATTCGGTCCAGTAGTTTTTGAGAAAATCTCAACCATATTGAGGCCCCCATGTATATCTCTCGTATATGCGACGTACATTTTAACTTTTATTTATCTAACAGTGAAATAATTCTTGCAAAATAATTGAATTTAGTAAAAGAGCATGACTCCACAGCACAGGGAATCCTAGTGTGTAGTCACAGGAACTTAGAAAAGGTTATATTTTCTTGAATAAATTATCTTTTTATCTTTAAAAAGGTGAAGTAGTTTTAGAGATAACTCGACCTTAAAAACTCTCCTGTACACTTTTCTCTCTTTTAGATCGTACTCTGAAGTAAACTGAAGCCCAAATTAAGTGTCTTATTTGAAAAACAAAAACTACCCTCCACTACTAACATTTTAAGCTGTTCTGTGATTATTGAATAGTTATTTTCACATTATTAGATTCACAATGATGAACAAGTTCGATCAATCATTTCCTGCAGTGGTACATCACAACAGGTAATTAGACGATCACATTTGTTTACAAAATAAGACACTTGATTTGGGCTTCCGGTATATGTACCTACTGTAAAGGATTTTTTGACAATCGCTCATGCAGTTGAGATAATCTCAACCTTATTGATGCGACCACTTTCTATGGTTTCGACTGTACGCCACTTGTTAGTATAGAGGCGTTCTCGGCTATCAATTCGATCTTAAGATGCCGTTTCAAAGCGAATTCAATCGGCATCAAAATTAATAGGTCCTTCTATAAGAGGCCTTTGGAAGCGGAGACCGTTGAGGCCATGGAGGAAGGAATGCCTTAAGGAGTGAGCCATATTTACATCGTAGACAAATGCATGACAACTTTTTGCATCTCTTCCACTCGTTTCTCCGTTGTTTGAATTTTCGGTAGAAGTCGAACATATAAAAGCATATGTCTCTTTCTGACATATGAGAGTGAAAGTGACAATAATAGCGGATACCTGTTTCCATACAAAATATACTTTAGGCTTTATGTTTCTTTAATTTAAGTCACAAAATTGATTACAATACATGAAATAAGATGTACATACGGTGTGCTTAACTCTTGATTAGAGTTCTCTACCAGCAAACTACACTCACTCACACGAGAGAGATGAGATCTGGAGCAGACAGAACTCAGCTTTGGCACCTCCTTGTAAAGCGGCGTAAATGTAAATTCCAAAAAATGTTACGTGCTTACTTGCGATAAAGATTTTTGACTTTAAGCTCTCTCTACGGAGAGCGGCGAAATTTATACCTTCATGGTAGAGACGTGGCGCTTTAGTGTTATTGTGGCCAAGGCGCTATGAAGCGTGAGGAATACGCCTCGAGGCGTACCGAATACGCTATGAGGCGTAAGATATATACCATGAATAGAGAAACGCTTACGAATTGAATTTTCGTTAAGTTTTCTTTTGGAAAGTAAAGATGGATAGGTTTTTCTTTTGGTCTGATGTTATTTGTCTTATGTTAGCTAGAATATATATTCGTACCTAAAAATTCAAGAATAAGCTGAGCGAATTTGAGCTTTGAATTAATGATTATAATATAATTATTACATTAAATGATGTTTTCCTGAACTTTATTATTCCTACACATTGATCTCCTATAAGCAACTAGATACACAGTCTGCCTTCTAAAAATGTCCGAGCGCAAAGAAGGTCCAAACGGATGAATTGGACATTATTTGGACGTTAACAATGGACCCTTATTTGGACGTTTTTTGGACGTTAACAATGGACCCTTATTTGGACGTTTTTTAAATTGTTTTAGTAAGACCTTTGTGTATCTAGTTGTTTATAGGAGATCAATGTTCGTACACTAACGAAATGAACTATATGCACTCCTAGAATCAGAATATGAGTGTGACTTGTTTGCTGACAGCTGTTTGAGTGTAGTGAGAAAGTATTCTAGATATTGTGAGAAAAGCTAAAATTGCATTGATCTATTGTATAATTAATATTCTAAGCCCTAATGTAAGTACTTACGTTATTTTATATATAATGTAAGTAAGTATGACTGTCCTACGCCTTAGGGCAACCCGTTATGTTGGACAAAATTGGAAATAAATAAATATCATACCCAGGTCGTGAATTTTGTCTCCATATTCTCATCTTACGTAGCGACATCTATCTAGTAATTGTGCAATTACTCAAATTCATGTCTAACATTGCAGTTAGAAATCATTGATCTCCTATAGACAACTAGATACACAAAGGTCTTACTAAAACAATTTCAAAAACGTCCAATAAGGGTCCATTGTTAACGCCCAAATAATGTCCAATAAAGCAAATGAGGGTCCATTCCTCCGTTTGGACCTTCTTTGCGCTCGGACAATTTTAGAAGGCAGACTGTGTATCTAGTTGTTTATAAGAGATCAATGTTAGAAATCATGTTTTTAATTGATGACGCGTTCCTTTTTCATGTTTTGATATTTTCTTGCATATGCGCTATGTGAAACGAAAATCTAAATGATAAATGGAGAAAAAAAATCATCACGACCGAGATTCGAACCAGAGACCTCGGAAATTAGACCAGGGATTTTTTTTATCCATTTATCATTTAGATTTTCGTTTCACATAGCGCATATGCAAGAAAAAAAATATTTGAATTGCTCTATTTATAGACCGCTTTATAGTCTATTCATTTTGATTGAAATAAAATGTTCTTTTATTTCAAACTTTTATACGAATTCCTGGCAAATATTTGCGTTGTTTCGGGCAAATAAATGCACGTATTTGGTTCGTATCTACAGTATTCTGAATTTGTATTGTACTGTCCCGAGAGACCTCACTTATATGCTATTCAGATTTCCCTGTGCAGTCTAGTTTGGTAGCGGAATGTAGTTATCTAGAAGTAGATTAGTAAGAGAATTGGGCGACACTTGTTGCAATTTTACCTTACTATACGCTGAAAAATCAGGTTTTGTATGCAGCTTTACTTCAGTAAAGATGCTACACCGTTTAATAAACTGTTTAAATATTGTTAGGTTAAATACTTAAAGATCTTTTTGGATTGTGTTTGTAATCTATTTTATTTATATTCACTTTTTTATATATAGTATATAATATTTATAACAAATCAATAACATATTTACATAAACAAAAAAATTATATAAAAAATTGAAAAATAAAATACTTAAAAAATAAAATTCTAAAAATGTAAAATAATAATTGAATGTAATATTGGGTACAGTCAAAGACAGAGATAAGTATACAGGGAGCCTCAATAAGGTTGAGATTTTCTCAAAAACTACTGGACCGAATTTAATATTTCTTTTACAGTTACATAGTTTTAACTTTTATCTATCTAACAGTGAAAGATTTATTGCAATAGGTCAAGTAGTTTTTGAGAAAATCTCATCCTTAAAAACTCTACTGTACACATTTCTCTGTCTTCCACCGTACATGTTAAATGAAATTCATTTTGCGTTGTTATGGCAATTGGCATTATATATTTTTATACATGTATATTTTTTAAATGTAACGTGCTGTATAACGACCTGTAAATAAATAAATAAACAAACACTAAAATTACACGTTGTATAGAATTGTTTAATTTGCAAACGAAAAAGCAATTGAAAATTCCATACAATTTTCTCGAAAGTCAATGCCACTTGGCTCTGGTGACGTCATTACCAACTCCCTCTTAAGCAGGTAGAGTTTGCATAGTGTCTTGTATTGCATATTCATGGACAGGGCTTAATGTAGAGTTGCCGTGGAAATGTATCAGTATGTAGAGCCGTGAGGATTAACGCCAAATCGAACCGGCTTAGCGCTAAGCAGAGAGTAAAGCTGTCAATCCAACCTGTCTTCGGCTCCTCACAATGCAAATAGTTTGGTTCAGACAACATGTACGGTACAGTGGACAACAATTAAGTACAGTCTAATTCTATGAAGCAAGGAACCACTCTCTAATTTCAAATAAATTATTTACGCTTTTAATATTATAACGTTATATGGGGCTCCCTTACTATGAGAGACTGCCAGCAGATTTACGTGGTGAAGTAGATGACGAAACGTTTGGTCGCCGACTGAAATACCTTTAAATGGATAGCGAATTGTATTCCTTTAAGGAATTTGACTTATTAATGGTAAAATCATAATTTATGCAATGCATAATGTTGTTATATACCTACATAGTAATTATTATATTAATTTAATTTGACGATCAAATTACTAATGTGTATTTTAAGTATTGACATAACTGTAAAAATGACATTGTAATCTGAAATAAATGAATCTAATCTAATCTATGCTTATAATATGCTCTCGAACGCAGTTTCGGTTTCGGCCGTAGTTTCGACCGGATGGCAGCCGAAACTGAAACTAAGCCGAAGCCCGTTATTTAGCCGAAACTAGGCCAAAACCGAAAGTTCGGTCGGACACTAGAAATCTCTAATAGTTGTCATTCCCTTGTCGTGACGACTGTGTGAGCCGCCGTCCGACGCTAATGGCACGAAAATGATGGATGCCCGCATGCCCAGGTCGGCGCGGTGACGGCGGCCACATATAAAACATCACATTAATCTTACCAGACATACATATGATTTAAAGATGGATCTAGACATCTGGGGCTTATAGTAGCGAGTGTGAATATACAGCATGAAGCAAAGCACTATCGATGGAGTTAGTCATTTATATCGCAGCCTCAGGGATTCTGCGTCTTTCGCGTCTCAGCTACTCACTTGTTTTTCCATTGTTGTTTGAAAAGCCAATGGGCGTTTTTGGAGCCTTTTCAAATTTTCGCGGCCAGAAACCAAATATGGTTATTTAGGTACATATTGGCAAAGTAAATAAAACATATTATGGCAGCTCATCTGTAACCTCAGTCCGGGCCGAGATATTCGACTTTAACTTTGAACTCAAATATCTCGGCCCCGGTGGAGGGTAGAGACGTCGAATCAACATTTTTACATTCACTATGAGGTCGTCTACAAGAAAATGTTGTTCCGGAATTTTTACCTTCAGTCAGAGCAGAGATATTTAACTTTAAGTAAATGACAAATGTGAGAGAGGGGGACGATATGCTCATTTTAGATGGTGCACCGGCCATCTACTATAACTTTTGTTATAATTCATCCCGACTGGGCCACTAGAACTCCGGTTCTTTTTAGATGGCCGGTGCATCATCTAAAATGAGCACATCCTCCCCCCCTCTCACGTTTGTCATTTACTTAAAGTTAAATATCTCTGCCCTTTTTTCAGGATTCTTACCTTCCGGGATTTTTACCTTCAGTCAGGGCAGAGATATTTGAGTTTACGTAAAGGAAAAATTAAAATAGAATATCTCGCAAATTCCCATGGTTTTAAAGACCCTACTGTCATCGAAAGGCCACGACTCGGCTGTTATAAATAAATATATTAGTAATACTTTCTCTCTCATGTTACTTTAGTTTGTCATTTTATTTAAACTCTAATATCGCGGAGACTGAAAATATTTTAAATAAAGGTTCCTTTTTCCCTATTGAGGTAAGGAACACCCACCCCCAAAACAGTAAAACTTTTTCCGGTTCCCCTAAAGCATCCAATAAAGGATCCAGACAATCTCAGTCGTTTATCAGCATCGCCTAGCTAGGATACATAATTATTATGCTACTATCACGAACCCCTAACATTTAAAGAAAAGTATACAGAAGCGTTAAACACGTTGGATATAAACACACGCTGACTCATATAACTATATCCAGAGTCCGACATACACAAAAATAAACTCTTAACTCCCAAGCACACCCCTAAACATAATAAAATATACCTAGACACTGAAACACGTTTGAATACGCCACCTTAATACAAAAACAACCAGATAAACATAATTACAGTCTCGCACACAAATTGCACCCTGATATATACATACCCTACGATACAAAAAACCCTGTTTAACGCAGAAAGAAGCAATCACTCAAAACACAACTAGAAACAAAAACGCACCCATCTACACATAAACATACCTTTACGAACAACACAAAACACAGGCAACTGCATTTGTAACACACAAAATACAGTCATCTTTATGCATAAGCACACAGCCAAACAAAAATACTCTTTAGCATACAAAATACAATATGCAAATACACACAAATACGCTCCACAAAACACCTAGAATCAACAACGCACTCCTCAAATACAAACATACCTTTACGAAAAAAAATACATAGACAAACGAAAACTGTGATTTTTTCGTGTCCTAACATAAAAAAATGCTCCCAAATACTCACAACACACTCTATGGTACTTACATTCAGTTTCAAAATACACTACCATACTCAGACGCGTAAAACTAATTAGTACGATTTCTAGGGGAATTTTTATGTGTTTTTATGTACCAGTATTTTTGTGTTATTTAGGGTGTGTTTTGCTCATCCGAGTGTAATTTGTGATTTACGGTATCTTTTTAAATATTACATCGCGACTAAGATTCGAACCAGAGACCTTGCCATTCTTTTTCAACTAATGTTGAGCTAATGCTCTGTTGAAAACCGTGACTCGAACCAGATCGACGATATTAGGAATAGAATCTTTTTGTATTTGGATCTCGTTTGGTGTGAGTTTGGGAGTGTTTTAATATGTAGGAGTGTTTATGTGTGCAAAAATATCCTCTAACACATACAAACACACAAAAGTGTATCATACGCCGCAACAATCGATGTACGGTCGATAGCACATCAAGCGTATCACACTGGCACCATACGCAGGAGTTATACGATATATTTTGCAATGGTTTCTTTTAACAAGCCACTGGGCTTGTTACGGCGTATGTTATACTTCTGTGTATTTTTTTCAAAAGGTACTTTTGTGTACAGTCGACGGCTCATCAACCTAAAAAAAAAAAAAATTTGCAAACTACGTCGTATAACCCCTGCGTAGCGTGCCAATGTGATACGCTTTATGTGCTGTCGACCGTACATCGATCACCTAGCCAGAGGATGCTGAGGAACCATTTAGTGTAGTTCAGTTCGTCAAGTTTACACGGGGAGAATCCAACTACACCGGACACAAGTTACACCAAGGAGGATAATTATTATGGGAAATGAAATAAATATGTTTTTTTACGGGGGGAGGAGGATAAAATAAATTAACATCAAAGGGTAGTGTTAGATGGCAGATGCGACGCATTATGAAATAAAATACATTTCAATTTATTTTTAGGTGAGGGGGAGGATATTGTTTAATAGTACATGTTGAACCGGACTTCCGCTTTGGTTGACCGCAAAAAAAACGTATAGGGGGAGTGTATTGAACATGGCGGATGCGACATCTTAAGGAATAATAGGAAACACAATTTCTTTTTGGTTTGGACGGGGGGGGGGGGGGGGGGGCAGGTATATTGCACATGGTGCACCGGATTTCCGCTTTTGAAGACCGGAAACCAATAAATTGTCGCAAAGGGGGAGTATATTGTAGATGGCAGTTGCGACATTCTCCTCTCTTTTGGTAAAAGTTAAACTCTATTGTCTCGGCCCGGACTGCGGTTAGAACCCCGGGAACAACTTTTTTTCTCTTTTTGTATGGTCTCCTACACAGTAGATATGAAACAGATTCTGGCCGCGCGAAAAAAAAAAGGCACCACCCTCCATACGAATGTGCCCATTGGCTCAACGCTCTGGACCCATGAAGACAGAGAAAAGTATATTAGGGGCCTCAATAATGTTGAATTTTTCTCTAAAACTACTGGACCGAATTTAATCATTCTTTTACACTTACGTAGTTCTAACTTTTATCTATCAAACAGTGAAAGAATTTTTGCAATAGGTCAAGTAGTTTTTGAGAAAATCTCTCCTGTACACCTTTATCTGTGTTCCGTACATGTAATTCATACAAACAATTAACTTTGAAATCATATTACGAGTTAAAATTACGAAATCCAATACATGATTACATAAGTGAAACAGCAAAAACGCAATTAAGCCACACAGATTACCAGCGGCCATACCAAATTAGCATGTGGCCAGAGTCCGGAGGTCATTAGCTAGTACAGTTCAGTTGTGGTCAGGAACTTACCTAAATGGGATAGTTTTCAAATATAGAAAATCAAATGATTTTCATTTAAAATAAATTAATGGGCAATTAGTTTATGACTTGCTTGGAATATCATTGACTGAATTTCGTACAAATGCATCCATACTACAAGAATTAGGCAACAAGCAACGTCTATCCTCTGTAGTTCAGGCTCGCATTCTGACTTTCTTTGGGCACGTGTCTCGGCGACTGGTGGTTCAGGGCAAGGTTGACGGTACCCGAGCGCGCGGCAGGTCGCCAACGCGATGGACGGACCAGATCAGGGCAGCCGTGGCCGATCCCTTGCACGTCTGCACCAGGAGGGCAGAGATGAGTGCCGACGTGTTGTGAGTCGGGACACTGCGACTGAAGTGACGACCACTCTGCCAAGAGTATTGCGAATGCTTTCTAGTAAAAATGATATTTATCATAACACCACACCCCTTTTTCAAATGCTGACGTGACCGACACGTTGTTTTCCACACGTCATGTCAAGCCTCGTCACGTCACGCCACGCCACGTCACACATGGCCGCGTACCAAGTGCTGACAGTTATACGGGGGATTCAAAGCGTACTGCCGACGCATTCGATTCACAATTTGCGCTCAAATTGAAACGAGACTGTTGACATAAAGGCATGGATGGATACAAGTCCCGTATAGACACAGAGAACTCCTGAATTTCACATGAGGATGTGAATGTGTGTGTGTGTGCTTTCGAAAGCACACACACACATTCACACACTTGAATTCATTCGAAAAAATGTTATGATTTACTAAAAACCCTTACCTGCCAATTTAATATTCACCATGAGTACAACTTCCTTGATCTGAGAGTACAACCCCAAGTTTAAAAGACATTGCCACATTTCAATGGAGCTTTGCCCCACCTACAAAACTACGTGACCATTTAAGCTGTACCTATCATTTTGTTGGGGACTTATTACAGGTTTCATATTGCATAATCATAATCAGTATCATTTTCTACTACTTTCGCAACTGCTATAGAATAATAACAGAAACAATGAATAATTCGCTTCGATTTCTTACTATTTACTGATTTCTTAATTAAGCTGTTTTTATCGACTCGCTAGATGTAACTTTATTTTAAACCAATAATGTTAATTAAAAACGGAGATATTTTTACATTTATTCGTTATTTAGACGATCATATTTGTTTGATTTGGGCTTCGGTATACATACAACAGAAAAACATTACCCTCCTTCCCGGGTAGTCGGGTAAAAATTAACTTATTCTCAATTTATCGTAATACCTACTTTTAAGCTTCGTGCACTATATGCAAGAGAATAAGTCGCAGGAATCTTTCCGAGCAAAGAATTCACAAGAATCTGAGTGAAATCAGAACCCGGAAAACTAAAGCTAGACCTCTAAAGTCACGGGAGACTAAGTAAGTCGTTTTATTCAAAGACTCTCAAAGGAACTCACGTCTGCAATTTAAATCTGCAACAGATAACAGAATCTAAGTGAATTTGTTTAAAGTCGATGTTACTATTACTAGAAAAACCGAACTAATGTGTACTCTAAATAGTATTTACCCTCTTACTTATAAAAAAACACTATCATCAATCAAATGTAATCAGCTGTTCCAAATTCGGTCCGCCATTTTGTTACTTAAGCAACTACTACGTTGTTTAAACTGACAGCTACTTATGTTGATTTACTTTAAACAGTGTTGTAAACATTTTTTTTTAAATTGTTAAACAAGGTATTAATTTTAATCATCGATTATTATAGATGCTCTTTGTATACTTTTTTCAGAACAGCAGATCAAATGTAACACTTATAGCCACTGTAGACATTATAACAAAAATTATCAAATAATTTTGCAACCGTCGTTTCCAGCCATTTTCAAGGGAACCCCCTTGCACTTTAGTCAACCCTATTGAAATCAAATAGGCAGAAACTTGAACACAGTCATATAGAAATTAAGACAACAATAAATAGGAAACTAAGTAGCGACATGATCATTACGGCTTCACAGCAACCTCTCAAAATATAATGAGGAAAACAGTACGTCGTCGTCCCGGACAACAGAACGCTACAAAGAAAAGCTTGTAATTAAGGCCGTGACTGTAGCAAGCATACGTCTTAAATTCTTATTATTTCTCCAAGATTCTTACCGCTGGCTCGTACAGCGTTCTAGAGAATTCAGAATGGAGACGTTCGATTTCTCTTTAACGTTCATGGACAGTGGCGGCATATACTTTGAGTATTCGGAAAATGATAGTACGGCGTATGACGTAGTATTTTGATGCATTTAAAAAGACACAACGGCATCTCCCGCGGCGTTCGTAGGCGGTTTTCTTTGTGGAGCGGTCCCACTGTCATTCTGTGTAGAAAATAGGTATGTGTACTGTCAAAATAAAGGTTGTAGGTACATTTTTGTCGGTCTTGACACGCACATACTTAGAATCCCCCACGGTTATGACAGTAGTTGAGAATTTTCACTGTCATTTCGTAATTTCTACTGTCCATGAACGTGTTAAGGGTCAGTACAGAGGTATCTTATCCTGATTGGGTGCCAATGTGGCGGCACTTCGACCCATTGGGATCTTTTGTGCTCTCCCCTTTCCTTTATGCTCCTTCCTTATGCCTAAAGATATAACTCAATAGGTCTGCTATGCAGCTCATGGGAAGGAGCCTGTAGTCTTCTGGTTCCGGATAGGTCGACCCCAGGAGACTCATTCGCTTTCTAGCCAGTGAGTCACATTCACACAGTAGGTGTTTCATGGACTCCGTTTTGTCACCACAGGCTCTGCAGGTTGGAGACTCCGCTAGTCCCATCCTGTTCAGAGAACTCCCCAATCTTTAATAGGGCATATTTTCTAATGTAATCAATTTTATTGCACTTACCAAATATCTTTGTATTCAGACAGTTTAATGATAATATTGACGTAACCAAGTGTCCCATAGAGTATCTAAGATGTAATATATGAGTATTGTGTGAATTATTAGCTATTTTTTTTAAATGCATATTAATAAAGTGACTCAATTTCGGAAAGTTTTACTTCAGAATCGCCACTAGTACCGGTCCTAAAATGCAGTCAACCTCATAATTCTATAAGTAGTATAAATACCTGCGTTCGATTACTTTTTCTACATTCAGTTAGTTCAAAATCACGTAGGTAACTAAGTATAAAATCGGAAATCAGAATCAGTCCCATATTCTCTGTGTAAAGAGATTTCATTTCGAGTGAAAGTAGATGGATTTTTCAATCTTATCATGGCCGGATTGGAGCGAACCACATACCGTCCAAACACGTTGCTCACTCGCTCTTCTTTCTTTAGGACATTTTGACTCTGCGTATGAACACATGCTGGTACAAACAGGCGTCAAACAGTTGCAAATCTGAAAAAGGAGTCTCCGTTCTAAATGCTTTATGCTTGGCGCAGGTCCCAATGAAAATTGAAACCCTGATAATTGAAATTTGCACCCTCTCTATTCGCTGGTCGGTAGTCGGTGCCAAGACTAGAGACTGTTGGGATTCATTCTTTTAACGATACACACGAAACCGTTTGAACCTCGCAATTTTGCAAAAATAACGGGATTTCGTCTTCCATGTAAAAATCTTCTGTTTATAACTTTTAATATTGGAATCCGATTTAGTATTTATACTCGTACATTGTTCCAAAAAAGTTTAATTATAATAATAATAAACAAACCAATAGCCCCAATTAAGCTGTAATTTCCAATCACTGCAATAGTTTATGCACCTGACGGGGTCTGTCATTGAGTGCAGTCAGATGCGCTCAGAGGCGGGTCCCGCTAGGTGCATCACATATCCCTTCAAATTAAAGTTCTCTAAGGGGCATCTACGCGTTGGACCTATGTCTCCGTGCAAGCCTTTCAAATGACCGGGTTTTCTTAAACCCGTGAAACCTAGAGAGATACCTACATAATAATATTTTTTTATTGAAGTAAGAGATTTACAAGTTTTCGAAGCACGAGCCTACATAGTATTCCTTATGATAAGTTACATTTATGTTAGAATTAATGTATAAGGTCGTGCAGTTGAAGTACACTAGCACCCACACTAGGATACCCTGTGGGATACAGTTAATTTTTTGTTGAAGGTTAAGTTTTAAATTACTACAAATAATAAAATGACTAAAAACTAACATTAAATAACTAAAAACTAAAACTACCTATAATTTTGCAACATTTCTATTTTTTTTTACATTATTAGATCGGATTACTTTATTTTCACAATGATGAACAGGTTCGATCAATCAGTTCTTTCAGTGTTACATCACAACAGGTAATTAGACGATCATATTTGTTGACAAAATAAGACACTTGATTCGGGCTGCGGTGTAGATGTGCTGTTGAAAGTTTTTTTGCCACTTTTTCTCCTCAGCGTTAGCACCTTCATGTATTTGATTTGACTTGTTCACAAATACAACGTAACACAAACACAATTCTGCCACAGCAGTTGCATTCTGAATTATTTTCTGTTCGTATATTTTTTCACAATGTTGCGCACATATTCCTCTTTCATCCTTATCTCGAGCTCGGGTGAGGGCATTCACATAAAAATGTAAATCTAATGCGGAAGTCCACCTATGCCTCTACTACGGATCACGTTTAGGTCTCGTGAACGTAACAACTATTTTTGTTTTGATATTTTCTTGCGTATGCGCTATGCGAAACGAAAATCTAAATGATAAATTTTCATCACGACCGGGATTCGAACCCGGGACCTCGCCATTCCGTGTCACGCTCTATTCCAACAGAGCCACCGTGATATCGTACCCAGATCGTGAATTTTGTCTCCATATTCTTGTCTGAGGGACGGTAGCGACATCTATCGAGTAATTGTGCAATTACTCAAATTCATGTCTAATATTGTAGTCCCTAGAGTAGGTAATGTAAACAAGTAGGCCAGTCATTAAAGGAGTTGACCCTAGCAGTAACTCATCCCTTTATGACATTTGGCACAGTGAGTACCATTACTGACTGACTGACATTATTTGTAATTATGATAATTTTTTTTTTTTTTTTTTTTATTATTGTATAAGGAGTTTATTAATAAAGCTTAAAATACATGGAAAGGTAATAAAAAATTAAAACTAACCTATTTAAACAAAATTATATATAAAAAACCTGCGCCAAGTCCCCCACAATTGGCAATGTGCCCAAAAGGCTGGCGGCGTTGCCTCGCTGTATAGCGAGGCTGACCCGTTGGGCAAAGTAGCCGCCAGCCCTTTGGTCACGCGTGGCCTCGACCAGGCGCCGTGATATCTGTCTCATTATATTGTAGTTAGAAATCATGTTATATATAATTTATGACGCGTTCCTTTTTCATATGTTTTGATATTTTCTTGCATATGCGCTATGCGAAACGAAAATTTAAATGATCTGGGTACGATATCACGGTGGCTCTGTTGGAATAGAGCGTGCCACGGAATGGCGGGGTAACAACTATTGTTTAACACGTTCACAGTCCCCATACAAAAAAGCCTATTATTTCAATTTCTATCTCCATACAAGTCGAAATACCTACATCTTTGTTATGTGAGCACTTCAACACTGGGTGGAGCACTCTTCTGAAGACAATATGACGTGAATGGACAGCAGCATCCACCAAGGACATCGTATTTACTTACTTTCAGAAAAAGATACTCTTAGTGCGGATCTGGTAGCCACATTTCAATGGAGCTTTGCCCCACCTACAAAACTACGTGACCATTTAAGCTGTACCTATCATTTTGTTGGGGACTTATTACAGGTTTCATATTGCATAATCATAATCAGTATCATTTTCTACTACTCTCGCAACTCCTATAGAAGAATAACAAAAACAATGAATAAATCGCTTCGATTTCTTACTATTTTCTGAATTCTTAATTAAGCTGTTTTTATCGAATCGCAACTTGTACAAAACTTTATTTTAAACCAATAATTTTAATAAAAAACGGAGATATTTTTACATTTATTCTTTATCTTCTACAACTTGCGGTTGATGGTAAGGCAGAATCTGGCATTGTCATTTCATTAGATTTTTTTTTCATACATCTTACTAACCAGACAATCGGTGAATAATTCTTTCGTCGAACGAACCGTCGGCTAAGCGTGTATTCGGCGAACGGTTCCATCGGTGAATGATTCTTTAGTCGACCAAAACGTCGGCTAAGCGTGTTTTCGGCGAACGGTTCCATCCGTGAATGATTCTTTAGTCGACCAAACCGTCGGCTAAGTGCGTTTTCGGCAAACGGTTCCATCGGTGAATGATTCTTTAGTCAGAACATGATGAAAAAATTCTTGCCGTGGGCAGGACTTGAACCTGCGACCTTGTGATTCCGTGACACGCTCTTACCAACTGAGCCACCACAGGCCACAAGAATTTTTTCAGTATGTTCTAATTTATTCACCGAGCATGGATAATGCGTAATTCAAATTCTGATTCTTTAGTCGACCAAACCGTCGGCTAAGCGTGTTTTCGGTGTTCCAAAGGTGAATGATGTTTCGGAATACCGTAGCGAGCTCCATAAAAACAGACAACGAAGTGATCCTATAAGGGTTCCTTTATTCCTGAAGAGGTAAGGAAAACTAATACACGTCACATGACCACTGTTGTTACTAGAATACAGCCACAATTCGTGGTAGAAACCCGTCTAAAGAATAAAAGTATACTTGTACAAGTCAGCGCGGCTGAGCCCTGAGCTCATTGTGGCTTTTACGCATCATGCCTCAAAAAACCCGATGAAGGTTGAATAGGCTGTATGGTGGATTGATAATTTGACCCAGGGATGGGAAAGGTGTTGAAATTGTCGTATATATGATTTAGATTTCATTTATTTCACCTTTACATAATTTTCTTACAATAGTATATAATACATATAATGCAGTCCTATTTGTAAAGATGATCGTCATAATTTTTTAATAAAAATAATAGTATAATTTCACAGTTACACTACTATACTAGTAGACGATGTACAGTAATATTAACTAATATAATAATAATACATTGAGATTCAATCCTCAATTCCACTCTCTACAAATAAGTAATCAGCCACCTATTCACGAACTTAAGCAAGTATAGGTCCAAAAGCACTGGCATGTACATACGCACTGGTGTAACCGGGAGTCACTGGTAGCCGCAGCACAGGGAAACCTATCGCGGACACTAGAATTCCATCTGCACAGTTTTCAGCCTTTCTTTGTGTAATAAATACTTAAGTCCAAATAAGTTGTTACTGCGCTGTACTAAGTTTCTAGTTTTCCAAAATAAATTTTGTTTTTTTGTAATGTCATCAATAATAAATTAAATTTAAATTTACCATTACAAATAATAGAAAATGTCAAAGAGTATATGGAATCAAATCCCAATTGTTTTGATTATAAAATAATGTCCTACGGTCCTATTAGATTCATAAATGTCAAAATAAATTAGTAAGTATGTTTCGACAATTTCAATTCGATATTTAGAAACTGTATTGCTGTTGCCTCCGCCACATAATTCACAATTCATTTATTCAATGCTTTATGTGGTAACATAGGTATTGAAGGGGGGCGCGTAGGCCAGTTGCGAGTACACGTTGAAAACGATCGTACAAGTTAAGCGTCGTTGGTAGAGATCATGACCTGAATGGGTGACCGCCTGTGATACTTTAATTTGAGCCCCTTCGTGCCTCGGAAAGCACTTTAAGCAGTTGGTCCCGTACCGGTTGTTGTCGCTTGACAGCAGTCGTTGCGCCACGTCAAAGGCCTACGGGCGGCCTCGTGGCGGCTTGAATAACTTTGACTAATAGGTTTCGTCTCTAAACCACACGAGAAAAAAGAAAAGAAAATAGTGTGCTCATATAAACCATAATAATATATCGATTATACAACGCTTCCAAAACAAGGTACTTCGAAACATCGTAGATGCGCCCTGGTACGTAAGAAACGACGATCTCCACAGGGACCTTAAAGTGGTCACAGTCAACCAAACCATAAAAAAATTTGCTGAAGCTCACGAACATAGACTTCATCATCATGTGAATGTCGAGGCAATCCAGCTCCTCGACAACACGGACATAGTGAGAAGACTGAAAAGAACCAAACCTTTTGAGTTAGTGTAGTGTAGTGAAAACAATTCGTAGTGATAGTGCGCGAATATAAGACACGTGAACAAAGTGATCGCCCTTAATAGACTCTAAGTAATGTCGTTGGACTAACTCTTAGCTATATAAGTGTAAATTTATAGAAATTTAGGTCAAAATCAAATTACTTATTAGTCTTATTGTATTTAGGCTAGATCGTAATGTGAATAAAATGTCATATTATGGCACTTTATTTTAAAAAAAAATATATAAACCATAAAAGGGCACTGCAACATTGCATTTTAGAATCATCGTTATTAATTCTTATACATTGTTATTGTTGAAGTCGGCAATTAGACTGACAATTTCGACCGATTTCGACGGTCTTTATCAAGGTGAGCGCGCCACGCCCGCGTCGCCGGTAACGTTTCTTCGCGCACTGTAATTTCAACAATATAAGTGATATCCGTTTATATATAATAATTTGTATTATTGGCTCTATTAATAAAACAAATTCTATGTATATAAAAGTTTGTGCAATTTGCGGTTGAGACAGCGGGTCCTTGGGGAGCGGAGGCCAGGGAGTTTGTGCGAATTGTGCGTGGCATTGGGCGGCGAATGCGGGACCTCGGTCTCGGGCCTCGCTCTGAATCGTTCCTGATGCAAAGGCTGTCCATAGCCACACAGCGCGGAAACGCCGCTGGTATTATGGGCACCTTTGCATCGGGAACGATCAGAGGGGGCTTATTCGATTAAGTTTTTAGTATTATAATATAATTACTGAATAAAATTTTGTGACACAGTAAATATAATAAATGTTTATAAATGATATTATAATTGGTGATAAATAAATCCAATCTAAGTCACGTTTATCGCTACCAGTCTAACATAAATCTTCACTGACAAACCTACCTACTTCACCTATCTACAAGTTCACACGAACAATTTGTCTCGAGTGACTAGCGCTCGGGGCCTCAGTAGACTGCAGACGGTGTTGCATATCCCACGGTACATGTACACTAGCAGTTAGTACATGTATACTAGCAGTTAGCACATGTATACTAGCTGTAGTATACATGTATCGTGTCTATTGTACAGGCGCATACAAACGCAATACAATGTAAATGGTAAGTTTTAACTTTTATCTATCAAAGAATTTTTGCAATAGGTCAAGTAGATTTTGAGAAATCTAAACTTTAAAAACTCTCCCGTAAACCTTTCTCTGTGTTCCACCGTACCTACATGTTAACAAACTTACTTAGTCCCAGTATATTACTGAAATTGCCCGAAAGGTGTAATAATTCGTCTAGACAGCGCTGGAATATACTGGACAAGCTACAAATCTGATGAAATCTATTACTTACGAGATACTTACGGTATTACTTCGCTTCTATATAAAATATTTTCTTGTACAAACTTTGGGTAAATGTAATCATATTTTGAAAGCGGTGGCATTGAACTCTCGTTACGGGATACCTTGGTTCGATTCTCGGTTAGTTACACTGTTTTCTTTGATATTTTTGGTTTCTCGCTTCAGAATAATTTGCCCTCAGAATTTGAATGTGAAAAAATCAAACTTCTACGTCAACGCAATCTAAAGATATGGCCGCTTATGTCGCATTTTCTCGCATATTAGTATAAAAATGCAGGAAAACCAAAACCTATAGGTTACTTCCCGCTGACCTCGAGTCATGAAATGACAATGCCAGATTCTGCTCCACCATCAACCGCAAGTTGTAGGTACAAGATAACGAATAAATGTAAAAGTATCTCCGTTTTTTATTATTAAAATTTTTGGTTTAAAATAAAGTTCTGTACAAGTTGCGATTCGAAAAAAACAGCTTAATTAAGAATTCAGAAAATAGTAAGAAATCGAAACGAATTATTCATTGTTTTTGTTATTCTTCTATAGGAGTTGCGTAGAAAATATCATTTTCTTCTATTAGAGTATAGTAGAAAATGATACTGATTATGATTATGCAATATGAAACCTGTAATAAGTCCCCAACAAAATGATAGGTACAGCTTAAATGGTCACGTTGTTTTGTAGGTGGGGCAAAGCTCCATTGAAATGTGGCAATGTCATTTGGCAAGAAGCTAGGTCCGAAAACTATAAATTTGAAATTACATCTCACCAAAACAATTTTTTTCTTATTGTAAACTTACATTTGCGCAGATGATCAACTAATCAGGAATATGTCGATGTATGGACATAATGTTTTGATAATGGCAAAGATAAGTTGGTCTCTAAGTCTAGTTTATCTTTTCGTTAGAGCAAAGTTACGGGGTTGAGTTGCGTTGCACGGAAGACTTGCCAGCCGACCCGCACTTGGCCGGTCTTTTAAATATTTGCATCGGTTTGCGTCAGAATAAATGTATTTTCTTTCTCATATTCGAGGTGATACGGACGGTAAAAGGAAACAGACCAACACAAAGTCAAACATCATTAGCGCGTTCCGATACATTAGCCACATATTTTGAAGGTTGACGCCCACCACATCGCGCGGCAATCAATCAGCATTAACACTGCGCCTTTGGACATGTAATAGTACGGGTGTTCACCCTTAATTAATGTCTCATGGTGTACCACCAACCATGAGATAGGTTATAGTCGGTGTTATGCTACTAATCATTTATTTTCTCGATGACAGATATAGTTTGTCAGTTATTGTTGTGACCAAATAAGTGATAAGTAGGTACGAATGATTCGCGAATGACAGTATGGTGAAATTATTGGAGAATTCAATCTGAAGTTTGGCGCTGTGGTCAAGATTCCTACTACGAGCTCGGGAGTGAACGTGACTGTCGAGCTGCTTCGTCCCGAATGATGACGCTACGGCGACTCCTCTGGATGAAGACATGAAGACGCGGCTACCCAGGG
The DNA here is from genome assembly GCA_963506565.1 of Tachystola acroxantha. Taxonomy (NCBI): domain Eukaryota; kingdom Metazoa; phylum Arthropoda; class Insecta; order Lepidoptera; family Oecophoridae; genus Tachystola; species Tachystola acroxantha. The sequence goes on along the minus strand of OY735872.1, from coordinate 14,308,347 downwards.
TGAAGACGCTACTGCGACTCCTCTGGAGGAAGATAGAAGACTCTGTAACATGACATTGGCAAATGACAGACTGTCGAGTCCATTAATAAAATAAAGAACCTCGCCTCGCATGCGGGAGTGAGATGAAGCTATAAAGCGGCATAAGTCGCGTCATTCGCACCCACGAATGTCATCATCGAATGTTTCGTGGTACGTATGAATGCGGCATTCGAGCGACAGTTAGAGTCCTCTTATAATTCAGAACTCCTTTGTACAGGTAAACGTTGAAGATGCTGTCTGTACTTACAGTTAATTACTTTCGGATTAGAGCTCTGGGGCTGTGACGTAAGCACGCCACAAGTTTCCGCATGGGTTAGGGTCGGTGTACAACGTCACGGCCCGGCGTGTCACGGCGTCTGCCGGCACCATCTACCGGTGCACGATGTCGGACGGCGCCGTTCTGTTGTACGCTAGCCCTTAGGCGCTCAGGTTAGGAGGGTGAACCCCCCTAGCGCCCCCTAGCAAAGTGTAATGTATTTTTTCGTTACTAAATTTTGACTAGGGAGCTTCAGCTCGACTTGACTTTGACTTCAGTCAAAGTAAAATTTCTTTATTGCAAGTAATCACGTTGTGTACATTTATGCACGTCAATTTTTTTTTTTTGAATTTACATTTACACTGCAAGGAAAAGGTGCCAACGCTGAGGAGCAAAACTGGCAGCAAAAAACACTTAGCAGTATATCTTGTAAAATAATAATAACGTAATTACATAACTATTACTACTAAGATAAGGTACATAACTATTACTATTATTAGTAATCTAAACTTTATCCTTCACACCATGCATGTTCATCGTTTAAATAGTCATCTATTCTGTAATACGCCTTCTTAACAAGTGTTCCTTTAAGTGCTGTCGAGGTACACTCGAAAACAGAACGTGTACAGGGGAGGTTAAGCTTGAGATTTTCTAAAGAACTACTTGACCGATTGTATAATTTCTTTCACTAGTAGATAGTGTAGAACACAGGCTATGTAATCTGAAAGAATTTTAAAAATCGGATTATTACATTTTTAGGAAAATATCATCATTAATGCGCCCATTGTATACTTTGTAATAGGAATTAGATGTGTAATAGGAATTTTGGACGTTTTGCGCCTTGGACATTTTGCTCCATGGACATTTTGCGCTTAGGATGTTTTGCGAGCGTTGGTCATTATGCGCTTTGGACATTATGCGCCTGAACTGTGTTAGGTTACACTACTACTGGATTCGAGAATATGGCAATCAAAGCCAAAATATACATGAACTGCCGTATACCACAGCAATTGCCGTATAATAACGACACTGGTACAGCGGCAAGCCGTTAACTTTTATCCTCCATTGCGCGGCAACCCTACAAGCAGGGTTTCCGCACGATCAATTATACATGTATTTAGCTTTTACGGCTCCCGTGCTCGTTCGTCACACAAGTCGCTGGGCCGCATTCCTGCGTTAGTTACATCACTGTTTATATCTTCACTAATTGCCTCCAAGATCCTGGCGTAGGGATGGGAAGCATTGCCTATGCGGATGTCGATTAACGGAAGATTGGTAATTTTTCATTATTCGGGTATTATCAGCTTCAAAACTCTACAATATTGTGGAATACTTAAAATGACATTGCCACATTTCAATGGAGCTTTGCACCTTCAAAACTACGTGACCCATTGAAGCTGTACCTATCATTTTGTTGGGGACTTATTACAGGTTTCATATTGCATAATCATAATCAGTAGGAGTTGCGAGAGTAGTAGAAAATGATAACGAAGACAATGAATAATTCGCTTCGATTTCTTACTATTTTCTGAATTCTTAAATTGAGCTGTTTTTTCGACTCGTTTGATGTACAAAACTTAATTTGAAACCAATAATTTTAATAAAAAACGGAGATATTTTTACATATATTCGTTATTTTATGACATAGACTGACATTTGATTATTATTATTATTTTTATTTGTATAAGTTGACTAAGTTATTATAATAATTATGAATTACACAGCGCATTGGTTTCTGACTGTAATGCTATGTAAGATTTTGTAAATAAATAAATAAATAAATCTTGTTCATTGTTACGGTTGATGGTGGGTCAGAATCTGGCATTGTCATTTTATTAGTGTTAAATAATTATAAAACTAACTTTTATAAAATTAACCTAAAAAAAGAATATATAACTAAACTATATATATAAGAGTATGTTTAAAAGACTGGTCCTCGCTACAGGGGATCTCAGGGCTGGCGCTTACTTCGCTCAACGGCTGAGTTTAGCCGTTCAGCGAGGTAATGCCGCCAGCATCCTGGGAACCCTGCCGCATGGGGGCGACGTAGGCGATATGCTTATTATGTAAATATTTTGTAAATATTACTTTTATTATTTGTATTATTTTAAGTTTTTATATTGAAGGATTGTAATATTTATCATGAGTACAATTCCCAATTTCAATTTGTCGAATGAATTCAAGATTCAAGGATATCCTGTATATATATAGCCACTTCATTTCACTTAGGTTGTTAGTGGAGCTATATTCAAATTGTTTCCTTTCATTAAAGGTAGTTAAAAAGTTTTAGAGTTCGGTCTACTTTTCCTCCTAGTTAGTGGTTTATGCTTATGGAGCGAGATAAATATAAAATGAAACTAAATTAAAGCTTGTGAAAAGCATTCACTTGAAAAGACTTCACATCCGCATTGAATCAGAATTATATCTCTCTTTTGCAATGCAAGTAATTAATTAAATAAAAAACGAAAAAAGGCTTCTATTGTCCAATCTGATTAGTATTATGAATTACTTAGTCATTTTCTTGAGGTAATGACCTCCTCCAGATTTCGCCAGTCGTCTCTATTTTGTGCTTTCTACATCCATTCTCGTCCTGCCGTTTGCACAATGTCATCCGCGGTCTGCATACCTTTCTCTTGCCTCGCAGCAAGTAAGTACGTTGTGTATATTTATGCACGTCAACATTTTTTTTTCCAAGATACATTTACATTACTTTGCAAGGAATAGGTGCCAGATTGTCCGGAAAATAACAGATTGCGGATGTTGCGAATGCGGAACTCGGTCACATCCCTACGTGTGTAATGCGGGAAGATTGATGCCTTGTAAAATTATAGTGATTTAGGCGGTTCAGTCGTTAGGCGCGGATTAACTCGTTACCCCACTGTCGCGATGTTAAGTAGGAGGGCAATATTTCAGTGTCTGCTGTGGCCATGGCAACTAGGCAGTTAGTTTCCTATTTAAATTTAATTGATATAGCTATTTCTAAAATCAAGCATATCTGACAATGTATGACAAACCTGTGGGAAATTACATGCTTCTAAGTTAATCTGCAAAGTCTTCATGCAATGCAAGTCACAAGATCCTCTACTAATCAGTCGCCGCTAAGCGAGGCGTCCCGCTCGCTCTTACGCGACGTAGCATATGAACGACAGTAACAGTTGCGTTTAGGATTAGGATTCGACTACTGCTGAGAGATTTTTGCCACTTTTTCTCCTCAGCGTTGGCACCTCTTCCCTGTAAAGTGGTGTGAATGTAAATTCAAAAAATATGTTGACGTGCAAAAATGTACTCAACGTGTTTAATTGCAATAAATAAATTTGACTTTGACTGTTGCGGCCGCTACAGATTTAGCTACAATGCATCAATATTTTTGCGAATTTTTTAAACATTTCAAAAATACGATAAATATGTAGCATTTATGCGCTGATTTCCCCAAAATGTTATCTGGAAGATATCGCTTTCAACGATAAGTGTGCTCTATTAATATTCTGAAGTGTCAGAAAAAAATAAGAATATGAAGTGGATGGATTTTCGAATCATCATTCATTCAGTACCTATATCATACTGAATTTAATCCAATTTACCGATAAATATTAAACGACGAAACGTTTCTACATTCCAGTTTGAAAACAGTATTAACATATGTTTGCCGAGCGTGGACTGCCCGATAAATTAGTTAACATAACCGGCCAAGCGTACAGTTAAACTCGCAATAAAATCGTCCATGTCCCCTCATGAAAGAGTGAGTGCGACCGTGCGAACTGCTCCCTCGCGACCGAATGAGTGAATGAGTCGCCGAGTTTAATATTCTCTCTACGAATAGTTTAGATGTTACTTTATGAGCAATTCATTATTTAAATTAGTGATGTTAGTTACGTAATCTCCTAAGGGTGTTATGGATCTGTACCCACGTAAGTTAGTTCGCTAGCGACTGCGTAAACTACAGCTCCGGCCAGTAGCAGAACTAAAGTCAAAAGTCAAAGTCAAAATTCTTTATTGCAAGTAATCGGACGATTAGTTACTTTTTATTCCAATCTTTCCACATCTATTCCATTCACTGCTATGTTTTAATTCCAATCTTTTCCGCTGTTACTTTGCACTCGAGCGAAATATAGATAGATTGCTCGCAAACAGACAGTTTTCAATTTGAACTAAGTATCAGTTTTACTGATCCACGGATCAGATGTCAAAGTCAAATTACAAGTAAGCACGTTGTGTAAATTTTTGCACGTCAACATATTTTTTTGAATTTACATTTACACCACTTTGCAAGGAAAATGTGCAAATGCTGAGGAGAAAAAGTGGCAAAAAAGTCTCAGCACATCTTTTAAAATAATGATAACACAATTACTTAATAACTAGGTATTACACAACTATTACTATTATTAGTAATCTACACTTTATCCTTCATGCGGAACCGGCGACACACACCATGCATGTTCATCGTTTAAATAGTCATCTATTCTGTAATACGCCTTCTATTCTGTGTGCAAATAAAGTATTCTTCACTTCACTCAGATTTATAATATCTTTTTATGCCGATAGATGGTGTTGCAAACATACATCCTTAGTATGTATAATACGATGAAAGATTATGCTGGTCGAACTGTGGCCTGTGGTGGCTCAGTTGGAAGAGCGTGTCACGGAATAACAAGGTCGCAGGTTCAAGTCCTGTCCACGACTAGAAATTTGCAAAAAAAAATCTTTGTTAGTTTTCGTAATAATTACGTTATTAATTATGAAAAAACGTGACAAATCTACATGTAACTGCTACCTCTCCTCGTTCATCGTAAGCCTTGCCTTTGAGCTTTTGTTTCGGCGAAGTCTGTCGGCTTTCGGCGAAAATTTATGCAGCAATATTTTTCCCCAGTTTCCTTTATGACAGTAATTAATGTCCAGTGGAATGAAAACTCGGTGTTAATCTGTGGATCGATGTTTTTTTATGATTTAGGACATATCAGGCAAGGGGTTTAAATACCTCAGCATTTTCATAACAGATATTTCATCCACCCGTTTATTGAGTTTGGGACGCAGGTTTGAAATGAAGATTTTGTATGGGTTTGATGATTTAATATAGACCTCTCTCTCTCTGTGGTCGGTCCCTCAAGTCTGAGGATCGTCGTCAGCATCAGGTTTGCATCTGGAGCGGATGATTTGTCTCCACCGGTTCCTGTCCAGCGCGTCTCTTGCGATTGTGTAGAGGACGAAGATTCTTTCACTTGTTCGATCCATCTTGAATATAGACCTACTATAGTAAAAATAATAGTAAAAATTTATTTAGAAATGGAAAAGATTGGTGTGCTTTTGATATTATTGGATTGTGAGTTTATTGGTTTCGCATTAGATTGCTGCTTTCAAATGACTCACAATTTAATTGAGCTACTCTAGAAGCAAACTGTAATGAACAATTACTATTTGAAGGGGTCTCTGTTATTATTATTTATTTATTAATTTTATTAATGGACTCGACAGTTCGTCATTTGCCAATGTCATATTACAGAAAATTCAATATATTCAATAGTCTTCTATCTTCCTCCAGGGGAGTCGCAGTAGCGTCTTCACCCTGGGTAGCCGCGTCTTCATGTCTTCACGTTCACTCCTGAGCTTGTAGCGGGAACTCTTGATAAAAACTTGAAACTTCAGATCTTGCATAAATAATCCGATAACTTCACCGTACTGTCATTCGCGAAAATTTTCTGATTAATTTAACGTGATATTAATATCACACAAAATAGCCCCTGTAGACATTAAAAGGAAAATTATCAAATAATTTCGCAACCGTCGTTTCCCGCTATTTTCAAGAGAACCGGGGTCTCTGTTTCGAAAACTTTTTAAACTACAGATTAAAAACAGAATCCTAGCAAAGGCTTTGTGTATGTGATTAAGCTCTCGTGTTGCGTTTGGCAATTTGCGCCTTTGTAACGTGGTCTTGCGTTTTGTTTTACTAATTAATCCTCCCAAACGAAACTCCTTGTGTCTTTTGACAATAAGGATAATGACGGGGTTTCGATCTTACAGCTTTGAGTTAAATGTGAATGTGAGCAACGGTAGCTGGCGAAAATACTGATAGGTTACCTTTACAAATTTATTTCACGCAAAACAATTACCTTTTTCCTACAACTCGCTGGAAAACTGAATGAGTCAAGCGAAACGCCGGAATATGGTGTTTGACAATTATCGATAATTAAATGCTTTTCATTATTATTACAAAATAGACATAAATGACGCGTTTTTTTAGTGACAAATGTTAACGCCAAATTCTTTGGTGTATCATATCCAAAAAGTCATTGATATTTTAAAATTTATTATGGCATGGCCTAATGCCATCCCCTAAATTGTCTTTAAATTCACATTACAAATACGTTAATGTAACTTAGTGTAGTACTCCGGTCAAATAATGGCCTCTACAAAATTGGGAAAAATTTAGAAGGATAACTTTCAAGTGTCTATACAGTTGGTTAAGTTAAATCACATCAATTTTAGCTGATTCCAAACAATTCAAAAATGCTAAGCTGTTGTTGAGCGGTGGGAAGGGGGGGGGGGGGCATTTTGGACCTACCCAGGTTACCAAAATGGTTTTGGGGGGGTTAGGTTTTGAAATGCGAAAAACATGGAAATGAAAATGAAAAAAAATGTGAAAAAAAACAATACAATAAAGTTTGGGGAGCTCTGGTCTACAGTCAGTCGTAGGCTTTGCCCGAAGGCTGGACATTTATCTTACTTCCTAACTTAACCTACAGAGTTCGTCTAGAAATGCAATTTGCATAAACCACCCCCTGTAACCCGCCCCGCCCCTCCCACACGCACCGGGTTACATTTCGTATTCCATTAATGTGGAGTTCAAAGCCCAATGCGACAGGGTTAATTAAAACATCGACCGATTTCACTCAGGGCGGCGTGTGTACTGAACAGGGACGGATTGCGGAAGGGGCCACGAGTTTACCTGAGTTATTGACATGTGAATTGTGTTGAGGGCTCCCGCGATTTCACCTAGTGCGGAGTACATAACGTAAACTGACTGGAGCTGCAATCATGTATTTCGTAATTAAAAATTACAGTAAATTAGGGCTAAATAACTTTGGTTTTATAATAAATAAGTAACAAAATTCAAAGTCTATAACTTCTTAGCGATAAGGCCGTCAAAATTAGATGTTTTGTATTTGAATTCTTATTAATACATTTTTTGCGAATGAGACGCATTTAAGAAACTCAATCGTGACGAAAAATCATGATATACCTCACGAATGTGCACAAAAAACATTTTTTTATGTATCACCAAACCCGTGTTTAAAATTTAAATGTATTCCCCTGAATACTGAATTACAGCTATTTTAAAGATCACTAGATGTTTGTTGCTAGTCTTCAACACATTCCGACCCCTAGGCCAAGGCTATCCGTGGCCCTCTCAGATAGTGCCAAGTCCATCCCTGGCAGTGAGTACGTACTACGTCAGGCCTGTAATGGAAGGACTATTGAATTTTCAAGCAATTGAGTGTACTACGGTGTCCGAGATTGTGTTAGGGGGGAACAGACGGAAAAGCCTTTTTATACAGGTGTTGCAATGGGACAGTATAAGGCTGAGATTCAGAGGCAATTTTGAGTGCAAGCTCCCTATTCATCAATATTCTTATCATAATTATAGAATGTGTATCTTGCCTATCCTAACCTACGGTGCCCAGACATGGTCATTGACTAAAGATCAGACGTCCAAACTCAAGGTCTGCCAACGCGCAATGGAACGCAGCATATTGGGCGTGAGGAGAACGGACCGTGTCCGAAACACAACCCTGCGATCGATAACTGGCGTAGCAGACGTGGCCCGCAAAGCAGCCACATTAAAGTGGAACTGGGCGGGCCACGTGTGCCGCATGCAGCCGGACCGATGGGCCCGGACTGTCACAGAATGGGTGCCATCGGACGGTCGCCGGCGTCGGGGCAGACCTCGGCGTAGGTGGAGAGACGATATCGTTAGATACAGGGATGGGTGGCTGGAAGAGGCTCAGGACAGGGATGGATGGAAGAGGAGGGGGGAGACCTTTGCCCAGCAGTGGGACAATTTATAGGTTAACAAAAAAAATATAGAATAATAAAATCCCTTTAATAAAAGGGCCGAGGTCTAGAAGGACCTGCACTGACTGCAGGCACATACGTGGCGGGAGACGGGGCAGGACCGGCACGACTGGGTCCTTCATGGGGCACTGTATTCGCTTTTATAACAAGTTGCCAGAAAGTGTCAAGTTGACAGAGAGGAAATTTAAAAATTTCATTAAAGGAACACTTGTTAAGAAGGCGTATTACAGAATAGATGACTATTTAAACGATGAACATGCATGGTGTGTGTCGCCGGTTCCGCATGAGGGATAAAGTTACTAACAATAGTAATAGTTACGTACCTATATAGTTATTAAGTAATCATTGTTTTATCATTATTTTAAAAGATGTGCTGCTGAGAGTTTTTTTGCCACTTCTCGTCAGCGTTGGCACCTTTTTCTTGCAAAGTGGTGTAAATGTAAATTCAAAAATATGTTGACGTGCAAAAATGTACACAACGTGCTTACTTGCAATTTGACTTTGACATGGATCAGTAAAACTGATACTTAGTTCAAATTGAAAACTGTTCGCGAGCAATCTATCTATATTTCGCTCGAGTGCAAAGTAACAGCGGAAAAGATTGGAATTAAAACATGGGAGTGAATGGAATAGATGTGGAAAGATTGGAATAAAAAGTATCTCTAATCGTCCGAGCGTGGCGAGAAGAGACGGGTAGACATGTAGACATATTCAATTTGGTTTGTAATAACGAAGCTATTTCTGTTTTGATATATGCCATTTCAATATAGGTTTTATGTTCAACTGTAAAAGGTTTCCTTGTTTCATTCAGTGGTTTGGTTAGCTTTGCTTTGACACTTGTGAACGAAATAGAATAGTTTTTAAATGACGTTTGACGTCATTCATGCAAATAGCGATTCGGTTTTGTTTACGAACCTAAACTGGATTGCTATAAGAGGTGAGAGTAACCCTGCTGTTGGGGAAATTGAATGGAAATTGAGAAACTACACTGCCACTTGCCTCTGTACTCCCGTTTTTTGGTCTTCCTCAGCGTACCCTGGTATTCAGCAGTCCATAGGCGACCGCAACGACTGGCTTAGGTTTTGCGTAGACGATTTGCACGGGTTTTGACCGAAATTGGTTGGGTTTTGATTTATTTAGAATTTATTTAATGGCGAGCGGTTCACACAGTGCGCGCAGTAGTCTCGCGACGGTTAGAGAGTCGTTCTCATAGGCTGCGGCAGGGGGCACCACAATCGGCAAAGTGACAGATACTTTCCTTCGAGTTAAAAATGCTGGACAAGCTAAAGTATGGAATAACTTCCAAAAGGAGGTATATATTTCCGATGTATTTTATCATAACTTCAGCGTTTGTGTACTGTTTTTTTAAGATTCCTTTTCTTCGTAGGGTACCCCAAGGGTAGTCGCATAATTTTGAATATCTCTCATTTTTGATCTTGGGAGGTTCGCCTAGCAGTGGAACGTCTGCTAAATAATAAAAATAGTAAAATTTAATATTAATAATAAATCTAACAAATTCACCTTACTTTGGTTTCATTTTGTTTTTCTTTTCTCTTTAACTAGCCTCTTACAAGGCTGCACTAATGCTTATTTTAACAGGTTTTGACGACTGAGAAATAGATATCGTAAAACATAACAATAATCTTGACCGTAGTTACTTATACCATACATAGTAAGTATATATTATTAGGTAAGTACTCTATAGTTATGCAATGAATTATGAATACGTAACAAAATACATACCTAAATATTAATTTTATAATTAAAGAGAAGATACAACACTTTTATACAAGTTCCCTTTTCCATTCCGTGGCGATAATAGTGTTGCAAATAGGTATTCGTGTAGTCGTTCTATCCCGGGAATTCCGGAGTTTTAACTAGCTGTGCAAAATGTAATACCATTTTACCTGCTCGGTGGGAACTAGGAGCTTACTCTATTTCATTTTCACGAATCTGTGTCAAATGGTTGTAGGTCAATGTTGGAATATTTTAGAATGTCAGTGTTGCTGAAATAGAGGCACTTTACTTTATAAACTAGTATTTTTGTTAATATGATTTTTGGTTGTCAAATACAGAGTACCTCGACAACACGGACATAGTGAGAAGACTGAAAAGAACCAAACCTTTTGAGTTAGTGTAGTGTAGTGAAAACAATTCGTAGTGATAGTGCGCGAATGTAAGCCACGTGAACAAAGTGATCGCCCTTAATAGAGTCTAAGTAAAGTCGTCGGACTAACTCTTAGATATAAGTGCCAATTTATAGAATTTTAGGTCAAAATCAAATTACTTATTAGTCTTATTGTATTTAGGCTAGATCGTAATGTGAATAAAATGTAATAAATTGGCATTTTATTTAAAAAAAAATACAGAGTGTAGTGGAAAGGGTTTAAGCAGACGGATTGGTGTTCAGTATTGGTAAAATAATTATAAAAAACATAATGTCTCAAAACAATCAGTTGATGTCACTGAAAAGTATTTTTTCGTCTTCAAAATACCTACATTACCAAGTTATAACTTGGCTGGGACAGTCGTTTGCTCACTCTACGATTGTGGATTGGTTTCATTTTTACCTTCACATTATAACGACAGATAAGCGGTGTGACATTTATAGGACAATAAAATTTAATTCAACGAGTGAATAAATCACAGTCGGAATTGATCCCTTTTTATGCCACTAGAAACAAAATACGACAGCGAAAAAAAATACAATTACGTACAAGAGGAAACGAGACAAATATACAATCCATTTATTGTCCAACAAACGGCACAAAAAGTTACACCGACACAAAAGAAAAACACGAATAAAAGCTCGGTCAGTTTCCGCAATGGATGATTGATGAGTCATTGTGTGCCGGAGCCGCCGGTCCGGGATTCGGACCAAAACCCGGAATGTTCCGGGAATTCTCGCGTCCATAATGGTTGGGCACTTCACTAGTCACTTTAAGTTAAGGGGACATGAGACAAGATTCTTGAATAACTCTTCTAAGGGTCGTTCAAATGGCTCAAGTTTTACTCTAATCTTTTTACAGCTTCTTTTTGAACCAGATTTAAATTGACTTTAAGCTGCTAGGTTATGTTATACGTTGCTGAGAGTTTTTTTGCCACTTTTTCTCCTCAGCGTTGGCACCTTTTCCTTGCAAAGTGGTGTAAATGTAAATTCAAAAAATATAGGTATTGACGTGCAAAAATGTACTCAACGTGCTTACTTGCAATAAAGAAATTTGACTTTGACTTTGACGAAGCTACATTCAGAATAGCGTTTTTTTATTTTTATTACCGCCCATAATATCATTTCAAATAAAAAAATGTATATTTCGGACTTAAGTGTCAATATTGCTTATTAGTATAGAATAATAAAGCTTAAAACTATGTCAGTACTTAAATAATCATTTAGTTGCACAGTAATTTTAAGGCATATGAGTTTTAGCCAGTGCAGTGCAGTGTAGCCCAGAGTGCACTTTTTAGGGTTCCGTGTCTCAGAAAAAAAGTAACCCTTACAGGATTACTATGTTGTCTGTCTGTTTGTCAAGACCTATATCTCAGAAACGCGTGGACGGATCAAGTTGAAATTAATACCAAATACTCAAGTCTGCAACCTCATGCAGCCGTGAAAAAATCAACCTTCTACTTTAACGCAATCATAAGATATCTTCAAGTTCATATGTCCAATTTTGGCGCATATTTGTATGAAAACGCAAAAAACTCAAAACCTATAGGCTACTTCCCGTTGACCTAGAATCATGAAATTTGGCAAGAATCTAGGTCTTACAGCACAAATAAAGGAAAGAATCCGAAAACTGTAAACTTGAAATTACATCCCTCCAAAAAAAAATGTTATTACAATATGGACAACGTGTTAGCCTCGCTATACAGCGGGGCAACGCCGCCAGCCTTTTGGGCACATTGCCAATTGTGGGGGACTTGGCGCAGGTTTTTTATTTATAATTTTTACACGTTAGGTAGGTTTAGGTAGTTTAGATTTAATTTGTATTTATTTGTAAATATTATTTCCTAATTTTGAATAAATAAAAGGTACCCAATATGGACATTATATGTTGATAATGTAAAAGTTAAGTTGCTCTCTAAATCTAGTATTTTTTTTCGTGAGAGAGAAATTACGGGGTTAAGTGGCGTAGCACGGAGCCTCGGTGCGCAGGTCCGACTTGCACTTGGCCGTTTTTTTATATACATTTATTAGATACCGCATTCAGAAAGAAGAAAGAAAGAAAATGCATATATTTGACGCCACAATAAAATAGTAACATACAGCATACATTGAATAAATAAACGAGACACAAAAACACTAATACAATAAACACTTAGAGACAGTGTATGGTGCGGCATGTAACGTCAAAAAAGACCAGCTCAGCATGTGCTGTAGCGAGGCCACAGCGCTGGTTTTCAGCTGGCCTCGGCAGCGTCCACGGCACAGGCGGATTCAGGATGCGATGGGGACTGTTTCTTACTCTGCGCTTCAGAGACGCCACTCTCTTACGTACTATGGCATGAAAGCCGTCGATGGCTGCTTCTGCCAACATCCCTGATGCACTACAGAACCTAGGAAGCCTCAATAGCACCCTGAACGCGTTATTATATTGGAACCGCAGAGCGTTGATGGCCCTCTGCGTGTAGTTTTTTGTGGCTTAGTTTTAAGGGCCTGATATGAGCCAACTAGCGCCGCCAATCTTGAAAAAATAATGTCTTCCAATTTAATCAATTTAAAAAAAAAGCTATTTACAAAATGTTTATTAGGATGAATACTATTTTTCAATATACAATACATGGCATAGGTAATTGCGACAAGCTAAGTTGTATTTCACAAATGTGCCAAAAACGGCCGTTTTTCGCAATTATGCGAACTACAACTTACCGAAATTGAATCACGTTATAAATTAAGCATTTAAAAAATAGTATTTATCGTAATAAACATTTTGTGAATAGCTTTTTTAATAAAATTGATTAAATTGGAAGATATTATTTTTTCAAGATTGGCGGCGCTAGTTGGCTTATATCAGGCCCTTGATTCGAAATTCAATTTTATTGACGTTTTCATTTAAAAACAACCTGCCTAAGAACCGATAAGTAAATAAAACGACAATTCCGACTCATTTATCGTAACTAAGTGAGAATAGGCCGAATAGGAGCAACCCTTTGCATTACATGCTCAATGGGGTCCTTGATGAAACAATTTCCCAGCGAAATTGCGCTAAGACTGGCTCACTTTTTTACTTTTTAGGGTTCCGTATGCCACAAGCGGAAATTATCAACAAAAAAACAAAGAAAACTGTTGTAAAATTAATATTAAAAGTTTAAAAACATGTTATTTCATTAGGGAATTTATTCTGGAAGTCTACATATGGTTGACATATATTTTAAAATTTAAACAGAGTGTAACTCTTCTAAAAATATAATTTTGATTAAAAAAAAGTAGTCACCATACAAAAATAAGGCTATGAAGGCCGGATATGCGCGGATTATCAGTTTTTCTATCAAGGCTACGGCACTAACTACTAAAATTAAACGTCTGAAAAAACATACATATAGCAATCTTTGGGTGTCTATTTAGGGACTGATGAAATTAGATGCTGAGAGTTTTTTGCCACTTTTTCTCCTCAGCGTTGGCACCTTTTCCTTGCAAAGTGGTGTAAATGTAAATTCAAAAAATATATTGACGTGCAAAAATGTACTCAACGTGCTTACTTGCAATAAAGAAATTTGACTTTGACTTTGAATACCGATACACGATTGGGCAAACTTCTCTCGATAGAAAAAAATCACAAGCACACCCTCTCCATGTCTTTTTTATAATGAAAAATATGTCTAAACTGAAATAGTTATTATCTGACTAGGTGGAACCCGGCAACCAGTGAGTTGGTTTTTATATATATCATAATACGTCTCTATATAACATTCAACGGAACCCTCAAGGCACAAGTTTTACTCGCCCTTGTCCGTTTATTTTGTTTCCCCTTGTTTACTCTGTGCCGTACTGATTATTTTAGGGTTTGTTAAAGAAACGGAGGAATAAGTCTTACGCTGGATTCTCTTGAAAATGGCGGAAACGACGGTTGTGAAATTATTTGATAATTTTCCTTTTAATGTCTACAGGGACTATTTTGTGTTTAATATCACGTTAAATTAATCAGAAAATGTTCGCGAATGACAGTACGGTGAAGTTATTGGATTATTTATGCAAGATTTGAAGTTTCAAGCTTTTATCAAGAGTTCCCGCTACAAGCTCGAGAGTGAACGTGACTGTCGAGCTGCTTCGTCCAGAGTGATGACGCTACGGCGTCTCCTCTGGATGAAGACATGAAGACGCGGCTACCCAGGGTGAAGACGCTACTGCGACTCCCCTGGAGGAAGATAGAAGACTATTGAATTTTCTGTAACATGACATTGGCAAATGACGAACAGTCGAGTCCATTAATAAAATAAATAAATAAAGTCTTACGGTAAATAGAAAGAGACGGATTGTGCTTTTATTATACGGTTTCTAAGTGATAGGTACGATTTTTAATTAGTAAGTGAAAATGTCTCGAGTGGAAAGTTTTTCTTTTTAATTTTTAAATACTTACTTTTCTCTTCTTTTCTCGTGTGGTTTTGTGACCAAACCTGTTGTCAGAGTTATTCAGGCCGCCCGTAGGCCTCTGACGTGGCCTAACGACTTGAGATCTGAAGTTTCAAGCTTTTATCAAGAGTCCCAAGCTCGGGAGTGAACGTGACTGTCGAGCTGCTTCGTCCAGAGTGATGACGCTACGGCGTCTCCTCTGGATGAAGACAAGAAGACGCGGCGTTGAATACGATACGGCGACTCCTTTGGAGGAAGATAGAAGACTATTATATATTGAATTTTCTGTAACATGACATTGGAAAATGACGAACTGTCGAGTCCATTAATATAATAAATAAATAAAAAACATAAATTCTCCTTGGTACTCAACCCTAGGAATTAGCTGGCTGGAAGCTGGCCGAAAATAAAAAGAAAATTGTGAAAAGAAAATATTCGTAGAACAAGTATTTCCGTTACATCCCGTTTAAAGAAGATTTTAACACGACCATTTGCGGCTAATAGCAGTTAATTCAATTTCGGATTCGAATCGAATCGAAACTCACTGTAAAAAAGCTTGTTGGAGCTAAATTCTGGAACTAACATACGTCGTATACCTACTCGCAGCTGAATGCTGAATTATTCAACACATGCAAGTATGCATCAAGCACATCTTGGGCGCTCTTGGGTACCACGATCCATACTCTGGGACTAGGATAGTAAACAACTGTTGTATTTGTATGAACAGCAGATCAATGGTAACACTTGCAGTACGATTCCAATTCTTACGACGCAGATAATAAGGTTACACTTGTAATGCTTTGATGTGTACTACGCGTGCATCATCATCAGGCGGGTTAAGTACAATGATTTTTAACTAAAATTAAACGTCTGAAAAAAATATATAGCAGTCTTGGGGTGTCTATTTAGAGACTGATGAATACCGATACACGATTGGACAAACTTCGCTCGATAGAAAAAAATCGCAAACATACCCCTTCCATGTCTTTTAAAATGAAAATTATATCTAAACCGTAATAGTTATTTATACAAAATATATATCAAAATGTAGGATACTATAAATACGAGAGCTTGTTTAAAAAAAATCTGATATTTGTTGGCGTATTTTTATTTCCCTGCGCCGTGCTCTCCACTCCGCCGCTGCGGGGCATCTGTGTCTCACTCTTGCTTTTGACAACCATATAGCGCCAGCGACTTTGTACAGAAAGTCGTCACAAAACGTCTAAGAAAACAAAACCGCAGTAGTATTACAAGAAGCTTACTTTAAGGTCGGCATGGTACGAAATAACAATGTATTATTGATGTAATACTGCTATTTTTTTTTGTTAACCTATAAATTGTCCCACTGCTGGGCAAAGGTCTCCCCCCTCCTCTTCCATCCATCCCTGTCCTGAGCCTCTTCCAGCCACCCATCCCTGTATCTAACGATATCGTTTCTCCACCTACGCCGAGGTCTGCCCCGACGGCGGCGACCGTCCGATGGCACTCATTCTGTGGCAGTCCGGGCCCATCGGTCCGGTTGCATGCGGCACACGTGGCCCGCCCAGTTCCACTTTATAAATAACTTTATAAATACTGCTATAAGAGTTCAATATAAGTCCCCGGACGGTGTCAAATAGACACCGTCCTGAATCAAGGGAACTGTTGTTACAATTACTAGACCACAATACTCTCCCCTACAAGGCATATAGGCGTCTGTTTATTTGTTCGCCGCCGCGGCGCGCGTGCACTTCCGTTTATTCATAGGTCAATGTTGACATTGCGACTGTTTTGTAATGATAGGAAGGCAAGAATGCTTTAAATGGATTCTAAACCAAAGAATACGACTGGTATTGTGAGAAATACCCTGGAGATAGTGAGGTGAGAACAGCATAAGACTTAGTCGTAAATTTAATTAATAATATCTATTTGGAGATTGCTGTAATTTAATTGTTATTCAGAATGTGAATTACGCATTATCCATGCTCGGTGAATAAATTAGAACATGATAAAAAAATTCTTGCCGTGGGCAGGACTTGAACCTGCGACCTTGTCATTCCGTGACACGCTCTTACCAACTGAGAGCGTGTCATTTTTTCATGAGTGATAGGGGTATTATTTATTTAATAACAAATCATTAACATATTTTTTCATCATGTTCTAATTAATTGTTATTGTTTTCAAAGACGTGCTGCTGAAAGTTATTTTACTTTTTCTCTTCAGCATCGTTTCCTTATAAAGTGGTGTAAATGACATTGGCACATTTCAATGGAGCTTTGCCCCACCTACAAAACTACATATACATTGAAGCTGTAGGTACCTATCCTTTTGTTGGGGACTGATTACAGATTTCATATTGCATAATCATAATCAGTATGAGTTGCGAGAGTAGTAGAATATGTTAACATTCACAATGAATAATTATTAGCGGAAAAACTTACAAAAACTTTTAAAATTGTTTTTTCGACTCATTACAGTACATAACTTCATTTTAAACCAATAATTTTAATAAAAATCGGAGATATTTTTACATTCATTCGTTATCTTGTTCATGTGTAGTGGGGTAGAATCTGGCATTGTCATTTCAAAATTTTGACGTGCAAATATGTACACAACGTGCTTACTTGCAATAAAGAGATTCGATTTAACTTGTATTCATCATTATTACCTCACAAAAAGGAAAATCGTGATTCATAATAAAAAAACCACTGAAATTATATTTTTGTATCTGGCAACCCTAGGTGCGAGCTAAAACAATTACACCCCAAAACTGTCGAGAGACCCACATCATACGAAATTAATGTCATGCTTTGTGAGCGAATCTCACCCAACATTTGATCATAATAGAGCCAAGATACTGGGTATAAAAGACCTGGGAGTTCATATTTCCTCATTTGTAAGGGGCTCTACTATTGTAGAGTGGGTTGATGCAAGATTACAAAAACAAGAGATTCGAATGCTTTTTTAGCGTAAAATATCTTATTATGTCAACATGAAGGATAAAATTATTATAAATATTAGTACTACAGTAAATACATAATATACACGAACACACCCTCACACACACACTATCTCTCTCTCTCACACACACACACACGCACACATTCACACACTCAACTTCCCTAATATTGTGTTCAATTTTAAAATTGTAAATCCGTCACTGGCAGTATATTATAACTTAAACTGAAGAGAGACAAATATTACACAAGTTCTTATAGACTGCATACATAGGTCTTCCCTTACATCGAGGGAGCTGGGTCCATGAAACCACGGTAATGACCACAAAAACCGAGCAATAACCCAACATATCGATAGAGGACACTTATGTGAACATAAAATATCTGCGGCACCCATGTTCTAAAATGTCATGATTCCGAGGGTTAAAAGATGGCCAAAAATAGTAAGACCAAGTCGATTTCACCTCAGTATATGATCAAAATGTGATAACCACGTCATTTAGTATTAGTATAGCTAACAGCAGATCAAGTGAAACACTTTGGATTCTGGCCCGTTCTTATTATATGCGTCGTAAGATTTAAAATCGTACTGCAAGTGTTACCATTGATCTGCTGTTGTCTGTACACACATAAATTCACGCCTGTGATTTCTTTTGTATTTAGTAGACACCTATGAGCTATCCCCATACAAAATATACCTTAAATTCTCTCCAAAGAGCGCGGCGAATTTTTTTCATTATTATTTATATAGTTGTAGGTATCTTCTTCTTCTGCCTCGTCCCCATTTATTTGGGGTCGACCCTTCTGGTCATTTTTCTCCAGGACGCTGACGCGACCTCTGCGCGGCAGACCCCGTCTTACATGGATGTCCCTAATAAACAAAAACTTGAAGGACCACAACATCACACCACATATGACTCAGGACAGACCTGTTGTCTGCGTGCTTATGTCAAGCACTTGTCACGTCATGTGTTCAGACATTTCCGTACCACCTGAGTCAACTCTCTAACAACTTTTCTGGGATGGTCTTCACCTTAAAACTGCCACAGATGTGTATATTTCTGACGTGATCCAGCCTTGTTACACCACCTGCCCACCTCAGCATTCTCATTTCTGCGCAGTGCAGTCGGTTTTCCTGCTGTTTTTTGAGAGGCCAGCATTCAGCACCATATGTCATAGCTGGCGGCACTGCTACCTTGTACTCTGCCCTTAGTGCGGCATCCGATTATCGCAGAGCACCACAGATAGCTCTCTCCACTTCATCCATCCGGTGTTTATGCGGTGGGTGACGTCTGCGTCTGTTGTCCCATCATTACTGTTTAGAGCATACTGCCAGTCCTTCTATACTTGCAGCCTGTGGGTTAACTATACGCAGAGGGCATACGGCGCCTTGCGCGTTCGATACAATAACGCGTTCAGGGTGCTGCTGCGGCTGCCACGTTTTTGTAGCGCATCTAACATGTTCACGGAGCCATCAGGCTTTCATGCAGTAGTGCGCAAGAGATGCGCCTCTCTGATGTGCCGGGTGCGCCGTAGCACCAACAGCATCCTGAGCGTGGTCGGCGAGCGGTGGGACTGTCCCATGCAGAGGCACTGGATACGCCTTCACGTAGCCAGGTAGCACGAGCGTGGGAGCCACCTATTTAATACTACCTACTTTTTTACATAAATATATTTACTAACCGTAGATAATAAGTATTGTATTACATATGGACCAAATAGTCCGAAATAAAGATATTCGAATTTGAATTACATATGATTGAACCGAGGTATTTGAAATGGTCGACCTGATTAAGTGAGGTGATCTGTAGGTAGATAGACAGTGCTTCTGTCTGTATAATGCTAAAAAACTTATATAATACTTCCCTTATTCCCTTTACACCGCGAACTTTATAAGGGCAGTGACAAACTCGTCAAAGTTAATAAACTTATCCTACTTTATATTCTGCCTGTGATTAAGCAGAGTTTGGACAAGTACATAATAAAGTCGTTATGTCAAGTGGGGCTACTTGCAGGCAAGTGGGTTTCGGTGAGGACAGTCATCGTTACTTGCCGTTTAGAAGTTTGTTACTCCGTTTGGTGGACTGGAACTGACAGGGTTAAATGTCCATTTATGCCTACATACACAGGCCTGTATTAATAGTCTGAGCTCCAACCCTCAAGAGCGAATTCAGCTGATACACTCTCGAGACGTGATCACCATCTCAAGTGTGTCATTTATGAATAAACCAATCTTGAGGGCGTATCACGTGATGTCTTTATCAAGTAGAAGAATTCAAGTAAACGTCGCGGTTCGCCTGCAATCAGCTAATAATAAATGCCTGATAAGGTACTTGAGCTGTGAAACTGTGATGAAACATTTATACCAACTGTTTATAACCATGTTCATACAATAAAAATTTCTGATTTCTGAATACGTTGTCAAGTGTGAGTTTGACAGCTCTCTTGAGAACTGAGTTTTGTTTATTAATACGGCGTTACTCACGTGATACCCGATTCTTAAACGCGCACCTAAGTTACGTTTATTAACAGGAAAGCCATTTTGAGGTCGTTCTCAAGAGTGACTTTTGAGCTGCGAGTGATGTATTATTACGAGTCTGAGCGTGTCTGAGACGTAACTTATTTATTTATTTATTTATATTTATTGGTAAACTTCACAGCCATATACATAATATTACAAATAAATACAAAATCAACACATATTAAGCCAATAAAGAAGTTCATCTGTTTAAGAATAAAGTGAGGAGAACGGATTATAGCTTTGTTCAATCAAAATGCAACCTAATTTATGCCAAAATGCCTAATAAAAAGGCACATAATTCGATAATCCAATACGGCGCATACCAATTACGCGCGTATCGCGGTAGCGTCATAAAAAATCTTTTACGCCGAAACTTTTCAATATGTACCGTCAACAAAGGCGGCGCGGAGGATAAGGGGGATGAATTTTTGCGCCGACCCTATCTCCTTCCCTAAGCTCTGAGACAGGAGTATTCAAGTGTACCTTTTTTTGATCCGCGCATTATTTTTTCATGTTTATTTTAAGTTGCAAAAAAAATACAAAAAATACAAAAAATTTATTTTGGAAAACTAGAAACTTAGTACAGCGCAGTAACAACTTATTTGGACTTAAGTATTTATTAAGTAGTTAAGTTGGTAAGAAAGAAACAGTTTAATAAACTAGACGAAACAAATGTATACAGGGACCGTTAACCTTGAAACTGGATAATCAGTATCATTCATGGAACATAAAACCGATTTTAATAATTAATAACAATGCCTCATGCAGCAGCCAAGCGCTGCGAGCGTGCTGGGCCCGCCTACAGTGGCCCGAGGAGTGCTGTCAGCGTGTGGGGAACTTTGGCGTAGTTCAACTGAGAGCCCAGAGCTCCTCACAATGCGCGGAGGCCACCGTGGGGTTGTTTTCGGTGCAAGACTAAGTCCGACATAACCCGTCGCTATCCTCGAAGCGGCGGGAATGCATAAGCATTTCCCCACGAAAAAAGGTACCTTTTGTAACGACGAGCAAAGTAACGGTCGTATTGTGCGAGACATTTTTTATTAAATAAATGTATCGGTTTTAGATTCCATTAATGATATCTGATTATCAATTTTCAAGGTGTCACCCTGTAGTTAATTTTTTTATTACAAGTTATAAGTTATGCATAGTTATTTAAAAATAATAACCAGCTAGCCAAAATCTATCATTTTTTTTTTACGATTCTAATATAATCCTCATGTATGGTAGATATGACAGTCGCTATTTGGGGGTCTTTATCTTTGTCCAGTGATCTCCTATAAACAACTAGATACACAAAGGTCTTACTAAAACAATTTAAAAAACGTCTAAATAAGGGTCCATTGTTAACGTCCAAATAATGTCTCCCTAGACCCACTAGTGGGTCGCCGGCGGGTCTCTGAAGACTAGTATGTCTCCCTAGACGCACTAGTGGGTCGCCGGTAGGTCTCTGAAGACTAGTGTGTCTCCCTAGACCCACTACTGGGTCGCCGGTGGGTCTCTGAAGACTAGTGTGTCTCCCTAGACGCACTAGTAGGTCGCCGGTGGGTCTCTGAAAACTAGTATGTCTCCCTAGACCCACAATATCTATCCGTTTGGACCTTCTTTGCGCTCGGACTTTAACTACCTACCGAATTTTGCGCGAGTTTACGTAATCTGAATCCAGCGGGCCCCAGTTAAACAGCAATGCTGGAAAGGCCGTACTTTCAAAAGGGTGTGATATCGTTACAAAAGATCTGAGTTAGGAGGCGTGGAGCGGATACAGTGATAAGAGGAAGCGATCGCGCCTCCAACGGGTTTAATATTCATAAAATATTCACGAAGAAAGGCCTATAGTGCTGCGATATGCCTCAGAAACTTTTAGAGCGCTTAATGTTCGTGAACGTTACCGCTTGTAATAATATGTGCTGAAGTTTATCTATTCTGGCCTCTAAAGGCACGATTATGCTTCGTTCAAATTCTAAAGACATTGTATACAAAGTTTGTAGTGTATTATTATCTGGTTCGATCGACATTCAACACATTTTCGATGAGGGGGTTTCAAAGTGACAGTTGTAAGAAAAAAAACAAGCTTTTTAAGTTGATAATAGATGGCGTTGCACCGAAGTACGATCTCGTCGTAAAAAAAATTTCAATGTCAGCTGAATAATTTATTATTATTGGTTTGTTTGTGTAATTTAAACAATACAGTACAAATTAATACTAGGTATGAAATACGAAAAGCCCAAGTTACAAGCAATAACAACGCATTTAATGTTGACATCAGACCAGTCAGTGCCATCTACCGGGCCTATCGGTACTTTCTTTTTTAAATGTTACCTTGAAAACCCCTCATTGGTTAAACTCGCATTTCGACACATTTTAATGTGTCACAAAATAATTTATACCTCCTCTGCTTATAAAATAACTCTAGCGAAAAACATTGCTTCGTATTTACAGTGAAAAATAAATTAATATACTTAGTTATTTGAATGATTTTTTATAGCGACTTGCACCAAAATGTAACGGTTGAACCACAAATTCCGAATTCGATTGAACCATTACTGTATCAATCAACTTTTCTGATTAATTTAACGTGATATTATACACAAAACAACCACTGTAGACATTAAACTGAAAATTATCAAATAATTTCGCAACCGTCATCAAATCACCTGACATTATATCTAGAATTCTAGATGGAAGTTTCCCTTTCTAACGTCCACGGTTTATCCTAAACTGTTCAAGTAGGTCGCTCTATTTATTATTAACACGTCCCGTCTGACCCTTCTTAGGACGATGGCGGAAAGTAACTTGTTTCTTGAGATTACGGGGGACGGAGGACTGCCACCCAAGCTGTTATTACAACCTACGTTGGAATATAATCGATACTGATAATCATAACATTGTTTTAAAAAAAGATAAAAGTCATATAAATTAAATCAAGGTCCTTTAATAAACTGAAGGAATTTTTTAAATATTTATAGAGACGTTTTCTCTTTGCTTATAATTTTTTTTAAATTTATTATGGGTTCGGCCATAAGATAAGGTCATCAGCCAAAAATATTTTTTTTAAATGAACAAGAAACAAACTAAAATTTAACTAAAACTAGCTATCTACTTACCTAAAACTTCTTTGCTTATAATAATGTTTGTTGAAACGACAAAAAGTGCCCGCCATCCGCCATTTTATTTTGTTATTGTATTCTGTTTGTAGGCAAATGATCTTAGATCGTACAGCCTCCATTCCAAGTAGATTTTATGCGCCTGTGAAACAAAACAAATATGTACCTGCCTGAATAAACTACATTAATACATATTCATTTGTTGGTAGATATTCTTTCGCTTTTCCTTGTTCTTATACCTCTTAAAGCATTCGACAACACTTTGTTTGAGATTGAATAAGGAAGGGACAAATACGAAGTAAACAAACACGCGTAGCAGTTCACAATTTGTTTCGGGTACTCGGATAAGTAGATTTGCTTCTGCCTAAATTGGAACGGCTTTCAGCAAACTCATGAACTCCAATAAAAATAACATAACAATAAAATAAACACGACTTCAGTATAATTTCAGTAGATTGTACACGAAACTCACTTGTTGGGATATAAATGACATAGTAAAATAGAGTATTCATCCAATTTAGTATCGGCAACTGAAAAATATATATTTATTCATAAAACAATAAAAATTATAACAATTTTGGGCACGTTGCCGGACAACGGGGATCGGTTGAACTATCTGTAATGCTAAGCCATTCAGATAGTTCAACCGATCTTCTGTATATATAGTTTTTACTTTAGTTTATATCTTCTAGGTTAATATTATAATAGTTATTTTTAATTTTTACTGAAAAAGATGGTGTTAAAAACTGTATGCTCCTGTAAGCTTTGCCTTTCTCTTTGGGAAGATTGAAAGAAAAATGTCATCGTCAATCAAACCGTTGAGGCTGGGGGTTCTATTCTTAATTTCACGTTATATTTAAATACAGACTCACAATTACATTTACAAACATGTTCAGTTCTAGAATTGCGCATTTAGTTCAAACGTCAACAGTTTTGGAAATTAATTTAATCGATTGTTAACGTAAACCGAATCGAAACTGCACCGCAATTGATAGTGAATAGAAAGTGATTCGCTACGATTCAGTTACCTTGCTTCGTTATATTAACCGAATTGGG
The DNA here is from genome assembly GCA_963506565.1 of Tachystola acroxantha. NCBI lineage: Eukaryota > Metazoa > Arthropoda > Insecta > Lepidoptera > Oecophoridae > Tachystola > Tachystola acroxantha. The sequence goes on along the minus strand of OY735872.1, from coordinate 14,283,800 downwards.
TCCCTACCATTCAACTGTCGGGCCTCGAAGGACCGATATTCCAAACAACGATAGTATAAATCCTAAATGGCGCGTTCGTCGCTCAAATTTCGCGCCAAAATATTTTCTCGCCGCCGCCATATTGCGCGGTTATGGCCCATAAACTGTCCCAAAGATCCGCTCGGGGACGAAACGATCTACGAGGTAGCCGAAACTAGATCACGTGTGCTTTATGATTTATAAATAATGTTATTTAACATTATTGCTTTGGTTTTATGTTATGATGATGTCAAAATTTATGACTCTTTCACTACCTAAACTTAGAATAATACTTATTAATAATTTAAGCTTCACTTTGTAAATCCTACATATCTTAAAATGTAATCTGTGGATAACGTTGCTGGTTATACAATAAGTACCTTTGTTATGTTAGTACGTAAGCTTAGGCTAAGTATACACATTGTATAATTGTTTGTTTTCCCCAATAAAAAAAAAAAACGGTTGAAATAAAATGCGATAGATACATTACTACACAGGTACTTATAGGTAGCTGTTCTTTGTTAAATATCTTCTAAATAACTTTAACAATACTCAGGTATACCGGAGCCGAAATCAAAGTCTTATTTTGTAAACAAAAACTACCCTTTACATTACATTACTAATGTTTTAAGCTGTTCTGTGATTACTTATTGCATAGTTATTTTCACATTATTAGATCGGATCACTTTATTTTCACAACGATGAACAGGTTCCATCAATTAGTTTCTTCAGTATTACCATCACAACAAGTATTTAGACGATCATATTTATTTACAAAATAAGACACTTGATTTGGGTTGCGGTATAGGTAGGTATTTTTTCTATAATAAGTTTTCGTCGCTGTCGTTGATCTTTCTTTATTATTAAGTTAGCCTGGCTGCTAACGCATAGCAAACACTATTAATACTATCGAATAGACAGGGTTGCCAATGTTCAGAATCCAATTTTTTTTAATTATTCGCGCGCTGGTCACTCGTAGATGCGCGTATTCCGTCGAATGCGCGTATTGCGTCGAAATCAGATTTTTAGTTGTAAAAATATTATATTGCAAACAAATGGCAAAAAATTCGTAAGTACTAGATAAGATACTTAGTAGGGACGTCAACATTATCCAGGGGGGGGGGGGGGGGGGGGGCAGCTGCCCCCCCCCCTGCCCCTACCTGGGTACGCCCATGGTTGTATCTACCCACATTTTCATTGGCACTTCTTTCACCGTGGAATCAGTGCCAATTATCAATGACAATGACAAATTGTTCAAAAATCAAAGTGTTTCCTTTCCACCATAATTCTGGGCGCGTAGCATGAAAATACAATTCCAAAACAAAATAAGGTTCGTCGGTGTGATTGGCAGGTTAGGCCGGGGCAGGCGGAGCGTTCAATCGCTCGTTTTTTCCCGTCAACTCGGACTGTGCGGCGGTTAATCAAATCAGCGGGCTGGGTTTGTATCGGGAGTCAGTGTTGCCATGATAATTGGCCTTGACCTGTTTAACGGATTCTGACGGAATTTTTAGAGTTATTTTGGACAATAGAGCGGGTTTCTGACAGTTAAAAAATAAAATTTTATAAATTACGTGTCATCATATAAAAATTACCCTGAATTATACGCAAAAAAATCTAAGGCATGTGAAATCCGCTTGGGCCCGCGTGGTGGATCATGGCCCCAGTTCCCTCGATATAATGGAAGCAGCGGGGCAATATAAATAGACTGATGATGATGATGACGTTTTCCAATGTGAGCTGTACGTAGACAGAGAAGCCTATAGACGGAGTGTGGTTTCTGTCTCGCTCTCGAGTGACAAGAACAACATAATATGGATATCGTAAGCGTGAGAGAGAAAGATTCATATAACTTCTGTCCTTATCGGCGTAGCCAGTTTTTCGTTATTGGAACTAACTGTCACCGGCACCAAAATGACAGATCGTTTGTACGTTACTATAAACTATGATAAATTATTGTTTTAGCAGCATTTTAAAGTATGGGTGTAGCGAGTGGAGGCACGGAGCTCAAGTTAATTTGGACTGGTCGCGCGTATGCGCCGAATAACGAGTGAGCTCCTGCCCGCCAGTCGTTCCCCAGCTAGCCATCCCTTTGGGCGTGTTACACATTTTGATAGACTGACATTTCTGCATTTGTAAAAGATTAAAGTAATAAACAGACAGTGAATTAACAATAAGACTTTTTATTAGTACACCATCCACACCACCCTCGAAACCACGGGAACACGGTAGCAACCCCACAATTGGTGACCCCGACGTGATCGTTAAAACCGCGTGGGTTTTGAGTCAGCAGTTCAGTGTCGCAACGTGGTGTGGACAGGGAGTGTAGAACTTTAATTAGGGAACGGCTCATAACATCAAAGGGATGGCCTTCGCGAAAGTGTCGTGGACTCGCGCGAAGTAGTGTACACGTTTAATTATGGCGAAGAGAGGGGCTGGCGATATGGCTGACGCAACAGCCACCGCCGCCGCCACCGCCGCCGCCACCGTCGCGCTTACCGGAAATAGTGATTTGGCGCCTATTTCCATTTCGGCTAGGATCCCGGAGTTCTGGATCGATCAGCCACGAATTTGGTTCATACAGTTCGAGGCTGTACTAAAACCCCAGAACCTCGGTGATGACGGCAAGTATCATATGGCCATCGCCAAGCTGTCGAAAGAGGCAATAGGTCAGGTGACAGACGTTTTACTAAATCCGCCGCAGTCAAAGAAGTACGAAACCTTGAAGGACCGGTTGCTGTCGATATACGAAGAGAGCGAGACGCGCAAGCTGCAGAAACTCTTGGGTGAAATGGACCTGGGAGAGCAGCGGCCCTCGCAACTCCTTAGACGTATGAAGGACCTAGGGAGAGGAAAAATCGCCGACGAAACTCTGCAGATTATGTGGCAAAACCATTTGCCATCGAGCGTGAGAGCGGTTCTGGCCGTATCAGATACGAATAACTTAGATAGTCTCGCATCGATGGCAGACAAGATTCTTGAGAATAGCAGACCGTTGCAGGTTAGCGAGGTAACGCGGAAGGAAAACAGCGACCTCGCAACCGCCTCATCATCGACTGTCATGGATGAGATCGCCAGGATAAACCTGCGACTGGACAAAATGATGAAGAGCAGGCAACATCACTCCAACGACGAGCGACGGCGAGGACGAAGCAGGAGTAGGACTAGACAGCGATGGCAGGCTGGCAAGTCCAGTCAGAGGGACGGCAGTGCAACAAGGCGCACGCCAGAGAGCCCAGACTGGCTGTGCCACCATCATCACAGATATGGGAAAAACGCGACGAAGTGCGTTCAACCGTGTGCCTGGAAGGGAAACTAGGCGAGGTGCAGTCAGTGGCGGAGGAGTGCACCCGGCATGTGAATAACCGCCTTATCGTGAGTGACAGAGACACAGGAATGCGTTTCCTCATTGACACAGGTGCCAACGTATCTGTGATCCCAGTGCAAAGGAGGTACGTAGCAAGTGATAATAGTGAAAACGGGTATAAACTATTTGCCGCTAACGGTACCGAGATTAGGACTTTCGGGTCGAAGTCGTTAGCGTTAAATTTGAACCTTAGAAGACCCTACAGATGGACCTTTATTATCGCAGATGTCAAACAGCCCATTCTTGGCGCTGACTTTATATCGCACCATAAGTTGTTGGTAGACTTAAGCGGGCGTCGATTGTTAGATTCTGTAACTAATTTAGATGTAAAAGGTACTCTGGTGAAATGGAACGATCCCTCGTTGTCTACTATAGATAGCTCACAGCCTTATTCTGATTTATTAGCGCTTTTCCCTGAGATCACAAAACCCATGTCGTGCAAAGAGCCGACGCGACATGCGGTAGTGCATCATATTGAAACGACGGGACCGCCTGTTTTCGCGCGTCCCAGGCCTCTGCCCCCTGATCGTTTAAAGAAGGTGAAGGAAGAATTTCGTGTGATGCAAGAGTTAGGTATTTGTAGGCCTAGCAAAAGCGAGTGGGCGAGTCCTCTGCATGTAGTACCAAAAAAGGATGGTAGTTTGAGACCATGTGGAGACTATAGACAGTTAAATGCGATTACGAAGCCAGATAGGTATCCAATTCCTCGTTTACAGGATTTTACGTATGTTACAGCGAATAAAAAGATTTTTTCCCGCATCGATTTAAATAGAGCCTATCATAATATAAGTGTACATCCACGTGACATAGAGAAGACGGCGATTACGACGCCGTTCGGATTGTACGAATTCCCCCGAATGACGTTCGGGTTGTGCAATGCTGCGCAGACGTTTCAACGCTTTATGACGAATGACGTGTTGCAAGGTGTAGGTTCTAAGCCACGAGCGGACAGCGACGATGACTTTCAATCCGAGACAGTCAATGATAATTTCTATTTCTGTTATATCGATGACGTCATCGTGGCTAGCGAAAGCGAAGCTCAACATCGGGAGCATTTGAAAGAAATTTTTGGAAGATTAGACCAGTTTGGGATAACTATTAATCTCTCAAAATGTAGCTTTGGGCAAGAGACTCTTGAGAGTTTAGGTTTTCAAATTTCAAGAGAAGGTATTAAACCGTTAGAGAATAAAGTAAAAGCCATTTTGGATTACCCAAAACCTAAAACAGTTGAAGAATTAAGAAGGTTTTTGGGAATGTGGAATTTCTATAGAGCCCATATTCCGAAGGCTGCGGAAACGCAAGCCGAACTTGACAAGTTTTTAAATAAATCGAAAAAGAGGGATAAAACATTAATTGTATGGAATGAATCTGCAAATGAGGCTTTTAGTAAGTGTAAAGAAAGCCTAGCGAACGCTGCCACATTGACGTATCCGGTAGCAGGAAAAACGCTAGCGCTCATGACGGACGCTTCCAACACGTGCGCAGGCGCAACGTTGCAGATGATAGTAAACAACAAATGGAAACCGTTAGGATTTTTCTCGAGAAAATTCAATGTTGCACAGAAGAAATATAGCACATACGATAGGGAACTCTTGGCTATATTTTTAGCAATTAGACATTTTAAGTACCTAATTGAAGGACAAAAATTTGTGGTATATACGGACCACAAACCGTTATGTTTTGCGTTTAGTAAAGTAAATTCAGCGAACGAAACGCCGAAGCGCGTTAGGCAGTTGACCTACATAAGTGAATTTACGACTGATATACGTCATGTTAGCGGTGACGTCAACCAAGTAGCCGACGCGTTGTCACGCGTAGAAACAATAGATTGCCCGACAGGTATAGATTTCGTCGCGCTGGCAGAAGCTCAGGAAACGGATGTTTTCCTTTCAGAACAGAAAAATCGGTCAGATAGTAGTTTTCAGTTAAAACGCATGTATGTACCTAGTTGTAACAGGGAAATATATTGCGAAATTTCGACTAATAATGTGAGACCGTATCTGCCAGAAGAATTTAGGAAAATGGCATTTAATTTAGTGCATAATATCAGTCACCCAGGAATTAAGACGACAAGGAAAATGGTTTCCACTCGATATTTTTGGCCCAACATGAACAAAGATTTAGGTACATGGGCTAGGGCGTGTATTCCTTGTCAGAGGTCGAAGGTGCATAGGCACACCGTTTCCGGGGCTGGTCAATTTCCACCGTGCAATAGGTTCGAGCACGTTCATGTAGATATAGTAGGTCCTTTACCCACTACTCAAGAGGAGTATAGGTATTTAGTTACCATGATAGATAGAGGTAAGTAGGTGATAATTGGGACTTTAAACTCACCGTTCGCTGTGCTAAAGCACAGCTCACTCATGAGTTTATAGTCCCCAATTATCATGTTAAATTATCGATGCGCTTCGACAACATTACAGTATGCGTGCGAACCATACCGTAAGGTATCGAACTTAAACTGCACTAGGGCGTTCCGCTCACGCGGAATGTCTTCAGACCCGACTAAATATATAAATACGACCAACATTAACATAATCTTTATTTAGTGCGAACCATTGGGCTGCAAACTCGGTCTACCATTCTACACGAAAATGAAATTTGTAAAACAACCTTACTCATTGAAACTAGCACCAGTATATTCGGATTCGGTGAAAACAAATTCTCGCCACGGAAAACTTTTACCTAATACGATTCGTTGCATTATTTCTGGACCTTCTAATTGCGGCAAAACTAACTTGGTTGTTGGTCTGCTGTTGCACGAAAATGGAGTGTATTTTCGAAATGTATACATTTATTCCAAGACTCTATTTCAGCCTAAGTACGTATTCTTAGAGAAAGTCCTACAAACTATCCCAAGTGTGTCATTTAAAAAATTTCATGAAAATGATGAAGTATTGAGCCTGAATGAGGCTGCTTCTAATTCGGTGATAATTTTTGATGATGTATCGTGTGAAAATCAGAATAACATACGTAATTATTTTGCAATGGGTAGACATAAAAATATAGACTGCTTTTATTTAAACCAAACGTATAGTAAAATTCCAAAGCAATTAATACGCGACAATGCCAACCTTATTATATTATTTAAGCAAGACGACATTAACTTACGCCATGTTTACGATGAACATGTTAACACAGATATGACATGGACACAGTTTCGAGAGATGTGTTCAAAAATTTGGAGCACTCAATATAGTTATCTGGTAATAAACAAAGATTGTGAAAAAGGTAATGGTTGTTACAGAATGGCATTTGATACGTTTGTAATTCTGGATTAACGGTTTATAAATCATTCGTTTACGTTTTTACCTTCATTGTTATTTTTGACATCGTGAAGTATAGTCAAAATATGGATAAGGAACAGGCCTTGAAAATACAAATAGTAAAATCTGCTGAATCTGTAAAAAAAAAACTTAAACGGATACGAGACATTAGAACTAACAATGAAATAGTTATGGATTCTGTTCTCAGACCAATTACAGAACCACTAAAACAATTAGTAAGCAAAAATGATCACGTCTTTGATAAAGTTTCAACACCGAAAGAAAATAAATTTACGAAGAGAAAATTTAGTCGTACTCCTACAGTAAGAAAAACATCGCCCCCAAAAATATCTGATGATGAGTATTATTACCCTGACGATGAAAATGATAGCAATAGTGATGACATTCGCGAGTATAATAAGACGGTAAAATGTGGTGACTCCAATAATGAACTTGATGACGATGAATTACATAGTAATTCAGAATATTCGGAATATAGTGACAACAATAATCTACAAGTTGATACAAGTGGAACATCCTTCAAAACTAGTGAAAGTGCTAGCCCACGCCCATCCTGGTCCATGTCAGAAATAGTTGACGAAAATATTCCTTTTGGTGTAAGAAGAGAAAGAGAAAAACTTATGATGGGAATGGCATCTGTTTCTCTCAATGAAGATCATATAATTATTGGCGGACAACCCTATGTAAGAACTTTAGGATTGATGGAATTACTGTTTAAGAAATCACCAGATCTACGTTTGGTAACGGAAGATGATAGATGTAATTATAAGAAAATGTTAATAGCTACGAATGCTCATCGTCGTGATTATGATTCCACAAAACCAATTAAAAGCAACAAAGGACGAAAGTACACACAGGTAATAAGACCTTTGTTTATAAAGCTTGCAAAAAATTGTGTTAGTACTGAAAGCATGTCCCATGGATCCGGATTACCTTTAATGAAAAAGCTTAAACAAAATGTAGATTACATTTATTGGGATGACCCTAATGAAATAGTTGATAGATTAAAGCTCTTGATAGCTTCTAGAGACGCTGGTAACACTGGACTAGATAATGAAATTATATCCATAATTGAAGAATTGCGTGAAAGTGGTTTAATTAAATAAATATTTATATGTTGTATTTTGTTATTGTAAGACAGTCACCTTACAACCATCAGTAACTACAGTTCTATAGGGAAATGAATATCGATAAATTCGGTCATCACGTCCACAAACGTTTCCGTGCATCAGTACAATTATTGGATATTGACGATTTCTTAAAAATTGAAAACGGAGAAATTAATGTACAACATGCAAGATTAAAAGGAGTGAACGTTCCATTAGAATCTCACCATGCTGTGAACAAGGAATATGTCGATCAAATTATTACTCAATTTTGGACAAGTAAGAAAATAGTAGAAGAACTAAATAAATTAACATTATCCATCAAACAATACCTACAGGCACACTATTACACGAAACCTGATATAGACTCAATTATTAAGTCGCCGAAAGTGTAGATAAAGAAATGAGTAAACAGCGAGTTGTGGATGAAATTCACAAAGCAGCAAGAAAAAACTTCATTCGGCGATCTGTGACATTAAAAGGTATTGATGATTTGTGGCAAGCTGATTTAATTGATGTGCAAAGTTTAGCAAAATACAACTACGGCTACAAGTACATTTTAGTTATAATAGATGCTTTTTCGAAATTTGCTTGGGCATTTCCAGTTAAAACAAAAACTAAGTCTGAAATATCAATGGCTTTTAAAAATATTTTTAGCAATTGTCGTTTTCCTATCAATTTGCAAACAGATATGGGAACTGAGTTTTATAATGACACGTTCAAGAACCTAATGAATTTACATAGAATAAATCATTATTCTACATATTCTACTAAAAAAGCCTCGATTGTTGAAAGATTGATAAGAACTTTGAAAAATAAGTTATATAAATATTTTAGCTTTATTGGTGATTATAAATGGGTGGGAATTCCTTTGAAGACCATTGTTGATTCTTATAATAATAGTTTTCATCGAATTATTAAATGCAAACCAAAGGACGTTAATCTTAAAAATCAATCTGTTGTATTAGACAACATTAAAAAATCACAATTATTACATCCCACAACAAACAAATATCATGTAGGAGATAGTGTTCGCATCAGCAAGTATAAAGGAGCTTTTCAAAAAGGATACACTCCTAATTGGTCAACAGAAATATTCATTATCAGAAAAATAAATACGACAAAACCGGTCACTTACCTAATTGAAGATCAGCGAAAACAGAAAATATTAGGTTCTTTTTATGAACAAGAACTGCAAAAAACCAAATATCCTAACGTATATTTGATTGAAAAGGTCTTAAAGAAGAAAGGTACTAAACTGTTCGTTAAATGGCTTGGACTTGGTGAAAACGAAAATAGTTGGATAGAGAAAAAAGATATTGTTTAAAATTTATATATAATGCCCTTGATAACATCATTCTTTTATTTCCATCTTAGTGATGCAAGGAGGAGGACTTCTTAATAATATAATAAATAATTTGCCATTTGAGTTACATTTACCTGGATACAATTATTGTGGTCCCGGCACCAAATTACAAGAACGGTTATTACGAGGAGATAAGGGAGTCAACCGATTGGATAACGCTTGTATGCAACACGATATAGCATATTCAAAATATTCTAATTTACAAGATAGACATACGGCGGATCTCGAGTTATTAAATATGGCTAAACAAAGGGTTAAGTCAAAAGATGCAGGTGCAGGCGAAAAAATTGCATCATGGTTGGTAAGCAAGGTTATGAAGACAAAATTAAAAGCTGGCGCTGGAATTAAGGGATTTAAAACATTTGTTTCGAAAATACGAAAACATTTACGAAAAAGCAAACTTAAAGGTAATAAATCGACAATAAAGCAGGCTTACCTTGTTGCGAAAAAGTTATTTTCCAAAGACAGTAGAATTCGTTTACCACGTGTAATACCTATTCCAAAAACTGGTGGAATCTTGCCGTTAATACCTATATTCGCAGGATTATCCGCATTGGGGTCGTTAGCTGGAGGAGCAGCGGGTATTGCGAAAGCTGTCAATGATTATAAATCGGCTAATCAAAAACTCCAAGAGTCCGAACGACATAATAAAATGATGGAATCAATTGCTTTAGGTCGCGGTTTATATATCAAACCATATAAAAAGGGCAATGGCTTGTTTGTACCTACTTCAAAAAACTAAACAAAAGGCTACCCAGACGTGCCCTTACTAACTTGGATATTATAGAATATGCCAATGATATTCCTTACTTTAGAGGTGTTTACATGAGCGACAAATTACCAAACAAACCAAAACTGATCGAATGTGCAATTATCAATTTGGACAAATATAAAAATGAAGGAACTCATTGGGTAGCCTATGTAAAATTACATAATTATTGTGAGTATTTTGACAGCTTTGGAGATTTGAAGCCACCTATAGAACTCGCACGATATTTGGAAAATCGTGATATTTTTTACAATTATACGAGGTATCAAAGTTTTAACAGCACTAATTGTGGACATCTATGTCTGAAGTATCTGAAAACCTTTTGGAGAAAACATTTAAAATGACTAACTTCTCACGATACATTACCATTACCATAATGACATTCACACTGTCCATATCTGACACTAAGTCAACTTTGACAACTAATTATACCCCCGCCTTACAACTGAACGGAGAATATGAGTGTGGTTTACTAAATTTTTCTACTTTTAATTCTATACCGAACGTGGATCATAGAAATAATAAACTACATTACGGCGAAAGTGAATTTATGGAATTACCAGAAGGCTCCTACGAACTACAAGACATTAGTGACTTTTTAAAAGAAAATATCAAAGACTGCTCATTTAAACTAACATGTAATAACAATACTTTGAAAGCTAAAATTATATGTTCGAAAGATATTCATTTTGAAAAGGATAATTCGATAGGTAAAATATTAGGTTTTGGAAAAGAAAGGTTAAAAGCTAATATATTACACGAGTCCCGCTTTCCCGTAAGCATTCTCTCGACAACCGTACTCAGGATCGAATGTGATATTATAAGCGGATCTTTTGTGAACGGAAAGCCAAGCCATATCATTCATGAGTTCGCGCCTAACGTTCCACCAGGTTATAGAATTATCGAAGTACCAAAAAACATCATTTATTTCCCTGTGAATCAAAGAGATATAAGCTCTATTAACATAAGGATATTGGATGTGAATGATAACGTAGTTAATTTACGAGACGAAGAAATTCAAATATATTTACACCTAAAAAGAAAATGATTGATTTTAATAAATACTCGCAATCTGCTTCGAAAAATTGTAGTACAAATAGTGATGTTGAGAGGATAACATCTTCTACAAAAATAAAGAAGAAAAAATCATTTTCTAAAAAGAAGTTAACAAAAGAAAACGCTAAATTTCTCAAGCTTATCGGGTTAAAATGAGTATCTTGAATATAACCGACTCTCCAGTATACGACAACTCTATCGAAAGTTATGAGTATCATTCTTACAAGCCGTACGTCACGAGTTTTAATATGAACGATGAGATACGTATACCCATTAATCAGCAAGACTTATACGTATTACCTTCAGCTAGCACTTTGTATATAGAAGGAAATGTTCAAGCTTTCAATAGAGAATCGAAATCCAGACTTACGCATATTAATTTCACGAACAATCCATTACTTTATCTCTTTCAAGACGTGCAATATTATCTAAACGGAGTCTCTATAGATCACGTTAAATCTCCAGGCATTACTGCAACGATGAAGTCTTTAATGTCAATGAGTGAAGGTGAGTCGAAAATTTCAGAAAGTTGGGGGTGGAAAATTAATGGCACTACAAACCACGGAGGTAAATTTTCTGCATCTATACCTCTTAATAAAATTCTAGGCTTTGCAGAAGATTTTAATAAAATCATTATTAACTGCAAACACGAGCTCATTCTATTACGGAGTAATTCTAATTTGAATTGCTTGAAATTAAACACGGGTGAATATATTCATGATATTGAAATTACTCAGATAGTTTGGAGAGTACCACACGTAAAGGTATCTGACCGCGAACGAATTAACCTGCTGCGTGTCTTAGAAAAAGATCGAGCTTTAAGCATAGTCTTCAGAAATTGGGACTTGTATGAATATCCATTACTTCCGCAAACTACAAAACATACTTGGTCAATAAAGACATCGTCTCAAATAGAAAAACCGAGATATGTAATTTTAGGCCTACAGACAAATCGAAAGAATCAAGCTGACAAAGACATGTCGCAATTTGATCACTGTAATTTACGTAATGTAAAGGTATTTTTGAATTCGACTTACTTTCCTTACGAAAACCTAAATGTAGATTTTACCAACAATAATTATGCTTTATTATATGAGCAATACACAAAATTTCAGCAGTATTATTACGGACGCAGAGCGGATCCTTTGTTAAGTTTTGAGGATTTTAAAAACAAAGCACCATTGTATTTAATAGATTGTAGTCGACAATCTGAAAGATTACAAACAGGAAGCGTAGACATACGTTTGGAGTTAGAAGCACTTATTCCAATACCAGACCAAACATCAGCTTATTGTCTCATATTAAACGACTGCATTATAGAATACAAGCCGCTGAGTAATATTGTGAAGAAAATATCGTAAAATAATACAATGAATCAAAATTATATATTTATAGACGTACAAGGCTTTAAGGATTCGTATAACTGTTTTATAATTAAGGAGCTAGCTCTAGCTACCTCAGACTACACTCAAGTATTTTTAATTAAACCTCCATATTCGTTTTCTAATTTAACCAAAGAAGAAAAAAAATGTGTTAAATGGATAGAAAGAAACCGAGGTATTCTTTGGAGAGAAGGATACATTGATTACCGTGAATTTAAAAGAATGATTTTACCTGTATTAGTGAACAAACAGATTATTGTTAAGGGTGCGGAAAAAGTTAAATGGATTACAGAATTATGTGGTTCGTGCACTGTCGTAGATATTGGTGAAAAGGGTTGTCCAAATTTCTTAACATTGTATAAAACTTTCTGTAGTAGTGTAAATAATTTTAATTGTTTAGTTCATAAGAAATGCTGTGCTTTAAAAAATGTGTTATGTATTAAAACCTGGTACATTGATAATAATATGCAATGTTTTGTTCTTTGACTTTCATAAATTGTGTATTAGCTACCTACTTATAATATTTGCGAATTTATATTATGATTATTTCAATAAAAAATTTTTTTATAATCACACCTTTTTATTTATTTCAAATAAACATAATTTCTAGCTATGTACATTTTTAAATGACTAAAATCATTGAAATCTTATTAATAATAATATTAATACAAATGACAAATTATTACATAAATAAACAAAGTCTTTATTGACAATACTTAATAATCATTTTAATAGTAGATACTTATAAATTTTAAATTATCACATAAATGACAAGCCAATCATTATCTTGTGGCTGCGGTGAAGCACTCCGGAAGTAGTATCTGAAAAGAATAAAACTTTTATTTAAAATTACATTTTAATTACTTGTCTTCACAAATGTTAATAATAATTATGTTAAATTATAAGCAAAGTAAATGTTTACCTATTTAATGCAATCCGTAGGTATGAAGTCAGGCGCTGCAAGGTTGGCAGTGTAAACCTGAAAAGAAGAAGTTTTACTGTAAAACACTGCGTCTATGTAAACCACGTTACTAATTAGTTTTTATTATTCATACAAAATACTTACTATTTTCCAATATCGGAGCGCTCTCCCATTTCCCTGGATACCAGGAACAATGTATGCAGCGCTGATCTCATCACATCATCTTGATCACTATGCACATTGTATGTTGATTTAACAAGAACCCGCGTTTCGACCACAGTTTCTTGCTCCGTGTATTCACTAATTTCCATTTTTATTGAAAATTTAGGCACGAGTTCATCTCCCACAGCTATATAACTAGTTCGCGACATTTTGCAATACGTTTACACGGCTCAGGTAATCGGTGACGAATGAAGTTTAAAACGCTAATTAAAATAAGCTAAGAAGTGCATTTTCGTCTTGTCGAAACATGCATAATAAAATACACCTCGCGAAGAGGCGTCGCGACGCATTGTAGACATGCAGGAACTTGTTCTTGCGATGACCTCATTAGATACCTATGCAGGCTGTAACGTAAAGTGTACTCATAGGAAACCCAAATTTTACTGTAAGGTTTATTATCCGACCGTCGAATGGAGAAGGGTAATGTTTAGATGTTTTTGAGTAGGTTTATATAAATAAAAAATAAAATTTAGTAAGTATGTTTTTATTAATATTTAGCAGAAGTATGCAATAACCTAAATTAATTATATACTTATATTTTACAAATTACTTATTTAATTAAACATTAATGGTAAACCCTTCATATTGTAGCAAATAAATTTGAAGAAATAATAGTTCGCAAACATTGCAATCTCAGCTTCAATTACAGAGTTCTTACACTTGTGAAGATCGAGCACCATTTCAATGTCATTAATTGATGACCCGCGCCTTGACATCAGGCTACTTTCAATTTTATTGGTATATCTTACAGCAACAATGTAGTCATTTTGAATAAGATTTCCTAATCTTAAGTTTACACAACTTGCGAATTTATTAATTGCTTCCAATATCAGCGGCGTAATATTTAATGGACACCTTTTATCGCAAAATATAAATTGAAATAAAGTAAATGGACAGATACCATGTCCATATTTTCTTAATTGTTTGAATTCCTTGTACACATGTCGCCATTCCATAACATCAAAAAATAAATCACAATCTTCATAAAACACATACACTTGGGGCAAAAAATCGGCTGAAGCCCATAATCCGGTTGTTATCTGGACACCATTTTTATGTACATAAGTGTGTTTTGAAATAACTACATTAGACAAATAACCTTCCGACATGTCTTTCTCTACAGGTATCAATCAGAAGAATAAATAGTGTCCCCAAGCAAACGTGGATACATTGTCGTCCGAGATTTTTCGTTTATCATCCTTTGATGACAATGCAATTTTATTAATTTCTCGAGTAAATAGCTGATGCTTAATGGATTTAAATAGAATATTTTTTTTGCGTATTACCATTTCTCGGTCTTCTAGAACTGATTTATAATCTTCGAAAAATATATCATTTAAAACGTATTTTTTTACGCCCTTCGCTTTTTTTATTTCAGTGGTTTCTGTTTTTATGCAATATAATTTGGACCGGAGACCTACAAATTCCACAATGCTTTTACCTCCAAGCTCATCTTTGAACAAACCGGGCACTTTTTTATTTATACGTTCTATTTGATAAATGTTATTTTCTGAATAATTACTTGTATCAAAATAATGTTTGAAATGCGTTTTTATATCATTGTAGAAATCATCTGTTTCAATATAGTACAAAAAACTGTCAGTATCAGTATAACAAAGCTTAAGTCTCGGGCCATAAAAGGGTTTCATGACGGAGTAATGAAAATTGTACATATGACACTTCGATAATTCTAAAACCGTAAACCCGATGTAAATAGGTTTGTCAAGAACGACACTTTCTGGTTTCATCTGAATGCCAACAAAGTTTTCGCTAAACACGGTTGCGCTATGAAAATTTGGCCTTGCTATTAGTTGACTTGCAGAGGTTGTTTTTTTCGTTTTATTCTGGTCATCACTCCACTTATTTACTAATTTAACATCAAGCCTTTTTTCAGAATCTTCTAAAGTTTTACCGAATATGCTGTTGTTCAGTAGTTTGAAGAAATCTTGTTCGAATGCAGACTTAGCTTTTTGTCTTAATGAGGTGTTTAAGTCAATGTATTGCTTTAAATAAGGACTCTGTTTGAATTGTATGACCCGACGAATTGCAATTAATTTTAAGCCAGCGTTTATACATTGTTTCAAGTGAACATAATGAATAACATAACAATACTTATCATACAAATTCGGAATTAGTTTCGCCGTCTTCGAACCGGGTGGTACACATTTTTGAGGACAATACGGTATATCATTATGTAAATCATGCAATTTTTCCGGATATGAGAGGTCTACTTCTAAAATATATCCATATTCGTTATCATCTGGAAGTTGATAAAAGTCAATGTTATTGATTTCTATTTTATTTAATAGTCGAAAATCGGAATAGGGCAAATATGCGCACATAGCAAACCCGTATAAATTGTTACAATCTATGTAAATTAAATAACTGTCCTGCTCGTCTGATCGATAATTTTTTAAATACTTATTATTAGCCTTCGCATACCTGGTCGAACATAAACATACGCCACCTCGAACTCCTTTTTGTATCATCCGAATAATTTCTAAGTCATCAATTAGTTCTAATTGAACTTTAGTCTTAAGCAACATTGCATCGAAACTTAAACTAGGCGTTGTCAAATAAAAAGCGGGGTCTAACTTGTAATTATTCCTACAAGTCTGACGAAAGTTTTGAAAAACATCGGCCAACAGTACAACATCCGTTTTAAGATAAAAATCTGTATACTCGCCCAAGGTTTCAATTTTAAATGTTTTCCAAACTTTTTTGGCATGATTATAATCAAATTTAGAAATGTTTTTACCTGTAAGAGTGTTAAAAAAATCATGTAATGAAGGCAAACTACTTTCTTCATACGATTGCCAAGAAGTCATGTATTCGTAAGGATATATTCCTTTACGTTTACACAATTCGAACTCATTTTCGTCAGAGAAAAAACGAGATAAATGCGTAAAGTCTTCTTTATTCAAATTTTCAACTAGTTTTTCTAAACTAGTTCCTAAAAATTTAAATGTGTCTACAAAGCGCACCGCTATGTACTCAGTTTCATTAACAGAGAAAAATTTTGTAAACGATATATAGTTTTCTTTGGTTTTAGCAATTACTTTAATCCGTCCTTCCATCTCTCCCAATTCACGTATAAATAAATGAGCATCATATCCTGACAAATTATGAAAAAAAATTGGTATAAACTTCGGCAATACAAATCTGATATTACAGTAAGAATGCGATGCGCCGCGGTATTTACCTGTTAAATGGCAATGGTCTCTTACTCGGTCATCTAATAATAATTTAGAACAAATGAAACAATTACGTGCTACAGTAAATTTATTGTAGTCTTCTTGAGTAAAAATCATGGGGACAGGCTCGTTTAAAATTTTGTAAATTGATGAAACATCCTTTTGTAGGTATTTAATGAATTTATCAATGCAATCTGGTCCACGATATGATACATACTTGTTCAAAGAACTGTCGTATGAACTAACAATGTAATAGCCAAAAGCGGCCGGAATGTGTTTTTTTAAATCTCTTGTATAACCAGAGCTCTGGTGCGGCTCACATGGCTCTAGAAAAGACTCAAAATCGGCGTAAATTACAAATGGCATATCTTGCATACGTTCATAATGCTTAAACTGTATAATGGACCCATTTTTTGGTAAAATCGTTGATACACCACCGCATACGTGATCGTCCAATGTATTTTGAGCATTAAAAAATAATAAACAATCATCACAAAAATATATTCTACCATGATGTTTGGTCAGCTGAGATCTCATCAATCGATCTAATTTTTTAATTAAACAATAGTGAGTGCGGTTTTCATTTTCTAACATTAAGAGATTTATATGATGCTTCTTTTTTTTCTGCGTTCTATAGAGTGGGCCGACTATATTTTTATATTTATTTAGACCGTATATATTAACACTGATATCCGGGTTATTTTTTTCAAATATTTTTATATCAGAAAAGGCTGCTGGAAATGCCATGTTCTTCAAATTAAGTACCTCTTTAAAATCAGGGTACGATGAAACACGATCTCCATTAGCTTTAGCTGGGAAAAGTGCAGCCATAATACTCCAAAGGAAACAAAAACTATCATTATTTCTAATGTTGATACAAGCTCGCTTCATTTTTATACATTTCGGCAGTTCTATGTAACTGGATGCTCTTAAAGGCGAATATTTATTAATATTTACCTCTAGATATAAGTTCTTTAAAAAGGACCAGCCGCTGTCCCTTTCTTGAAATTCATCAATTTTTTTAGATATAGTATCAACAACCTGCGCATACAAGTTTTTAAAGTCATAATTTTGATGTATGCAGAAATTGGTTGTAGCAAAAGATTTAATTTCGCTGGTGTCATTCTTTGCCAATGTAAAGTCACAAAACAATTCAAAATTCGCCTTGATATTTATATGTTGCGATTGCTTTGCCTCGATTAGCCGACGCACGGAAGCGCGAACGCGTCGGAGGAAAGAAGTAGGCGTTTCGCCGCCATCGCCCTGCTCCAACCCCGTCGTCGACCCTCGTACACGATACGATGCGATACGATTACGAAATGCGGAACTGTATTTATCGACGCAGTCGTTCAATTCAACTGCAA
The DNA here is from genome assembly GCA_963506565.1 of Tachystola acroxantha. Taxonomy (NCBI): domain Eukaryota; kingdom Metazoa; phylum Arthropoda; class Insecta; order Lepidoptera; family Oecophoridae; genus Tachystola; species Tachystola acroxantha. The sequence continues at coordinate 14,265,750 of OY735872.1, read as the reverse complement.
TATTATTTTTATGCGAATTACTGCGAAGATGAGCAGAGAAGGCTTTATTTTGAATCGATTGATCGCACGCAGTGCAGTATGTCTTTCTACCTGACATGATAGTTAAATGGGATATTAATGGAAATATGCCTAAGTTGCCTACTCAAAACAAAGTAGAATAAAAACGATACGGGTTTACCATTAATATCTATTTAATATAATTGTTTACCTTTATTTTTAATTCAATAGTAAAAAAAGAAATTATCAAGTTCCTGTTATTACAATATAATAACAGAAAAATGTACACAAAAAAAATTATTTCCTTTTGTCAGCGAAATAAATGGAGTCTTTGTCACCAATTTTTTCTTTGGCGATTCTGAGAAACTCTTTTAAATCACGTAATTCTCGCGCATTGGAGTTAGCCCTATATTTCAGACATAGAGTGGCCTTCTCCAATCGCTCTTTCCAGTCCTGGACGCCTACGACGTCCTTGGAATTGTATACGCGCAGTTCGACGTATACATCCCCATCTAAGTCCGCTTTGCGTCGCAACACGCCGTCAGCGACCCGACGCGTTAATGTTGACGTGAGAGTGGTAACGCCTTTTCGAGCGGCCTGCACAGCCCGAGTCACCTCATTCTCGTCCTCGCTATCTGAAGACAGCAGCGTTCGCACCGGTTTGGCGGCCGCGTGTGCCGGCGGCGGGCGAGCGCTCGTGCCAACTATAGGCGCTGGGACCGATGTGGGGCGAGTAGACTTATTGGGACGCGACTTCTTCGCTTTCTTGGATGGCGGTTCTGCTCTCAGAGTAGTTTCGGTTCTGCAACGGTAATTTAACCAAAAATAAATATCTTTGTATAATAAACATATACTTACTTACCTATAAATGGGTATAAGTAGGTACTCATTCCTTTTGAATATAATAAGATTGACTCGAATTATCACAATGTATCTAGCGAACGGGGGATGTTGAGATGTAATACATTTAGGTAAGTATTATGGTATATAGTAGAGATTACATAATATTTAATTAGATAATTACCCCTCGCCTTCGGATTCTGAGATGGAAAACAACGACCGCCGCCGTCCCTTCTCTGTCGTCGCTGTAGAACGCTTGTAGTCTGCTTCAGACCTGTAATAATTATTTATAAATAAATAAATCGTAGAACACCAATTATATCAACGTGTTAATGACCTCAAACTATGATTTCAAAGCTGTGGGTCCAAAGACAACACATGTGGACCAACGCGATTAGTTTCGCGATCACAATTAACTATACATTTCTATAGTATCTGATTTGGGATTAGAATCGGAGATCTTGTGCAAAATAGACACGCGGAGTTATCTCATTCACCGGCTATGCAAAAGAATGAAATGCATCGAAAAATCACTGAGACCTATCACACCTAAATATTATAAATATAAAAAATAAAACTTACGAACATTATTGAAATAGCACGAATCCGCAGCTTGAAGATATGTAGAACACTAAATGAAGTAGTACCGCACTTTGAAACAACAGACAAATAATGGAAATTTCCACAAAAAAAACAACCTTTTATTTGCAACCTACAACCAGGGATCATCAACCATTGATCGTCAATCTTATTTTAAATAGCGCACGAAAACGCCTCTACGTAGGTGGACACCACTTTAATGACGATGACCTTCAATGATATGTATTCTATAACCACTAACTAAATAAATATACAAGTGAAAAACTTAAAAAAAAGAGCTTCTCTGATTGTTCGCCGTGCAAAGGTGAAAATACTAAATTGTAATTGTATATAAATATTGAACTACATGCCTATACAATATAAATAATCATTATAAAATACCTGTAGGTGTAGGTATTAAAAGTAACTGTTGTGACAAAACTTCTACTATGTACGTACACACCGACTCGCAAAGAAAAATAAGATTTATTTTGAGTTAAATAATATAATTATTATTTTTACGTATGAAATAACGATCATTTTGCTTTGGTTATATTTGTTTAAATATTTATCTATTTGTCACTGATAACTAACTGACTAACTAACTAACTAACAAACTGTTATCGTTTTCTTAAATGTTTGTTACCTCTGAACTCTGATAAACTATGAAATTAGCAAAATATAAATTGAAGGTAAAAACAATAGTAGTATCTTCTTACACATATTGGCACATCACCTTTCCTGTTGCAGGGGTGCATTCAGGTTGCATGAGTTACGTAAGTCGTTAGTCATGCTGTCATCATGATGTACAGTCGAAAGCAGATCGATGGTAACACTTGCAGTAAGATTTCAACTCTGATGACCCAGTCAATAAGAACGTGCAAAGTCCAAAGTGTTACACTTGATGTGCTGTAGACATTACGTCCTATACTTCTAGTTATTTATAAGGTTATCTTTGATTTCAATCAATTTGTCCAATAATATAATAAATATATAAAATAAGTAGGTTAAGCTCTCAGAGATTATAATTCACTTGACTTCGAGTTATAAAACAAATTCTAAATAAACTTAACTTTATGTTTATGACAATATTAACAAGGTTCGATTGTTAAGGAGATAAAGTGGTATTTAACATATAATAACGGATATTTCTAAGACATCGCAGTCATGACCGTCATGAGAAACCTTTGATAGCCTGAATCCGTCCCGCAATCACGGTACGGTTGCGTCACTCAATAGTTTACACTCGTAAACAACTGCATCGGCACATAGTGCTGACACAGAGGAGTATCGTTTTACTTGTTCGTTCAACACACTCGCTCAGCGCCGCAGCTAGGGTATGACAAAAAGGGCACACGCTAAGGTCGCAACTGTAAGTACCGTGCAACTACCTATTGAAACTTTAAAAATTATCAGCGTGATAATATAAAAAAGGACCAAATGCGAATTGTATCACGTATCGGAGATCCAGATTGAATAAGAAGTTACCTAAGTACATGATTTTGGCATATTTTTGTATTTGTCAAACCAAAAATCGAATCTTTATTCGGGTCTGGGTTTTTCTATAGATCATGATTATTGAACGATTAAATGATAATTAACAATAATGTGAATTTCGACCGACTTGTAGAGGGCGCAATTTTTCCCGACTGACCCTAGCTGCGGCGCTGCACTCGCTGTCTAAAGACCTTCCTCATTATTTGAGTGACCTGCATGAAGTCGTTACGTATCGAGTTATGAACCATTTACCTGAACAGTTTTTTTGTATTTCAACTGAACTTAAATATAAAATTGTGTTATATAGTGGACCGACCCAAATTCAAAATTAACAGGTAACGAGTAAGATTTTACTAAGTGTGAAATAATTAAAAAGTTATTCACTGAAGTATAGGGTAATTATTTAAAAAATTAGCTCATAGAAATATCGAGTAGATTTAGACTTTCATAATTAATGCATGGGTTATAATGGGATAGATATCATTGGCGCAGATCACAATACGAATGTTTCCTTAGGCAAAGAGCCAAAGAAGGAATGTATGTGATTAGCACCACTGATCTTGTACTTGGGTTATTATTATCTTATAGGGGTAGGTAGATATCATTCGCGCAGATCACAATACGAATAATTCCTTAGGCAAAGAGCCAAAGAAGGAATGTATGTGATTAGCACGTTTGATCAATATCATCACTCACTCTTGGATTATCATTATCATATAGGGGTAGGTAGATATCATTCGCGCAGATCACAATACGAATAATTCCTTAGGCAAAGAGCCAAAGAAGGAATGTATGTGATTAGCACGTTTGATCAATATCACTTGGGTTATTATTATCTTATAGGGGTAGGTAGATATCATTCGCGCAGATCACAATACGGATGATTCCTTAGGCAAAGAGCCAAAGAAGGAATGTATATGGTTAGCGCGATTGATTATTAATTGGGGTAGGTACTGAGGTATCTAGAGTATATAAAAAAATCGTATATCGAAACTTAAAGGTTATATTCCTCAATTAGTATTTTGAATTTGGGTTGTAAAACTGAAAAATAATAATTTGTACTTAAACAAATACGTGAATGTTGTGTTATATGGCGATAACGTGTTTCGAGGAGCTAGGTAAGTTAAGTTGCGGTCCATGCAGTTTGTTTCGATCAAACATCGTTTGCGTTTGCCAAGTAAGTATAGCGCGGTACGTCAGTAACATTGCACCCGCTCATAGTAAAGACAAAATCAGTAGGTACACGTGCGCGTAAAGCCGTTCGGGTCGCCTCGTAGATATCACTTGTGCTCGCTCGCACAGTCTAATGCGCAAAGAACACGTAGGGCGGTCGACGCGCGTCTCTCTCACTCATTGTCGTTGCAGAATAAATTGCAGTTAAAATCAAAATCAAGTCAAACACAAAATCAAGTTAAAATCAAACACTACTGTACAGTACATTATGTGGTTCGAGCGTCTGTTGCCGAAGTGCATAAATGTAACATGATGATTGGGACTTTAAACTCATGAGTGAGCTGTGCTTTAGCACAGCGAACGGTGAGTTTAAAGTCCCAATTATCACCTACTGAGGTACCGGGTGGCCGGAAGCCATCCCAGTCAGAGACATTACCGCGGAAACTGTAGCAAGGGTTGTATACGAGCATTGGATCTCGAGATTTGGCTGTCCTGTTAAGCTGACTAGTGACCAGGGCAGACAATTCCAAGGAGAGTTATTCAAGTATTTAATGAGATACTTAGGTATAGAGCAGACTCGTACAACGCCATACCATCCGCAGAGCAATGGAATTGTAGAGAGGCTACATAGGTCTCTGAAAGTTGCGCTAAAGGCACGTTTAGATAATAGTTCCTGGACGGAGGAATTACCTACCGTGTTGCTAGGGCTACGTGCCGCACCGAGGAGCGACACGGGAGTTAGCGCAGCCGAACTGACGTTAGGTACAACGTTGAAATTGCCAGGTGAATTTTACGATAGGGCAACAGGATTTGAGAGCGACCCTGGAAGTTACGTAGCGAGGCTACGGGAACATATTAGAAGCCTACGGCCGAGACCCGTACAGCAGAGAGATTCCAGGAGTATATTCGTTCATCCGGAGTTGAAAGGATGTAGTCACGTCTTCCTTAGGAACGACATGCGGACGAAATCTCTTCAACCACCGTATGATGGACCTTTTTCGGTCATTAGTCGCTCGGATAAAGTTTTCAATATCAGGTTGCCCGATCGTGAAGTAAAAGTATCTATAGATAGATTAAAACCTGCTTTTTTAGTCAACGAGGATCGTATCATTTCGTCAGAGCCATGGGTAGATAAGGCTAATTGTAAGGACGTTGGTAATTCAACAGGAAACCAAGGTAGCCATAACAAGGGCGAGCCTTACGCAGCGAAACGTTCAATATTGAGAACATCGCGGAGTGGCAGAATCGTAAGGCCACCCGTACGTTTCCGTTGAGTTACTAACAGGTAAGTAGGTTATTCGGTGACATAACTAGTTATAGATTGTGCAAACATGTGTAATTGTCTACTTAAGAGTAGATCAGAGTATTTTAAGTATATTTGCATCGTACAGTCAGACAAAGACGAACATGGGTCAAACACAAGGAAAAGGTGATGTGGTCATCGCGCAGAACAGTGCCAGCGCCAGTGCCGTTTTACAAAATCAACTGAACCAGTTTAACGTAATGATTTTTGCCATCATTGGAATTTTAATTCTGATATTTGTTTACTTCGTGTACCGGAGGTGCCGAAGTCAGTTCAGGAAATGGTTGGCAAAGAACGTGAGAAGCTTGGCAGCAACAGGAAATGTTGCAGCGATGACACCGTCACCGAACGCGGTTCAAGGTCCAACGAAAGTTGTGTTTTCATGAGGTACCAGTTCCAGTAAAGTCAAGAATTTCGCGTAGGTTATTTGTGTCAATGACTGTATTTTACCTGTGTGCGACTGTACGTAATCCATTCGTGTTTCTCAAGAAATGTTTATCGCGTAGCCCGGTGGCCGAGCTCGTCTCGTGTTACATACCGGCGAACCGATAAACATTTGCTGATTTGATTATTAGAACAAAGCTTGCATGGGTGTAATGTAAACAGGCAACGTTGTAGTATTGTTTAGTCTAACGTCCCGATAACCTACCTACTCGTAGCCATAAGTTAGTAAGTAATTTTAAGACATACAGGATGATTTTTTGTTTTGTTTTCAGTTTTAATGTGTAAAAAAATTTGTAGAATTTTTTTTAAAAAAAGGGAGGTTTGGTGTAGCGAGTGGAGGCACGGAGCTCAAGTTAATTTGGACTGGTCGCGCGTATGCGCCGAATAACGAGTGAGCTCCTGCCCGCCAGTCGTTCCCCAGCTAGCCATCCCTTTGGGCGTGTTACACATTTTGATAGACTGACATTTCTGCATTTGTAAAAGATTAAAGTAATAAACAGACAGTGAATTAACAATAAGACTTTTTATTAGTACACCATCCACACCACCCTCGAAACCACGGGAACACGGTAGCAACCCCACAATGGGTAAATGTGGGTACGCGGGGTGCTTGTCTAATGGATAATCAGTCTACGGAGCTGTACGAATTCATGTAGGGGCTATCGCATCTTATATAAAGTTAGCCAAAGTTGTTTTTAAACTGTTATGGCATGGCCCAATGCCATCGGTCAAAATGTCTTTGAAGTCATATTACAAATATTTCAGTCATATTAAAAACGATTTTATAACTTATCGTGTACTACTCCGGCCAAATAATGACCCCTAAATATTAGGTAATTGAGAAGGGCTACAATATTTCCCTTTCAAGTTTTTATTTCATCCTCGTGCTGCCACCTAGTTTTAAAGATTAGCGGCTCATTTGCCTTCTGATTGCTTTGCAACTGAAAGATTACTTTAAGTACTAACATAGTTATTAGGTTTAATGTATACTAACACACAATATGTACATGGCATGGCATCCCTTTGACATCCCTACAAATCCAATTATGCGTAAATGGTGAGACAATTTCACGAAAAAATCTCTCATAATTTCGTATTCTAAGGCAAAACATTTACTGGCATCTCATTCTGAACAAGAGGATAGGCATGTAAAGTATATAATAGTACATATCAACGATGTAGGTGTACCTAATGGACGACGTAGGGAGGCCTTTGTAAATAGCGGTAAATGACGGTTGCGAAATTATTTGATAATTTTCATTTTAATGTCTACAGTTACAGTGTTTTTTTTGTTTGTTTAATATCAAGTTAAATTAATCAGAAAATGTTCGCGAGTGATAATCTGCACACGGCTTGCGTCCTGCGGCCAGTTGAAACTCCTGCCCCGACCCATTTCCTCCCGTCGTTAACGTCCAGTAGGTAGCAATCTGAGGCCTAGGTCGCAATCCGCTACCTATTGGACGTTAACGAAAGACGTGGGAAATACAGGTTTCCAAGAGCTTTTACAAAATGTCGTGTCAATATTTAGTCAGCTGGCAACCCCGCGCAGGTGTCGCCCCCACTAATGGGGAGCCCATTTATCAAGGAGTCATTCTGGGCCCTAATTGCTAAATTTGCGCCCCGAGGCGCTCTCAGGGTTAAGAATGTTGCGAAATTATGTACGAAGGTAAATTGATATTATGAGAGCACGTTAAGTTAGAAAGTTATTTTCGAAATTAAATTTTTAGGGACCCTGGTGGCTTAGGTTGTTGAATATTGGTAGAAATTCTGGCGTAGCTACACTTTTTATTCTATATCTTTATATTCTTTTAATTCTTTTTATCTATAAAGCCTCAGATCAGTAATTCGCTGATCTGAGATCATAACCGTCAAATCTTTTACCGCTGTACATTGATATCCTATAAACAACTAGATACACAAAGGTCTTACTAAAACAATTTAAAAACGTCCACATAAGGGTCCATTGTTAACGTCCAAATAATGTCTTCCTAGACCCACTAGTAGGTCGCCGGTGGGTCTCTGAGAACTAGTATGTCTCCCTAGACACACTACTGGGTCGCCGGTGGGTCTCTGAAGACTAGTATGTTTCCCTAGACGCACTAGTGGGTCGCCGGCGGGTTTCTTAAAACTAGTATGGCTCCCTAGACGCACTAGTGGGTCGCCGGTGGGTCTCTGAAGACTAGTGTGTCTCCCTAGACGCACTAGTGGGTCGCCGGTGGGTCTCTGAAGACTAGTATGTTTCCCTAGACGCACTAGTGGGTCGCCGGCGGGTTTCTTAAAACTAGTATGGCTCCCTAGACGCACTAGTGGGTCGCCGGTGGGTCTCTGAAGACTAGTAGTCTCCCTAGACGCACTAGTGGGTCGCCGGTGGGTCTCTGAAGACTAGTATGTCTTACTAGACCCACTAGTGGGTCCTCTGAGACGTGAATGTTTTAGTAGGCCCACTCACAGCAAACTCTGGAATCGCTACAGTTATTTCTTTCATGAGGTTAGTAATTATATATTTATATTTATTTATAGATCTGTCAAACTCAAAATCACTACCAGTGCACAGTGGCTTAAGGTAGACAAATAGCTCACACGTCACAGTTATAAGAGCGAGCTTAAGTAGTGATCGCGCTCAAAATTGTGCGTTCTAATGCTCAAAATTGTGAGAGCGATTTCGACCGGAGAAAAATATACATGATATATATGTTGGGGCATCGATATGGTTGATAAAAAACTATTGGAACGAATTAAATAATTCTTGGCAACGTTACTCCGGTTACGTAGGCGGTCGAAGCAGTTTTAACAGTGAAAGAATTCTTGCATTAGGTTAGTGAATGTAATTGTTTATTAATTGATACGTATTAAATAAGACATGATTAAAAACTAACATTAAATAACAAAAAACTAAATATATTAACTAAATAAATAAATTAACTATAAATAAAATATGTCCTCTAGGAGGGCATCGGGAGTCACGGTGCCCAGAAGGTTGGCAGCATTCCCTCTCTGAATTGCCAACGCAATACGTTGGCAAAGGTAGCTGCCAGCCCTCTGGTCACCGGACTCCTCGACCAGCCGCTTGGACAGCTCTTTGACGAGCTGTCGAGCGTCCGGCCCCCACGGCCCCAGTGTCTCGACCCCAAACGGCGTAAATAGGTAGCTCTGACCAAGGTCACTGTAATTAGGTTAAGTAGTATTTGAGAAAATCTCAACCTTAAAAACTCTTATATAGGTACACTTTTCTCTAGGTTAGACCGTACCTACATGGAACATAATAAAATCGCGTTGAAACTTACTAGCGCCCAAATTGCTTACGTTTCAATAGGGAACTATACCTAGGTGTGGGTCCAAAACAAATGCGTAATTGATCAGGTCTCCACGAGTAGGGGTCCAGTCACAGTATAGAAACAGTATACGAACTAAAGCGGTGTTTGCCACCGTCAACGTGCCGGCCATTTGGAAATCATTGTTGCATAGCGGTCAGTAGCGGAACTAAAATTCTATCAATCACAAGCCTCGTAGCTACGATATTTACGTACTCTCTATCCAGCAAACTTACCTACTGCAGCAACCAAAGATTTAATTCGTTGTCAGAAACTCATGGTCCATGGTACATTCGACAGCACATCAACTCTAACACTTTGGATTTTGTACCGTTCTTATTGTCTGGGTGACAAGAATTGAAATCGTACTGAAAGTGTTACCATTGATCTGCTATCCACTGTACCATCAGTTGCTGCCAACGAATTAAATCTTTGGTACTGAAGTAATTTATTTATAAAAATATTACACAGCATTACAGTTAACACCAATGCGCTGTGTAATTCATAATAATAACTTAGTCTACTTATAGATAATAATAATAATATAAAATTCAGTCACATTAAAATATTACATTAAAATAGGTACTTACACATTAACAATTATGCGTAATCTGAGATTCGTATAGATAGACGCATCAGTGTGCGTGCGACAACAACTTGTTTGAAAAATTGTGTATTGTACATGAGTTACTGTTCTTTTAACGTTACCGTGGTCCGTTGGGGAATAGGGGGTGGGGTATACTTGGGACCCTTCGGCAATATCGCGTTGTATCTGAATACATTTACTGACCCGACCGTTTTGTCCAATTCGCAAGGATGTCCGGAATGAGAATTGATTCCATATTTTCCGATTTTTCTTATTGTTATTTTTAGTTCGGCTGAAAGGGAAAACTGTTTTCGAATTTATTTAGGAATGAAACCATTTTAGTGTGAAAGACCTTTGCGTTCCAATTTTACTGTGTGCGATTGAATATCATTATTATTTATAATATTTGTTTCTACGTTACGTTCCTGGACAGTAGAAATTACGAAATGACAGTGAAAATTCTCAACTACTGTCATAACCGTGGGGGATTCTAAGTATGTGCGTGTCAAGACCGACAAAAATGTACCTACAACCTTTATTTTGACAGTACACATACCTATTTTCTACACAGAATGACAGTGGGACTGCTCCACAAAGAAAACCGCCTACGAACGCCGCGGGAGATGCCGTTGTGTCTTTTTAAATGCATCAAAATACTACGTCATACGCCGTACTGTCATTTTCCGAATACTCAAAGTACGGCATATGCCGCCACTGTCCATGAACGTGTTAATTTCTTCTGTAGCGATTTTTTATAGAAAAAGATATATAAGATCATAATTAAATTTAAATCGTTTTATTATTTTAGTTTTATTATTTGTTTTTTCTATGATTTTTACTCCTGAAGATTTATTAACTATTAGATTTCTAAAAATGGATATCGAAAAATATTCAAGTAGGTAAATAAGTTTATTACTTTATTTTAGCACAATATCATAATGAATAATTTTAATTATTAAAAAAAAAAAACGCCTGACAGAGCTTTAAGCCGCTTTAATTTAATTATATATAAACGGATATCACTCACTTATATGGTTGAAGTCGGCAATTATACCGACAGTTTCGACCAATTTCGACGGTCTTTCTCAAGGTGAGCGCGCCACGCCCGCGTCGCCGGTGACGTTTCTTCGTGCACTTTGATTAAATTTTTATAGCCTATGTCACTTCTATAATCAAGACGAATCTAACGACACCGGGGCGTGCCAAAGAATTAGACATACATACACTCGAAAAACTTAACCCTCCTTCTTGTGCCGTCGGGTAAAAATATAGTCTATGTAAAAGTTTATTTTAAACTTCATTGAGTTTGATTCTCTCGTGTCAAATCTAATTCTAAACCTAAACGCAACAGTCATTTTTACTCGTAACTCTAAATCCGCAAGAGTAATTGGCATGCCTATCAAAATTACCGTGCCACACCGGGATCGATACAATTACTGTCTTATATGTATATACATAGAGTTTTATTTAGTTTACACTTCTTTTCTGAAGAAAAAAAAACTCCATCAGTCCGGCGATCGCGCAAATGAGTACGGCATCACAGCGTTTAATAAAGATTTTCCGTGAAACGAACGACCCTTTATTTTATTTCTTATTTCCGTCGCCCGTCATCCCGGAGCTTAGTTTAATATTACTATAGATGTGAGGTAGCTGAAAATTGCACTACAAATATATGATACATCTTGCTCTCAGTTTACTTTCTCTTATTACATTAAATGCAATGACAGAAATAAATATTTAAATAGTTTATAAAAGGCATCTGTATTGTATATTGTACACTGAACTGTGCTGAAGTGGCAGTGGGCTGGCAACATCTGTCATAGAACCGATAACCGATGGGGTAGACGAGTTCTCGAATGAAGGTCACGAACGGGAAACGTAGCGTGGGACGCCCCCCGACCAGATAGAGGGATGACCTTTACAAGGTGTCTGGCGGTGGTTGAGTGCAAAAGGCGTGAATCGGATAGAGTGGCGTGCTTTGGGCGAGGTCTACCACCAGCAGTGGACTGATACGAACTGGTGATGTATTTTAAAAATACACGTGTCTCGTCGCCATTCACATAAATCCCGCAGATGTGTAGAAAAGCTTAAAATCATCAATTTACGGCCATCTAAGCCTAGTCAGTAACCTGCCTCCTTTCCATCCTGGGTTTGATTCTCGGTCGGGAAGGTGCTTGTGCTGAACCACTTTTATAGTCTGTGTATTATTTGTATTAGTATGTTTCTGGACCTAATTAGGCCTATCAGAAATCTTAGTTTGGGCCATGAATATGTCCTATTTTTTAAACTAGACTGAAGAATATAGTCACTATTCCTCTTTCTATTTAAACAATTAAGTGTTGTAATACTGGCATGTATTTTATAGATATTTTGTAGTTCTTTTTACAATTTCTATCTGACTGTCATTATTACATTGTTTCATCTCCATTCTCGTCACTTCAATAAATTATCTTCATCAGTATACACTATTTTCTCTTTTATTACGTTTATCTCTATAAATTCCCGACATTAAGACATCACATTCATGACCGAAAATGAGAGCGAAATTGCACTAGCCGATATTTTTACTCCAATTTGTTAGACCATTTTCAGCGCTTGACCTTTAATCTATAGTAATTTTAACGTAAGTCCCGAAGGTTTATTTTGTCCGCTTCGAACGAGCGTTCATCGTGATTCCAGAATTTTTAAAGAGGCCGTTGGAGTGGCTTTGAGTTGAGAGGAAGGCTTTTTTGTCCAAACCGTTGACAGTCCACTTATTCGCACGAAACCGTTTGCTTTCTCATCATACGAAAACGGCTAAGGAATGGAATCTGAGACGGTATACTCGTATGTTTCCCTAAAACAGTTTCAGGTTCGCGACACGTGTAACCTAGAGATATTATAGGCATAAACGCATCTCTTTAATACGGCACCCCAGTCCCCCGCTTCGTGTCTATGCGCTCATCGTTGACAGAATTTTTCGCTTGCAAATGACATTGCCAGATTTCACCAGAGAAGAAGAGCTGCAAGTACATTGAAAGTATTTAGTGTCGGTCTAGGGTTTCTCAAACTTATGGCTCCACGTACCCCTGTTAAAGTTTCCAGATGGCGAGGAACCCCCAAACTTTGATGCCCAAAGAAAATAATAAAATGACCTCTTAAAGGAACCTTTTTTTAGTACTTATTAATGTTATGGGTGGGCGTGTCAATTTTTGGAGTAATTTTGGACAATTACGTAATAAAAACGCCATTACGTAAATCTTATCGCGAATCGTCGAACCCCTAGGGGTTCGCGAACCCCACTTTGAGAAACCTTGCAGGGTTACTCTCACCTCTTATAGCGATCCAGTTTAGGGTCTAAACTGACAATTTGCTACAACGACGTCAAACGTCATTGTAGCAAATTGTCAGTTTAATATCGCTATAAGGATCGCTATAAGAGGTGAGAGTGGTCTAGATTAACCAGCAACTTCTACGCATACAAATGACAATGCCAGATTCTGCCCCACCATCAACCGCAAGTTGTACAAGATAACGAATAAATGTAAAAGTATCTCCGTTTTTTATTAAAATTATTGGTTTAAATTGAAATTATGTACAAGTTGCGAAAATAGTAAGAAATCGAAGCGAATTATTCATTGTTTTTGTTATTCTTCTATAGGAGTTGCGAGAGTAGTAGAAAATGATACTGACTATGATTATGCAATATGAAACCTGTAACAACAAAATCATAGGTACAGCTTAAATGGTCACGTAGTTTTGTAGGTGGGTCAAAGCTCCATTGAAATGTGGCAATGTCTTTTACAGCTAATAATGAATAAATCCCATCTTTCCCATAATATGAGATAATAATAATAATATATAAGTAATGTTAAGACATTAGTCTTCGTTAAGCTGAATGGAGCAACCGCGACGTGATGAATATAGTCCGCACAAAGGGGGGTATCGACGCGGTAAACGAGCGGGCTGCGCTTCCGTCATGTGTATAATAGGGTTTATATAAGGCTTTATGTGGTCGTGGGCTTGTATTAACTAATGACGGATATACGCATGTGTGTTAATGGGTTAAAACCATGTATGGGGTATTTATTTATTTTATTAATGGACTCGACAGTTCGTCATTTGCCAATGTCATGTTACAGAAAATTCAATAGTCCTCTATCTTCCTCCAGGGGAGTCACAGTAGCGTCACCCTGGGTAGCCGCGTCTTCATGTCTTCATCCAGAGGAGACGCCGTAGCGTCATCACGCTGGTCGAAGCAGCTCGACAGTCACGTTCACTCCCGAGCTTGTAGCGGGAACTTTTGATAAAAGCTTGAAACTTCAGATCTTGCATAAATAATCCAATAACTTCACCGTACTGTCATTCGCGAACATTTTCTGATTAATTTAACGTGATATTAAACACAAAATAGTCCCTGTAGACGTTAAAAGGAAACTTATACTTACTTAGCACATTAGTGACGGGCCGGGTCGCAGCGCATTGACGTATTTTGAGTCCACTGTACTGCCAGATCTAACTAAATCATTATGACAAAACATATTTAACGGTGTACGATTATACTAATAATTGAATTAGGTATGATACATGTCTGTTTTTCACTGCATCACATTTAAAAGCAATGAAGCGGGAACGCAATGCACGTCAATATATTCTGTTATTAGAATTCATCGAGCAATCCATATTGGCAAATAGAGCGGTAAGCCGTAGCACTCCGTAGCTCGCTACGAGAGCGTAGTGGGAAAATTGTATGATTTCCAGGTTTTTCTCCCGTGAGATTTCTATATTTCCCTCTCTGTTACTCTCGTCGTGTGACGTAGTCTTCTCTTTCGCTCCCATTAGATTTCATTGTAGCGTTACCGCTTGCACGATATTATTTCTGGTTTAACTGCTACGCCGTAGCACGTACTGTCTACGAACGACATGGGTTTTGGTTTTAAGGAAATTGTTTTACAAGTTGTTATTATAAAACAAGTGAATAATCAAATGGTAATGAGTTCTAATAGCATCAGAATGGTTAGATGAAGCTGGGGCCATGATCCACCACGCGGGCCCAGTGTAAATCAATGGTTCACACATGCCTAGCTTTTTTTGGTAATTATTTTTAAACATGCAGGTTTCTTCACGAAGTTTTCTTTCAACGTTTTGAGAGCATTCGGTAAATGTACGTATACCGCAGCCCAAATCAAAGGTTTTATTTTGTAAACAAAAATTACTAACCATGTTAAGCTTTTCTATGATTATTGCATAGTTATTTTCACATTATTAGATCGGATCACTTAATTTTCACAATGATGAACAGGATCAGCCAATCACTTCCTTCAATTTTACATCACAGAAGATCATATTTGTTTACAAAATAAGACACTTGCTTTGGGCTACGGTATAAATATTCATTTCAAAAATAAGTTACTACAATCGTGTATCCATGGCACTTCAACGTTGTTAGTCATAAATGTGACTTAGAATTTATTCCACAGTTTAATCGTGGATTAAACCCTTCCCTTATTATTCCTTTTTAACTTAATATTTTTAGCGTTGGCACCTTTTCCTTGCAAAGTGGTGTAAATGTAAATTCAAAAATATATTGACGTGCAAAAATGTACTCAACGTGCTTAATAAAGAAATGACAATGCCAGATTCTGCCCCACCATCAACCGCAAGTTGTACAAGATAACGAATAAATGTAAAAGTATCTCCGTTTTTTATTAAAATTATTGGTTTAAATTAAAGTTATGTACAAGTTGTGAGCCGAAAAAAACAGCTTAATTAGGAATTCAGAAAATAGTAAGAAATCGAAGCGAATTATTCATTGTTTTTGTTATTCTTCTATAGGAGTTGCGAGAGTAGTAGATAATGATACTGATTATGATTATACAATATGAAACCTGTAATAAGTCCCCAACAAAATGATAGGTACAGGTTAAATGGTCACGTAGTTTTGTAGGTGGGGCAAAGTTCCATTGAAATGTGGCAATGTCTTTTGACTTTAACAAAGTGACAAAACATGAGGTTAAACTGGCTAAAATCACAAGTGTAACACACAGGCACTCTATGCAATGGCAATAAGAAATAAATTGCAGTGGTTTTGTGTGTAGCCGACTATACCACTGGTCTAATTACGTGTACTGCTCGAGGCTCCATCTTGTTAAAATTACTTTTTATGTTACGAAACAATAACATAATGTTCGCGTCCTTTCTTGAGAGAAATTCAAGAGAAATGTGTCCCAAATACAGAATTATTCCTGTATTACCGACTGCTATAAAACCTAATTAAAACTAATTACTCATTTATTTTATTAATGGACTCGACAGTTCGTCATTTGCCAATGTCATGTTACAGAGTTGTTCTTTGCAAAGTGGTGTAAATGTAAATTCAAAAATATGTTGACGTGCAAAAATGTACACAACGTGCTTACTTGCAATAAAGAAATTTGACTTTGACTTGACTTTTTTGACAGAAAACTCAATATATAATAGTCTTCTATCTTCCTTCAGAGGTGACGCAGTAGCTTCTTCACCCATGGTAGCCACCTTCATGTCTTCATCCAGAGGAGTCGCCGTAGCGTCATCACTCTGGACGAAGCAGCTCGACAGTCACGTTCACTCCCGAGCTTGTAGCGGGACTATTGATAAAAGTTTGAAACTTCAGATCTTGCTGAAATTATCCAATAAATTCACCGTACTGTCATTCGCGACTATTTTCTGATTAACTTAACGTGATATTAAACACAAAATAGCGACTGTAGACATTTTTAGAATTAAAACACAGAGGGCGCACAGAGGGCGCTCATCCGCAGTGCGCGAAGAAACGTCAACGGCGACGCGGGCGTGGCGCGCTCACCTTGAAAAAGACCGTCGAAATCGGTCGAAACTGTCGGTCTAATTGCCGACTTTAACAATATAAGTGAGTGATATCCGTTTATATATAATAACTGTAGACATTATAACAAAAAATTTCAAATTATTTTGCAACCGTCGTTTCCCGCCATTTTCAAGAGAACCTTAAAACTAATTCAAGATAAGATAAATTACATCAGGCAGTTGTCCCACCGTCGGCGAGTAAGCGAGTAACTATCGGCTATTTTTCGCGAAAGAAACGTACAACAGATAGCACATTCCGTGTAAACAAAAGAGACGCAGCGTTACTCGATAAAAATTATGTCGGCGACCGAGTAACGCTGCGTCTCTTTTGTTTATACGGAATGTACTAACATAGACGTTTCTTTCGCGAAAAAATTGCCCATAGTTACGAGCTTACTATCTGACCTTGGGATTGTCGAGTCCATTAATAAAATAAATAAGATTCTAATAAATATGTATCTAAGATAGTATTTAAAAAAAGATTCACGGCATTTGTGGGTAAATGCCGTAAATTTCCTTTTAAAGACTTTCTTTCACGCAGTCCACCTTGTCAGGTAGTTTTACGCTTAGCAATTTCCGGAATGTTTAAAACTTTTATTAAGTGCACGTGCACTAAGACCGGCTGAAACTGGTTCAAACCGGTTCAGTAAGTACTCTAGATTAGTGCAGGCCGGAGCGCGTCGCTTGTGCAAAATTAAACTTTTAATTACCACGTAGCGGAAACATCGTCTTTTCTCTATGTATAACTTAAGAGAAAATTCGTATTACAAAATTAACATTTTAAGGATTATTATGATCTATGAGACAAGCAATAAACATTTGTCATTTCGGATACTCTCTACTTCCCTAAAATATGCATTTTTGTATTGCGTTAATTGCGTATGACGTCACCGGTTACAATACAACGTGTACTGTTTCTGTCTCTTTCTAAAACGCCTTTCAATTTATTTAATTGCATACACTTGTCAGAATGTAAATTAATAATACATCATTAAAATAAAATAATAAAGTATTATTGAAGTAATCCTGCTATAAGAGTTCATGGTAAGGGGGCAGCGAGTCTAGCTCCTCAATATTTATTTTATTTATTTATTTTATGGAAGATTTACAGCTACAATAACTTTAGGTTACTTAATAATGTCTAGAAGCTAATTACAAATCTCCACCTATAGACAGCAAGATGTCTCAAGATTAAAAAAAATAAAAGTGACTTAAATAGGTACTTATGTTAATTTTTTTATATAATACTAAAAAATACTTTAATGATAACTGTCGTTAAAGAAGTCCTGCGCCATGATGCGTCTCACGGTCGCTGCGCTCGCGTCGTATAGATCCAGTTTATGATTTGCATACATCTTATTGTAACTATCACTACTACGTAATAAGAATGCACCCTTATATTTATGTTTATAATTATGTTTATAATCCCTGTTTTCCCATATTGATGATGGGTGATAACTTTTCGTCCCGTTTAATACGATAAAAGCCACAATAACGAAAGTGTCGAGCCGTCACGAGAACAAAACTAAACGGTCCCAAAGTGTCGCCAGTGGATTTGCCGAGAACATAATCCAATACTGCGTCGCTACTGAAGGGTCAATGCATTTATTTGACACTATGTCGTCTGTAGGGTTGCCACCTTAAACTAGTGTCATTGACTTTATCTAAGCCTAGTAGAATTAAAAGAAAAATATATGTAAAAAAAGGTTGTCACAATTTAAAAAAAACAACTGACAATGCATTCTGAATTAATATTATCGTCTCTATATTCTGCCTAAAACAAACAGGGCAATGTCATTCAAAGGCACATAGTTATACTGTTTTTATAAATAACTAGCTGTATCCCGCAACTTCGTTTGCGTCTCTACGCAAACGAGGAGGAGGATGGAGGAGATCAGGAGACAGATCTTCCTCTCTGGATCCTTGTTTCCACATAACATACCGCTATAGCTTATAGCATATGAGCTGTCCGGATATTTCAGCTATCTCCTAGTGAAACTCCCATCAAAATCCCTTCAGTAGTTATGGCGTGATACTTGCACAAAGTCACAAACAGACAAAAATTCTAAAAATTGGTGTTTTGGCATCAGTATCGATCCTAAAACACATTACAATTATTCTTTTCAATAAATATCCAATGTACAGACACAACTTTTTTTACAGTCTTATTATATGTATAGATAATGTTTATAACGATGAACATGCATGGTGTGTGTCGCCGGTTCCGCATGAGGGATAAAGTGTAGATTACTAACAATAGTAATAGTTGTGTAATACCTAGTTATTAAGTAATTGTGTTATTATTATTTTAAAAGATGTGCTGCTGAGAGTTTTATGCCACTTTTTCTCCTCAGCGTTGTCACCTTATCCTTGCAAAGTGGTGTAAATGTAAATTCAAAAATATGTTGACGTGCAAAAATGTACACAAGGTGCTTACTTGCAATGAAAGAAAAAAATAGTTTTTGAAAAAAAAAAAATAGTATCATTTCGTTCACTTGACAAAAGAGACTCCTAATTTCTCGGATAATTTTTTTTTGCATACGCATTTCTTACAAAAAGCCTGGCAACGAATTTCTGAAGAAAAAAAAATCAAAAAGAATTAAAATTGTGTTTTTGTTTGGGTAAAATTGCTCAATTAGGTATCGATATGAAAACAATCGAATATTTTCACTTAGTACCACCTAAAATAACACATACATCGGTTCTCTTGAAAATGGCGGGAAACGACGGTTGCGAAATTATTTAATAATTTTCAGTTTAATGTATACAGTGGGTGTTTTGTGATTAATATCACGTTAAATTAATCAGAAAATGTTCGCGAATGACAGTATGGTGAAGTTATTGAAGAATTCAAGCAGGATCTGAAGTTTGGCGCCATGGTCAAGATTCCCACTACGAGCTCGGGAGTGAACGTGACTGTCGAGCTGCTTCGTCCACAGTGATTGACGCTACGGCGTCTCCTGTGGATGAAGACAAGAAGACGCGGCTACCCAGGGTGATGACGCTACGGCGACTCCCCTGGAGGAAGATAGAAGAGAAGACTATTATACATTGAATTTTCTGTAACATGACATTGGCAAATGACGAACTGTCGAGTCCATTAATAAAATAAATAAATAAACACATACATCTTTGATATGTTAACAACCCTACGAGTCGCGCGAAATACAGAGCTTTGTATCTGAATCGCCCATCGGCCGTAACTGGGGCAAAAATTGAGGTGGCCCGGTCCGTCGTCATGGCAACGCGCCCGCCCCCCGCACGCTGTTGCTTCGACCCACGACAGTGTTGCCAACTATGGCAGTTTTCCACAAATTAGATGAAAATTCTGCAGATTTACTTGTAGTAAATAATATTAATACACATTACATAGGTCTACTCGTAACCATGATGGCTGCTAATGCTGTAGAAATATCGATAGGTACATCAATCCTAAATATTTAACACGGTAATTCCCATTTTATCTGTTTAATATGGGTACAAACCGTGTAAGTTACGTACTAGGAGTAATTCTGTCGACTTTGCCAAGTCTAATTCTAAACGTAACTATCACTGTCCCTCATATGATACATCATATTATAAGAATGAGCGGGATGTCTCGCTTAGCGAAGATTAAAATTAGCATAATGCACTTTGAAATCGGTACAAAAATGTATGTACAGTCAACAGCACATCAAGTGTAACACTTTGGACTTTGGACCGTTCTTATTATCTGCGTCGTAAGCGTTGAAATCGTACTGCAAGTGTTACCATTGATCTGCTGTCGACTGTACCTAAACCGAAGTCCAATTCAAGTGTCTATTTTGTAAACAAAAACTGCCCTACATTACTAACATTTTAAGCTTTTCTGTGATTATTGCGTAGTTATTTTCACATTACTAGGTCGGATTACTTTATTTTCATAATGATGAATAGGTTCGATCAATGCGTTCCTTCAGTGTTACATCACAACAGGTAATTAGACGATCATATTTGTTTAGAGCTCGGTGGCTCAGTGGTTGGGTCAATGGACTTGCAATATGGAGGTCCCAGGTTCGATTCCCAGCTAGGGCAGCCATGTACCAATGAGTTATCCTCGGTTTTTTCGATGGAAAAACTTACGTACATTTACCGAGTGCTCTCAAAAACGGTGAAGGAAAACATCGTGATGAAACCTGCATGTCGTAGGAAAAAAAAAATCTAAGGCATGTGAAATCCGCCAACCCGCAGTGGGCCCGCGTGGTGGATTATGGCCCGAGCTCCCTCGATGTAAGGGAAGGTCTGTGCCCGAGCAGTGGGGCAATATAAATAGACTGATGATGATGTTGATTTGTTTACACACTTGATTTGAGCTGCGGTAACTAGATAAGTTTGCAATATCATTGACATGTATGTGATGAATCGATCAGATCTTTGTCAATGCCTTCATCAACTAGAAAAGAGCTGTTGATCTTGAAATGGATGAACAGCGGGGTTACTCTCACCTCTTATAGCGATCCAGTTTAGGTTCCTAAACTGACAATTTGCTACAATGACGTTTGACAAATAGCTTTTCGGAACCTAAACTGGATCGCTATAAGAGGTGAGAGTAACCCTGCAGAACTAGAATCATAGCAAAGAAAATTCAATCAAATCATATATCACACACATTGATATCCTATAAACAACTAGACTAGATACACAAAGGTCTTACTAAAACAATTTAAAAAACGTCCAAATAAGGGTCCATTGTTAACGTCCAAATAATGTCCAATAAAGCAAATGCATTCATCCGTTTGGACCTTCTTTGCGCTCGGACATTTTTAGAAGGCAGACTGTGTATCTAGTTGTAGGAGATCAATAATACACAACAACAAAAAACTAAATCAAAATTCGTTCACCAGTTTGGGTGCTATAAATTCTAATAGAGACATGATTTAAACTTATAAACCCTCTTTTTGCGTCTTGGTTAAAATTCGATGACATTCATCATAAACCCTTAACCAGGCAACACTGCCCTTCGTCTCATCCCCCGCACCCCACAATAGATATTTAATTGATTTCGGTGAAGGCGTCAGTATGTTCCCAATGGTGGGTACCTAAATATCGGAATCGGCTCGAGACAATACCCCAGATGTTGCCAACTGATACTGTTTATTTACATAACGTTTGATTACCCGGCGTGGGAGGGTCTGATACCTTCGCTCATTTGCTATTAGGTTAATGTGGTATAACCTTATTTCTTTTGTTTTGTAAAATTCTTCCCAGAGGGAAAGGCAAAGCCAACTAGGGCATACAGCCTGGTCTGATGTTGATAGAATGTCTGAATTCTTGTAAATACATACATATATACGAAGATAACCTAACCTAAACCTACGCACAACCCTCTCAAACCCCTAAACGAAATAACTCAACGATCTACGCAATCATTGAATTTTGCAAGGAAACCTTGCTAAGAGCACAAAACTTCACAAACACGACTTCTTTTTAAGCACTCCAATTAGTAGAAACGTTCGCGGAAATCTCCTGATTAACCACTAAATACCACGGAAACTATTTAATTAGAATTTTCGCGCGCTTTTCAAGGAATCCGGCATAGCTATCGGAGTCGGTTACGGACGCCGAGGTTTGTGGGGGAGACTGGAAAGTACTGCGGCGTGACAGGGGCTCAAACGGTGGCGGCGTGCTACTTGCGGCGCGCCCGCCTATACAACTTGAACACTTGCCACAGTACGAAACGACACACGGTGAAGACCTGTGGGCTCGGTTCGAGATCGATGAACAGTATATTTATGTCTGCGTGGTATATCTGCCGCCTAAATCTAGTGACGACGCTTATGCTGATTTTTTTGACAGAGTAGAACTTCTGTGTAGAAAATACGATAGTGCGAAAATTTTAGTGTTCGGGGATTTAAACTATTATAGTGCCAGTGAAAATACTTTATTATATTATAACTGTTTTCTGTCTGCGTGTGATTTTAAGCAATACAATAGCGTGACAAATATGAATGGTAGAGTGTTAGATGCGGTGCTGACGAGTGCGGAGATGGGCGACGCGGTGTGCGTGCGGGGCGCAGAACCGGGCGAAGAACTGTCAAAGATTGACGGACACCACCCTCCGCTGTTTGTGCGGGTCGGGTACAAGTTCGCCAAGCCGAGGGTTTGTTTAGAACCTTCCAACATTGACAAAGCCCATGACTGGAACTTCCCGAAAGGTGATTTTGACTTATTATACCGCCAGATTAACAATATTTCTTGGGACAATCTTTATTTGAATAGGGAACCTAACGCTACAGTACAATCATTAAATGGTATTCTATACAAATTATTTGACAATTGCATTCCAAAGAAAATACGGAAGCGCTCGTGTGGCAGAACATACCCTGTCTACTACACGAGAGCGATAATCCGTGACATACAGAATAAAGCAAAGCTTCATCGCCAGTGGAAATCACTAGGCGATGAAGCGGCGCGCAATGAATTTAAATACTTACGATCTAAAATTAAAACCGATGTTCTGATCGCTCATGATATTTATGCGGGAAACGTGTCGCAGAGGTTGTGTGCGGAGCCAGCGCGGTTCTGGCAATACGTAAGCACGCTGCGTAACCGCGGAGGGATTGAAGGCAAAATAACGCATGGCGAAAGGGAGTATAAGGGAGCGGAAACCGCAGCAGGCTTCGCGGTGCATTTCCAGTCCGTATTTTTACCGGACCAGCCACTCCTCGATCCGAGCATGGCCAGCTCCGGTACCCCGGGAGATGGACGCCACGTTGACCTGCAAGCGTTCAGCGCAGGGGACATTCTACGCGCCGTAGGCAAGCTAAGAGCGAATACAGCCGCGGGACCCGACGCAATACCACCATATGTCATAAAGGGCTGTATCGATAAACTTCTAGCGCCTATTGTATTTGTCTTCAATCAAATTATTACTACTGGCATTTATCCCACACTATGGAAAAGCTCGCGTGTAACTCCGATTCCGAAATCAGGATCAAAAACACAAGCGGAGAACTATAGGCCTGTGGCGATTCTGTGCGCCCTGGCCAAGGTGTTTGAGACGGCTATGCACGCCAGGCTTCTACCTCAGTGTCAGCCTCACGTCACCGGCGCACAGCATGCATTTCTGCCCAAGCGCTCTGTAGCCACAAACTTAGTCACATTAGTTGATCTCATGTCTCGCGAATTAGACGACAGGAATCAGGTAGATGTCATTTATCTGGATTTCCAGAAAGCGTTCGACAGGGTAGATAATGATATTCTTCTGCTTAAACTAGGGGCGATGGGTTTCACACCCCGTCTGCTGAAGCTGTTCGCCAACTACCTAAGCGATAGGAGGCAGTTTGTGAAATATGGGCCTTACCTCTCAGAATCGTATCCGACACGTTCTGGTATTAGTCAGGGATCGAACCTCGGACCTCTGCTGTTTGTGATCCTGATTAATGATCTGCCAGATGTGGTGAATAATTCCTCGGTGCTGATGTTCGCCGATGACGTGAAGCTGATAAGAGCAATAAAGGGCGTCGAGGACTGTCATGAGCTCCAGTGCGACCTGGATGCTTTGGAGAGTTGGAGCGTGTCAAACAAACTGCATTTCAACTCCGCTAAATGCGAAACAATGAGCTACACGCGATCAGCCACGCCGATTGAGTTTCGGTACACGCTGAGCGGAGGGAGCGTGCGGCGGGCGAGCGCGGTGCGCGACCTCGGCGTGGTGTTCGACGCGGAGCTCACATTCCGCGAGCACGCGCGCCGCGTGGCCAACTCCGCCTCACAGCGGCTCGGCTTTGTGCTCCGCAACGCCGCGCCCCTCACCCCCGAGGCGACGCGAGCATTGTACGCTGCCCTGGTCCGCAGCGTCCTCGAATCGAATGCAACTGTCTGGGCTCCACACGAGAAGAAATACAGTCTCTTGTTGGAGAAAGTCCAAAAAAAGTTTTTACGGAACTTGTACCGCAAAGAATACCATCAGTATCCATACTTGTATCCCACACTTTTCTTGCAGGGACGGTTAGGGTTCGACTCGCTCGAGATCAGGCGGGCGGTGAGCCTTGTTAAGTTTGTCCTAAACATTGTTAGGAACAAGACTGAGTGCACGGCCCTGGTGAGCTCGCTGGTCCGCCTGCAGGTGCCGGACGCGTACACGCGGCTGCGCTCGTGCCGGCTGCTGGCCGCGCCGGTGTCGCGCACGCACACGCGCCGGCACTCGCCCGTGCCGCGCGCGCTGGAGATACTCAACTCCGTTCTCGAAGAGGCACCGCACTGTGATATGTTTGTGACTGGGATTGGGAAAATGATAGATGAATGTAAGAAGATGCTTGAGAGGCAAGTGAATAATAATGAGAAATAGGTAAGGAATGACATTAGTAATACTATATTTATTAAATAATTAATTGTATGAATTGACATTGTATCGATATGGAAATATTTAACTGTTAGGATACAATTGTAATTGAATAAATAAATAAATAAATAAATAAATAAATAAATAAATAGCCTTATTATTTTACTAACTGTACCCTCAACTTTGTATGCTTAGAAGTCGCTGGTTACTATAGACCCCCACTAAGTACTTTCAATGTACTGGGAGGCAGCTCTTCCTCTATGGTTCCACATCACATACCGCAATTTTAGCCTATGTGCTGCCCAGATATTTGAGGTATCTTCTAGTGAAAGTCCCAACAAAATCTTTCTAGTAGTTTTAGCATGATGCCAGAACATCGACACAGACAGACAGACAAACAGAAATTAATTTAAAATGGGCTCGTAGTCCAGTTGCGAGTACACTTTGAAAACGATCGTACAAGTTAAGCAACGTTGGGCGAGGTAGGACCTGGATGGGTGACCGCTAGTGACACTTTCATCTGAGCCCCTCCGTGCCTCGGGGCGCACGTCAAGCAGTTGGTCCCGGTTGTTGTCGCTCGGCAGCAGGCGTTAGGCCACGTCAAAGGTCTACGGGCGGCCTGAATAACTTTGACAAATAGGTTTGGTCACTAAACCACACGAGAAAGGAAGATTCAAAAGCGATATAAGAATTAGTTATTAAAGAAAACAAATTTTCATAAATTTTCTTCCCATCAGCGGGCTAGCGTACAACGTCACGGCGCGGCGCCGTGCCGTCGCATGGCGCGGCGTGTTACGGCGTCCAGCGGCACCGGCCACCGGTGCACATTGTCGGACGGCGGAAGTTACCGGCGGACGGCGTCATCGTGCCGGCGGGCGGCGCCGTGGCGTTGTACGTCAGCCCTCAGCCCGATCGACTTGTACGAGACATTTATAATGTAATTTTTAATATGGGCTTTAAATTATATTAAACAATACTGATTATCTGTCAAGGTTAACTGTGATAACATTCGGAGAATCTTCTTGTAATTTAATTTAGCAGAATAAACTGCGTTATTGCTTTTATTTAAATTCGCAATCATTACATTAAGTCTGTTTAAATAATATCTATCGTTTAACCGATTTTATTTTGTTCCGGTTTTAATAGTCGAGTTTTGCGAATTTCACGGTGTCAATGGAATTCAATATTCGATTACGGCGCCAAATTGAGTGACATGGGCATTTTGTACGTATTCATTCGTTCATTCATTCGCTCATTCGTTCGCGGAATCGATATTCCATTCAATTTCAATATATCGTGACGTGTCAGGGCTGGCCTTTGTATTTTTTATCGAAATCGCATTGTGAAATATTTTTTTTATGTATTTAAAAGCATTGTTTGCTAAAGTGTTAACTGAAAAGTTTTGTCGAAAATGGTGCTACTATTTGAATACCATTGAACGAATTGCGTGCGAATACGGTAATAAAATATTTTCTTATTCGAATAATTTTCGAATACGATTTCGGTCAATGAAGCGTTATAGTTTGGTATTTATTGACTAGGTGCAAATGATAATTTGTTTTGTTTTTAATAAACATTATTGCAATTAAGAGATAGATAGATGAACATTATAACGAACAAAGAACACGAGAAAAAGAGTTTTTAAGGTTGAGATTTTCTCAAAAACTACTGGACCTATTGCAAAAATTCTTTCACTGTTTGATAGATAAAAGTTAAAACTATGTAACTGTAAAAGAATTATTAAATTCGGTCCCGTAGTTTCTGAGAAAATTTCAACCTTATCGAGGCCTCCTGTATACTTATCTCTGTCTTCGACTGTACCATATAGAATTTTTGATTTTTTTTTCAAATGACAATGCCAGATTTTGTCCCACCATCAACCGCAAGTTGTACAAGATAACGAATAAATGTAGAAATATCTCCGTTTTTTATTAAAATTATTGGTTTTAAATAAAGTTTTGTACAAGTTGCTATTCGAAAAAAACAGCTTAATTAAGAATTCAGAAATTAGTAAGAAATCGAAGCGATTTATAAGATTATTTTTGTTATTCTTCTATAGGAGTTGCGAGAGTAATAGAAAATGATACTCATTATGATTATGCAATATGAAACCTGTAATAAGCCCCCAACAAAATGATAGATACAGCTTAAATGGTCACGTAATTTTGTAGGTGGGGCAAAGCTCCATAGAAATGTGGCAATGTCTTTTATTGAACAGGTAGCTGGCAATTGAAAAATGGCCTCATAGTGAAGTTTGATTAGCTCTTGTGATTCCCGAAGGCTCTCACGGAGTTGTTAGCAAAGCGAATTGCGAAGTTGAAATAACTAAACTAACTGAGAGGCAGGTCACGACACGACTCTGGTAACTCAATTTTTAGTTTTCTTCCTACTTTTCTGAAGTTATGTTGAACCTTCGAAAGGCCTTGGAGGGAAGAAATAGAGATATACCAAGTAGTATAGTAATACGAAAGGAGGTTTAATGGCCTTCTATGAGCCAACTAGCGCCGCCAAGCTTACAAAAAATATTAGCTTCCAATTTAATCAATTTTATTAAAAAAAGCTATTTACAATATGTTTATTAGGATGAATACTATTTTTCAATATACTTACAATACATGGCTTTTCAATATACAATACATGACATAGCTAAGTTGTAGTTCACAAATGTGCCAAAAACGGCTGTTTTTCGCAATTATGCGAACGACAACTTACCGAAATTGAATCACGTTATAAATAATCATTTAAAAAATAGTATTTATCGTAATAAACATTTGTAAATATTTTTTTTCATAAAATTGAATATATATAATATATATTGGAAGATATTACTTTTTTAAGATTGGCGGCGCTAGTTGGCTCATGGGAGGCGCTTAAATTAAATATATTGAAAGGATTTAAAATATATATATATATACAGGGTGTAACGAAAACGATTACTGAACAACTTTTTTTACGAGTTTTCGAATAAAAAGTAGATAATAAGTTAATGTCTCTTATAAATCGATCAGCTGATCGGTACAAAATGTATGAAAATATATTATAAGTATATATTTATGTATTTGTTTCTTATTATTATTTTGTACATAGTTTTAACTTTAATTATAATTGATTGTTATAGTTTGTTTAGTAAATATGTAATAATAATATGTAGAACACACAAAAAATAAAAATAAAAATATATGAATATTTTATAGCCTGCAATATACAGGGATGGGTGGCTGGAAGAGTCTCAGGCTCAGGAGAGGGATGGATGGAAGAGGAGGGGGGAGACCTTTGCCCAGCAGTGAAACAATCTATAGGTTTACAAAAAAAGTCTACAATATAATGTAATTCCTACCAATCAAGACGAATCTAACGACACCTCATATGTTAAAATCCATTGTCGTTCAGGCTGCGCGTACCAAAGAATTAGACA
Source organism: Tachystola acroxantha (assembly GCA_963506565.1). Lineage (NCBI taxonomy): Eukaryota > Metazoa > Arthropoda > Insecta > Lepidoptera > Oecophoridae > Tachystola > Tachystola acroxantha. The sequence goes on along the minus strand of OY735872.1, from coordinate 14,237,460 downwards.
TACATATATACACTTGAAAAACATAACCCTCCTCCTTGCGCAGTCGGGTAAAAAGGCAGGATGTTACAAAATAAAAATTATAGCATAAACACGTTGAATAGATGCACAGAGTGGTTGTAATTATACATATGTGGTAAAGTGGTCAGTGCGTGCCCGAGCGTGGTACATGGTGTTCACGCGTTAGCGCACCGCCGCGCCGCCGCCGCACGCGTTTTATTTTTAATAGCCGAGTTTTAATGACCCACTCTGTATATAGCTTTAAATACAAGGTGCCGCAGAATACTTGCAAATTTTGCAATGAACGCTTTTTAACACGTTTCTCAAAACTACCTACTGGACTGAATTTAATACTCTTTAAATTCGGTCCAGTAGTTTTTGAGAAAATCTCAACCTTACTGAGGCCCCTTACATACATACTTATCTCTGTCTTCGACTGCACAATAATATTAAAATTATCAAATAATTAAACAACTGTCACATTTCCGCCATTGTCAACAGACAATATAAACAATAGAAGACGTCTAAAAGTCGGAAACAGAGGAAAACAAACGTAACTCTTCGTGTAATACGGTACAAAATAAATAATAATTTCATTGTTGAAGGACTAAGACTTCAGAGGTGTTCGCAATCCGATGCACACGATTGGTTTTAAAATGTCTTAGCGAGTTTAGTGATTGAACCATTGAACTGCTTCCTAGCTAACACCCACACAAGGTAAACATAATAAAATTACATATTTGTACTTATTTATTTATTTATTTTATTAATGGACTCGACAGTTCGTCATTTGCCAATGTCATGTTACAGAAAATTCAATATATTCAATAGTCTTCTATCTTCCTCTAGGGGAGTCGCAGTAGCGTCTTTACCCTGGGCAGCCGCGTCTTCTGTCTTCATCCAGAGGAGTCCCCGTAGTGTCATCACTCTGGACGAAGCAGCTCGACAGTCACGTTCACTTCCGAGCTTGTAGCGGGAACTCTTGATAAAAGCTTGAAACCCCAGATCTTGCTCAAATTATCCAACAAATTCACCATACTGTCATTCGCGAACACTTTCTGATTAATTTAACGTGATATTAATCTCAAAATAACCACTGTAGACAATAAAACAAAGATTATCAAATAATTTCGCAACCGTCGTTTCCCGCCATTTTCAAGAGAACCTATTTGTACTTGTTTGTCAAGGGTCGAATCACATGCGATGCGAAAGAGAAACATTCTGGCTTATTCCACTTTGGTCCTAGTAGACTTTGGTCACACCTTGGAATGCTTCCACGTAGGTCACACCTAATAAAGTTTAAAATATTACGAGTCGGCTTTGGTCACACCCATACTTTTAGATTAAGTCTGGTATAGAGCGAGTTTATGCGTCATCTTTAATGTTCCGTGCCTCAAAAGAAAAAAAGGAACCTTTATAGGATCACTTTGTTGTCCGTCTGTCTGTCTGTCCGTCCGTCCGTCTGTTTGTCAAGACCTATATCTCAGAAACGCGTGGATGGATTAAGTTGAAATTAATAAGAAACACTCAGGTCTGCAACTCTTAGTAATGTAGGTTATATGGCGATTTAGCTGTGACGTCACGGCCACACATCGTGTTTCTATCTTTCTATAATCTGTAATTATTTTATTTTTTAAGTAATTTCAATTTTATTCACAGTTGAATATCTATTTTGTAAAGATAATGAAAATCATTTAATTTTCGTTACCTATTTGTTAACCTATTAAAAGTTAAACGGAATTTTTTTTTCTGCCATGTGCATCGTTAATCTATGACCTTGGAAAGCAAAATACTTTGTGCTGCCTTGTAATATTTATTAAAGCGCGTCGATTGCGACATGACACAGGCCACCGGCTATGAATAGCCCCTTAATTCGAGTCACAAATAAAAAAAACGTGTGAAAATGGCCTGGTTTTTTTAATGTTTACGATATTGGTTACTTCTCATTCATTCATTGACTATACAAATATATTTATGCTGTTAATATTTACGTAGGTACGGTGGAACACAGAAAAGGTGTACAGGAGAGTTTTTAAAGTTGAGATTTTCTCAAAAACTACTTGACCTATTGCAAAAATTCTTTCACTGTTTGATAGATAAAAGTTAAAACTATGTAACTGGTAAAACAATCATTAAATTCGGTCCAGTAGTTTTTGAGAAAATCTCAACCTTATTGAGGTCCCCTATATACTTATCTCTGTCTTCGACTGTACTAGAGAAAAGGGAAATAGTGATATTTATTCATAACATATACAGGGTGTAACGTAAAGGGTATATGAAGCCGTTCAGTATCGGTAACTGAACAACTTTTGTTATAGGAATTTTCGAATAAAAAAAAATTAATGTCTCGTACAAATCGATCAGCTGACCGCTACGAAATTTATGAAAAGTCAAAAAGTAATCTAAGGCATGTGAAATCCGCCAATCCGCACTAAGCCCGCGTGGTGGATCATGGCCCCAGCTCCCTCGATGTAAGGGAAGGTCTGTGCCCGAGCAGTGGGGCAATATAAATAGACTGATGATGATGATGAATGTTGTATATTTGTGTCTATTCAATAGTGATAAATAAACTTGTTTTTACTTTACTTTACATCACGTTTATGCCCAACAGTGGACTGATACGGTCTGATAATGATGTATAACCATTGATCTCCTATAAACAACTAGATACACAGTCTGTCTTCTAAAAATGTCCGACCGCAAAGAAGGTCCCAACGGATGAATGGATTATTTATTTATTGGACATTATTTGGATGTTAACAATGGACACATATTTGGACGTTTTTAAAAATGTTTTAGTAAGACATTTGTGTATCTAGTTGTTTAGAGGAGATCAATGTGTATAACCATTCTTTTTGCGTCGGGTTAAAATCACGATGGGATGCTGCCAAAAGCATTTTCTAACAAAACCTTCGTCCATATTTTCGGTACATTAATTTTTAATTTCGAAAACACAACGTAGTTCATTCGACCACCTGAAAAAACTGGGTAAAGCTTCGAATGAAAGGAAAGGTTTCCAAATATTTCTCAAACTATAGGGGTAGTATTCGGTAACTTTCAGCAGTTTCAGAGGATTTTTAGATCTAGAGCAATAGTTTTTTTTAATTTATTTATTTATTCACTATACAGAATATATATAACAGCATGGTATTTTGGTTATTCTAATATATGTATTGAGTATATGCATGGAGATGGTTGGGGTTTCCGCTATTGGATACGTTTACTCCATCCCCCTTCCAAATTAATACGAGTTTTTATTATTATTATTACCTCGCCATCTATAGTGATATAATAAATAAAATTAGAGCAATAGGTTTAATAGTTTAAGTTGAGACCATTACCATGAGTTAGCAGGTATTTGAAATAAAACTCGACTGCCAAAAATTTAAGTCGCTTTGATTAAATTTTTATAGCCTATGCCTATGCTATACAAGCAAGACGAATCTAACGACACCTCATATGTTAAAATCCATCAAGCCATTTAGGTTGTAGGGCGTGCCAAAGAATTAGACATGCATACACTCGAAAAACATAAGCCTCCATCTTGCGTAATCTGGTAATAAAATAAAAGCGCTTGCATTTTGAATAATGTTTGATATTATAGCGAATAATGTTATATCTTTGCATCTATATCTCGTACACGTGGTAGGTAGTAGCTCCCCATTCATGCCCGGGGCGACCCATCCCTCGGAGCCTCCACCCTCCCTCCCCTCCGCCCGCCCCTCACTCCACCCCCGTTCAGTCCCGGCTCGACGCCCACGCTCTCAGCTACTAGGGTTCGTGGAATCGCTGAATTAAACAGTACATTATATATAAAACAAAAAAACCGGACTGCAAAAAAACTATCCTCTTTAAGTTAGTTGTTATATATACCCTATGACACTCCCGTAATCAAGACGAATCTAACGATTCCTCATACACCAAAATCCATCAAGCCAAATAATCCATCAATCCATCCAAATTCAAATATACATCGTTTCTGTCCTTTGGAGTTTTTATATTTAAAGTAGTTTTAATTTTTTGCAGCGGTTTCTTTCACTGGAATGACAATTATTATTTCTAACATCATTGTGTGATTTGTGACGTACTTAGTTCCAATTTTTTTTGCAGTTTTGATGTACTAAAATCCTTACCAATTTAATATTTATCATGAGTACAACCATTGATCTCCTATAAACAACTGAAATTGAGAGATATTGAAATAATAGGCAGGACTTACAGGAATCAAAACATTTTTCGTATGGGGACTGTGAACGTGTTAAAAACTTACAAACAGTGTGAATATCCAAATAAAACAAATTACGTGGCACATTGGATTGCGAGCCTCATTGCATAGGTCGACATTTCGCGAGGGTTAATTAACCCGGCGCCGACCCACTGTTACCACTAACACCCTTAACTGGAGTTGGGATTGGGTTACAGATAAGTCCACAACTTTTGTTTGTTAGGAAATAACGAAGCTAAGTCTATCTAGAACTCTATTACAATACGGATCAGATTAGCTTAAATAATATTAGGTCCAATTTAACGGTAAATAGTGTCCTTCGAATTCAATGCCAGATACTATTCTTTCATGCATAACTTTTAGTACTGAAGTCAATTAAACAACTAAATCTAAATACAGGATGTCCTTCAATTCATTCGACAAATTGAAATTGGAAGTTGTACTCACTGATCTCCTATAAACAACTAGATACAAAAAGGTCTTACTAAAACAATTTTAAAAACGTCCAAATAAGGGTCCATTGATAACGTCCAAATAATGTCCAACAAAGCAAATGAGCAAATGAGGTCCATTCATCCGTTTGGACCTTCTTTGCTCTCGGAAATTTTTAGAAGGCAAACTGTGTATCTAATTGTTTATATGAGATCAATGGCTGGTATTAATAAATTATGTACACATATACCAATAAAATGCAACTGAATTACGAAATTATTATATGTAAACGGATATCACTCACTTATATTGTTAAAGTCGGCAATTAGACCGACAGTTTCGACCGATTTCGACAGTCTTTTTCAAGGTGAGCGCGCCACAATTGAATTTCGAAATACTAAAACGCTCTACATTTTCTCTACAACATGAAATGCTGTGAAATTTAAATCGTATCATTCCGATTTAATTTCAGTTTGAAATAAGCGATTTTTGTACCGGATTTCAATGGAAAAAGATTCGGTTTTAATGAACATTTTTTGGTGAATGAATATAAATACAAATAAATGTTTGTCCGTTTTTGGCGTAGAGGGAGAAACTAAATCTCTACGGGTTTTGGATAAGTGTCTGTCCTCACAGATTAAAGATATGGCTGTCCTGCCAAACTTTATTAAGTGTGAATACAACTTCACTCCCTGATCGATATATAATAATAGAAATGATTCGCCATCATTTTGGAATAGCGGATTGATTTTTTACTATTTGTTTGATTTTCTATTTACATCAATACTCTAAATAACTTGACATTGCCGAAAATCTTTTTAATAAAAGATAAAAATAGAAGAGATATTAAGAAAAAAGCTCGCTCTTACAACTGCCAAACGTCTATGGAATTTGACCTTTGTAAGAGCGATATCACAAGTTCGTGCTCGAAAAATATTTTTACAATCACTAAAATAGTCTTTGACAAAATCTCAACCTTATTGCGGCTCCCTGTATACTTATCTCTGTCTTCGTGTGTACATATGGAAATCTTATGTAACAAAGTTGTCAGTATATGTGAAATGTAACCCAATTCCAATAGCAGTGAGCAGTGGGGTACAAAGCCGGCGGGGACGGGCTAATTAGCAACTCTAGCGCTCGCGTAATCGAATGCGGTAGAGTCGCTTGTTTTGTTTGCGAAACCATGGCTCCTTGCGAAGCCAGGGCTTTGTTATGACGAATTTGGATGATAATAAAGCTGGATTTATTGGATAATCTATACATAAAACAAGACTGTAAAATAGTTGTGTCTGTACATTGGATATTTTTTGAAAAGAATAATTGTAATGTGTTTTAGGATCGATACTGATGCCAAAACACTAATTTTTTTAATTTTTGTCTGTTTGTCTGTAACATTGTGCAAGTATCACGCTATAACTACTGAGTGGATTTTGATGGGAAGCAGATCTTCCTCTCTGGATCCTTGTTTCCACATCACATACCGCCATGGCTTATAGCCTATGAGCTGTCCGGATATTTCAGCTATCTCCTAGTGAAACTCCCATCAAAATCCCTTCAGTAGTTATAGCGTGATACTTGCACAAAGTCACAGACAAACAGACAAAAATTCTAAAAATTAGTGTTTTGGCATCAGTATCGATCCTAAAACACATTACAATTATTCTTTTCAAAAAATATCCAATGTACAGACACAACTTTTTTACAGTCTTATTATATGTATAGATTTAAGACAAAATTGTAACTTTGAGTCTACAGTAACACCAATCCATTCCGTTATACGCTGTATCATTAGCAATAAAGATCTGAATCTAAATTTATCACGATATTTGGGTTAACTCTAAAACTAAATAGGTCTTGAATTCCCGATGAAAACAATTCACGTGGGAGTAGCTTCAGGGATAATTCGAGATATGATATGAGCACACAATTATGATACTCATTTTCGTGGAAATTGTTGAAGCGTGTATATTTCAGATAATACATTTACATAACAAAGATAAATGGATGTGCTTTTCACGAATGTTATTCTGTTGACGATTAATTAATTAAATAAAATTACGGGTTCATAAATGGTTGGTTTGTTGAAAGTAGGTGACTTAATGACTAACAGCCTTACTTATATATAAAAAAAACACTAATCAAGCACTGAACAACATAATTACTAATCATTATTTAAACTTTTACTCAGTGATTAACTTTTTTTTACTTATAAAAGTTACAGCTAGGGCAGCCATGTACCAATGAGTTAACCTCGGTTTTTTCGACGGAAAAACTTACGTACATTTACCGAGTGCTCTCAAAACGGTGAAGGAAAAACATCGTGCTGAAACCTGCATGTCGTAGAAGAAGAAAAAAATATCTAAGGCATGTGAAATCCGCCAACCCGCACTGAGCCCGCGTGGTGGATTATGGCCCGAGCTCCCTCGATGTAAGGGAAGGTCTGTGCCCGAGCAGTGGGGCAATATAAATAGACTGATGATGATGAACTTTTTTTACTTATAAAAGTTATTTAAGCAGTGATTAGGTAATCGTCATTAAAAAATATTTTGGTACGGTAACACTGCTGGCTGGCAGAGTTTCGACTCTACTTAGGTATGGATGAATGCCATGCATGAAATACGCATTCTATAACCAATTGAACAATTCACACATAAATCAGGTTCTCGAGTTGTGTAAACTTGCTGTCAACCATTAATGTAGTTCTGAAAGGCGTGGGCGTCAGGTGGTCCCGAAATGTCGCATTTGTAAGCGGGACACGGAGCGAGGCGGGGTTTGACATCTTGAGTAAGGGTGGTATTACACCTATGCGACGTCGATCGGTTAATCAATCAATTAATAGCTCAAGGTCACTCATGGTTGCATGTAGCAGCTTAAGGCGCTATCATCATCATCATCATCATCATTAGTCTATTTATATTGCCCCACTGCTCGGGCACAGACCTTCCCTTACATCGAGGGAGCTCGGGCCATAATCCACCACGCGGGCCCAGTGCGGGTTGGCGGACTTCACATGCCTTAGATTTTTTTTTCTTCTACGACATGCAGGTTTCATCACGATGTTTTCCTTCACCGTTTTGAGAGCACTCGGTAAATGTACGTAAGTTTTTCCGTCGAAAAAACCGAGGATAACTCATTGGTACATGGCTGCCCTGGCTGGGAATCGAACCCGGGACCTCCATATTGCAAGTCCATTGACCCAACCACTGAGCCACCGAGCTCAATGCGCTATATGGTTGTCAAAAGCAAGAGTGAGACATAAGATGCCCCGCAGCGGCGGAGTGAAGAGCACGGCGCAGTGCCTCAATATTTGTATTTTTATGAATTTTGGCAGGGAAATCAAAATACTCCAATCAAAATCAGATTTTTTTAAAACAAGCTCTCGTATTTATAGTACCCTATTTTGATATATATTTTATAAGAATAACTATTTCGGTTTAGATATAATTTTCATTTTAAAAGACATGGAAGGGGTATGTTTACGATTTTTTTTCTATCGAGCGAAGTTTGTCCAATCGTGTATCGGTATTCACCAGTCTCTAAATAGACACCCCAAGATTGCTAAATATTTTTTTCAGACGTTTAATTTTAGTAGTTAGTGCCGTAGCCTTTGTACTGTTAATTTCTAGCTACAACTACTACTGTTGTAGGCTGACGGTTCTTGATTTAAATTACCTAAGTACGGCTGTAGCGCCAGGGCTGCCACATTTTCGAGTTTAAAAAATGAACAATTGCAGCGCATTAATTTGTTGTCACTTGCGACCACAGTTATAAAGAAATAGTCAAAGTCAAATTTCTTTATTGCAAGTAAGCACGTTGTGTACATTTTTGCACGTCAACATATTTATTTGAATTTGCATTTACACCACTTTGCAAGGAAAAGGTGCCAACGCTGAGGAGAAAAAGGTGGCAAAAAAACTCTCAGCAGCACATCTATTAAAATAATTATAACACAATTACTTAAAACTAGGTATTACACAACTATTACTATTATTAGTAATCTAAACTTTATCCTTCATGCGGAGCCGACGACACGCACCATGCATGTTCATCGTTTAAATAGTCATCTATTCTGTAATACGCCTTCTTTCTGTAGTAACGCATCACGGTGAAAAATGATGACATTACCTGTATGTAGTCTCGATGTGTGCGTGATATGTATGATTCTCGCACATTTCTATGGAACCTACTTTCTGTACATTATTAAATAAAACGGGAATTACCGTGTTAAACATTTATTATTGATGTCTCGATATTTCGACAGCATTGCAGCGATCATGGTTACGAGTAGACTGAAGTCGGTGAGTGTTAAACGTCAATAATAATATGTATACAAACCGTGAAAGTTTAAAAAGTGATAACATTATTAAAGTTATTCCACCGTTTAATAACGTCGTATATGGCTAACAGTATAGAAGGAGTACTCTACGAAAGAGTTATCGCAAACAAGCAACATTACAGCTTACTGCAGCTCGAGCTAAGCTGCACTGTTGTAGCTTATCCGAGCGCTGTGTAGCTTAGCTCAGCTGATGCGAGGTTATTGCCACTCGCGCAGCTATTGTTTCGTTTTCAAGCTCTGCTGCGTTTTATTTCTATAGCGGATTGGTTGCTGGACATTGGAAGTAATAAACTATAATTATACCTCCTTTAAGGGACTTGCAGTACGGAGGTCCCAGGTTCGATTCCCAGCCAGGGCAGTCGAGGACAGACATAAGTATACAGGGGGCCTCAATAAGGTTGAGATTTTCTCAAAAACTACTGGACCGAATTTAATAATCATTTTACTGTTAAATAGTTTTAACTTTTATCTATCAAACGGTGAAAGAATTTTTGCAATAGGTCAAGTAGTTTTTGAGAAAATCTCAACCTTAAAAACTCTCCTGTACACCTTTCTCTGTGTTCCACCGTACTAATGAGTTATCCTGCGTAACTGCCGTTTTTTGCAATTATGAGAACTACAACTTACCGAAATTGAATCATGTTGATATTATGCTTTTAAAAATAGTATTTATCGTAATAAAGATTTGCTGCATAGCTTTTTTAGATAAATTGATTATATTGGAAGATATGCTTTTTTTAAGATTGGCGGCGCTAGTTGGGTCATGTAAGGCCATTCAATCTGTTATCTTCATTGATCTCCTATAAACACTAGATACACAAAGGTCTTACTAAAACAATTTAAAAATCGTCAAAATAAGGGTCCATTGTTAACGTCCAAATAATGTCCAATAAAGCAAAGGATTCATCCATCAATCGTCCGTTTGGACCTTCTTTGCGCTTGGACATTTTTAGAAAGCAGACTGTGTATCTAGTTGTTTCTAGGAGATCAATGCCCTTAAAGCCCTTTTCTCTGTTGTCGACATAAACATGTAAGAAAATTAAAAAAAAATTGTGCCAATCGAAAAGTTCTTCAGTTACACCCTGTATACAGTTATATATCTTTTTCGATACACCCTGTTCAACACCCAAAAAACAATAAAACATTACGAGTAAAGTTTCACTCATATTTATTGTCAAATAACTAAATACATTCAACCATTTGATGGGTCCATTCATCCGTTTGGACCTTCTTTGCGCTCGGACATTTTTAGAAGGCAGACTGTGTATCTAGTTGTTTATAGGAGATCAATGATACACAACAACAAAAAACTAAAACAAAATCCGTTCACCAGTTTGGGAGCTATAAATTCTCTAATAGAGACATGATTTAAGCTAGTTTTAGATAAATGGTTATCTTACATAGAGTTTCACACATTACAACCACAGCCGTTGCTTTTCCGCTGTTGTTTAAATTGTTTTAGCTAAAATACCTATTTCTTCTCGAAATCGTTTAAGTAAGTCTAAATACATACTTGTTTATTTGTTTCTCGTGAGCATAAAGTTGAAATAACGTGGGTTGTTCTGAACAAATTAGTAAAGGCTTTTGCTCTGTTTAGGCGATGCCTGCGAGCGACAAAGTTTGCCAATCACAATGTAATTTATGACACTCACTGAAAACTCCTTACAGTTACGTAAGTAACTTGAAAAATGATAATTTAATTGCAAGTATTTCATACATTTTCTTGTCGGAGTGTAATGGAAAAGGAATACCTGGAACCCAAATCACTCGATATGTTGTAGTTTATTTTTTACTAGCTGTACCCCGCAACTTCATTTGCGTAGAGGAGGAGGATGGAGAGGATGGAGGAGATCAGGAGGCAGATCTTCCTCTCTGAATCCTTGTTTCCACATCACATACCGCCATGGCTTATAGCCTATGAGGTGTCCGGATATTTCAGCTGTCTCCTAGTGAAACTCCCATCAAAATCCCTTCATTAGTTATGGCGTGATACTTGCACAAAGTCACAGACAAAATTTTTAAAAATTAGTGTTTTGGTATCAGTATCGATCCTAAAAAACATTACAATTATTCTTTTCAAAAAATATCCAATGTACAGACACAACTTTTTTACAGTCTTATTATATGTATAGATGTGAAGTTGGACTGTAAGTATTTTTTTTTGCTTGTTTTTGTAGTTTGAGGATCTTTTTTTTCTGGTAATTACCCGAGACAAAAATCATTTTTGTAAGAATCTACCGTTAGTTTAGATAATATTAAAAAAGAAATGTTGAGAGCTTTGTCAATTTTAAACCAAGTTATTGGAGTTTAAAGTTTTGGAGGTGACGAAATTCTGCATAGTTTTAAATTTTTTTATTTATTAAAACCCGTGGTACGGTGGAACACAGAGAAAGGTGTACAGGAGAGTTTTTAAGATTGAGATTTTCTCAATAACTACTTGACCTATTGCAAAAATTATTTCACTGTTTGATAGATTAAAGTGAAAACTATGTAACTGTAAAAGAATTATTAAATTCGGTCCAGTAGTTTTTGAGAAAATCTCAACCTTATTGAGGCCCCCTGTATACTTATCTCTGTCTTCGACTGTACCTAGGTCAAATTTTTATGGCTTAGCATGTAGCAGAGAACCTATCCGCCATTTTCATATGTTCAACAGTCTGCCGAACTGTATTTAAAAGCGGTTGTATATAAAACGAATTCTTGTCGCATAATTACACCCAAAACCATTATTTTAGAGTATTTGATAAGTTTTCTGTTATCACTCGACTCTGAGACAAGCAAACCATTCAGGATTGTTGAAGTTTTGACAAATGACAAAGTTGTAGCGATGTGAATTATAAACTAAGTCCAAGTTCGCGAAGTCCGGATGTGCTGCATTGTGCTGAAGAAAGGCACTTGGCCGAAGTTACAATCCGAAAGTACTGCTACCACCGAGTGCTCTTTGCATGTAGGCAGTGTTGCCAACATGTTTGGTGAAAAAAAAGATATTTTGAATGATTTATTAAGTTTTAGAATTAAAACTATAGTGACCCATTACTATAAATTATTATATATAAACGGATATCACTCACTTATATTGTTGAAGTCAAGTTATGTCGGAGAGCGCACAGAGGGCGCTGATCTGCAGTGCGCGAAGAAATGTCCGCGCGCGCTCACCTTGAAAAAGACCGTCGAAATCGGTCGAAACTGTCGGTCTAATTGCCGACTTCAACAATATAAATGAGTGATATCCGTTTATATATAATAATTTATTAAGTTTCTAAAGTTTTTAAGTACTGGATGCGAAAAGTCGTAGATCTTTTATTTTATACGTGTACCTTATATATAAAGTATAACTCCAGATCCGTGAAAAAAAAACCCATAACCTGGGAGGATTTTTACATTTATTCGTTATCTTGTACGGTAGCGGTTGATGGTGGGGCAGAATCTGGCATTGTAATTTAAATCATGTTTATTAAGCCTTTACGTTTAACTGGTTTTCTGTAGTTCCAAATCCGATATTGATGTTCAGTCGAGAGAACATTCACTCAAGTTCGAATCCCCAAAGGTATAAATCACGTGACTTCGTCGCCGACTCTCCAAAACTCCCTCGGCTCGGCCATTCTAATCCTTATGTGCGGGCAGTATCCGTCTCATTTTAACCTTAATACATCACGTGCATAACAGCGATCTGAGCCCTTAAAATGAGTGTTTATTGCTGGTCCTCCGAGCCGGACTCTTGTGGATTTCAGGAGTTTGAGGGTAAATTGTGCTTTATGTAATGGGGTTAAGGGCGAGTTTGGGGTTGACGCATGGGCGGTACAGGTGTGTAGATAAAGGTTGATCCTGTCATTATTCTTGCGGCAGATGTGCTGTTTCAGTGAACTATGTTTTTGTCGAATTGTTGATATGGAGTGGTTTGGTCGCCATTTTGTTTTTGTTTCAGGGTGTCTGTTTTGGAACGAAAGAAATGGAAGATATCATTTTTGTGTAAGTAAATAAAACACTTCAATTTATTAGTGTTCAAATACATTTTGGTGGTAAAAGTGTGGTGGCCATTTTGTTTTTGTTTCAGGGCGTCTTTTTTTTAAAACTTGAGAAAGGGATGATATCATTTTTATATAGAATGAAACACCTCAGCTCACTCACTTGATTAAATTTAAGCATCTCAGATAACTCTATTAATGTTTATTTTGATATGGAGTTGGAGGTAAGTGTGGTCGCCATTTTGTTTTTCTTTCAGGGCGTCTATTTTGAAACTTGATGGATCATTTTTATATTCCGCAATTATAATAAAACACCTCAGCTCACTCGCTTTATTAAAGTTTAAGTACATTTAAATTTTTGAGAGATATGTCGCCATTTTGTTTTTCTTTCAGGTCTATTGAAAGTTGATCGGATCATTTTTATATTCCGCAAATATTATAAAACACCTCAGCTCACGCACTTTATTAATATTTAAGGATATTTTATAAACAATGTCGAGTATACAGGATATAACGGAAATATATGAAGCCGAATTGAGGGTGTTCAGTTTCCGTAACAGAACAACTTTTGTTCTACAACTTTTCGATTTTCGCGATTTTTTTTGAATTTTCATACATTTCGTACCGGTCAGCTAGGCGATTTGTATGAGACATTAATAAGTTAATTAACAGCATCCTGAAGGGCATTGCGGATACCATGGACAGTCCGATTCTGAGACACTGGGTACACTTACATGTCCCGGGGTCTCGGAGTCGGAGCTAAATTCGCATGTCATAGCGCGTAATACACCTCTTGTAAACACTAACATAGTTTTAAGTACTAACTAACACTTATATGGTCTTTGTGACTGCAATAAATCGTTTGAATTTGAATTAATTTATTTTTATTTTTTATCCGTAAAGTCGTAGAACAAAAGTTGTTCAGTTACCGATACTTAGTATCGGAAAATATGATCCCTTCGGCTTCATATTCTCGTTACACCCTGTATATGAATATATAATGTAAGTAGTTGGTTTCCTACTAATGATAGCAGGCTTTGTTAGTACAATTTCATGTGAGAACTTCGAGTGATCCAACTGCATTATTACAATGCAGCGTGAACTAAGAGCATGTGAGAATTCACGAACTGAAACTCTGGGCAAAGTTTCCCTTAACTTGCTCCTAAATAGACCGATGGAACTCGTATTGAATATAAAATGGTCTGAATATCCAAATGGCAATAGTTTCATTCAAGGATATAGTAGTTCGAATTTGTATCATTAGAATAGTAATTACAGAGAACCACTACAGCGTAGGTATTGAATATAAAATGGTCGGAATATCCAAATGGCAATAGTTTCATTCCTTGAATTCATTCATTTTGTCGAATGAATGAATTCAAGGGCACTCTGTATGCACAGACTCAGTTAATTAAATATTTGGATAATTGAGGGATTCTACTGTAATCAACAGTATTTATTTATTTATTTTATTAATGGACTCGACAGTTCGTCATTTGCCAATGTCATGTTACAGAAAATTCAATATATTCAATAGTCTTATATCTTCCTCCAGGGGAGTCGCAGTAGCGTCTTCACCCTGGGTAGCCGCGTCTTCATGTCTTCATCCAGAGGAGACGCCGTAGCGTCATCACTCTGGACGAAGCAGCTCGACAGTCACGTTCACTCCCGAGCTTGTAGCGGGGCTCTTGATAAAAGCTTGAAACTTCAGATCTTGCATAAATAATCCAATAACTTCACCGTACTGTCATTCGCGAACATTTTCTGATTAATTTAACGTGATATTAAACACAAAATAGCCCCTGTAGACATTAAAAGGAAAATTATCAAAAAAAATCGCAACCGTCGTTTAAAGCCATTTTCAAGAGAACCTAATCAACAGTACATGATATATTCAAAGTGTACGGCCAACAAAAGAACAAAGTTCAAAAAAATAATTGTGTACATTTTTGAAAGGCCCATAACCTATAAGTGTCAATCATTGAATGGTCCAGTAAATGTACAACAGAGGTCGGTTTTCGTGCCACAATAGAGCGTAAATGTTGAACCTTCCCATGTCAGAATTTGAGCGGAGCCAATATCGACTAAAGAAACCTTTTATCGACTAAAGAAGTCTTTGAGTACCACTTCCCAAGCCGGTCTCGATCAATGGAACTTACACAGTCCACAGATAAAAGTGTACAGGAGAGTATTTAAGATTGAGATTATCTCAAAAACTACTCGACCTAATGCAATAATTCTTTCACTGTTAGATAGATAACAGTTAAAACTAAATGACTGTAAAATAATTATTAAATTCGGTCCAGTAGTTTTTGAGAAAATCTCAACCTTATTGAGACCCTTTCTCTGTCTTCGAAGAAACCTTAATCGAAGAATCGGGTTGAGACTTCCTCAAAAACTACAGGACCGAATTTAATAATTATTTTACAGTCATTTAGTTTTAACTTTTATCTATCTAACAGTGAAATAATTCTTGCAATAAGTCAAGTAGTTTTTGAGATAATCTCAACCTTAAAAACTCTCCTGTGAACTTTTATCTGTTTTAAACTGTATAAGTTCCATTGATCGAGACCGGCTCGGGAAGTGGCACTCAGAGATGTGGTGGCCTTGAATTCATTCGTCATAATTAAGTGGATTTTATTTACCTTCAGTTATGTTAATTGTCAATTGATTGATGCAGTTTTGTGTGTGTCAAATATTCCATTGGCTCCATTGCTGATTGCCTTTGCCAGATATAAATATATTCAATAGTCTTCTATCTTCCTCCAGGGGAGTGGCAGTAGCGTCTTCACCCTGGGTAGCCGCGTCTTCATGTCTTCATCCAGAGGAGACGCCGTAGCGTCATCACTCTGGACGAAGCAGCTCGACAGTCACGTTCACTCCCGAGCTTGTAGCGGGGAACTCTTGATAAAAGCTTGAAACTTCAGATCTTGCATAAATAATCCAATAACTTCACCGTACTGTCATTCGCGAACATTTTCTGATTAATTTAACGTGATATTAAACACAAAATAGTCCCTGTAGACATTAAAAGTAAAATTATCAAATAATTTCGCAACCGTCCTTTCCCGCCATTTTCAAGAGAACCCGATATCAATGTTGTTTACAATTTTCAATCCCCTAACATTTGAAAATGGAACGACCTCGACCCCGGAGTGCCTAAAATAGAGGCCCCAATTGACTGTCGCAGTCCGGGGCGACCGCAACCGCCGTGACAACGACCGAATCGGCCGCCGGTGAATCATTCGTCTCACAATGAATTCGCGTTCACATTCGGCCTTACCGGTCGTTTATTGATTCCTCAATTCGAATTGAAGTTAGAGCCCTTTTGAATTAAAGTTAGATGTGTTGTGAGCTTAAATGTTGAACTGCTAGTATTTTACAACATAAAATTGTTGACCGACAACTTCGATCGAATTCAACGGCCTTTTAAAAGGTGCTTTTAAACGCTTTGGCGTGTCGCACTAACATTCGATCGAAACAGTCGGTCTAAATACCGGCTTTCCCCACAAAAACTAAGTGTCAGTGGTGAATGTTGTGTGTAATTTTAAGTAATGAATTACTATAGTTTTAATACTCCAAACTGTTGCACCGTATTTACATACTCGCGCGACTGGCGAGGCGAACACATTATTTGTGTGGTGCGATACGTTTATATTTATTTACGCATTTGTATTTGTCATTTTTGTGAAATAAAGTGTTTATAAATACGGTATCATATTAGGTGTAATTCTAATGCAGTCTACACACCAAAGCCGCCGACTGCCGCCGACACAGTCTGTTTCTAAAACACCAAGCCGTCGGATTGTGTCGGCGACTGTCGGTGCTTTGTTGTGTAGACGCGGCCATTAAGTCTAATCCTAAACGCAACTATCACGGTTATCCATGTGCTACACAATTACGAGCTCCGACGCGCTTAGAGACGATTAAATGTATTATTCGTACTCTGCAGTCTGCAAAATTATACCTCGTTGTAAATAAATATAAAGCTAACGTTGTGCCTCTCTTCCCATAGTATCGGAGCAAGGACCACACGAGAAGCGGCTACTCAACACGCTTCTCAACTCGTACAACACGCTCGAGCGGCCGGTGGCGAACGAGAGCGACCCGCTAGAGGTCAAGTTCGGCCTCACGCTGCAGCAGATCATTGACGTGGTGAGTGCACACCTTAATGTTGCGATCACGAGGACTTACGGTTAAGGCGGCGCCAGACATGTGAGCGTCTTTGCAAAGATTTAACTACCATTGACAGCTTTGTACAGAATCTATAACTACGACGTCATTAAAAACCGTCAATGAACATCGAATTTGAGCGTCTTTGGAAACGTCTTTGACTGTGTCTGGCGCTGGGGTTAGAGTATTTAGAATGGATATGCCTATACTACGGGGCAAGCGCGGATCCACCATTGTGCCCACAACCCTAATAGACCCGTGACGTTACACTTTCCCCGTATATTGTGGTCGATAGCTTGATGATATTATGTCCAATGTAAAATGGTCAGAGCGTCATATATTTTGTAAATATCTTGTTGTAGGATTGCACTATATCGCGCACTTGGCCGATTTTCGGTGACTGTGGCCACAACCTTTTTGAGGGCTGAATCCGCGCCTGCTCCGGCGTACTGCCCCCTTACCATGAAGTCTCATAGCAGGATTACTTCAATATTACTTTGTTGTTTCGTACCATGATGACCTAAAGTAAGCTTATTAAGGACGTCATGGTATGAAATAATAAAGTATTATTGAAGTAATCCTGCTATAAGAGTTCATGGTAAAAAGACTGATTTCTAATAAATGATCCCACACAACAGTTATATGTTATAAAATTTTGGTGTAACACGCTTACATTCTTTAACACAACATTACTGATAAACAAGAAGTCAGTATGTAAGTTTTGTTATATTTTGTTTAACAACAGATATTATTCAACATTCTTTAAAGATGCTCTCCACGCAGCAGTTATATAACGTTAAAAACATTGTGTAACAGTTAAATAGTCCTGTTAGAATGTTATCTATCGTGTTACACAATGTTTTATAACGTTATATAACTGTTGTGTGGGAGCTCCCTTTCTTTATTTATAACTGCTGTGTGGGAGCATCTTTTCGGGGAATGTGAACATTCCACTCGAATAAAATAACAGAAGAGACAAATGCAAAGGCTACTCCAGTTCTAAATTCTCAAGGGTTTAATCTAGAAGACTTGTCGTCAGTTGCATAAAGCGACCTTTAAGTAAATACTATATTAAATAAAGTTTGTGACTTATTTTTGTACTCCTATTAAAAAAGTTGTTGTCACTAAACATTAAAGTGGATTTATGCAACTGCCAATTTGTAAAATTTATGTTTCGATTTCTTAAAGACAAGGGTAATTGAAATTTAATAAATGAGGCGATATTCCTTATGAAATATTCACACTTTCCTAATTTATCATTTTAAGTCATTTTTAAACATCTCAATAATAAAAGCCTTGACTTTGAAAAGTCTTTTAAATGTCATTTATGTCTTAATGTTCACAAATATATAAAAATCATTTCGCACGTTTAAGGAACATGCCTATACAAGTGGCGCCAACAATCTAAAGATATATTCTAATTTAATAAGTTTCATTTCAAAACCTATGTACCAAAACTCTGTTATTCTATTTTTTAAGCAGTCGTTAACAATCTGATTCAATTTTGATGAGTTATAACTACGATCTAAGGGTGTTACCCATTGATCTCCTATAAACAATTAGATACACAGTCTGCCTACTAAAAATGTCCGAGCGCAAAGAAGGTCCAAACCGATGAATGGACACTCATTTGGACATTATTTGGACGTTAACAATGGACCCTTATTTGGACGTTTTTAAATTGTTTTAGTAAGACCTTTGTGTATCTAGTTGTTTATGAGATCGATCGATGGTAGAATGGAACAGTCGACGTCGATCAATAGTTTCTTAATCGATCGATCGTCGATCGGTGTCATTGATCGATGGTGGAATGGACCGATGGCATCGATCTATAGTTTCTGCTAGACCGCCGACATATTATCACCCGCCCGCCACGCGGCGCGATGCGTTTCATCGACCGGTCGATCAGCCAACGCTATCACACCAATCGATGACATCGATCGATCATCGATCGATTGGTGTGGTAACACCCTAATGCTTAGCTTTTCGCAATTATGATATTATAAAATAGTATTTATTTATATTAATAGAGATTTGGTGCATATGTTTTCTATATTTATTCTACTGGAATATAAACATTTTTGAAGGTTCTGGGCGCCATTTGTAGTATGGTATGGTCTTAAAACAAACGGTTAGTACCTAATTACCAAATTTATTGCAGGATAAACTAATTTGTCGCTTGCGTGAACGGATGTGAAAGTTGTCTAATAATTTATTCAATGTCTGACAGGAAAATCCGAGCGACTGTTAAATACAGAACATTTAAATTATTATTATGCGACCCTGGTACTGGTTCTGAATTACTGACAGTCGATTTACTGTGCCAATAATATTAACCTTTATTTTGTTACGTGATTGTTTTGTATCACTTTATAAGATCAAAATTAATACAGATTCCTATAGGGGTGTCAGTGTTTACAGATGACCTTGAAACTAGATAACCAGTATCATTGACAGTATCTAAAAGTAAATTAATGTCTCATACAACGATCGGTATAAAAAGTATAAGACATTAGTTTATTTTAATTTTAAAAATAAAAATTCTAAATAACTATTATAATATTAACCTAAAAAATATATATAAACTAAACTAAAAATTTTAAAATGATTTTTATGTCGATTTTAAATTCTATTAATGATAGCTATACTGATCATCCATTTTCAAGGTTAACGGTAATTACGCAGTCACCCTGTAATACTGATAATGCTAACTTTTTGGTTGAAGGCGGTATTTAGACCGTCAGTATCGACCGATTTCGACAGTCTTTATCAATGTGAGTGCACCACGCCGACATCACGTGACATTTCATCGTACACTGTAAATACCCATTAGATAATATTTTGAAGCGACGGCTCAGAAATTCAAGTGCAAAACAATTGCAAAACAAATAGAGGTTTATTAATTATTCTGTGATCGAATGTCTCTTGTAATCACTATTAAAAAAAACATTATAAATAAAAACACGTATTAATTGACCCTAATTACGAAAACCTGCCAAGATAAAAGTTGACATTACTGTAGTTTTACATGTAATCATGTTTTACGTGTAATCATGTTTTAGAGTAATCATGTTTTACATGTAATCATGTTTGACATGTAATCTGTTGCTGCTGTAAACGGGTAGTGTGAATACAACATCTATTGTAATTTAACTGTATGCACAAGTTTAGAATATTGTTGATTGACGTGATCAAGTGTAGGTGTTCCTAAGATCTGAATAAATGAGTTATGAGTTAATCATGTTTTAAATTAGATATTATATGCTTGGAAAAGTGCTTTTAACTTGGCATAGATTTTGATTTCAGCACTTTTGATAGGTACTGCAACAAAGAGAACTTGGCTCCCCTTTCAATATTTATGATTTTGGTGGGATTTTATTATGTGAACACAAGAGATATTTGATTTTGACATTACATTTTATCGTATTGTAGAATCGGAACCAATACCATGTTTATATGTTTTTTTTCATAAACGTAAAACGCAGAGCAGTTTCACACTATGTCAACAAACTAATTGCAACGAAATAGATTAATAATGCAGTTTTGTATCTCGTTATTTTTTGCTATTCACATTTCAAAATGGCGTAGAGTGCAACGGCTCTTGCCTATCGACTCACTAATCGAATTGGCACCCCAATCGGCAATCATGACACGGATGTTACGAGAATTGGCACTCTACTGTACATGCAACAGAAATGGATCTATTTTTTTAACAAACTTTTATTTAACGAACCCTAAACTTTCTTTCAAACTTTTTAACAGCATAATATATTTTAGTGCGGAGAATATTACGAGTATTTAACATATTTAATTACTTATACTATAATATGTTAAAAAAGCTATTTACAAAATAAAATAAATACCTAAATATTATTTACAATTAAAGTCAGAACACGCCGTCTAACTCCGCACTGCGCGGCAGGGACCCTAGCACGCTGGCGGCGTTGCCCCGCTGGATAGCGAGGCTCAGCCTTTGCTTGAAGTAGGCGCCAGCTCTCTCTCCTTATATACTATTGTGTTTGTATTCTTTTGGTTGTGTACATAAGAGTTCAATATATTACAGGGTGTCCTTGAATTCATTCGACAAATTGAATTTGGGAGTTGTACAGGCGAAGACAGAGATAAGTATACAGGGGGCCTCAATTAGGTTGAGATTTTCTTAGAAACTACTGGACCGAATTTAATAATTATTTTACAGTTACATAGTTTTAACTTTTATCTACCAAACAGTAAATTGATTATTGCAATAGGTCAAGTAGTTTTTGAGAAAATCTCAACCTTAAAAACTCTCCTGTACACCTTTCTCTGTGTTCCACCGTACTCATGATTAAATTGGTAAGGTTTTTTAGTAAATCAAAATTGCAAAAAAAAATTGAACTAAGTCAGGACACTTATTATCCTTAGAATTGATAATAATTTAATAATCATCGTTAGGTCAAATTCCTGTAAAAGAAATCATTGCCATAAATTAAAACTACCTTACAATATATATATATATATATAAACTCCAAAGCACTGTAACGATGCACATCAATTGTTTTTTTTTTGGATGGTTGATTTTATTTTATAATTTTTTTTTTTATTGTCCCCCAAATTGTTTAATTTACTTAAACGCTGTGCAGAATTAATGTATGTCACAAGCCTAACCATCCATTTAATTTTGTCCAATGAATTCAAGGCCACCCTGTATATTTTAATAAAACTTTGCAGTGGGGAAAAAATTTTAATTGACAAAAAAAGGTATGTATTGTTATTAGTTCGAAATGAATTGATTTTCTTTGAATTAGGTGTTATTCAAATAACTAAAAATATTAACTAACTTACTAAACTTACAATTCTAAACTAAAAATAAAAGTACTTACTAAAATATAACTAAAATAAAATAAAACTATATGTACAAAATAGGTCGGTTGAACTATCTGAATGGCTTGCATTACGGATAGTTCAACCGATCCCCGCTGTCCGGCAACGTGCCCAAAATGCTGGCGGCATTTCCCCTCTGAATAGCCAAGCTAATTCTTTGGTGTTATTTAATATAATTTAAAATTACATGTACACAACACGACAATTTAATTTTTAATCCTCTAAAACATTGCACGTGAGACTTTTGACTTTGCAAAAGTTATGTAAGCCCTTTAGGGAAAACAAAGACATCAAAAGAACAATAATTAAAATCTCTGCGTAGATCCAAAGTTTTAATTGGACAGACAAACCGTGTGGCTTTTACATTGATGCTCATTAGTACCCGCTTAAATGTTAAAGACTCCAGTGTTTTCTCACTCGTGCAGTGCAACGATACTAACTCGTGCAGTGCAACGATACTAACTCGTGCAGTGCAACGATACTCACTCGCGTAGTGCAACGATACTCACTCTTGCAGTGCAACGATACTCGTGCAGTGCAATAATACTCACTCGTGCAGTGCAACGATACTCACTCGTGCAGTGCAATGATACTCACTCGTGCAGTGCAACGATACTCACTCATGCAGTGCAACGATACTAACTCGTGCAGTGCAACGATACTCACAAGTGCGTTATTCAATAACTAAGGCGCGAATTCATAAACGTGATTTAAAGTTACGCCACCGTTTAGGCCCCTTTCTTTTTTAACCTTTTTAACTAAGTGTGAAAGGGATAGCAACACGATTTAAGGGAAGTGAAGTTAACCAACTAGGTTTATAAATAACAGCAAAAGGTTCTTTTTTCGAGTGTATGTATGTGAGTAAGTATGTCTAATTCTATGGCACGCCCTGCATCCTAAACGGCATGATGGATTATAACATATGAGGTGTCGTTAGATTCGTCTTGATTGTACGAATGACATAGGCTACCGATACATTTTTTTATTAAAGTAATGAAATGGGGTTAAAATATATATTTTTCATTCCAGCTAAAATTAAATAATTTCTACCTGTTTATTTATATTGAATTAGTAATTTATTCAGTAATAAGCTAAAAATACACACAAATAACAATAAAAAGTAATACCTATATAACAAATAAAACTTAAAACTTGATTATAATAAATACTTAACTAATTTAATTAAACTTAAACTCCAATAAAGAATTTATTATTATTATTATAATTAATTAAATAACCCGCCCCTTGTCGTACCCGGTGCAAAGGTGCCCATAACGCTCGCGGCGTTGCCGTGCTGTATAGCTATGGCCAACCTTTGCACCAGGTAGGACCCGGAGCGAGAGTCACAACCCCTCTCTCTAAGGCGACGACCAATTTCTAATTAATTGCTTAATTCAAATGGTTTAACATAGTCTAATGTATGCCGATGTAACAGTCGAAGTTTGAACTTTATGTTCCTTAAGTTTAAGGAACTTTTTTCATATTAAAATCATTAAACATTTCTATTGCATGTACGACCACTTTTGTTATCCGTGTGTTCATGAAAACCCTTTACATTCAATATTTTAGAGAACGAAAATAACAGCTTATACAGGGTGTAACGTAAAGGTAAAACAAGGAAGCCCAAGTATCGATAAGTAAAAAAACTTTTGTTCCACGACTTTTGAATAAAAAATAATTTATAATTAATGTCTCATACAAATCTATCAGCTGATTGGTACAGTTTGAAACAGAGAAAAGTGTACATGAGAGTATAAAGGTGTAATTATGGTTATAAAGTTGACATTTTTAAAAAAAATACTGGACTAATTTTTAAAAAGTCTTTACAATTACATAGTCGCGTGCTCGGATATATCTACTTGTAAAATAATTTTTACAATCAGTGAAGCTCTTGAGAAATTATGTCCCTTAAACATTGATCTCCTATAAACAACTAGATACACAAAGGTCTTAATAAAACAATTTAAAAAACGTCCAAATAAGGGTCCATTGTTAACGTCCAAATAATGTCCAATAAAGCAAAGGATTCATCCATCCATTCGTCCGTTTGGACCTTCTTTGCGCTCGGACATTTTTAGAAGGTAGACTGTGTATCTAGTTGTTTATAGGAGATCAATGCCCTTAAAGCCCTTTTCTCTGTTGTCGACATAAACATGAAAGAAAATTGAAAAAAAATTGTGCCAATCGAAAAATTCTTCAGTTACATATTGAAGAATTACTGTATACAGTTATATATCTTTTTCGATACACCCTGTTCAACACCCAAAAAGCAATAAAACATTACGAGTAAAGTTTCACTCATATTTATTGTCAAATAACTAAATACATTCAACCATTTGACGACCACTAACCACTTCAGTTCAATGCATAATTAATTTCAGCTTTTAGTTTAAATATTCGAGCAAATAACAGAGTTTTCCCGAAAACTCCCGAATTGTTTATATTCAGAAGTTGGCGAAAGTTACGGTATTAATTAGAATGGTATTTGGAAATCTGTAACAATGTCAGGATGGGTCTGATATTGTAGTTAGGTTAAGGGTTCGAGCACATTATGCCGGGCAGCAGCGTGTAGGGGCGGGTCGCAGCGCAGCGCAAAATGCCTACTTAGCACATTAATGACGGGCCTGGTCTCAGCGCATTGAGTGTACTGCCAGATATCGTAAAATGAACACGGGCGCGTGCACTCCAATCCGCTTGCTATAGCACACTTTGTCGGGGCGGGCCGCATCGCAAGGACGCAAATCCGCCTCGCAATAATGCAAGCCGCTGCGGCCCGACACAGTGTGCGATAATTCATATAAATTGTATTAAAGCGATTTGAGTGGATTTTTGCGCTCCGCCCCGACACGCTGCGGCCCGGCATAATGTGCTCGAACCATTACTGTAATGAAATGGTAATAGAAAGCCTGCGGGTAATTTCGCAACAAAACAATGGAGGTTTGAAATAAGTCTAAGTGAACACAGCCTGTCAGCTATGTAGGTACTTCTAATTTGTTTCAGTATTGTGTACTACTCAGTAGGTAATTAATTATTTTACAGTATCAGTATACTTCTAAAAACATGTTTACGTTCCTTTTATGTAATAAATAGGTATACAAGAGGAATAAGGGTGTAAGCCGACAGGAGGGTTATTTTTTATTTTTTATTAATCGACTCGACAGTTCGTCACTTGCCAATGTCATGTTACAGAAAATTCAATATATTCAATAGTCTTCTATCTTCATCCAGAGGATACGCCGTATCGTCATCACTCTGGACGAAGCAGCTCGACAGTCACGTTCACTCCCGAGCTTGTAGCGGGAAGTCTTGATAAAAGCTTGAGACTTCAGATCTTGCACAAATAATCCAATAACTTCACCGTACTGTCATTCGCGAACATTTTCTGATTAATTTAACGTGATATTAAACACAAAATAGTCCCTGTAGACGTTAAAAGGAAAATAATCACATAATTTCGCAACCGTCGTTTCCCGCCATTTTCAAGAGAACCGACAGGAGGGTTCTATAAATAACTGAACAACTTTTATTCTACGAAAAAAAAAACCAGCAAAAAGCACAAGTGCTACCTTGGACCTTCTTATTATCTGCGTCGTAAGACTTGAAATCGTACTGCAAGACAGTGTTAAACGTATCTGTTGCCGTCATTGATCTCCTATAAACAACTAGATACACAGTCTGCCTTCTAAAAATGTCCGAGCGCAAAGAAGCACCAAACGGATGAATGGACCCTCATTTGCTTTATTGGACATTATTTGGACGTTAACAATGGACCCTTATTTGGACGTTTTTTAAATTGTTTTTGTAAGACCTTTGTGTATCTAATTGTTTATAGGAGATCCAATGGTTGCCGTTCAAAAAGTTAAAAGAACAAAAGTGGTTCAGTTATTAATACTGAACAATCCCCTTTCGCCTTACTATAACCCTTTCCGTTACCTTGTAAGTATGTATAACAAATAAATAGTTCACAAAAGCTTTAGTACTCGTATTAGCTATACCCAGGAATCAATTATCTGTACGCTTTAATTTCCATTCAATATGTGCTTTAGTTTAGTCTAAAACCTTAGGTTCATGAACCAACTAGCGCCGCCAATCTTAAAAAATTAATATCTTCCAATGTAATCAATTTTATTAAAAAAAGCTATTTACAAAATGTTTATTAGGATGAATACTATTTTTCAATATACAATACATGGCATAATTGCGACAAGCTAAGTTGTAGTTCACAAATGTGCCAAAAACGTCCGAAAACGCTATGTACACATTATTTATTACGATAAAACTATTTTTTAAATGCTTATTTATACCGTGATTCAGTTTCGCCAAGTTGTAGTTCGCATAATTGCGAAAAACGGTCGTTTTTGGCACATTTGAGATCTACAACTTAGCTTGTGGCAATTATGCGATGTATTGTATATTGAAAAATAGTATTTATCCTAATAAAGATTGTGTACATAGCTTTTTTAATAAAAAATATTAATTTGGAAGATTTTAGAATTAAAACTATAGAGAGCCATTACTACAAATTATTATATATAAACGGATATCACTCACTTATATTGTTAAAGTCGGCAATTAGACCGACAGTTTCGACCGATTTCGACGGTCTTTTTCAAGGTGAGCGCGCCACGCCCGCGTCGCCGTTGACGTTTCTTCGCGCACTCAATAACAATATAAGTGAGTGATATCCGTTTATATATAATAATTTGGAAGATATTATTTTTTTAAGATTGGCGGCGCTAGTTGGCTCATGGAATGTTAATGCAGTGATTTAGCTAAATCCAGCAGAAGCTACCGAAGCGCGAACTATCCCAATAACCCGTTGGTGCAATCGAACAACTCTGTAGAACTAAATTAAAGCGAAACCACGTCACGTACGCTCGGAATACCTCGGCGTGCCGGATTTGTACGTTCAAAAATGGCTGAAAAAAGTTGCAGTAGAATGGAATTGAAACGTCCTCGCTGAAAAATCCAGTTAACGTTCTTGAGTGAAGCCTGCCGGGTTCAAGGGAACGAAGTGGGGGGAAAGGCCAAGTACGAGACAGAATAGCGCACCGAAGGGTTCCGTACTTTGCTCTAAAGATATTTGCAAAGTTTTACTTAACGTTGAAGCTTTTGTACAGAATCTATGACTACGACTTAAAAAGTTGTCAATGAACATGGAATTTGTGCATACTCGTATTTGCCAAGTTGCCACTCAACCCTAACTCTCGGCCCTCTGCATCTAGTCCCTGCCAGGCATCTTGCGAAGGTCATCCCTCCATCAGGTCTGGGGGCGTCCCACACTACGTTTACCCGTTCGTGGCCTCCATTCGAGAACTCGTTTTCGGTTATGAGTGACCGATGTGTTACGACCACAGACCACTTACCCCATAGACCTGTAACAGGAGGCCCGTTTCTGCCTGCACATGAGCGCAAAATTGCTTCGCGACACGCGTAATCTTGAGATATCGAAACAGGTTTAATATGGCGCCCCTGCCCCCCGCTTCGTCTACTAGCGCCTATCGCTTGACAGAATTTTTCGCTTGCAAATTTGTACCGATTTCATGTCTATGGGGTAAGTGGTCTGTGGTTACGACAGATGTGACCACCCCACTGCCACTACAGACAGATATACAGTTTTTCTTTTTTTCTTTTGAAGCACGGAACCCTAAAAATGGAACAAAGTTGGGTGAAAAATGGAACGTTGAAGGAACAAAGTGCAGCGAACGCGTAGCCTGTAGGCTACAACTTTAAAGCTCAGCGTATGACACTTCTGTGGAACGGATTTTTTTTTAAACTTCGCTGCTTGTATAGGCGCTGGCATTTTATACGTTTTCGCGAATTGTCTGTGGTTTCCTTTTTGGGTCTTTATACCGCGTGTTTAACAGCATTGGAAGGAATTTAATCTGTTATTTTACTTATATTGAGGAACACTTTAAAGTACCTAATCTAAAATGTTAATGACTCACAAGTATCAGTTGTTTGTTCTGTAATGAGACAGAACAAACAACTGATTTTTTTTTCATGGTGCTGTGATTTTTACGATGATATCGCTTCGGTGCAACGCCATCTATTATCGACTTAAAAAGCTTTTTTTTCTTGCAACTGTCACTTTGAAAATCCCTCATTTTATTGCAAAATATTTGATACTTTTTAGTTTTTCGATTTCAAATTAATTTTCATAATTTTAGTCGTAGGAAGGAATTTAATCTTTTATTTTACTTATATTAAGGAACACTTTAAAGTACCTAATCTAAAATGTTAATGACTCACAAGTATCAGTTGTTTGTTCTGTCTCATTACAGAACAAACAACTGATACTTGTGAGCGATATCATCGTAAAAATCACAGCACCATGAAAAAAAAAAGCAATGTCAGCTGAATTATTCTGTGATCTTGTTGAGCGTCACGTGTTGCGCGTCAAATGTTGCCTAGTGAATACGAGGCTTTAGGCTACGTCTTATCCCAAGCCGTTTCCAATAACTTATTCTTGCAAACGGTTTTCTCGCTCGGAGCAGAGCATTATTTTTCTTCTGCTGACATTCGGAATTGAAAATCGTGGCGGTGAATTCATTTGAGGAAATTGTTTTAATATATTGCTTGGTTTATATACAGGGTGCAACGTAAAAGGTATATGAAGCCGAAGGAAGGGTGTTCAATATCGGTAACTGAACAACTTTTGTTCAACGACTTTTCGATTTTCGCGAATTTACTTTTCGACTTTTCATACATTTCGCACCGGTCAGCTGATCGATTTGTATGAGACATTAATTTATTTTTATTTTGTATTCGAAAAGTCGCAGAACAAAAGTTGTTCAGTTACCGATACTGAACACCCTCCCTTCGGCTTCATATACCCTTTATGTTACATCCTGTAGAAGTACAGCTAACAGCAGATGAAGTGTAACACTTTGGACCGTTGTTATTATCTGTGTCGTAAGATTTAAAATCACACTGCAAGTGTTACCATTGATCTGCTGTTGTCCGTACGAGTATAATGAAGAACAAAATTATGTGATAAGTTTTAAAATGTTTAATGGTATTTTTGATTCAAAGAATTTTTATTCAAAATTCTTAGGTTTTACTAAAAAGGGTATCCACAAATAAATATTTGACTTGCCTAAGTATTATGCAACCAAGTTTCTTATATTAGAAAAGTATCTGCGTCTTCATGTCTTCATCCAGAGGAGTCGCCGTAGCGTCATCACTCTGGACGAAGCAGCTCGACAGTCACGTTCACTCCCGTATATGGACTCTTGACCATAGCGCCAAACTTCAGATCCTGCATGAATCCTCCAATAACTTCACCATACGCGAACATTTTCTGATTAATTTAACGTGATATAAAATACAAAACAACCGCTGCACACATTAAACTGAAAATCTATACATATAATAAGACTGTAAAAAAGTTGTGTCTGTACATTGGATATTTTTTGAAAAGAATAATTGTAATGTGTTTTAGGATCGATACTGATGCCAACACTCCAATTTTTAAAATTTTATCTGTGACTTTGTGCAAGTATCACGCCTTAACTACTGAAGGGATTTTGACGGGAGTTTCACTAGGAGATAGCTGAAATATCCGGACAGCTCATAGGCTATAAGCCATGGCGGTATGTGATCTGAGAATATAACTATTTCTACGCAAACGAAGTTGCGGGGTACAGCTAGTTATCAAATAATTTTGCAACCGTCGCTTCCCGTCATTTTCAAAAGCCATATAGTAACATATACCTAATCTGTTCGCTAGAATGAGAGAAAATTAAGTATGTTCCATTTACTTAATTGAGCGGGTTTCCCATTTTCCTCTGGGTACTCGCGAAATAAGGGAACTGGATAGACGGCTTAGCAGGATTAATATTGAAGATGATATTAAAGCTAATTAGGATTTATAGGAGTTTAGACTTTGAGTAGCCATTTATAATCCTGATTGTTGTAAGACTGAAACTTTCAGAAATGATAACATAAAATAGGATAGAAAGGAAATGATTTATTTTACCATATTGTACACTGGAGAAGCCTACAGGTGAAGCTATCTAATTCTGCTCCATGGGGTTCTGAAAAAATTACAAACAATAATATATCGGAGAGAAAATACTCAAACATATCTTTGAGGTTGTTTATTGGAAACATAGGTGTCGATAAAAATATTGAATACGAGGAAGAAAATTCGAAGAAGCAAGCAATAAGATTAAAACACAAAATGTGACAGTCTTTATCATCGTCCCTCAATCACTCACCAATTTGTGTAAATAAAAACATGCATAAAACAATAAAAATTAAAAATAACTATTATAATATTAACCTAGAAAATATAAACTAAACTAAAAACTATATGTACAATAGATCAGTTGAACTATCTGAATGGCTTAGCATTACAGATAGTTCAACCGATCCCCGTTGTCCGGCAACGTGCCCACAATGCTGGCGGCATTTCCCCTCTGGATCGCTAGACTGATCCTTTGGGCGAAATACAGGCCAGCATTTTGGTCACGCGTGGACTCCACGAGCCGCGCCGACAGATCTTTCAAAATTTCCCGCGCTCCCGGCCCCCACGGACCCAGCTAGTTAAATATATTTATGTATCAGAAAATACGTCGACCCCTCCGGATTTACAACAAAATACACAACTCATCACAAAAGCTCTGCTATTTGCTCGAATTTCCGTTTGATGGTTCGCCCTTAACGACATCTCGCTATAAAGAGGCTTACTGCTCTGTGAAATTATCGGGCGAGAGATTAAAACGACTTTGTGGTTTTAACTCCAGTTAATGTTTACTACTTACGTTAACGAGATTAGTATTAGTGTTTTAGTTGCTACGGAAACAAAGAACGTGAGTCTATCAGAGTACCTTCTGATGTTCATTATGTTTTTTCGTTCCTTTCTTGCGACTCCGTGCGTTCTATTAACAAAATAAGGATGAGAAAAATCAAATCCTGACCACGAACGTCTGGCTCAATTTGGTAAGTGGTAGGAGCCGGGCTTGACACCCCTGCCGCCCCGCCCCCCGCAATCACCCCTTGCGCTGGTGAGCTGCTTCAAACAATTCTTTTATCTACATCACACGCTACCAGCACAGTAAAGTTGCATTGCACTGTTTTAAAGTTCAAATTTACGACACTTTTCACCACGTAAAGATTACAGGCGGCGGGAGGCTAGAGGGCGTCGCCATCGCGGCAACTCTGTCGCATGGACAGTCGGTGTTAACTTGTTGTACACACTCGCATATCGATATTAGTGATATATGTGTGGGCGGAGCGCGGAGGAGGCTTTCTATCGCATGGGGAAAGCGTCCGCGCCCCGCCCGGCCCCTGAGTATTGTGTGTCCAGAAGGTGTCGAACAGTTGTTTAGATGATTATACTGACTGCGCCCTTTCTGTTTTTGTTGACATCGTCTAACCCAATAGGACGAGAAGAATCAACTACTTATAACCAATATATGGCTGTCATTGGTAAGTGTGAATAAAAGACAAACCTAAATTAACACTTATAATAAAATTTCTAATGTTCCGTTCTTTTTGACTTCCTTTTTCATTTCTGTTGTACTTTCCGAATTTTGACTCCTTCTTTTCGTTGTCTTCTCTGACTATGTTATTTATTTTGAAAATTGCATAGCATTGTGGAATATGCGGCAGTTTTGAGATTTTCTCTGTTATTTGTATGAGGTTTGTTTAGTGTATCTTCTTGGAATCCTTGGTCAGTGCTGGTTCTCGGCTCGTGATGTAGTTTAGTCGGTAGTCCCCTGTCATGCAACCCTCTCATTATCTCTCATACGTTAGCCTCTATAGTTTTATCCCTTGGGTATTTAGATCCTCAGATATCAATACTGCAATATACCTCACTCAAACTGATGGCTACTTTAGGTAAGTAAGTAAACTGTACACAAAACAGAACCAAACTTATATTTACACATACAAGAACTGCCGTGTAAGCCACAATGCGTTTAACAATATGTACTAATGGTTGACGATAATCGACATAAAACAATAAACATTTTGATATATAATTAATTACATTCGACAAATTATTGAACTTCAACATAAAAATTTATTTAAAAAAATTGTTTTTGCGAGGGTTTCAAAATGTTTAGGTTTACATAAACGAGTGTCAATTGAAAGTAACATATTGGACGATATGTTAATTTGTGTTGATTTGCACACATATGTTTTGAGATATGTCCACTGTACATGACGCACAACCTGGGTACTCGCTGTGATTATGTTTCGCTACTGGGATTGTAGTACTTTTCTACTATGCATGGCCATGGAATGTTAATTAATTATGGGAGGTATGGGCGTGCAATGTCGGGAATGTGGCTACCATGGTTTGTTCGATAGTAGATTGCCTGCGGACACAGGAATTTCCTTGGGACGAAATATTCGAAATAAAATTATTCTTAAATTTCTGGTTTGACATTTTTATTATTATAGTCCTTTAGAGCATCCCGTATTCGAGTTCGATTTTTTTACTCATCATACGCTAAATAAAAATGTAAAAGGAAAATATTAAAAATGTAAATAAAAGGGCAGTTATTTAATTTTTGTTTGAAATCCAATTAGAAAATTTAGAATTTATTTTGAAAATACTTCAGTTTTTATTATCAGTTTTGACAAGATTAGTTTTTGGGTTATAATTTTGTGTTATTTTGGATTAAAAAAATAAAATAAAATAATGATGTTTAATGCACATACTTTTGATGCCGGGTGTAAATAATGTGACAATTTTATTCGAAGAATGAGTATTTATTTTTTCAAAATATTTTATTCCAGCACTGAAGGTATGTTTGTTAAGCGTTTAAAAAAATAACAATTTTCTTAGCATTTACCAATACGGCAGCTTAGTTTGACCCCGAAACTGTAGTGACTCTGGTCATGTTATTTAAGAATTCCAAAATTCGCAGAAATCTCCTTTGTATATTAAAATACCTGCAAGAACGGACCCTATAGATACTACCAAATATTTTATATGCAAGATTGTAATGTAAATTTTATATATTTTAGACGTAAAATTAGTGCATGGTTATCTTTCGCATGTGTAAGTTGGCTTTTGTTTAATTATACGATTGTTTAATTTTAAAATTTTCCGCCTTCATCTGTTTGTGGACTGTTTTCTCATTTATCTGTCAATATTTTTCTTGTGTATGTGTTTCAATGTGTATTTTTAAGGTAATCTTAAAAAAACAACTAAATGTACAATATTTTATGATCAAAATATTTATACAGTGCAGTATTTTTCTGTCTCCACTAATGAGTTATTTAATTGTAAACTTACTATACTCATATAAAAAATTAAAGATAAAAAACTTGCCCCAGGTCCCCCACTATAGGCAGCGTGCCCAAAAGGCTGGCAGCGTTGCCCCGCTGTATCGCGAGGCTAATACGTTGTGCGAAGTAGGCTGCCAGCCTTTTGGTCACGTGACGCCTCGACCAGGCGCCGCGATATTTCTTTGGCGATGCGGTGTGCCCCCGGCCCCCATGGTCCCAGCGTCTCCACCCCAAACGGCTCAAACATGTTTGCGCCGTTTGAGGTTTATATTTATATTGTATATATTGTACATTTAGAAGTTGTGTGAAATCTCGCGATTTACACTACTGTCAACTAAGTATTTCAATTTCTCAGCAAGTTATTCGAACAAAAAATGATTTGCTGTGATTAGATACTTATTAAAATTATCTGAGTACTTATAATGAGTTTCTCTTGATGATAAAATAAATTTAATAAATAAATGAGCTGTACCTGTTTGACTCAGAAATCGCTGTAAGAGTCGATTCATTCTAAAAAGTAGAAACTAATTGACTCTCTCTAGCTGGCGAAGAGAAGTAAGAGAAATATCTTCAAGAGAGGACATTAAGAGTGAGAGTGAGAGCCTAAAGGTGCTCTCACACAGCACTTAATAACGTTATAAAACACTGTAACACGATAACATTCTTACAGTATCTACGATTTTGTTAAAGAATGTTATGGTGTTAGACAATGATATACGATGTGAAATTTCAGTGGTGGTTTCCCGCAGCGAGATGATTGTGTCTCAGTAGTACTATGGATTTATATATAATTTTGTTGAATAAAGAAATGACAGTAATAATTGTGAACAACTAAATTCGATAGCGATCACGAATCAATTTAGTCGGTATTCCACCCCTTCAGGGTGGCGAGCCCGACATAATCAACACGCTCCCCCGGGCGTGGTGGTACACCTAAACGTGTTTTACCTGAAAAAAAAGATATCTACGTCTAGTGAGTTACAGTCCTCTCTTACGTTTTCGAGTCGAAAAAAAATAATAATTTTATATACATATACAGGGTGTAACGTAAAGGGTATATGAAACCGAAGGGATGGTGTTCAGTATCGGTAACTGAACAACTTTTGTTCTAAGACATTTCGATTTTCGTGAATTTATTTTTGACTTTTCATACATTTCGTACCGGTCAGCTGATCGATTTGTATGAGACATCAATTTATTTTTATTTTTATTCGAAAAGTCGTAGAACAAAAGTTGTTCAGTTACCGATACTGAACCCTCCCTTCGGCTTCATATACCATTTACGTTACACCCTGTAAATATTTTTCAAGTTTAATTCTATAAAAGTATTACTGACGGCAAGTCATTCTGTCACGGGAAACAACCACTAAAAGACATTGCCACTTTTCAATGGAGCTTTGCCCCACCTAAAAAACTACGTGACCATTTAAGCTGTTCCTATCATTTTGTTGGGGACTTATTACAGGTTTCATGTTGCATAATCATAATTAGTATCATTTTCTACTATTCTCGCAACTCCTATAGAAGAATAACAAAAACAATGAATAAATCGCTTCGATTTCTTACTATTTTCTGAATATGAAATGAATATGAATTATGCTTTTTTTTCGAATCGCAACTTGTACAAAACTTTATTTTAAACCAATAATTTTAATAAAAAACGGAGATATTTTTACATTTATTCGTTATCTTGTACAACTTGCGGTTGATGGTGGGGCAGAATCTGGCATTGTCATTTCACTTTGTATAACATGATATAACTTTTGTGTACGAGCACCTTTATACTGATCTCGCTCGAACGCAAACAAAAGCTACCACACTGGCTATCAAGTTCTGACAGCTCGTACTTACAGGCCCTCTGCTCATATTATCCCATGTACAAATACATAGTTCCCGAGATATTGCCGCTAAGTTGGGAGAGTAACTTTTGTAATATTACTGCAGTGGGTTGAGTGCTAGGGTACGGCTGAGCTGTCGGCTTCCAAGTTTCTCGAACTAAATTAGAAATTATTTGGACAACACAGAAACGAAGGAAGTTGATTTTTGAAATGAACGTGTGTAAACTGCAGTTTACATGCCTAAAGGTTGGTTATTAGACCGACAGTTTCGATCGATTTTGACGGCACGAACGCGGCCGTGTCGCACTCACCTTGATAGCCATCGAAATCGGTCCAAACTGTCTTTCTATATACCAGTCTCGGCAATAAGTGAATATATCTTATTAAACTGATGAAATTTTTTATGAATATTTTTTTCATAAGTTCAATTTGTTCACCAAATGGTTAAAAATGCCTCAAAATTAAAACTGTGAATATTCATCAGTTTAATATGATATATTAACTTGTTGCCTAGACCGGTATTTAGAAAGGCAGTTTGGACCGATTTAGATGGCTATCAAGGTGACAAGGCCGCGTTCGTGCCGTCAAAATCGATCGAAACTGTCGGTCTAATCACCGGCCTCCCTTAAATATTATATAATAATAAAATGCGCGGTATACTTTCTATTGTGTATAATTTAAGAAATAGCTCCGTGAAAGTAATTGCAGCCCTAAAAAGTATTTTAATCTGCCCTAGTATTCATTAACAGTAAATATTCGACTTTATTTTCGACCGATTGTCTCAGCTCTAAAAGTTAGCACGGCCCCGTAAGTTGGCTTTGTTTCTGCGCCATCCAAATAGAGTTGATATCGGGCTGTAGGCATATTCCCTGTTATTGTCAGTTTGGTACGCTTCGCCTGATTAGTTGGGAAACAATTTTGAACCTTATTGACGGGCTGTTGGTGCTATTTGTTTTCGCTGAACGTATTTAGGTCAAAACGGAATTCGAATGTAGGTTTTTACAGAGATTAGTTAGGTAGATTTACATTAAATACAACTATTTAAATAAATATTCATTTGATATGCATCGTTACTGTGCTTTGGAGTTTTTTAATTATATTCTAAGGTATTTTTAATTGTTTGCAACGATTTCTTTCACTGGAATTTGACCTAATGGTCATTTCTAAAGTCATTGTGTTACTTGTGACGTAATTAGTTAATTTTTTGTGCAGTTTTGATTTACTAAAAAACCTTACCAATTTAATATTTATCATGAGTTTCAATTTGTCGAATGAATTCAAGGACACCCTGTATAACAATTACTGTCAGTATTCGTGTCTTGTTCCACCCCTAAACCAACTAATCTCTGTAATAGAAACTAGGGAGTAAGCTATTACTCTGAATAGGGGTAGACTTTAGTCTTAGAACACAAATGGCCTTAGTCATATAATAAGGGTTGTAGATAATTTAAAAAGGGATTTGGTATTTAATAAAAGTGGGTAAATTGGGTAACTTAATTTTATTATTAGTAGACTTCAAAAATAAGATCTATGCGTCACTTTTTTTTATTGACTTTCTAAAACAGAGAGTTTTGTTTTAGGTGACTGTTAAAGGTGACTGTATTTTCGCGAATTTCAAATTTTCTTTCAGTCGTGTGTTTATTGTGACTAAACTGTGTTTTTACAAAGAAACGCCTATCGTATCAATATCCTTTTAAATTATAATTATTAACTGGTCATACAATTCGTCGAAAGTTTCAATATTGTTTCCTATTGACTTCCATTTTCATAGCTTATAATAAAAAGTCAACTACATTTTCATAAGCCTATAAGCCTACATTTTCTCTTCCTATGCGACCGTTTTCAACTACAGACCTTGTTACGAAATATTACAGTTCACTATTGTCTGGCGATACGAGTGGTCATGATTTCATTGGTCATAATTTTGTGTGTTACGACCTTTATTTGCTATTATCACTTATGCGTTACATAATACATTATTCTGTTGGAATATTTCTCGGTTTTGCTGGCAATTTCATTCATTCTGCGGCTTTTATCCACAACGCTCTTCGTAATAACTGCGTAATATGAAGACAGCTTTTTACTATGCGAGTGCGAACGTTTATATACTTTATTATATGAATATTCACTTCAGATAATAAATATACGCACAGATGACACCTAATTTTTGGAGAAAGTCGCTATTTAGACCGACATTTTTCGATCGATTTAGATGGTCTTTATCAAGGTGAATGCGACATGCCCGCCCGTGTCTCGCTTCGCACTCACCTTGAAAAAGACAGCGGAAATCGATCGAAATTGTTGGTCTAAATACCGATTTCACCGTGTAAACTGTAGCCGACACATTCGAAACAATGATTGCATATAGCATTAATTCTTTAACTTTCTTTATTGCTAGCGAATAGTAGTTATTTTTAACACAGTTAATCACATTTTAATTTTTTCCAATTCGTAATTCTGCACAATATTAATGTTACACAATCGTATTTTGGCACATTCTAATTTTTATTTGATCGCAATTACGCTACTCATTATAATTATAGGAATTTATAATTACCGCATTACTTAAGCGTGGTATATTATATTAAATAAGATAAATTATGACCATGAAAACAGTATCTCAGCAAATCTACTGTATGTTTATTGAGGAATCAAATCTAGATTTATCTTTGGAGCTTGTGGTAACCTTTGGAATTAGCCATCATTTTATCTTAGTTGAGAACGGTCACCGATAAAACTAATCTTTTCTACTAAACTCTCTCAGAATTTGAGTCAGCAACCTTTGGTGTCTCGAATTCCAGGACAGAGGATATCCATCTCCTTCCCCCATTTGACGTTATGTTTGCGTGTGACAGGAATGGAATGACTACAACCTGATGTGGAACGACAGCGAGTACGGTGGAGTTAAGGATCTTCGCATCACGCCCAACAAACTGTGGAAGCCGGACGTTCTCATGTATAATAGGTGAGATGGTAATCACCCTGGAGACGGGAGACAGGGTGGGGTCAGAAGACAGGCTGGGGACAGGAGATAATGCAGATATAGAAGACAGGGTAGATACAGGATATAGGGTGGAGATAGGAGACAGAGCGGAGATAGGGTGGGACAGGAGACAACGCAGTTATTGAAGGCAGGGTAGATACAGGTTGAAGACGGGAGACAGAGTAGATACAAGAGACAGGGTGGAGATAGGAGATAGAGTGAAGACAGGATGGAAACAGGAAACAGGGTGGGGATAGAGATTGAGAGGAGATTGGGTGGGGACAGGAAACAGGGTGGAGATAGAAGACAGGATGGGAACGGAACAGGGTGGAGATAGAGATAGAGTGGATATAAGAGACAGGGAGGAGATAGGAGATAGAGTGGATACAGGGTGCAGGCAGGAGACAGAGTGGAGACAGGAGGCAGAGTGGAGACAGGGTGGGGACAGGAAAGAGGGTGGAGACAGGAGACAGGGCGAAAACATAAGAAAAAAAACGAACTTTTCTTCTACAGGTATAGGTATTATTCTGATTTTTTTTGCAAAAACAGAATATGAATACCACTTTTTTGGTTGAAGCCGGTATTTAGATCGACAGTTGCGACCGATTTCGACGGTATTTATCAAGGTGAGTGTACCATGTAAAGTGATTCCGTCGTGCTCTATACTGTAAAGCGCGAGGAACGCGTTCAGTGAGCATTAAAAAGTTTTAAAACATATCTCTGGTGGAAAAATCACCTAACTGCATAGATTGACACTTGATGTGGTATCGGCTGTAGACGCATATTGAAATAATGAGCGCATAGAGGCGTGATTATTGCCTGAAATTACTAAACCAGCTGACGACGAAACCTACACCCCTCCCCTGGCCAGGAGGTTGTACAGGACTCCGCGGGGAAAACAAATTTAGTACTAATGGCCACCGAATTTTGGTGGAAATGGACAGAATAGCAGTATGCAATAATGGCCAAACGATGCGTAAATTAGTATTGTGGTCTGCTTATTGTTCATGCCAATTAGTTTGGCTTTGGTGAATGTTATTTGACACTGTTCATTTTGAAACTGTATTTATACAAGTAACATTAATTATTTTAATTAACTGTTTTATAATCTGTTAATTAAATAAGGCATAGGATTTGAATTTTTCTTGCATATGCGAAAACAAATTCCAATGTCTCGACCGGATTTCGAATCAGGAACCTCACATTTCCGAGGCACTCTATTTTCCAACAGAGCTACCGTGGCTCTGATCAGACCGGCGAAGTCTTTCTTCATATTTTTCTCAATTTCATATTCAAATAGGGCATTTCGCTATGGGGGCTAACTCTAAAATCTTGTGCTTCTGAGCGTTTTTTCCAACTTTTCTCTTCAGCGATGGGACCTTTTTGTTGCAAATGTAAAAAAAGTATGCCTTATCTTTTTCTTGGATGTATGTTTTATGTTTTTGTTGTATCTTTTCTTGTTCTTAATAAAATACATGACTCAAATTTTGAGATTCTTGCTTGTGAATCGACAAAGTCGTTGCTAGTTTCTACGGTGTCTGATATATCTATTCCGCTAAAGCCTTCCCGCAAAGCCTCCTCTTTGTGTCATTCTTCTCGACTCAGTGTCAATCTCGGCCGTCTGTTCGCGATAGATTGCGTCGGATTTGCCTGTTCTTGCCGCAACGCCATTAGTATTATGTTTGGGCTTCGTTGGCTCTACATTTATGTCGGTATTGTGTAGTTTTGGCCTTCTATGAACATCGCATATTCTCACATAATGTTTATTAAGTAACTATGTTTTTTAAACTTCTTTTCTTGCAGCAATCTATCACAGGGACATTCAGCTGCACTTTATGAATTTATCTATTGGCTTGCGCGGTACGAGTCCAGTGACTAGTCCGCTGTCGAGTTTCGCAGCTAATCTTGTGGAGCTTTCCTCTTCAATATCTCGAAGACTCTCCTTCTACGCATTAGGCCAGCTGCTAATCTGTTTGGGTGGTTCTCAGTTTTCCTTGCATAGGTTTTGGCTCTTGCTGTTATCTCTTCACAGACAGTTTAGATGCTTAAGTCATGATGTAGTTGCTTGTTTGTGATGTACCACGGAGCACCTGTGATCATCGTTTATCCGTTCGTGGTCTCTATTCGAGAACTCGCCTCCATCGGTTATCGGTTCTACGACAGATGTGACCAGCCTCTTCAGTTTGCTTATGTCTTTTGTAATCTGTCCTTCCTTCATGCTCATAATGAAAAGCACTAAACATTATGCTGCAAAATTCAGGCGAGATTGTCAAAAGATTTAATCCTCAAAGTCATAAGCACTCGCGCCGCTTAAGCCTGTTGCTTGTCAAACACATTTTCACAGCACCTAGGAGCTAAATTGGAGCCGAGGGTTGACTGGCTGGCTGCCAACCTAGTCCATTATTAGGTACCCTAGAATCAGGATTGTGCAAATCGGTGTTAAGAGGATTGTTTGAGAGATTTAATACGTCACAAATTTTTCGTCGTAACACTTGTTGAAACTTTATCGATGTTGGTAATCAAATCTATACATATAATAAGACTGTAAAAAAGTTGTGTCTGTACAGTCATGAGTAATAACATAGAAACATCCTTAAAATTCAAATTCATTGTAACAACTTTAAATCGCAAAAATAAGTATGCTAAACTGTGGCCAATAATTATGTAAACGCTAAATTGTATCAAAATAAAGTACACACCCCACCAAGCAAATGTTGTACTCATGACTGTACATTGGATATTTTTTGAAAAGAACAATTGTAATGTGTTTTAGGATCGATACTGATGCAAAACACAATTTTTAGAATTTTTGTCTATTTGTCTGTGACTTTGTGCAAGTATCACGCCATAACTACTGAAGGGATTTTGATGGGAGTTTCACTAGGAGATAGCTGAAATATCCGGACAGCTCATAGGCTATAAGCCATGGCGGTATGTGATGTGGAAACAAGGATCCAGAGAGGAAGATCTGCCTCCTGATCCTCGAAAAATTTCTTGTCAAGGAATGATAAGGTTGGTTCAAATCCTGCCCATGGCAAGAAGTTTTTCATGATGTTTAAATTGGTTTACCGAGCATGGATAATGAACAAATTCTGAGATAAATACTATTTATTGCAAAAGGTTTTTACTTCCACAATGAAATAGTTTCTGCAAAAGAAAACGGAAAGATAAATTTTTGGAAACCCGATATATACAAGTTGTAACGGAAAGCAAATGTTATCTTAATAAACAAGTGTTACTATTCATTACAGAAATACTGTGAATGATTTCAAATAGTCCAATGTCGAGCTGCCTTCCCATATTGCTGTCCGACGGGGTCCACATGTATTGTGAAATGTAACTGTGTTATGTACCTAATATGTGTGTGATATGCAATAAATGAATGATGAATTATGAAAGGGTTAAAGTACATACATAGTGAAAAGGGGAGAATCCGCCATCATTTTGGACTGGCGGATTGATTTTTTATTTGATTAATTTTCTATTTACATGAATACTCTAAATAACTTGACATTGGCGAAATTATCTCTTGAATAAGAGTAGAAGCCATTCAAATAAAAATAGAATAGAAAAGAGAGTGCTTTCTGTATCCATAAATTTATATTTTTTTTATCGATTTTGGCGAATCTACTTGTTTTATTTTATACTTCTCAATCTCAGATAGATACCATACGTAGAGCTTTAATAACTATTCAATTCAATTTAATAATTACTATTATAGGCTATCTAAATAATTAAATTCTCAATAAATCCTCATCTCAGATATATACCCAATATTCAATATACCATACGTCGAGTTTTAATAACTATTCAGTTCAATTTAATAATTATTATTATAGGCTATCTAAATAATTAAATTCTCAATAAATCCTCATGGGACATATGAGTGTTTCTTTCTGACGTATGAGAGTGAAATTCAGAACAAGGCGACCTGTCTCCATACAAAATATACATTAGACTCTCTCCACACGGTGCGGCGCGGCGAAATTTTTGCCTTCATGTGCTTATACCCAGACATAGGTATGTGTTATGTTCATAACACTGTTTATTATCGAGTTACCTGGCTCCCAGCCAGACGGGAGAGTGCACGATAAATATTTGGCGGTAACTTTCCGAAGTATTCACGTGTCACCTAAGAAGTGTAGAAGTTAGTAGAGGGATACGGTATTCTATTTTGCAATAAGAAACTATGAAACTTTTTTGGAGTAGGAATATTTTCGTAATTTAATTTTTTTGCTAT
This sequence comes from Tachystola acroxantha, assembly GCA_963506565.1. Lineage (NCBI taxonomy): Eukaryota > Metazoa > Arthropoda > Insecta > Lepidoptera > Oecophoridae > Tachystola > Tachystola acroxantha. Next base: position 14,195,161 of record OY735872.1, on the reverse strand, counting down.
AAGTACAAGGTCGGTTAGGTGTGATACTATGCAGCGCGCGAACAGCACGGCGGCGCCCGAGTGGCTCGAGGCCCGGACGGGGAGGAAGAAGGTGAAGAATGAATGGATGATGAATTGTGGGCTATTACAGCCCACAATGGGGAGTGCTCGGGTCGCGGATGTATCGCAGTTCCCGTGGCTCGGCAACAATGGCACGAGGTGGAACACACCAGGAAGTTTAGTCGGTATTCCGCCCCTTCAGGGCGGCGAGCCCGACATAATCAACACGCTCCCCCGGGCGTGGTGCTACACGTAAATCTGTTTTATCTGGGACCAAAAAAAGGTGTGATTATATACTATTGTGGACACAATAAAATCACACCAATTCTCAATCAGTTGAAAAATATGAAATAATTACAGGCATTTGAAAATCGTGAATCTTTTACTCGATGTAGCACATGGGTCCCTGGACATTGCGTTTAGGTTAGAATTTTCACCTGCAAGAAAACTTCTGCGAGACGGCAGCTTGCAAGTATAAACTGTTTAGCAAGTGCGGAGTTTACATTTGCAAACTGTTGTCTTAATGCGTAGCAAGTGCGAAGTTTACACTTGCAAACTGCTGTCTTAATGCGTAGCAAGTGCGGAGTTTCCACTTGCAAACTGCTGTCTTAATGCGTAGCAAGTGCGGAGTTTACATTTGCAAACTGCTGTCTTAATGCGTAGCAAGTGCGGAGTTTACACTTGCAAACTGCTGTCTCGCAAAAAAAGATTTCTTGCAATTAAAATGCGGCCTTAGTGACTACTACAGAATCCCACCATTTAATTTCCGTCTGAAATCTCAATTTTAATTTATATAAGTATCAACTGTTGAAAAAGAGTTTAAAACTATTAAGTTAATGCACTCTTAAGCACTGGCTGCCAGCCAGCGCTGAAAGTTGTCCCGAAGCTCCGAAGCGAGACACTTTCAGCTGTTTGTAAACCGTTGGCGGGTCGTGCGGAAACTGAAATATAGCCGGATGCGAGATGCGCCAAATCGAACTGACAAGTGTAGGTTTTCAATGTCTATTTGGACTATAGTACGTACGCGTTAAGAAAATAGTGAAAAAAAGAGCACGTCTATCCACGGTTGACAAATTAGATGACTTAGACAAATGTGCCATAAGAAGGATTTTTTTTTATTGAACTTCCCTTCTTATGGCACATTTGTCTAAGTCATCTAATTTGTCAACCGTGGATAGACGTGCTCTTTTTTTCACTATTTTCTTAACGCGTACGTACTATAGTATGGGCTAGTAGCTTAAGGCGCTATATGGTTGTCAAAAGCAAGAGTGAGACAGAAGATGCCCCGCAGCGGCGGAATGAAGAGCACAGCGCAGTGCCGCAATATTCGTATTTTTATGAATTTTTGATGAATTTTGGCGGGGAAATAAAAATACGCCAACAAAAATCAGATTTTTTTAAACAAACTCTGGTATTTATAGTACCCTACATTTTGATATATATTTTATATGAATAACTATTTCGGTTTAGATATAATTTTCATTTTAAAAGACATGGAAGGGGTATGTTTGCGATTTTTTTCTATCGAGCGAAGTTTGTACAATCGTGTATCGGTATTCATCAGTCTCTAAATAGACACCCCAAGATTGCTATATATTTTTTCAGACGTTTAATTTTAGTTAAAAATCAGTAGTTAGAGCCGTAGCCTTCGTAGAAAAACTGAAAATACGCGCATACGAAGCCTTAACGTGCTTTCCGAGACACGAAGGGGCTCAGATGAAAGTGTCACTAGCCGTCACCCTGACCTCGCCCAACGTTGCTTAACTTGTACGATTGTTTTCAACGTGTAGGTACTCGTAACTGGACTACGAGCTCCTTATTTTATGGTAGAAATGATTCTAGTATTTACATAGTACATATAACTCTATGTAGTATCTTTGAGTGGTAACGAATTGTCAATATTATAGTTTCAGACCAATCTAGACTAGCTTTTAAAGGTTTTCTTAGAAATGTCGATACGTTCTCTATATTTGATGTAGCTAATTGGTTTTATATTTGTACAAAGATTACTGGAAACTGTTAATTGAAAATTGAGACAATATCTCGTAAGAATTCACTGTAGGATATTGTTTAAATTCTTAGCAATTTTGTAGTTCTTCCCAAGGAATATAAACGTTGAGGGCCTTCCATGAGCCAACTAGCGCCGCCAATCTTGAAAAAATAATATCTTCCAATTTAATAAATGTTATTAAAAAAGCTATTTACAAAATTTTTATTACGCTAAACACTATTTTTTAAATGCTTATTTCTAACGTGATTCAATTTCGGTAAGTTGTAGTTCGCATAATTGCGAAAAACGGCCGTTTTTCGCACATTTCTGAACTACAACTTAGCTTGTCGCAATTATGACATGTATTGAAAAATAGTATTAATCCTAATAAACATTTTGTTAATAGTTTTTTTTAATAAAATTGATTAAAATCGAAGATATTATTTTTTCAAGATTGGCGGCGCTATTTGGCTCATGGAAGGATTTGTCACGCGACATATTGTGACGTCAATCCCTACCAAAAATGTATTAATTCAAAATGGCCGCCAAATGAAGTATGCGCGCGTTTTTCAACTTGTTTGCCGTTTCGCATCACGAAATTAAAAACTGTTGTTGACAATATATTTAATTAAAATTAAGAAATTAACTAACAAAAAAATAGATTTTTAAGGAGTATTATGTATGATATAAACTCTCTCTCTCTCTCTTGGTTACATTTCTATTCAAAATTCCAAGCAACATGCCTTCAATACTTTACGGCTTGGTTACGACTAGTTTATGACAATAAACTCGAGCCCTTAACCAGCTGAATGGAGTTTCCAAAGTTAATAACGGGTCCACTAAATCGTATGGCTTGTTTGAGGCATTAATCCTACATACGGAACCCTCGTTTACATCCATTTGGGTCACCCGGACTCGGTCTGTAGTGGTCTCGCATTGCTTTTCACAATGCAGGTTAATTAATGTCATGTTGGTTACTAGATTTTGTTTTGTTTACAAAATATGGAACGCCTGGCCGCGTGGTTATTTATTTATTTAATTAATGGACTCGTCAGTTCGTCATTTACCAATGTCATGTTACAGAAAATTCATTTATATAATGGTCTTCCTCCAGAGGAGTCGCAGTAGCGTCTTCACCCTGGGTAGCCGCGTCTTCTTGTCTTCATCCAGAGGAGACGCCGTAGCGTCATCACTCTGGACGAAGCAGCTCGACAGTCACGTTCACTCCCGAGCTTGTAGCGGGAACTCTTGATAAAAGCTTGAAACTTCGCGTGGTTTTTACTTACGTTAGTGAAATAGAAAGAAGAATGATTGCAATTAGTTTTTTCTGTAGCAAATGTCAATCTCATACATTTTTATTTGTATTATTGAAGATTGGAAAACAAAAAGATTGAGATTCTTATCGTGTGGTTTAATGACCAAATCCTATTGTCAGAGTCGTTGAGGTAGCTCGTAGGTCTCTGACATGGCCTGACGACATGTAGAATAATAACAACCGAAAGGCCGAAGAAGGCCGAAGATGGCTCAAAGTCCAAAATGTTACACTTCATGTGCTTTCGACTGCACCAATTTGTCGATTCCTTTCAAAGTGTGTCAACAAATGTGGTATGCAAAGAAATCCCCAACGTTTGTCCCAACATTGGCGCGATTGGCACGGGTCCAACGGCAGCCGAACAACATTTGATTATGGAGCTTTTAAATCACTTACAGGTCTGTATGCTGTTTACTGTCTCACTGGGGTTTGCTCGTCGGCGGGTTTGAGGAGGCTGCTCTTACACCGTAGCGCATGTGTCGCGTTTTTACGGGGGAAAAGACACACTCCTGGCCCAAGCTAAGTTTCCCTGTGAAATGGCTATGGGTCCACAGACACATATGTGTAACACACTGTAGCTGCGGTCGGTGGTAGAAATGAGTGGACTGTATTTTTATAGTTAACTGGTGTATTTAGAAACACTTGAAACATAATTTTTACGCTCTTTTCATTTAGATAAGTTCTCGTCGTCCTTGATTTGAATTGAATGTGACACTTTTGACCTTCACACTTTTTGACAGTTTTTTTTTGACACTTCACCCCCGGGCGGCGACCCCGCGATGGCCCGCCGCCATACGTTCCGTTTCACGGACACACACCTTGAGCACCTTCACCTGAAAGCTCGGTAACGCAGTGGTTGTGTCAATGGACTTGCGATACGAAGGTCTGTGGTTCGATTCCCAGCCAGCGCAGCCATGTACCAATGAGTTATGATCGGTTTTTTCGACGGAAAAACTTACATACATTTACCGAATGTTCTCGAAACGGAAGGAAAACATCGTGATGAAACCTGCATGCCGCAGTAGGCTTGTGAAATCCGCCAATCCGCACTGGGCCCGCGTAGTGTCTCATGGCCTGAGCTCCGCCGATGTAAGGGAAGGTCTGTGCCCGAGCAGTATATAAATAGACTGATGATGAAGCACCTTCACGACTGGGAATTATACATCAGAAAATCTCCAAGAGATTTCCGGATTTTTGGGAAGCTGGAAGGCTAATGTCAATAAGAAACCTTACAATAGTTTTGCTAATGATCATAGAGGTGGGTTAACTCAATTTAATAACGACCAACGCGACCAGTGTCAGTACATTCGCGGCCTGCCTCCTGGGCCGCACGGCAAGTATGCGGCAGGAAGCGCGAAAAGTATGCCGCTCTCCAGCAAAATTACCTGTTTGTTCCGTTCGCGGTGGGGACGACGGGTTGCTGGGCGCGGAACTTATACAATTTGTCTCAGACATTGGCCGTCGCCTTAAAGAGAGAGGTTGTGACTCTCGCTCCGGATCCTACCTGGTGCAAAGGTTGGTCATAGCTATACAGCGCAGTAACGCCGCAAGCGTTATGGGTACCTTTGTGCCGGGTATGACAAGGGCGGGTTATTTGACTGACGAAGGTTTAACGGATATTTTAGTTTTAAGTTTGACATTGTATTTAATAATGGTTATTTTGAATTATCCCGAATTATACTGCTATCAACTCGAGTTGTGTCTGCGATGCGTGGGTGGCGGCCGTTCGGCGCTCGGCTCTACGAGATCATTGTTACAGTCCGGTGTAAATGGCGGTGGTGTCTGTAGGAATGTGTTGGCGTCCCGCCAGCTCCCGAGTGGTTACATGCAACACCGCCCATGAATACTACATACAGCCCACTTCCCGCCGTGAGGAGGCTTTTATTGTTCGCTATCTAATAGGTTTAGGCGGGCTTCGGATGATTTGTTTCGGTTTATACGGTATTTTATTTATTTATTTATAAACTCACGCCTGATTCCCGGTACGATGAACTTCCATCTGCTGCGGCCTAGACACAATACCGCTTCCTCCAAATTCATCGTCATCTTCAAGTGTTTGTCCTGTTTCAAGACATCGCCATTTTGTTTATTTTGGTTTGGCCAATTTACACGTTTATTTGAATATTTAAAGACATCCATTTCCTCTTCAGATTTTTTATGTGAAGGGGCAGATGAGATAGATGGTAAGCATTCATCGTCGCCTAGAGACTCCTGCAACACCGGAGGGGTTGCTGGATCGCTGCCGACCTTGAAAGGATCTATTCACGTTTCTCTGAAGCATCCCATATCATAGCTCTGGGGAAAGATGCCAGGGGCAGATCATTCTGCATGTACGCGGCAAGAAAGTTCTGATTGATGCAAGGCAAAAGAATACCTTAGGAACTTACGCCAACAATAGTACACATCAAGATAGAGAAAAGTATACAAGGGACCTCAATAAGGTTGAGATTTTCTCAAAAACTACTGGACAGAATTTAATAATTCCTATACAGTTACATAGTTTTAACTTTTATCTATCTAACAATGAAAGAATTGACAAAGTCTAAGTTTTTTACCTTCTTATAAATTTTTTATATGAAAATATAGGTAAAATTAAGGGACCCATATTTTTCCTTTTTTTCAAATACCGCCGTTATTATTTATTAAAAATTAAGTTAGGATCGTGAAATTTAAGTTTAAGTGAAAATTAAAAAGGGCGTAGGTGACGATGACGTCACATAACTAGTGTCGTTCCAAAATCGGTGAATACCCATGTATCGGACGTTTTCAGTATTTGTAAGAGTGTGTTCATTGCCATTTTACTTGTGGACTCGCCAAATATGATTTTGACTAACTAGAAGCATTGAAAAAGTGTCACAAATTCCCTTTGCTTTCTTACAGGAAATATCTACGTCAGAGCCGTTGTATTTCCGGAAGGTTTAATTTTACACAAAACATTTTTTTCTCTCGGAATTTATCTACGAAAAAATTCTTGAAAAAAAATCAGTTATACAAAATCTAGAATTTGTATTTATCTTTTAGGATGTTAAATTTTTTAGACCTTGTCAATTCTTGCAATAGGTCAAGTAGTTCTTGAAGTAATCTCAACCTCACCTTTCTCTGTGTTCTACCGTACCAGAATACCAGATTACGTGGTCTTTTCGCGATGCTTGGGGTCCACTCGGTGGACTCTCTGCTAATATAATTAACTATTATTTCCAGCTGGATATAATTCGTCTAGCAACGAGTTAGCCCAGACAGCGCAACGCTTCGGACATTTAAATGCTTTAACTATTGTATTTATTTTCAGTTTATAGTTAGTTTGTGACAGGCAGTGGTGCTGGAAGAATTCTATTTCTATGGCGACGTATCGGTAGCGATACTGCTGCCGTATTAAGTGACCGGGCCTGAAAATTTTAGAAATTTATTGGTGGTCATTCCTATTGTTTAGATCATCGCAAAAAATCTTAAAAAAGCGATAAGTTCATGTCCTATGAACAACAAAAGACCAAAAAGGGAATACATAGAAATATACCTAAATCGCAAAAGCAAGCAAAAAGTGACCACTAGTTTTATTTTGGAACAGAAATTTTTAATTTTTTTTGGAATATTTTAATTAAACATTCTGTTTTATTTATTGTAATAACAATTTCAATGATTTACTAAGTAGATGTTTAAATGTGTTTAATTAAACAATTTTTTTTTACTTTAAAATGGAAACTTAAAATTTTAATTTATTTTTAATTTAAAACTAATGATAACAAAAACTTTTCAGAAATAGGCGACAACACAGTAGGAGATTGGCCCGAATGTAACGATTAGTACTTCTGTTTTAGTTTTAAATTTTTTTGTTTTTTTCTGAAGTAACAATCGTTCGCGTGGAATGTTTTCTGCTACTAAGTGTTGCCGCTACTAAAAAATAAATAATCGTACAAGGCGTACTAGTCGCTGATTTGAGACACCACGATCATCATTTCGCTTATCAGATTTAAAAGACATGGTAACACAGTTCTTTTACTAGCCTTCACCAAACTTCTTTGCAACCAGGCCAGATAACATAAAAATATACGTTGTAAGAACATTGATCTCCTATAAAAAACTAATAAAGCTACACAAAGGTCTTACTAAAACAATTTAAAAAACGTCCAAATAAGGGTCCATTGTTAACGTCCAAATAATGTCCAATAAAGCAAATGAGGACCATTCATCCGTTTGGACTTTCTTTGCGGTCGGACATTTTTAGAAGGCAGACTGTGTATCTAGTTGTTTATAGGAGATCAATGTGTAAGAACGATTGATGTATTTCTGATCTGATGAAGCGAGAGGATGACTCTGTATCTGTCAATGATAAATGAAACTTTTTTGCTGAACATTTGATCACTGACAGATACCTACTAAAGTCCCAGATAAACCTTAGCACTATTATTAAAATACAATAAAACCTAATTTAATAAATCAATAACTAGTACTTAAATGATGCTTATTAAAAGTTTGATTTTAATTCTATAAACTAACATCTTGAATTTTATATGTGATTAAAACGATTTTTTGGTTATTAAGATTTAAATTGAAAGATTATGTAATAATTTTCAGGGAAAACATCCTTGAAGATTATTAAAGTCTGTAGAGAGAATATTGATCAAAGTAATCTTCCAGACATTTTGTTTGGGACTGTAGGCATTTGATAAGGGTCAGGGCTTCAATTTGGTCCTTTCATTCAAGGAGGCATTGAACAATATTTTGCTCAAGAATTTAATTAATTTACGAATTAATCCGGATTTGCCATCTAAGGCTGACTAACCCAATAAAGTATAACGATAAAAAGTTGATGAGCATTGCTAAATGATTGGTTAATAAAACGCTTTAATGACAGCCACTGATAATTTACGTTAAGGAAATGTCTTAAAATGCTGGGGTTTTAATTAATTATTCCTTAAATCCACATAACTTTTTTTTTGAAATTTAAATGCACGGCTCAAAGTTTCGTGATTGATGTTACGAATTTATCATTTTCTTTTAAATTAATGACTTTTTTATGAGTTCGAATTTTTAAAAAATTTATGAAAATTTTCATGTTTACGAAACATTAAAAAAAATCTTTAAATTTTTGATACCCATTAAACGTAGCCTACATTTAAGACGATGCTTTCAGTCTCAGACAAAAATTTCGATTCGAATTATAATCTTGTACGAATATACAGTTTTAATAGAACATTAGAATGACTAGCTATGTTTATTGGTATTAGTGCTGACGAGGGTTTTGACGGGACATACCAGACCAACGTGGTGGTCAGAAGCAACGGCAGTTGCCTGTACGTGCCCCCGGGAATATTCAAGAGCACATGCAAGATGGACATCACCTGGTTCCCCTTCGACGACCAACACTGTGACATGAAGTTTGGTAGCTGGACGTACGACGGCAACCAGGTACAGAGCATTGTCTATAGGTTATTTAGCTACTGTTACATGGTTTATGTTGTTCTCTGTACCTCTACGTTGGATTTCTTTTCTAATATCTTATTCTTTCTCTTCTATTTTTAACTTTTCTGTCTTCCTTCAATCATTACTTATAAATATGTTACCTGGCAATTGTTTCATATTAATTGTATGTATACTTTCATTATTATGTTCATAAATATGACTATTATTTAAAATATTTATTACCTTTTGAAATATTCTGAGTATTCATTCACAAATTCCTTTTCCAATTATTATATTTATATATCACACAACTGTAAATTTTGAAATTTTATTAAGTTTCGTTTTTAATTCCATTTCCAATTCTGATTAGATATCTTTTATATCGGCATCCCTTTAATTTCAAATCATTATAATCCCTGCTTTATTTACTGTAATATTATAGGTATAAAACTATGTAACAGCAGCTAGTAACTAAATTATAAATGTTGTTTTTAAGCAAAATAGTAGGCGAATATAATTTGTTGTACGTCAAAGGATAGGTTTATAAGTTAGGGAAAAATTGAAGGGAACCATGTGAGAAACCAGAAGGATATTGTATCATACATATCCCAAACGTTTTGTGCATACTGTTTTGCATGGTGCAAAAACTAATTTTTCATACATGAAGCCAAGCGCACTCTCAAATTCCACGGAAGTTTCGCCGCCATACGGATACGCCATAATCAGACCTATATTTATGTAGATTACCCTTCGCACGTCAGTATTTTAGCAATTTAAATTGTAATTTATGTAAATTGTGTTTCATTTTCATTTTGCCTGTGTACCAAAACAGCGAGTTCATGCATTAAACAAATACAATAATATTATTTGTATTGTAATAATTCGAAGACCATGAATATCCTCAGCTTATGTAATGATATTGAAGTAGCTAAAATGTTGAGTAGCATCAACATTTTAGCTACAGCTGTTTGTCGGATATTTTCCACAATGCTTAATTTCCTAAACTCACTTTCGAAACATTTTTTTCATCTGCTTTTGTTGCATCAAATCAAATGCTAACGCTTTAATTAGTAGACGTGTTTCTTTTAGTAGAAATAAATTGTGTTCTATGTAAACTGAATGTGTTTTTTTTCGCTCATTGTCAGCTTTTGCATTTTCTACACTATCTAATTTATTTTGGCGTAAATCCGTATGGCGGTGACTTTTTTATTATCTATTCCTTCGCATGTTGCATCCCTTTAGTTCATCTTTTCGCATTGTACTTTTAAGGTTCTCACATTTCCCTTTACTTGACTGAGAAAAGTCTCACAACAATAAAACAGAAGGCATGATATGACAACTGTCGAAGCATGATTTATTTCCAATAAAGTTTGGTATTCTGACCATCTCTGAATCCCACTCGTAAATTCAGAAGATTTATTCGAGGGTTAGAGTTTAATACAATACAGTTGGAGTCAGAATTTGGTCTGTAGTTAGTGCATTGAGTATGAAGTATGAGACTACAACATTTTTCCCTGACAGCTGGATCTGGTGCTAAAAGACGAAAATGGAGGTGACTTGTCAGACTTCATCACGAATGGGGAGTGGTATTTAATAGGTAAGATCCTTTGGTTACGATATTGTGACGTTGCTTATAAAGGCTTCTCTTGGGTTGAAAGCTTATGATATCACAATAACTCACATATTTATTATTTCAAATTAGTCTAAAAACATTGTCCTAAATCAATGATATGGTATAGTTAACAGTTGCTCGCAAAGGTCGCTTTCATATTGAAACGACACAATTTACTTAAAAACAAATCTCAACTCTGAGTTATTTCAGGAATGCCAGGCAAAAAGAACACAATAACATATGCGTGCTGTCCAGAACCTTACGTCGACGTCACCTTCACCATAATGATCAGAAGACGGACGTTATACTACTTCTTCAACCTGATCGTGCCATGTGTGCTGATATCCTCTATGGCACTGCTCGGGTTCACACTGCCTCCAGACTCGGGAGAGAAACTCACTCTCGGTCAGTATATCCTTTGCCAAATGTTGTATTACAAATCAATGGGAGTAATATATTCGCTAGAAGATTTTCAAAATTGTGATCATCAAAATATGTCTAAGAGTAGAAATCTTCTATGAAGCTACGAGAGTACATTAAAATATTATACCTTTGTTAATAAAACCACAATAGAATGTTATAATAAATGATCTAGCTCACAATTAGTATTGGCCAATGCCAACAGGTGTGACGATCTTGTTGTCGTTGACCGTGTTTCTCAACCTGGTCGCTGAAAAGATGCCTACCACCTCGGATGCAGTGCCTCTCGTAGGTAGGCACTGTAGAAACCATTGGACGATATTAAAACGGGCGTTGCTTCCGTTCTTTTATCTGGAGTTGCGCAAGGGTGCATATTAAGACCACTTTTGTATAAGTTACCTCAACATTAGAATCAAATTCCACAATGAAGCAAAATATTAAAATGGGAAGTTATAAAAACAATTTCAGTTTATTTTCGAAGATTAAGGTATTCTATTCAAACCTGTGTAAATTGTTATACTAGAATTTAATAAACATGATGAGGAACATAAATATTGGTAACCTTTATGAGTTTTTTGGATTATTTATTGCAAAACTAATAGCGAAACTGTTCGTATTATAGGATATTTTTGATAGGAAGTACACAGAAAACCATACATCTAAAAGTTTCAGTTTCAGGCAAGTTTTGCCAAAGAATTTGTGGAAGTAATATAAGTTTAAAAGGAGGTCGGAAGCAACGTGCGCCAAATAAATATTAGATTGCCTCTAGACTGTGGTATGACTGTTCGTGTTCGTGTTTAGTTACGTCAGTCCTGGTGTTAGGTTGAGATCGGTAAGTATGTGTGAGTAGTTGCCACTGAATGTTGTCTAGCACTGTTGTATTAGGTAATGTGGTTGCATACAGGACATAAACACAAAAAATTCTAGAAACATTAATGATACAAATTCATGTACTTGCAGAATGATTTATTGAATTCTATTACGCGAATGGGTATAATATTTCGGAGAGTTGTGATCCTCATAGTCTGTTAAGATTGAGGTTAATAAGGGAATACTATCAAGTGCGATGCGTTAACGAGAAATTAATGGTCGGGGTATCAGTAGGGTTGTTAACAATGTGTTTGATTGCAGGAGTCACTATACTTCTATCGCTGACGGTGTTCCTCAACCTGGTAGCCGAGACCCTGCCGCAGGTCTCCGACGCTATCCCCCTGTTAGGTACACTGCCCACACCTGACCTGAGCCTTTTTGTCCAGTCCTGCTATTCCCATTTATATTTTCTTCTGATTTTTCGTCATTTCGTCAGTTTCTGCTAATTTATTTTTCATCTTCTCTCATTATGTTCGTTTTATTTATTCGCGTACCACGTAATTCAATTTTTCTTTTTGAGACCACGCCTGAGGTCGGTGCGAGGTGTGGGCGTATCTACAGTTGCAATTCAAGTTTAAGCTAGAATACTCGTAAATCCGAAGGTGCCTGATTGTTACTTAATTGTTCATTCGTATCCACACGTCTACTTACTTCAGAGTAACATTGAATTATGTTGTACGCATTTCAGCTATCATTTTAAGTTAAATTTATGATAAATTTTAAATTAATACTTATTTTAAAACATTACAAGGAGTAAATTATGTACGCTAATTTCTTTAAATGATTGTAAGCTTCAATGTGGTTCGTTATTTCATTAGCTTTTGTTGTTCTGTCAATGAAAGGCGCGTCGTCAGATTCAGATAGACTGGTTGTGTTCTCGTAATGCTTTTGCTTTAAAAATAAATTTATCTGTACCATTTCAGTTTGTTCATATAATATTTACATGACATATAATCACGAATTAGGAAAGATTCTCGTGGATTCGCCTTTTGTATTATTCTTATTTTATTAACAAATCTTGGAATCGATTTCGTAATTATTTGCTTTATCATTATCACTATTGATTACCACATTACAAATATTTTCTTTCAAATAGCTATTAATAATTTTTTTGGAAAATGTTTTGAAATATGGTTATATTTTTTGTGATTTTCAAACAAATTTCTATTTACGCAAGACGCATGGCATGTAAATTTTACTACACCAATTTTTAAACTGTAGTATGGATCCCAAAGGTAAGTCACCGTATTTATATGTTTATAAATGTTTCACACTTTATATTCATGTATTACAATCTGTTAATGCGTAATCGATTCCATGGTGTTTGTGTTTTGTTATTGTAGGACCATTTGTTTCGTGTTTATCTATATATGTATTTATCCATAGTTTTTATGCTGTGGTAGATACTTGGAGGGTGGTGTATAAGGTAAATGACTCGTAACCCCTTCTTTCTTGTGAATAAAACGTTCTGAAACTCTAAATACAATCTAAATAAATATAGTATAAAAAGATATTTTTAAAATAGTATTTGCATGAAAACTATGTTCTGTTTCGTTTATGATTTCACTTGTGCCCCCGATACCGACAGCACACTAACAGGAGATATCTAACCTACCATAGCTCGACCTGTATGGTTCACTAAGGATTACAGATTTGTAAATAGTACATTTTATTTTTCATAGATTATGATTGATCTTTGCAGGTGTTACAATCCTCCTGTCGCAAACCGTTTTCTCTCTATTGGTGGGGCACGTCATCACAAAAACCTCAGAGGCGATCCCCCTAATAGGTGAGAAAGTGAAAATAACGCGATCGCTGAAATTTTTATTCTTCAATAATATCAAAATGATAAATAAAACATAAAATACGTTTCAGATCTTGAACAGGTCAACATCTAAATTTTTAATGAGCAGGAATGTGTTTCGAGGAATATTCTGTGGATTATTAAACATTGAAATTGCTATAAGGAAGGCTTTAATTAATCTTGATTTAATATTCCTCTGCCCATTCTTGGAACACCCATTAACAAAGATCTAAATAGAATGCCGTTTTGTTTGAATTTATTCTAAATTTAAATAAGAACATAGATTCTTATATTTTTCTTTTTCCCGCATTTTAGAAACTCGACAATTCGAAGAATAGTCTGTGCTTTTACTACGCTCTTGGTAGCTCTCTCAACACATGGAAATAGTTATTGCACATTTTTCGCGTTAGAAAAGGATATAGCTAACTAAAATCTTCCTAAAGGTACTCTTCAAAGTTACTAATTTTGATCTTAATCTTCTTGTAATGTATTAAAATAAATTATTTGTCTTTGTTCTACTGACTCTTGTCATTTTCGTCGTCCGTTCATCAAAATTTTCTTTTATTATTTTACTTTCCAATTCTTTTTTCAATTGGCCTTTGAGTATATAGCTTCAATACGTGACTACTGACGTCAGATTTTATGAAATTAGCATGTAAGAGTATTTTGGGTTGACTCTAAAAGTATGTATAAAGCGATCTAAATGCACAACTCTCCTAAACAACGTATAAATAATGTAGGATTGGTTTTGCTTTGTAGTTGTTTAAAGTTTAAAGCAGGATGTAAAGTTAAACAACGGTTTAAAGCAACAAAGAGGATGCGGGTAGCGAGGGTCCAGCCTCCAAGTATCTCGAGCTCATCGGATCACAACTTTGTCTGGTCTGTCTCTAGCCCTTAATTGTCAACCTAATAAACTTTCGGCAAAATTGTTAAATGAACTTATTGGACCAAAGTCTTTCACTAGTTGATAGTTTAGAGTTCACATTGTAATCATCAAAAATCAGTCAAGAACTTTTTGAGAAAATCTCAACCTTAAAATCTCTTATGTATATTTTTTGTGTTAGACAGTACATATACGAAAGTAAATAAATAATTTTGTTCCTTTGACAATTTTGCTTTAACCTCTAAAAATAAACTATTTGATATAAAACGTGACATACGTTTGTTAAATGATTAAATACCACAGGTTGCTTAAAGTAAACTAGTCGAAAAAATTTATCGCGTCGTGTTTCAATTAAAATTTCAAATTAACAATAAGCGTGATAAATATTTTCTCTAGATGTTAAAATAAGTAGTTAATCTGCATAATTTTGATCTTTAAATCGTCGATACATAGACTACTATAAATATTGCACGTTAATTAATATGCATGTTTGTGGCTTTCAATGTTTATTTGAAATAAAATTAATAATGAATTACGTATTTAATTAAAACACTTAAAAGTCATAAAGTACCTAATTTTCTCCTTACACTTTTAGTTATTCGAATTTAATTGCCACCCATTTTTACTAGATATAAGAATAACTGTAAAATATTTAAATAATTTTCCATTAATAATTGCATCACCTATTCAGCACAAGAAAGTTATATTGAATTTTTATAACATGTAATTAATTATTATATAAACACTCGCTTTTTTGAAGCCGGTATTTAGATCGATAGTTTCGACCGAGTTCAACGATCGAATGCCACGGGCGACGCGGGCGTGGCGCATTCACCTTGAAAGGGCCGTCGAAACAGGTCGAAACTGTTGACCTTTATACCGGCTTCAACAAAAAGGTGAGTATTCTCTTTGTTTATATAATAATTTGAAGTGATGGCTCACTACAGTTTTAATTCGAAAATATATCATATATATATAAAAAATTGTGATTATGTTTGCATATCTCTGTATTAGATTGAACTTTGAACTGTATGTTTTGGGTGACAGGGACTTACTTCAATTGCATCATGTTCATGGTGGCATCATCAGTGGTGTTAACAGTGGTGGTCTTAAACTACCACCATCGCACCGCGGACATACATGAAATGCCTCAGTGGGTAAGTGAATAAATAAATTTATATATTTCACATAGATATTGAAAACTGAGAAAAGCATACAGAGAGGATAAGGTTGAGATCTTCTCAAGAACTGCTTGTAAAATTTTTTTTTTTTACAATAAAAATAAATTATTAAAATAAATTTCAAAAATCAGTAAGTATTTTTTGAGAAAAACTCAACCTTAAATCTCTCTTGTACACCTCTCTTTGTGTTAGACCATAATATATGCCTGGAGTTGCGTAATATACGTGAATTTTAAAACATAAAATAGTATTATGGGTCGGTAATAATTTTAATTACCTACCTCTAACTATTATACACATATCCTTATGGCGCCCACCCAACGTGGCAGTTAAACTCATTTACGTACGACCCAGCAATAAGTTATAATCTCATAAACTCTTGTTGTTTACTGTTTGACTTATTGTAAGCGCCGGACATCATAATACTGTACGACCCGTAGCGAGAAACGTCATTTAAAGTCAGGTGGTAGAAGGCTTAAGAATTTCGCCACAATACGAGTAAATCGATGGTTCAGCAACTGTCAAATTAAGCCACCATTTAGATGTTTTTATCGGTATGAGCCTATGTTAACTATGCACATAATAAATAAATCTGTTTTCTTTCTTTCTTTCTTCACATTAATCGATTACTTTAATTTTGTTATTAGAATATTTGCATTTTTGTTTGATATAGGTAATAATGGGTCATAACCACATTTGCCTCGAAAGCGTAAAATTTTTCTTGGTGGTAGCTACTAGTACTAGCTAGAGATTTGGAATTATATTGGTAACTAATTTAATGACTCTTTATAACTAATATAAAATCTATTGTTAGATAAAAACAGTGTTCCTGCAATGGTTGCCGTGGATTCTGCGCATGTCGCGGCCGGGCAAGAAGATCACGCGCAAGACCATCATGATGTCCAATCGGATGCGAGAGCTGGAGCTCAAGGAGCGCTCGTCCAAGTCCCTATTGGCCAACGTGCTGGACATTGACGACGACTTCAGACACGTGCCTCCAGCGCCAAATAGTACAGCGTCGACGGGCAATTTGGGGCCAGGGTGAGTCATAGACAAGGGGATATTCAGAAAATTGGAAAAAATTGGGATATCTAAGGAGGCGTTTTAAAAAAAAAGCAACTGTCTAGTTTTTTTAGTCCAATAGATGGCGTCAGCCAGGGTCGGACTGAGCCGGAAGGGCCCGGGTGGCTCCCCACAAGCCCGGGGCCAGAGACTGTATTATGCTATAATGATACACGTTAAAATATGTTGATTCGGTCAAAAGTTATCGCCGTTCAGAAATTTCCAAAACTAGTATTAGGGCCTGCTCAGGTTCAACCATTTTCCAATTTTTTTATTTCATTTCTCTCTAATTGTATGAACGAACTATCTGATCTAGTTTACATTTAGGTCGCAAGAGGCTTGCCGCAAGACAGGCGGTAGGTAGGGTAGGGGGCCCGCGCAGGCTGGGGCCCAGCTGGCAAATGCCACCTCGACTATATGACCAGTCCGACGCTGGCGTTAGCTAATTAGCGAAAACAAACACGTTTTGATTTTGTTGCCAGTTAATAAAATTATTAGGTACCTACTCCCAATAAATTGGTGCTAATATATTTCTTTAAAGATAATAAATAGTCGAAACACAAACAATTTCAGTCAGATTTAATTATCAGATACAGTCAATTCCTATTAAAAATACGTTTAGTACATTCTATTACCTATTGTGTATTACACCGTCAAATAATGCCCCCTAAATATTGGGAAACTGATAACGGCCACATTATTTTCACTTTGACGTTTTTGTTTCATACTCGTGCTGCCATCTAGTTTTAAACATGAATTCTAAACGAAAACCGCTTATTAGTATGTATACTAGGATATAAATAAATAGGTATGACTTAGTCACAATACAAATTGGGATGCTTCATAATTTGAATTTGTATTATTGTTGATTATTATGTTTGCTAGCAGTGACTAAATTGGACGCGTTTAATTTAAAACTAATTGCTTTCACATTTACAGTTTCAGACATTAATTGAATAATGTTATAACAAAATGCCCACGAGGATTACTTTGAATAATATGTGATGCCATTATGCCAAACTTACTTATTGTCTTGCGTTCAAATTGAGTTACAGCCAACTTTACACTTACAGTATTACCAAACCCGTAGACGCGAATCGGTTAATTATTCAGATGCTCAATATTCAACACCGACTTCCGGAGTTCGGTCGTGCGTCCCTCCACGGAATAGGGAAGCGTAGATATGACTACCCACACATCTTTTGTGATAAAAATAAACCTTTGAAAAAAATTGTCTGCCTATAAATGACCAATTTTGTAATCCAATAATGATGAAGAATAATGATTATTTATAAGAATCTATCGCCAACATTACAATGATTTACCTATACAATTTAACAAGGGTGGAGAAATATTGAAAATTCGCCTAAAATTTTATTTGCCTACAGTTGACCTTTTATAAGAATTAGATTAGATTGGTACATACATAATAGATATTATATCATGTTCATCACAAATCGGAAATGTTTTATTAGGCAAAATACAATAACTACGATTTTTCAAAGTTTTCGAGTTGTAATGTTATCTGAAAGTCTGCCGTGGATATTTTTGTATTTATATTGATGAGACTTCTTCACGACAATTCTATTTTCCAATTCATTCTGCAACTTTTACATCGTCGTCAATGCATCGACAAGACGATGACCATATTAATGTGAACTTCAGGTTCAAAAAATGATAATCTTTAAAGAAGCTTTATCTTTATCTAAGAATCATTTTCCTTTAACTGTATTTTACGCAATGGAACTGTCGTGAAGCCGTCTAATATATTTCCAAATAATCCATTAACGGCTTAAGTAACGTAAAAACGTTGTCAGGTGCTCAATATTCAGGACGGACTTCCGGCGGTCGTTCGTGCGTCCCTCCACGATGGAGGACGTGGGGGGAGGGCTGGGCCACCACCGGGAGCTCCACCTCATACTGAGGGAGCTCCAGTTCATCACAGCGCGGATGAAGAAGGCGGACGAGGAGGCTGAGCTGATCAGCGACTGGAAGTTCGCAGCCATGGTTGTTGATAGGTGAGTTTTACATTTTTTAGGGTTTGGAATTTTGATTGTTGACTAGTCTTTAGTGTGCTGTTGAAGTATGCGATTAATCTTTATTGAGCGTTCCTCTTCAATCTCTCGAATACTCTTCAAAAATCTTATTTTATATTAATAGCCTATACTACAAGCCACTGTTGGACAATATCCCCCAATGAAGAATTACTTGAAATATTATACAGTTTATTATTAGAAGTTCTTTGACGAATGAGTAAATAGGCTGTTGAATTTTATTTAAACTTAAGTTACATCTCAATTTTTCTTAAAATTTCGCTGTCATTAGACTAATAAAATATTTAATCTTAAATACCTACTTATGTTTATTGTAATTGCATTTTGTTTTGGCTACATTGTTGATTATCAATACGAAATGTTTAATAATAGGTATGTGATACTGTTGGGTACTGCGATTTACGACGATGTTCTTACATTTGCATAATTCCTAAGAAAACTAACGTACCTAGTAATTTATAATCATTTAGAAAAATTTACCCATGCAATGAATGAGATATAGATTATCAGAAGAAATTAAAGAGCACATGATAATTATAAGTATCACTATTTAATATAAACACGGACAACACTCCCTTTTTCTTGAATCCGGTATTTAGACCGATAGTTTCGACCCGGTTCGACGGTCTTTATCAAGGTGAATGCGACAGCGCGCTCGACGCGGGTATGTCGCATTCTCCTTGATAAAGACCGACGAAATCGGTTGTAAGTTCTTCATATTATAACGTATTTATTTGCGAATACCTATTACTGGCTACGTTAAAAAATTTGTTTGTGATAATTCGACTCTACTGTACAGCGGTTGGTATTCCGAAAATGTAAAATAAAATAAATGTCGGTCTAAATATCATCTTCGACAAAAATTTCGTACTATCCGTTTTAATATAATAATTTTAAGTAATAGCTCACTATAGTTTGAATTATAAATGTCTCAAGAGTCTATATTGGATCGTATTCAAACTTCTAGATTTGCTACGAAATACCAAATTTCTTTTGCGAGATTTGCAAGTTATAACCTGGTTATAACGACATTTCCTTTGACAGGTTTTGCCTGTTCGTGTTCACACTTTTCACAATAATCGCGACGGTGGCTGTGCTGCTCTCCGCGCCGCATATCATCGTGCAGTGAGGCCTCGGCCCCGGGTTCAATCCCCGGCACACTATTACGAGAGAACTAATCTTAGACAACGTCGAACGATGTAATTATAAATTATGTATAATACTGTATCTAAATACGTGGTTGAAACGCACACGTCTCCATTAATTAAGTCGAAAGACGGTAAATATAAATAAAACTTAAATACGTTACTTAGCTAAGTCCGACATATTATAAAACAATTGTGATGTTGAATAAAATGTTATACAGATGGTGGTAGCGATTTTGGTTTGCGTTTCTTTAGTTTGCGCTAGATTTGATGTGACTAATGTAGCTGCTATATCTTTCACAAATTTAGTTAAAGAGGATAGCGGTTTTAGAACCGTCAAATTTATTTTAAATTAGGAAACACAAACCAGAATCGCTATCATTGTTGATGAGTATAATTTGTTAAAAAATATAATTATATTTCTAATTAGTATGGTTAAAGAGGTTATTAATAAAGTTTTCGTTAAAGGGAAAGTTGGGAGGTTCTACTCAGGCACCGACTGACTTTGGTTCGTGACTCGAGGCTTACACGACTTTGTAATTTTACGAAGAGTTTCTCTAATTATCTAAGAATTATTTAACTTTGATTATATCTGTTAGTAATTCTGATTTCGCTTTTACGCATTTTTCTTAAACGAATTCTGAAAGTCCAAGGGTTCTGAGGAATACGAAATTCTTTAAGAATAAAATCCGAGATAAGAGGGTATCCTTTGTAGAAGTAAATGAGGGATCACATTACCTTAGGGGTATTAAGTGATGTGTACATAACATAAAGGGTCAAATATCAGAGTCAAGTTATACTCTCGGCTCTAGATGATTTTGTAGAGAATAACCTTCTATTATAATTAATTTTAAATCTCTGGAATTATTTTGACGATTAAGTCCTTCAACTCTTGTTTCTTGCCTTTCAAAAACTTGTTCAATTAATTTACTTACAGGAATTGTTTATGGTTACGGAATTGAAACTAAATAATAAAAGAACCAAAGTATCGTTAGAATTATAAGGTTTAGAATCGAAGGTAAATTGAATATAGGAAAAAGTGTATTTGTTGACAAATGACACAAATGTTTGGAAATATTGGGTTTAATCGAATAGTTAGGGATTTTGCGTCGTTCTATATATTGTTTGAACGTAAAGGTTCAAAGGTTAAAAATATCAGTTATATTGTTTAATTTTTAGTCAACTCAATAAAAAAATAATTGAATAATCATTTTTTTATGAAGAACAACTAACAGCTATCAAAACCGTTATATATAAAATTGAGTATTCGATTTTAACAATATTTCAGCATTTGTGGTTCAATATATCCAATTATAGCACGACACAGAAAAAAGCATAGTACTGCCGCTAATAATAGTTTTATTATTATTTTTAGACACAGTTAGCCGTAGATAAATGTATGACCCTAATAATGTATCACTAACCATCACATAAACTACCATTAACTGTACATATTATACAAAATATCGCAATGTGTATTTGTATATAAATTTAGAAAAAGTGGAAAAAAGACTAACATTAATTCTTCACCTCTAGAACCATTTACAGCAAATCTTTAAGGGTCAAACAAATCTGCAATCAACAAGTGATTAAAAAAGTTACATATTAATAGATTTTTATATAACTTGTAATTTTTGGCACAGGTTTTTTAATGGAGTACAGGAATGTATGCTTAGATTGAGTTTAATCGTTTTATATAGTACTTTTAATAATATAACTTAGTTAATCACCTATTTACACATAATATATTTATATTACATTTTAAATAAATCTTGACCCATAAAGATTTTCACGTAATTTGGAACCGAACTCTTGAAAAATAATATTTTCATGAATTTGAATTTCAAATATACTATTTCTGATAGATTTGATTAGAACCCCTTAGTCTGTAGATACTATATCGTAACATAGGCGTATTATTTAACAAGGAATTACATTTAACTCACGTCTTTATCTATGTCCGTTCCTCAATTTCGCTCTTATAGATGTCGTGATAGCCTAGTATATGTCGTGTCCTCTTATCAAATTAGATTACGGGAGCTTAGCGAAGATTCGTTTATCGATATTTCGGTAGAGTACAAGAAGCTTATATATATGCATATTACATTGAAGAGTACACCTATAACATCGACTAGAAGCTTGAAAATATGACCAAAGACAATTAGGCTCCAAACAATTTCTCAGATGTTGCCAACTGATATTGTTTATTTACATAACGCTTGATTACCCTGCGTGGGAGGCAGTGATACCAACACTCATGTCATATTTGGTTGCTAACGGGTGTAGACAAAGATAATCACTATACCCACTGAGATAACCATTGACTTCTAAGATAGGTATGTCTCTTACTAATATGCTCCAGGGACTGCATACCGGTATGAATACAAGTATACATTTTTTCGGTATGACGTCATACCGGTAAGACGATTCTCTACCGTTAATTCTTGTACAATAATTATTCTGTATAATGTTATACCGGTTTATTTTTGTAGCATAAAATTACGGTACAGAATACCACTTCACATGGTTATTCGTATTCGCTGTTGGATGTTTGTCGTATTTGTCAAAATATTTGATGTACATACAAATATGTAAATACGGACAAATACGACCATCCACACTGAGAGCCAAATATAAACTCACAAACATCGCGTCGAAACCGACAAGCGCGCGGACGCGTCTTTGCTGTGTTTGTCGAATAGGCAAATGACACAAATATTTTGTCACACATACTATCCACATATGGCGATTATAACAAATAGGCAAATATGAATAGCCATGTGAACGAGCATGAAATATTTTGAATTTCGAAGAGTGTCTGCAGTTCTATCACAAAAACATGCAAAGAAATGATTGCATTTCATGTTGAAATATTGGCCCACATCCGCGAAACTTTATTTGCGTAAGGGTATATCATTTGGTTGGTCGAAGTTGTAGTAAATTGAATATTGGCACGTCGCCGGCATTGTCTTTAATTGTTAGTAAAGTATAGAATCCACAAACAGAAGTACAATTTCAATCTTCGATTCGTGTAAAATCTACAGTGTAGTGTAGGAGTGCTTCTTACCTTAATGTTTCCGTCACTATTAAACCTTTGGTATTTGATATATTTCAACTTAAATTCTGACAAGAAATGATACATAGGTATCTACTTACAATTTGAAACGGATGTTTAATTATTCACCATTTAAATATACTTTTCAGGTTCCGCATCAACATTTTTAAATTACCACGAAACAATCTTTTCGTGTTTTTAATAACTTCAAAAAGGAAAATAAAAGATTTTCTGTAGTCCCGTGGTAATTAAAATAATTTCGCGAAATATTAAATGGTTCACATTTTATTTCACATTATATTTTTATAAAGTAATTTTGTATCCGACTTTATTCAACATTAGATCGGATCGGATCCTATGCTTTTTATTATTTACAGCTTAGGTCATGAATATAAAATAATATTAAATGCCGAAAGTTGTAGTGAGATAAAAATGCAACGTTATTCTATCGATATCGATAAACGAACTCCTAAGTCGCATCAATATAATGGAATATAATCTAAGAAAGCTCACTAATGATAGTGAATTAAGGATTAAAAATACGTCTTGGTGTGTTCTTTCTAATCAATTTTTGGATGTGAATAATTTTGTTTTTATCATCGAAGAATATGTGTGGGATCGCGAGTTGATACATTTTTGAGTGTATCGTTTTCTAAGAACCTTTATTCAGGGAAGATTTTTGAGGTTATATAAGATTATATTATACAACACATGAATAATACCTTCTTTTTGGAAGGCCGGAATTTAGACATATAGTTTCGACCTTTTTCAAGGTGAGTGCAATAAGATCATTTCGTGTGTCGCGTTTCGCCTTTACGGGGCGACTGCTCGCACTCACCTTGATGAATGTCGAAATTCTCGACCGATTTCGACGAATACCGACCTTCCCCTCAAAATTGAGTGTTATCCATGTGTTATATTTTAAGTAATGCCTCATTATAGTGTTAAGTAAGATATTTTAGATGTAAACTTTGTGAAAGATTGTGCGAGATGTGACGACAGGATTTTTAGAAAATGGTATACACTACTAAGAGGTTTACTTACAATAATTAATATTGCTAGAGTACAGTAATTGCGAGTGTATGTTTCAATTTAAGATTTATTCCATGTTGCAGTTATTATGTTTAAAATATACTTACCGTATGGTGCTCAAGTAATATCAATACATTTTACTTCATTCGAAATTATTTACATTTAAATCCAATTTATGTAATTTTATTTTTTAAATACTTTTAATATGTATCTAACCGTTAATGTTATAATTGTCATTTATATCCGAGTATGTTTAATCCATTTGAAAGTCGAATGAGATGATGAAATTGTAAAGTTTAATTGAATATAATTAGATTTGTTAGTGCCAAAACATAGGGTTTATAAATATTAATTTAAGTTGGATTATAGGGGTATAAATAAAAGATAAAGTTGAGAATTTTATTGTAAAAAATAATGAAAACGAACTAGGGTCCTTGTTAACATGTAATTTAACGTTAATGTTGAACAGGCATTGGGCCGCGCCGACGGGCTAATCAGCCAAGTTTAAAAACTTATTTTGTTAAAAGAAATAATTGTGAGGTTGTGACACTATTTTAGAGCCCGTGGGTGACGGCTCTATGTTTAAATATAAATAAAATATACAATTAAAAGACGTGTAGAATTAATCTACAATTAAAATAAAATGGAATAATAAACGCCTGCCTGGGACCGGGTCACACTAACGTACAAAGAACTGACGCATTTTACTACACTTTTTCATCTACATCTGCAACGCATTACACTTTTATATGTACTTAAGTATATGTATATTGTTTTTTTACACACTTCTCTGTATTCTTGATAAAAATATGATGCTTACACAGTACTTTTGATAACATGAACACGTTTTTAGTCGTAATGAGAAAACATTTTATGGAGCAATTAGTTAGATCCGCACTAAAGCCGCTTGTTGAACAATCCCATTATTATAACCGGATTATTACGCAAAAGAACTTACTTTGTGAGAAAAATGTTGCGAGTCAGCCCTCTTGTGAAAGTAACTTTTGAATTTTTTACTTTTGCAAATAAATATAAAAGTCTCCTTTGAGCATAATTTCCCATTTATAAATATTAGAAGTACTTTTTTTGATATTTCTTTACAATGAGACAGAATTAGAAATGGCAATTAAAAAACCTAAAATTGGTTACTAGTTTCAGTATAGTTTCTATTCTTTTATTAAATGTGTTTATTTCCTCATTTATTTTTATGTACCTAGGTATAAAATTAAATAAATTGTTAAAGCACATTTTGGAAAATTACAATTAATATTGAAACAAAATAAATAAAAAATCTGTACACTGTCGGATGTCGTGAAACAAAAAATAAACGAAACGAGGTTTTTTGACAATAAATAGAGAATTATTCGAATCGGAATCATTTGTTGACAGAAGTATTCCGCGTTAGATAAAATAGAGCTGTAATATTACAGAAGAATCCTGCTGTATACCGGTGTTTGAAGTATCCAGACACCTGCATATGCAGCTATAGTATACTTCCAACGTCGAGTTCTCGTTGAAGTATCTAATTAACTAGCTCGGCAAAGTTGGTGGATACCGTATTAAACCGAGGAAGTTCGAGCAAGCGAACAACGGAACAAAATTTTTCATGAAAGTTTAAAAAAATATCAATTTTCCCTGACGTTGTCGATGAATGGAAAATCTGAGACTTCCTTAAAATATACGAAGACAAAATGTCAAAATAATCCTTGTTTCTTATTAAAGAAAAACAATATGGTTTTGATAAATAAAAAATGGGGACGGAACCGATTCTGACAAACACCTTTAAAACCAAATTCAGACAGCTTGATATTTTTTCAAACAACTTTTGGGAAAAAATGCTGTCATAACAATCTTGATCAACAATTTCAAAATTGTTGATCAAGGTTCATTGATCAACAACTTCAAAATTGTTGATCAATTCCGCAAATTGGGAATTGCCAAGACTTTTCCAAATTCCAAACTTATATTTGTAAGTATACAGAGTAGGTCAACATTCAAAGACAATTTTGGGTACGAGCTACTCTCTCTTACAACTGTCAAACATCTATGGAAATTGACATAAGAACTCAAAACTATCTATGAATGCCTGAAGATGACTAAATACTCGCGAAAAAGTGTATTTATTCATGTAATTAGGAAACTATTATCCTCCTCTCATTAATTTACATACAAAATAATTTTCTAAGAACCACTTTCTAGCAGATCAATGGTAACACTTGCAGTACAATTTCAAGTCTTACGCCGCAGATAATAAGAACGGTCCAATGTGTTACATATGTGCTTTGGACTGTACGTTACTTCGCCGAGATTTCGAGTAGGCAGCTAATTCTAAAGATATAACATGTAGGTAGTGTTTAACATTAATGAGAAAATTTCGTCGCGCTCTATGGAGAGAGCCTATAGTATATTTCGTATCTCCGCCCTTGTTATCGCTTCACTCTCACACGTCACAAAGATAAGATATTTGTTTGCATAAATACATAATAACAAATACCTACTACAAACTGACGAGCATGCATGAAGATATTGATCAATATGGAGAAAGCGAAAGTCGTGTGCTAGGATTGCAGAAGATGGAAGTCCATCGTCTCTGGTCTACGGGAATGAGAAGTTTATATGTATGTTATGTATGAATAACAAAAGATTGGCAGATATGCTAAAATTTGTCATGCAAAGAATAAATGATCACAACAAACACGATCCTAAGTTACGGGTGTGTTATCTCTCTATTTCAATTTGTGTTATTCATAATCATGGAGATACTTTTTGATATCAATAATGTTCAAATTTATATTTCATTAACGTTCAAATTAGTTAAAGTGGCCCATGTAACATTACTATAGATGCGAAACCGGTTGACAACGATTTCAACCCGACGGTTGACAACGGTCTTTTTGTTTGGTTGTCAACCGTTGACAACCATTTTTTTGACTTGAAATAAATGATGGTTAATTTATTTCGAACACCTGAGGTCCATATAATACTTATTATACGTTAGTAAACAAATTGTCATCGATAAAATAAAATAAAATGTCAATAATAAAATATAAATAACTTATTCCATTCCTACGCCACTAGCATTTTCGTCTAGTGTGCTGCTATGGGAAAATGATTCTTCTTCTTATGGTTGGCGATCATTATGGCAATCTGCACTCTCGACAACGCCGCACGGAATAGAGACCTGGTACTCTCGCCGTACCATTGGCGTAAGTTCTTGAGCCATGATACTCTCCTTCTACCTGCCCTTCTTCTGCCAGAAAATTATAGATAAGGCTTACTCCATACCTCCGTTCCTAGCCTGTGTACTACCTCCGACATGGGTAGTGTAGGGCGTAGTTAGAGTTGCACTAATTGGGTTTGTTCATCAACTGGGGCGAGTTCGTGCGTGTTTTGTTTACCTAATTGCTCCCGCCTACTGTTTGACATTGCCCTCCGAATTTCACTAGGGTACACATCCCTGAATTCTAACAGCCATGAAGCAAGGAAGGTCCGGCCCTTGCAAGGGCAGCGACCAGTCCGAGTAGGTCCCATTTGTTGACCAAATGACACAATTTTTTTCCATGGAACAAATGATATTTTATTTTCTCTATGTCCTTGAATTGATTCGACAAATTGTATTCGTGATAAATATTAAATTGGTTCTCGAATGGAGGCCACGAACGTAGTGTGGGACACCCCCGACCAGATGGAGGGATGACCTTCGCAAGATGGCTGGCAGGGACTGGATGCAGAGGGCCGAGAGTAGGGTTGAGTGGCGTGCTTTGGGAAAGGCCTACGTCCAGCAGTGGACTGATACGGGCTGATGATGATTAAATTGGTAGGTTTTTTGGGTAAATCAAAACTGTAAAAAAATTGAACTAGGTACGTCGCAAGTCACACAATGACCTTAAAAATGACCATTAGGTCAAATTTCAGTAAAAGAAATCATTGCAAAAAATTAAAAATACAAATTAATATTTTTTGTGATAGTTGAATTTATTGTAAATTTTAATTTTTCCCCCAAGATGTTTTATTTACTTAAACGCTGTGCAGAATTAATGTATGTCACAAGCCTAATCATCCGTTTAATTTTGTCGAATGAATTCAGGGACACCTGTATATTTCAATTATTGTAATGAACATGCTTTATATATATATATATATATATATATATATATATTGTGACACAGGGCCGTTGTGTGTGACGAACTAAGCACCTACTTTAAAAACCCATTCTCATTTTGTTCTATGATAAGGGGGTTCAGACTAATATGCTAGTATGTAGGTAGTTTTATGAAACAAATAAGGAAAAAATTGTGTCATTTTGTTCGATGACGTCATAGTTTCATGTAACAAATGGGAAAGTCCAGGGCCGGACTTCATTGCTTCATGTCTACAGCACATCAACAATTACTACATTGCAATGTAGACTTTATGACATTCGCCAACATGGTTGTAATATTAAAATTGATGTGCTGTCGACCGTACTACATCTAGGAACCATTTTACACACAAAACACTATCTTATACTTCTAGATACTTAATACATTATTAATTTATGTTTGTATGACATATTAATCAAATTAATTTCGTCGCAATCTATGTCTATTTTGTATGAAGACAGAGATAAGTATATAGGGGACCTCAATAAGGTTGAGATTTTCTCAAAAACTGCTGGACCGAATTTAATAATTCTTTTACAGTTACATATTTTTTACTTTTATCTACCTAACAGTGAAAGAAATTTTGCAATAGGTCAAGTAGTTTTTGAGAAAATCTCAACCTTAAAAACTCTCCTGTACCTACACCGTTCTCTGTGTTCCACCTACTCAAGGTAGCACATGATGACGTCATAATAAAGTCAGTATTAGGTCGCTGACGTCATAATGCTACCAGGGATTAATGTAATACGATTATGAAAACGTACGCTAATTGATTCACATACCTAATTAGAGTTATTTGATCCATTTACTTATATCTTATATGTTCACATATTATTGATGAATTACTACAATTAATTTTAAGTGTTTCTTGTCATAGAAACATGTTTGGATTTAGACTCGGTAGACGTAGACAGAGAAGGATATTAGGCGATCAAATTGGCGATGTTTAAAAAAGGGCCAAGTACGGTCTACTATAAATCGACGAATGCATGAAGAGATTGATGAATGTGGAGAAAGCGATAGGTCTTTGCCAGGTCGTCATAATACTAATTTCGACATACTAAATATGATTAATGTCATACAAACATAAATAAATCATCACATTGCACAACCAGAAACTGAATGCTTTAATCGTGAAACAGGTATTTTGGACTCTCATGTACTTACTCTTAATTCTGAATCTTCGTAGTTTAAGAACTCAATTTTGACATAATTTCAAACTTATTCACATTTAGTTTTACACCAAATGTAAAGTTATATTTAAAAGCATATAATTTTACATCAATAAGGATAAGATTACACGGAAATTTCAAAAGATTATTTTAACCAAGGACGGGGAGTTGTTGGTGTTTACTTTAAATTAAACGATTTTGAAATCGAATCCTGTTTGTCTCCCAGTTTTAAAAGTTTAATAGGACAGCTTTCCCAGTCTTAGGCCAGACAGTTTCAGTTCGGCCTTACAACAGTCAGATGACATACAATTTTGACAGCGAGCGAACTCACAGTAATCTCGTGCTAAAAACTGTCTATGATCGGCCTGTCGTATTTGAAGGTTAGAGGTGTACGTCCGGTGTTTTGAGACCTTGGCCTGTGCACTACGGTGCGCTTAGATTTACGAATTTATGTTTATAGCTATAGGTCGTAAATAATACGCCACGATACCATGTTCAGTATAAAAATTCAATTTCAATAAATATTTGAGTTCAATTTTATATTTTTAAATGGAAAAACGTGAGTATACAAACAGCGCGAGTCTTTGGCCGAGGCATGCACTACTTATGGGCCATAACTTATGGCTCGCATATCAAGCATCTGACAGACGCGCTGGCTCGATATGAGTTGAACTGAGCGTTCCGTGGCAGTGCGGCTGGCATACTAATGTATCGTGGTATGGCATGTTGGTTTCATTTAGAATACTATGGCACGCTACTATGCGCCATGCGCTATGATGTGTTTGTAACCATACTAAATAAATGAAACTGATATACTTATGGCGCATCACGATGCGACTCTTAAGTATATTTTATTCTGCTACTCACGACGCATGCCTCGAGAGTTATTTCACTGTCTGTTCCCGACCTAAAAGTGATCCACACGAAATAGCCCTGTTTAATTCAGTAATTACGTTAAAATACCATCAAAATGGCGTCCGTTATGGCTCGGCTTGTTTGAATAGTAAAGTCTTTATGGGCTTTTTGGTCTGAGCGACTGAAATATCGTGTTTCATAAATTATTAGAGGATGCTTACAATTTGACGTTTTTTTAACAAAATGCATTAGGTTTTTGTGATTTTTACTGAGAAATTCCACTGTCAATTCGTTGTCCTTGGTTAATTAAAGTGAATACCAAAAAAGTAATGTTTTGAAATTTTAAGTTTCTTATAATTCATACTATAGATACTATACATTATTCTACGAACAGTCATGATTTTTTAATTTCTCTCTTAGACAATTTTTTTTAATATTGAACTCGCTCCCAATTTTGCTACAAAATTTTTAAAAATATATTTTTTTTCAAAAATGGTAAGTTATCATTTTTGAAAAAAACAAAACGAACGACAAGTTTTAGGTTGTTAAAGTTGATACGAGTTCGATTAAAAATGAAAGAAATTTATATGAAAGAGGAATTCATGTGATTTTTATTTATTTCACAGACTGTAGTTATTTGTGTACTTTCATATTTCTTTATCGTATTGTACACTACTGGTACACTTGATTACATCAACTAATTATAAGCTTCTTTATTTTAAGCCACTGTCGCTGGTCACTCGCTCGCTTTGTAGGGAACATCTATAATGATCAGATTATGAGATTTGACGGGTTTCGAATTCGACCGATTCTCGATACGTGAATTATTGATGGATTTTGATCATTAGTGCCCCGACAAATCTCATATCTGCTAATAACATTACACCGGATGTATACGCTTACTAGATGATGTCACAAATCATTTCTTCCTTTTCACACATTATAAATTAGAATGGTACAGGTTTCCATTCATCTAGGATGTTGTGCGCCAGAATTTATGGGCCTAACATGAGCTAACTAGCGCCGCCAATCTTAAAAAAATAACATCTTACAATTTAATAAATTTTATTAAAAAAGCTATGTACAAAATCTTTATTACGATAAATACTATTTTTAAAGGCTTATTTATAACGTTATTCAACTTCGGTAAGTTGTAGTTCGTATAATTGCGAAAAACGGCAGTTTTTGGCATATTTGCGAACTACTACTTAGCTTGTCGCAATTATGCCATGTATTGTATATTGAAAAAAAAAGTATTTATCCTAATAAAGCTTTTGTACATAGCTGTTTTAATAAAATTGATTATTTAAATTTGAAGATATTACTTTTTTAATATTGGCGGCGCTAGTTGGCTAACAGTAATTGGCATTTCTCTCTTGTAATGGCAATCTGATAATCTGGTTAAAGATTGCCCTAGCGTAAAGTGATTTGATAATAAACAGAGCGTGAGCAGTTTCATTACTAAACCTTATAAATACATGGATAAATTCGGGTTTAAAACATCAAAACATCAACAATGTTATTTTAAACATCAAAGCAAAGGTAAACAAGCCTTTCAGAGGTCGTTCGACATTATGAATATACGACCAAAAGGTAAAAATCTGAGATGTAGTTCATTATAATCAGACTAGACTTAACTAGAGCGTGGGAACGTCGTCACTTATTCCAATTTAATCAGAGGTAAATTTCCATAAAACGTAAATCAAATAACTCAAAATGCTCCTATAAACGCTGCCTCTTAAATACTCACCTCACTCACATGAAATCAGTATCTTATCTATGGATGAATGGAAAACCAAACCGAATTTTCACATAAATACGGTTTACACAATGCTTTCTTAGCGTTAAAAGAATTTCTGTCTCATTGTCACTTCATAGATTAGATCGATGACATGACGTTTTGAGAAGTCATTGTGTAAATTAGCTATATTAATGTAAACTCGACCAACACACTACAATTACCAGTATATACGTAAACTCTTTAAACATTATCATGTTCAACAAATTATATCACGAGGATTAGTATAATTTTTTTGGATGAAACCGGTATTTAGATCGACAGTTTCGATCGGTTAAGATGTGTCGAAACTGTCGGTCTAAGTACAGGTTTCCTCAAAAAATTTAGTATTAATCGCATGAATATAATATTGTTGAAGGCTCACTGTAGTTTAGACTCTAAAAGTATCATCTTTCTTTCAGTATTCATACAAAACCCATATTGTGTTCCTGTGGCTTAACCATAGACAAAATAATTTAATTAAATAATTAATTAAAATAATATGACTGCAGTAAGTTGATTAAAATTACAGCCGAGTGTAATGTAAGTTTGTAATCAAAAGCCCCTATGGAGGTTTTTATAATAGTCGACAAAATAAAATTACAAAGGTAAATTTGTAAAAATATAAAAAACAGACGGGTAAAGTGTTTATTCGTTAAAATTGACTAACGTAAGTAGTACTCGATTTGTATAAAACTAAAATAAATTAAAGCAATCTGATTTATACTATTCTTGTTGTTTTATTTATTATAAGTACCCATTTCATTAGTGGAATAAATTCTAGAATATTGGAAGCATGATTTCGATGTTAAACAGTGAGATTTTGAAGCGAGTTATATTTATTTCTCTTTTAGAGAAATGTTATTACAGTGTAAGTTTTAATGCTGAACATAATTATAATAGTAAGCACATTATTTAGCTACAAAAGTAAGCTGCAAGAAAGTCTGTTAATCTGGGATCACGAAACGTAACAAAAAATATCAACAATTCGTATGAAACTACACAAAATTGCTCAATATTATAGTTTAGTGTTAAAAGTTATACAATACATAAAATACACCATTATATTTTCGTACAAAAAGTTACTCTAAGTGAAAGTACGAAACGGAATATATCACAATAGCTTAATATATCCTTAGACAAGATTTGAAAGCGTGGAAATTGAACATGTCCCAAGTTGCACTACTGACTGAGATTAATTAAAAAGCAACAGAGATATCTGAGGTTCTCATAACGATTAAATCATACCATGTCATAGCGCGACAGGGCCAGTGCTATTGCATTGGTATAGCGGTGTCTCTGTTTGGCGCTCCATGACATGGTAAGATTTGATCGTTTTGAGAACGGTAATATTGATCTAACATACTCGTACTCTAAAATAACCCCCGCTCCGGGTCTTATCTCGTCCAAAGTATTTCCCTCGCAATCCAGCGCGGTAACGCTGCTGGTGTGATGGGAACATTTCGACGATACACGACCCGAGACGGCGACTTTTATATTTGATTTGATATTGTCTTTTTCTATAATCTGTTTTGGCGTATTTTTAACTCTGAAATTGCACAAATTATAACACTCGAGTTCAAGCACTGTTTGGATGATTCTCGTGTACTCATCAACCATCGACAAGCGACTGACATGAGACAGCCGCGGTAGGTCAATCCGGGCCACTGCATGCCTCGCAAGTGCTCAGGATATCTCTCAACAGCTTTAAATTCCGAGCTGGATAATCCGTATTAATCCCGTGTTAACTCTCAAACGCCACGTTTTTGTGTATTAACCTGGTGCAGTGAACACTTATAATATAATTTCTCTCTGCTCTCTACAATTAAGAATATTTATTTGAAATTCAGATAAAATTGTGTAATACCGAAGCCCAAATCAAGTGTCTTATTTTACAAATATGATCGTCTAATAACATGTTGTGATGTAACACTGGAGGAACTGATTGATCGAATATGTTCATCATTGTCCTCCTGCCTCCTGGAGGACATTGCCGGCAGGTGGGACTGCCCGCTGCTGAGGCATAAAATGTACTAAAACCAGCCTAGTAATGAAGTAGTAACATAGGATAAGTTACTAACACAAAATGGATTTATAAGTTGTTCGTAAATAAACGTTTTATTGTTATTATTATTGTGAAAATAAAGTAATCCGATCTAATAATGTGAAAATAACTATGCAATAATCACAGAACAGCTAAAATGTTAGAGGGTAGTTTTTGTTTACAAAATAAGATACTTGATTTGGGTATCGGTTTACCTACTTTTAGTATATTGCAATAGATTAGATAATTAGTTTTATCCATTGATCTCCTATGAACAACTAGATACACAAAGGTCTTACTAAAACAATTTTAAAAACGTCCAAATAAGGGTCCATTGTTAACGTCCAAATAATGTCCAATAAAGCATATGAGGCTCCATTAATTCGTTTGGACCTTCTTTGCGCTCGGACATTTTTAGAAGGCAGACTGTATATCTAGTTGTTTATAGCATATCAATGGTTTTTTTCTGACAATTTAGTCGTTTTGCTCCTATTGCATTTTACTGTAATGACAATTTGTGAAGATATTTTGCAAAAATAGACCTTTTGGGGGATTCGTAGACTTACTATGTGAGTGTTTCGATAGTGACCCTGTTTTTTAACAGGTGTCTGGCCAACAGCCTACGAGCTTTTAACTTAATTAAAAAGTTACTTACGTTGGAAGTGTCAGAAGTTGTCGGCTTCAAAGTGTGGAGTGCGCTCCTGCATATCGAACTAAAATTAACTGAGAGGCAGGAGTTTGTTCCGAGGAATAATAATGTGAGATCACACATAGTACATACTACTTAGTTATTTTAAGGCTGGGTGTGCGTGGATTTTCAGTTTTTCTATGAATGCTAAAGTAACTACTAAAATTAAACGTCTGAAAAAATATATAGCTCATGTCATAAAAAAACAAAACACTACTTTGGTTCTCTTGAAAATGGCGCGAAACAACGGCTGCGAAAATATTTGATAATTTTCATTATAATGTCTACAGTGGTTATTTTGTGTTTAATATCACGTATTTACAAAATGTTTATTAGGATGAATACTATTTTTCAATATACAACACATGGCATAATTGCGACAAGCTAAGTTGTAGTTAACAAATGTGCCAAAAACGGCCGTTTTTCGCAATTATGCCAACTACAACTTACCGAAATTGAATCACGTTATAAAATAAGCATTTAAATAATAGTATTTAAAGTATTTACAGAAAATATTCGCGAATGACAGTATGGTGAATTTATTGGATAATTCATGCAAGATCTGAAGTCTCAAGCAATTATCAAGAGTCCCACTACGAGCTCGGGAGTGAACGTGACTGTCGAGCTGCAAATGACGAACTGTAGAGTCCATTAATAAATAAATAACACTACGTCCCTTCCCTCCTGCCCAACCCCCATCAGTTCCATGACACGGGCAGCAGGTGCTAAGATATTGGTTATCTGACAGGTGACAGGGGGATGAAGGGGGGCATGGGGGCGTGGGGGGGTGCTATCGATCCCACGCAGAGTTGCAAATGATACGCCGTTTTTCTCAAAATTCGCTTACGAACGGAATTGGCACAATTTTCGGCAGTGTTTAAAAGATGACACTTGAAGTTATCTCGTCTCTACAGGCTTTCGCAGAAATGTTTTTGCAAAGTATTATGTATTTTCCACGTTTTCCATATATTTGTCACACTTCAAGTGTTGAAACAAGAAGACATCCAACGCAATGTTCCAATTTATTTTATTTATTCATTTAAGCTTTTACACATTGTGTGCAAAAGGCGAGCTTAATGCCTTGCGGCTTTATCGACGCAAAATCTATCTAGAAAGCAAAGGCATGACGTTTAGTCGGTATGCTGCCCCTTCAGGGCGGTGAGCCCGACATAACCAACACGCTCCCCCGGACGTGGTGACACATGATCTAGCATGTTTTACCTGGGTAAAAAAAAAGGTGTAATAATAATAAGATAAGATATTAAACACAATTTAAACCAAAAATAATTCTCACGTAAGTTTAAAACATACTTATTATAGATAACAACATACTAATTTGTTTATTTCAAAAAGGTACAATATAAAATAAAAAGAACCATTCAATATTTAAAAACCCTATTCTAAACTATTTAAAAAAAATTTAGTTGCAGGAAGAGTAGCCAAGACACTGGCAGCGTTACCTCGCTGGATCGCGATGCTAATCCGTTGCGCGAGGTAGCTGCCAGCTCTTGTGTCACCAGTGGCATATACTACTCGTTTGCTAACCTCTTTATATAACGACCAAGCGCCGGGACCCCACGGGCCGAGGGTCTCGACACCAAAAGCAACAAAGTTGTAAAGGGTTGTTGTTTGTACAACATACTTACAATTACAACTCAATACAATACATACTGTGCATAATATAAACAAATTATAATTTTGTAATATAAGAATAGTGTAAGTCAAATTAATTAGATAAAAACGGGAATTACCGTATTAAACATTTATTATTGATGTCTCGATATTTCGACAGCATTGCAGCCATCATGGTTACGAGTAGACACATTTAAAAAAATGTAAGTCAAATTGTCTGAGAATAAATAAACTGTGAAAAAAAAACCATTGCATAACGTCACATCCGTAGAACATAGAATCTATTCGTTAGATATTGATAGGTATTTCATTAGGTACTGCTCAAACAGCTACCTATTCATCCGCTGAATTATCTAACCAAAGCCTGTCTCGAAGAGATGAGACCGCCAATTGTGATAGTAACTATTATCATATTTATTTTGTGTAATTCCTTTTATTTTGCAATAAATAATATTTATCTTATCTTATCTATTCATTATGATTACCGAAGAGTGTGTATCTTCATATTCTCTGTCGTGTACGGTCGAAGACAAAGAAAGGTGTATAGTAGAGTTTTTAAGATTGAGATATTCTCAAAAACTACTGGAACTATTGCAAAAATTATTTCACTGTTAGATAGATAAAAGGTAAAACTATGTAACTGTAAAATAATTATTTAATTCTGTCCATTAGTTTTTGAGAAAATCTCAACCTTAATGATGCCCCCTGTATACTTATCTCTGTCTTCGCCTGTACCAGGACCGCAGTAGACGAAAATCCATCGTATCTGACTACCGCTGCGGGAAACGGTGAGTTTAATGTTTGGGCGATGGTAAGGAACATATTCTGTTTTCTATTTTATCTCTATAGATACTAGCCGATGAGTCTGCGATTATGTTAAATCGATTTGCATAGCAATCAGTACATCTAATGTATTTCTTGCTGAGAATGCAAATTATGCGATGCATTTGCAAATGAAACGGCCAGCAAAAAGCTTATTTGTAAGTCGTTAAAGCTATATTCACAATCGGAGATTTTGCAGGCATTTGATAATCAGGAATCATGTTTATGAGATAAAAAGAGAACAGTTGGTGTGCGTAGCTTTTCAGTTTTTCTAGGAAGGCTACGGCACTAACTACTAAAATTAAATGTCTGAGAAAAATATATACTTGGCAATATTGGGGTGTTTATTTAGAGACTGATGAATGCCGATACGCGATTGGACAAACTTCGCTCGATAGAAAAAAATTGCAAACATATCCTTTCCATGTCTTTTAAAATGAAAATTATATCTGAACCGAAATAGTTATATAAAACGTAGAGTATTATAAATACGAGAGCTTGTTTAAAAAAATCTGATTCAAGTTGGCGTATTTTTATTTCCCTGTCAAAATTCATCCAAAATTAAGAAAAATACAAATATGTGGTCACTGTGCCGTGCTCTTCACTCCGCTGCTGCGGCATCTTGTTTGTTTGTTTGTTTGTTTGTTTGTTTGTTTGTTTGTTTGTTTGTTTGTTTGTTTGTTTGTTTGTTTGTTTGTTTGTTTATTTATTTATTTATTTATTTATTTATTTGTTTGTTTGTTTGTTTGTAAACTCTTTATTGTACATAAATTTTACATTACTACTTAACAAAAATATAAATAGAATAGTTGTACAAAGGCGGACTCATTCCGCTCAGGGGATTTCTTCCAGTCAACCCTTGAGTAGTTGAAAAAAGAAGTTTGTGCGCGGGTGTCGCTATTTAAATAAGTACATAGAATACGTAAGTACCTAATCTTCATCATCATCATGAGCATCTTCTGTCTCGCGCTCGAGTTTGACAGCTGGCAGCCCCTTAAACTCGGTACCTTTGCATTAAGAGTCGCCGACGTGGAATCTACTCACACCTACAAGTGGCTCTTCGGGTAATATATTGACAGTAATATGTCTTTATCGGAATTTATGGGAGCAGAGGAGAGGGATGGCAGAATTGATATCGGCAGTAAGCTGGATTATGGCCGACAATTTTTTTAACATGGGTCTACGTGACGACATCCGGTTATTGGTTTACTAGAGTTTTGAAGATAAGTGTCACATTGGAGACAGGTTGTTATTCATAAACGTGATTTAAAGTTACGCCACCGTTTAGGCCGTACCTTTCTGTCTTAACCTTTTTTAACGAAGTGTGAAAGGGATAGCAACACGATTTAATGGAAGTGAAAGTTTAAAGCAGATTACAAAATTTACCTTATGTCGAAAATTTTCGTACTTACCGCTTACCACATCACTACGTGCTCGACTCGCCTACCTGACGTCACTGCAACCGGTGTACGCATGATATCAATTATCAGTCAGTGCATAAGTAGCTCGCACCGCTCGCTTGTCTGTGCGTTGTCAATCCACCTACTCACAACGTACGCAATACCGAAGAAAATATGTTAACCCTCACACTAGTTAATTAGTACTAGAATCTTTTTAATTTAGAATCCCGAAATGCGATAAATGTGAGCTAAACAAAGCAAACATACAGTTATTATACTTTTATTATTTTAAGTAATATTATTTAATCTAAGTTTATCAATAGTTCCTCTCCTTAAATCGCCAAAGTTTATAATAGGTATAACCTGAAAAAACTTAAACAATATTACATGTTACTTAGACCTAGGAATGAAAATGTACACTGGGAATTAAGTTATAATGCTCCTTTGTAAAATAAAGATTAAAAACAAAAAATGGAACTGAGGTTTAACTAGATTTATGAATAACAGCACTAGTGTCTAGCTAGATGCTTCAGTTGGCTAGAGAGGATTGGTCCGTTTTCGTTTGAAAAAAAGGGTGAAGACGCTACTGCGACTCCTCTGGACTTATTGAATTTTCTGTAACATGACCATGCCCACTCGGCTCAATGCACTGCTGGCATCGGTACCACAATGCGACCTGTTCGCCGACCCCCTGTACTTAGTGGTGCGATAATGTTTAGTATTTTGTGAGAATGATGGATGAATGACTTTTTAATTAATTCATAATGTAATGTAATCTTATATATTATTATAACATAACTGTAATCTTGACTGACTTTTAAATTATTTGTATTATTATTTATATTATGACATCTGATTAATAATAATTTTATTAATAATAATTTATGAATTGACCATGAATTGTATAGTGCATTGGTAACTGTAATGCTGTACTTTTTTTTGAATAAATAAATAAATGACATTGGCAAAAGACGAACTGTCGAGACCATTAATGAATAAATAAATGGAACAATCCATTGACGTGTTTGGAAAGAGATTACATTCCTAGATTTTATCTCAACACTCTTAAGATATTGTCACAGGGATTAAAGCGTTTTCCTTCCGTAGACCCGAAATAAAATGTCCCAAGATACCACTTAGATACATCGTACAGGTACATAGGCGTAGGTGGAGTGTCGAAAGGTCTCATTTAAATAAAACATGAACCCAATTGCCTAATATCCCTTTTAGGAACACGGAATCCTTGAAATCCGTACGCAAGGCAAATGTTGTAGGAGGATAGAT
Source organism: Tachystola acroxantha (assembly GCA_963506565.1). Taxonomy (NCBI): domain Eukaryota; kingdom Metazoa; phylum Arthropoda; class Insecta; order Lepidoptera; family Oecophoridae; genus Tachystola; species Tachystola acroxantha. The sequence goes on along the minus strand of OY735872.1, from coordinate 14,155,486 downwards.
AAGTTTCTACTCATACACTGCAATACCTAGATGTAGACAGGGGCTTAAAAAAATAATATCTTCCAATATAATCAATTTTATTAAAGTCTGCTTAATTGGAGTCCACGCGTGACCAAGATGCTGGCCTGTATTTCGCCCAAAGGATCAGCCTAGCGATCCAGAGGGAAAATGCCGCCAGCATTTTGGGCACGTTGCCGGACAACGGGGATCGGTTGAACTATCTGTAATGCTAAGCCATTTAGATAGTTCAACCGACCTATTGTATATATAGTTTTTAGTTTAGTTTATATTTTCTAGGTTAGTATTATAATAGTTCTTTTTAATTTTTATTATTTTATGAATAAATATTGTCGCATTTTATTAAAAAAGCTATGTACATAATGTTTATTACGATAAATACTATTTTTTAAATGCTTATTTATAACGTGATTCAATGTCGGTAAGTTGTAGTTCGCATAATTGCGAAAAACGGTCGTTTTTGGCATATTTGAGAACTACAACTTAGCTTGTCGCAATTATGCCATGTATTGTATATTGAAAAATAGTATTTATTCTAATAACGATTGTGTACATAGCTTTTTTAATAATAATGATTAATAACTTTACAGTTACATAGTTTAAACTTTTATCTATCAAATAGTGAAAGAATTTTTGCATTAGGTCAAGTAGTTTTTGAGATAATCTCAACATTAAAACTCCTTCCTCTGTGTTCCTCCGTACATAAGTAAATATAAAAAACTAGTAACTCCTGTTTAGAAACTCGGTTAAAAAGCTTGTCTCTACTCTACTGTAATATTTATATTATAACTCAAATACCTAAGCGTACTTAAATATTAATGCGAGACCCTCGGTCCTTCAGAACCTTATATTATACATAATACAAAGTTAGACAGTTTCTGTATAAAGTTGTATTGAAGATTTTCGTCAACTTCATCATACTTAAGAGTGACGTCAGAAATGGAAGGGCCGTCAGAGGTAAACCGGAGCCCAAAGCAAGTGTCTTATTTTGTAAACAAGAACTACCCTACCCTACTAACATTTTAAGCTGTTCTATGTTTATTGCATAGTTATTTTCACATTGTTAGATCGTATCACTTTAGTTTCACAATGATGAACAGGTTCAATTAATCAGTTCCTTCAGTGTTACATCACAAAGGTAATTAGACGATCATATTTGTTAAGAGCTCGGTGGCTCAGTGGTTGGGTCAATGGACTTGCGATACGGAGGTCCCAGGTTCGATTCCCAGCCAGGGCAGCCATGTACCAATGAGTAATTCTCGGTTTTTCTGAAGAAAAATCTTACATACATTTACCGAGTGCTCTCAAAACAGTGAAGGAAAACATCGTGATGAAACCTGCATCCCGTAGAAGCAAAAATTTCTAAGACATGTTGAAATCCGCCAATCCGCACTGGGCCCGCGTGATGGATCATGGCCCCAGCTCCCTCAATGTAAGGGAAGGTCTATGCCCGAGCAGTGGGCCAATATAAATAGACTGATGATGATTTGTTTACAAAATAAGACACTTGTTTTGGGCTGCGGTATAGACCGAGGAGGATTACGTCGATCAAATTGGCGATGATTTAAAAAAAGGGCCAAGCCCGGTCTTCTACAAATCGACGAGCGTGCATGAGAGTGTCACGACGTTGACAGAGAGGAAATTTAAAAATTTCATTAAAGGAACACTTGTTAAGAAGGCGTATTACAGGATAGATGACTATTTAAACGATGAACATGCATGGTGTGTGTCGCCGGTTCCACATGAGGGATAAAGTCTAGATTACTAACAATAGTAATAGTTGTGTAGTACCTAGTTATTAAGTAATTGTGTATTATTATTATATTATTTTGAAAGATGTGCTGCTGAGAGATTTTTGCCACTTTTTCTCCTCAGCGTTGGCACCTTTTCCTTGCAAAGTGGTGTAAATGTAAATTCAAAAATATTTTGACGTGCAAAAATGTACACAACGTGGTTACTTGCAATAAAAAAAATTGACTTTGACTTTGATTGATGAATGTGGAGGAAACAAGAGATGTGTAGGATCGCAGCAGATGGAATTAGACTAAATAGGTAGGTACTGACTTCAATAAAAGTGAGAGCTTGATGGGGCGTAGTAGAAAGGACCCTTATTGCCATCCTGTAGCCTACCTTCCTGCCATCCTGTAGCCTACCTTCCTGCCATCCTGTAGCCTAAACGGCTTGATGGATTTTGGTGTATGAGGTATCGTTAGATTCGTCTTGATTACGGGAGTGTCATAGGGTATAATAAAAACCGGCCAAGTACTAGTCGGCTGTTGGACTCGCGAACCGAGGGTTCCGTACTAGATTTAGGGACAAATTTATCTTTGCGTTTTCGTAACTGTTAACGTCATACATCGACATACCAGGCGTCAACTGCAAATATAAGTTTGTAATTACAAAAAAAAAAATTTTCGTATTTGAACCCCAAATTTACATTTGATCAGTTCAATAAGCTCGAGCGTCTCCAAAACCTCTGTATAAGGTTCATATTTGGTTTACGGAAATATGACCACGTTTCTGAATATCGTAATAAGCTGAAATGGCTCACCATCCGTCATCGCAGGGACGCTCATCTTCTCTCACTTCTTTATTCCGTACTGTTCCATCCCTCGACACCTAATTATCTGAAGGAACGTTTTCAATTCCTCTATACAACACACAATCGTAACCTTCGTTCCACTGAAAACCTTCTTCTGTATCTCCCTGTCGATTCTTCAAAGTTTTACACTAAGTCCTTCACTTCCCAAGCTATCCGCCTCTGGAATTCCTTGCCTGAACCAATCAGGAAGGCCAAGTCCTTGGACATTTTCAAAGGGCAGGTCAAGGCTTACCTTTTAACTCTCTAATCACATATCTTGCTTCCTTCTCTTCAGATCTTGCTTCTTTTCTTCATTGTATATGTATCCTTTCAATCATCGTCAGTTTGTATTTATTTTTATTATGTTTATGTAGTTATATTATTTTTGTGTATGTGTATAATTATTCGTTTATGAGTAGGTATATATATTTCAATATGTATTATAGTATACGTATACGTTGGTGATGTTGTATATTATGTAGGTATTTATGTATCTATTTATGGGTATTATATTATACAATATTATATACAAGTACATTTTATGTATAAAATATAATAGTCGCTCAAAATATTTAATTTTTGATAAGCAGGTATGTGAAATTGCACTATTATGCTACCACTTCCTAACACACTGCTTCTCTACCCAAAGGTTGTCTGGAAGAGATCGCTCTCAGCGATAAGACCGCCTATTGTATAATAGTTATTTAAGCTTAATATGTGTATCTGTTTTTGTGCAATAAAGAATATTTATCTTATCTTATCTTAAATTTACATTTTTCGGATTTTTTTTTCCTTTACTTGTGATATAAGCTCTTCTTGCCAAATTTCATGATTCTAGGTCAACGGGAAGTATCAAGTAAGTATGTTTTGGTTTTCTATATTTTCATACAATGTCATTTTTGACAGTTCTTGTCATTTTGGACAGTAAAAATTGGTATAGATGTGGACAATAAATCAATTTGATATCTCCATAAACGTAACCTTTGGAGCAGGGTGAGTTGACCACCTCACATTTTGGAAATAGTAAACTCACCCAAGTGTTGGGTGAAACGACCACTAACGTTTTTGAAAGGTAGAATCTCACTCATAGGTGAGATTTTTGGAGGGTGAGTTGCCACCTAAGCTAAACAGCGATATTTTTTTATTGCGTTGGCAATGGCATGGGCTGCATGAGGTTGCAGACCTGAGTATTTTGTATTAATTTCAATTTTATCCGTCCACTCGTTTCTGGGATATAGGTCTTGACAGATGGACAGTCGGACGACAGACGGACAACAAAGTGATCCTATAAGGGTTCCTTTTTTTCTCTTGAAGTTCGGAACGCCAAAAATTAATCAAAAGGATAGTTTTTTTACTGTCGTTTTTTTAAAATAATTTCTGCTAGTTTGATATCCTATTATGATTTTTAAGGTTAGCTAGAGTCATATACTCTTAAATCAAATACCACCAAGCTCTTAAGCCCCGTCTCTAGGCGAAATGAGCGATTTAATAATTAATGCAATCCGTGGCGCCGCCGTAACTCGCGGGTGACAAAGCAGGCCGTTACGTTTAATATTTTACGGGGTGGTGCTAGTTGGCTCTCGACCCCGGGAGGGGATGGAGGTTGAAACCATGTCTCACTATACGAGAATCTGTAAACACCAACCAAGAAAAAGTATACTTACTCCACTAGCTCACAAAAATCTTGGCCTCCGACACCAAAGCGCGCCTGCAGCCTGTCCTGCGCTGTCTGGCGCCAGTTGGGCGCCTGCAGCTCTCGCAGGTCCTTTTGCGAGATCGAGGACATGGTGGAGCCTAACATCATTGGAGAAACTTGGGCACGTGGAGAGGCTGGGAGGGGAACCGACAATAAAACGCGCCACTGGAGCCTGTCCTGCGCTGTCTGGCGCCAGTCGGGCGCGCAGTTGGAGAAACTTGGTCACGTTGTTGGCTGGGAGGGGAACGTGCAGGGAAGCGAGCATATGTCGGAAAGCCCAGCGGACGACGGCCAGTCGGACGTCCTATATACCGCTGGGGCGACGAGGTGCAGAAACAAAAAGTATACAGTAGAGGTACACACACACAGAGAGAGAGAGAGAGAGAGAGAGAGGAAAAAATATCTGTGGTTGTTAAGAACAACCGTTACTAACTACCCACAGAATAGATTAGAATAGAAAATATTTTTGGCGCACACACACACGCATAAGCACACATGCACAATATACACAAAAGATTTATTTATTTTATTTTATTAATGGACTCGACAGTTCGTCATTTGCCAATGTCATGTTACAGAAAATTCATTATATTCAATAGCCTTCTATCTTCCTCCAGGGGAGTCGCAGTAGCGTCTTCACCCTGGGGTAGCCGCGTCTTCATGTCTTCATCCAGAGGAGACGCCGTAGCGTCATCACTCTGGACGAAGCAGCTCGACAGTCACGTTCACTCCCGAGCTTGTAGCGGGAACTCTTGATAAAAGCTTGAAACTTCAGATCTTGCATAAATAATCCAATAACTTCACCGTACTGTCATTCGCGAACATTTTCTGATTAACTTAACGTGATATTAAACACAAAATAGCCCCTGTAGACATTAAAAGGAAAATTATCAAATAATTTCGCAACCGTCGTTTCCCGCCATTGTCAAGATAACCCACAAAAGATATACAGGGCCAGCACATGGACCGACAAAAGTTTTTGATGGATTGGTGGTTGCAAGGTTTTAACTCATGTGACCTTTTCTAAGTATCACGGGTACTGAGATACGATTTTTTAAAGTTATCATTTTGAAACTATTCTTTATTAATACCCTGCATAATAGATCCCAAATTTTGACCACATAATGAAGCTTACTCGCAAACTCGCCCACAAAATATCTGGTCGAGTTTACCTTTTGTAAATTTTCACGTAGTAAACTGGCCCACATGAATGACAGGAACTGTCAAAAATGACAAGGGCTGTCAAGAACTGTCAAAAATGACAAGAACTGCCAAAAGTCTCAAAACCTGTCAAAAATTACATGTAGTGTCAAAAATGAAATGTCAAGGACTGTCAAGAACTATCAAAAATGACAAGAACTGTCAAAAATGACAAGAACTGTCAAAAATGACAAGAATTGGCTTAGTCGCAAACTCGGTTCTCTTGCAAATGGCGGGAAACGACGGTTGCAAAATTATTTGATAATTTTTATTTTATTGTCTACAGTGGTTATTTTGAGATTAATATCACGTTAAATTAATCAGAAAATGTTCGCGAATGACAGTATGGTGAATTTGTTGGATAATTTGAGCAAGATCTGGGGTTTCAAGCTTTTATCCAGAGTTCCCGCTACAAGCTCGGGAGTGAACGTGACTGTCGAGCTGCTTCGTCCAGAGCAGCGTTTCTTAACCTTTTTCAGTCCGCGGACCCCTAGGATACCCCTAAAATCAAGGACCCCCTTAATAAAAATAACACAGAAATAAATTTAGGAGAAATTTTTTAGTACTGAAATAAATGTGTAACGATTACGAGACTTTCTGGCATTTATTTATTAATTCAAATGTTCATAGATAAGACGGCGGACCCGGACCCCCAGGGGTCCGCGGACCACAGGTTAAGAAACACTGGTCCAGAGTGATGACGCTACGGCGACTCCTCTGGATGAAGACATGAAGACGCGGCTACCCAGGGTGAAGACGCTACTGCGACTCCCCTGGAGGAAGATAGAAAACTATTATATATTGAATTTTCTGTAACATGACATTGAGAAATGACGAAATGTCGAGTCAATTAAAAAAATATAAAAATTAATAGTCGCAAACTCGCCCACAGTGGCGTAACTTTAAATCATGTTTATGAATACTCGCCTATATGTATATTTTATTTCGGTTACTGCATCCCTATTATTTCATACCTGCCGACAGAGTAAAGTCTCCGCGACTCATGTTAATTGAAATTACATGGTCTCGCGTTGCCCAGTTTTTTCTCCCCGGGTAATTAAATAAATGTCTGTGGATTCATTTGCACTGTGTGCTTGAAATGTAGCTAATCCCAGCTAATTTATTTTGTGTATTTTACGTAGAATTCCTTCCTCGTTAATTTGCGAATTTATTTTAAAATGTGCCAAGCTTTCTGTGGTTTTAATTGAGATACTTGTGGAGATTTTAGAACGCGCATGCCAAATTAGGCTTCAGCGCAGATTTACAGTTTTTCTATGAAGGCTACTGCACTAACTTTAGTACTAAAACTAAATGTTTAATAAAAATAGATAGCAAGCATGAGGTGTCTATTTAGGGACTGATGAATACCGATACACGATTGGACAAACTTCGCTCGATAGAAAAAGCAAACATACCCTTTCCATGCCTTTTAAAATGAAAATTACCTATGTCTAAACCGAAATAGTTATTAATACAAAATATATATCAAAATGTAGAGTACTATAAATACGAGAGCTTGTTTTAAAAATCTGATTTTTGGTCGCGTATTTTTATTTCCCTGCCAAAATTCATAAAAATACGAATATCGAGGCACTGCGCCGTGCTCTTCACTTCGCCGCTGCGGGCGTCTTGTGTCTCACTCTTGCTTTTGACAACCGTATAGCGCCTTAACCTTCAACTGGTGACGTGGATATGAGTCACAGTATTGGAGAGGTGACGTCAATATGACGTATCAATATAAATCCATAAATAATGTAGATTATGTATAGTGGTAATACAATAGAGCATGTTATATAAAATTAGGTTAGTTTCTTTCTAAAATAAAACACCTATTTGAGATATTAAATGAAAAATTAACTTTTATCATACATATGAACTTATAACCAAATTTTGGTCTGTGTTTTGGTAACCATGGGATCAATCAACATAAAATCCAAAAAAACAAATGAAAATCAAAAAAAATCAACCTTATTCTCTAATATCTTAGGTAATTATTTAAAAAAATATATTTTTGTGTATTGGTTCCATACAAAAAAATTAAATTATGCCTGGTAACAAGTGACACAAATTTTCTCAAGACAATCTAGGCATGCTGTTTTTTTGTACTTCTTACATAAGTATGATGTTCCTTTTTTTTTCTTCGCTGGACATATTGTACATGTCTCTCGTTTTTCCAGCTTTGCGGATGTAGAAAGTTCAGGATCTGCATCTTATATCTTCAAGATTCGCTTGATAGAAGCGCGTATGTCTCAAGAAATTTTTTGATTGTTACCTATACCGAGGCAACATGTGGGGCTTGCAAATTTGGTCGGGTACTGTACTCAATATATCACTATCATTTTGATATAAAAGTTCAGTGACTCCCCGCTCGAAATCGTGATAATTTGGATTCATTTTGAAAGAAATTTTACAATAAGGCTCGCAACTAAGACATAACAATAACGGTGACATAACGTCAAAATGACGTCGCGTACCCTCTAAAACCTAAACTGTGCACGTGAGACATCCCTCCGTGTGTCGGCCGACGCCAAACTGCACACGAAGCAGCTACTAGAGAGCTCAGTCGCGGCGGGCATGCCATTTTTGGGAAATACTATGATTTTTGCGTTGCGACGTCATATTGACGGCACGTCACCAGTTGAAGGTTAAATATACACAATTTAAGATGGAAAGGCCTAATTTTTTGTCGCGCAACAACTTTTTAGTCGTATTTAAACTAGGTACTATAATAGTTACAGACTGATACCCTCCATTTGGCTTCGTATTATACCTTTTCCTCATTGATCTCCTATAAACAACTTAGATACACAGTCTGCCTTCTAAAAATGCCCGAGAGCAAAGAAGGTCCAAACGGACGAATGGATCATTTGCTTTATTGGACATTATTTGGACGTTAACAATGGACCCTTATTTGGAAGATTTTTAAATTGTTTTAGTAAGACCTTTGTGTATCTAGTTGTTTATAGGAGATCAATGCTTTTCCTTTACACACTGTACCTATACATAATTACATATGATGAAAAACATGACGCCAGTCGGATAAAAACGAAAGTAAAATATTGTTAAGAAATCTTGCTGAAAGCCTCGCTCACTCATACTTAGGCAGCATATTTGGGAACACTACCAATAGACCACAGTGTAGAAATTGACAGTACCCCAATTTATAATACGAAATAAGTTTTTACACGACTTATCTATAACCGAAGCCCAAATTAAGTGTCTTATTTTGTAAATAAAAACTACACTACCCTACTAACATTTTAGCTGTCATAACAGCATAGTTATTTTCACATTATGAGATCGGATCACTTTATTTTCACATTGATGAACAGATTCGTTCAAACAGTTCCTTCAGTGTTACATCACAACAGGTAATTAGACGATCATATTTGTTTACAAAATAAGGCACTTGATTTGGGCTGCGGTTGTACACAACCTACACGCTCTTACACACGCTGGGATTTCTGCGTCAGCTGCCGCTACGAACTACTAACTAATGAGAGCGCTCCACTCACTCTACCTGCCAACCATAACTAATAATTTTATTATAGGAAATATTTTATAACGACTTCAATTGGGACTATGAGAGTAAGTAGATGGCGGAAAACGTACTAAGTTATTAAATGTTACGGCGGCTTTGCAGTCAGCCGTGATGTTGAATGTTTTAAACGCCATATAGATTTAACTACAAAACTAGGTATATGGTTGAATAGAGTTGTTCAATGAAAGGTCTAGCTGTGCAATTATATGAATATTTCAACCATTTGACTGCGACATATAACCATAATTAACTTGACAGACACAGCCGCGACTTAGCCGCGATCTGCGATCAGTTGAAACGCATGCCCCGCCTCATTTTATGCCGTCGTTACCTACTTGACGTAGATCGCAGGCCTCAGATCGCTACCTACCGGACGTTAAAATGCCCAGAAAATGAGGTAAGGCATGCGTTCTGATCGCAAATCGCATATCGCGGCTAGGTCGCGGCTGTGTGTGGAGGGCATTGTGTAAAGGATCGCGAAGATTTCGAGTGATAACTGCACTTGTCATACTGGCAAGTAGTGACTCTGTGTCTCAAACTCGCGATTATTCGCAGGTACTCTAAAATATTGAGCATTTAGCTAATTGGTCGGCCTTCGACTGGCGCGGAGCATTTTTCAGTCGAAGTGAATTATGTTTGCCGACGCGATCTCGTTAATAAAATAGGCTTCTACAAATTGCACAAGGGGTAACTGAATACTTAGACATAGATCGTTTTCAGTTTGATTATTTAACGGAAAATATAAGCTCGGTGGCGTAATTTTATGAAGGCACTAGTTGGAACATCATACCCCTTAGTCAAGTGTCATTTTGTTAAATTTGAACAAAAAATTATGATTAGGATGTATGAGTCCCTATGTAGGATTGATTTTGTCAATCCCATATCTATCTATTTTTTATGAGAAAGGGGGAAACACGCAGACCATCCGCTTGATAGTAAGCGGTCATCGTCGCCTAGTTCGCGTTAACGAAAGTATCGCTGTGGACTAAACTATTTTAAATTTTTTTTCCACAGCAGGTCAATTTACATCTATTTTGAAATGATAATGAAAAACATTTAATATTGGATACTTATCAAATACTCTATTTGGCGTTGCCGCATACGTACCTGGCAGCGCCTCGCCTCGCCCCTCGCTGTCATCCAGTTGTCAATATAATGCGAGTCGATGCCGTTACGGAGGCGGTTAGTGGGCGGTTGATCTGTCCTGGTGATAGCCTGCCATATCGATTCACATGGATCATTCTTCGGCCACCTTTCGCATCTATTTGTTTTAAACCTGACCTGCTACAGGGTTTTTATTTGTATATTGAAGTGTATTTTTAGTTTTCTGACGTGAACAAGTGTACCTAAGTGTTCTACGATATTAATAGATGAGTATGAGTTGCAGTATAGAGTTTCATACAAAGACTACTGAACGACTCAAGTTGAGGCGACGCTTATCCCGTGCCGGGGTGATACGTCTGCGACAGCCTGTATCCACATGAATATGATGATTCGCTAATGAGATCCCTGACGGTTCTCTTGAAAATGGCGGGAAACGACGGTTGCGAAATTATTTGATAATTTTCCTTTTAACGTCTACAGGGACTATTTTGTGTTTAATATCACGTTAAATTAATCAGAAAATGTTCGCGAATGACAGTACGGTGAAGTTAGTGGATTATTTACGCAAGATCTGAAGTTTCAAGCTTTTATCAAGAGTTCCCGCTACAAGCTCGGGAGTGAACGTGACTGTCGAGCTGCTTCGTCCAGAGTGACGACGCTACGGCGTCTCCTCTGGATGAAGACATGAAGACGCGGCTACCCAGGGTGAAGACGCTACGGCGACTCCCCTGGAGGAAGATAGAAGACTATTGAATTTTCTGTAACATGACATTGGCAAATGACGAACTGTCGAGTCCATTAATAAAATAAATAAATAAGATCCCTGACATATAGTAATCCGTTACGAATACAATGATCACAAATGTTGCGTTCGTTATGTCACAAAACAAATGATATGTGTGGAGCGGAAACAGCAGCGTAATCCCTCTCTATTTATTTATTTATTTATTTAATAATGGACTCGACTGTTCGTCATTTGCCAATGTCATGTTACAGAAAATTCAATATATTCAATAGTCTTCTATCTTCCTCCAGGGGAGTCGCAGTAGCGTCTTCACCCTGGGTAGCCGCGTCTTCATGTCTTCATCCAGAGGAGACGCCGTAGCGTCATCACTCTGGACGAAGCAGCTCGACAGTCACGTTCACTCCCGAGCTTGTAGCGGGAACTCTTGATAAAAGCTTGAAACTTCAGATCTTGCACAAATAATCCAATAACTTCACCGTACTGTCATTCGCGAACATTTTCTGATTAATTTAACGTGACATTAAACACAAAATAGTCCCTGTAGACATTAAAAGGAAAATTATCAAATAATTTCGCAACCGTCGTTTCCCGCCATTTTCAAGAGCTCCAATCCCTCTCTAGTTTGCTGCGTTCGCTACGCTCTTGGTAGCGGTATGCGTCACGCCGGCGGGGCCAGGAGGTCAAATAATAATTATAATGCGCCACTTCACTTGGCTATTCGTATTCGCTATTGGACTTGTAACATCCGGGAATGGACTGGAATCGCGAGCGCCGCAGACCTGTTCCGCCTCGCGAGAGATAGGCACAAATATGATGAGCTGATTGCCAACCTTCACTAGTTGGAGAGGCAACCCCCAAGAAGAAGATTGGACTTGTCGTATTTGTCAAATATTTGACGTACATACAATATATAGATAGATAGATAAGACGAATATTTTTTTAAGCATACCAACTACACATGGCACATAATACAAATCTACGGTTTGCAGGTTTCATCACGATGTTTTCCTTCGCCGTTTTGACATCACTCTGTAAATGTACGTAAGTTTTTCCGTCGAAAAAACCGAGGATAACTCATTAGTACATAGCCTTGGCTGGGAATCGAACCCGGGACCTCCTCGTAAGTCCATTAACCCAACCATTGAGCCACCGAGCTCTTATTACTATTATTTATGCTCTTAGCACTATGTATTTATTTGCATTAAAGATTATTTGGATTCTAATTTCTCACATATTTTATGTATTTCAAGCAACGTATAGTAGATACTTATAAGACGAAATAAATATAAATAGAACTTCTATGTATTAGTATTTTAAAATAAACATAGTTTATGTATCTTGTATATGCATGTCTGAAATATCTATGTATTTATATTATTATTATGTAATTAGTTGAGTCAGCTTAGTTCGTTCCTATGTAACATTATGTCATAGTGAGATTGGTAAGGGCATAGGCTAAACTTGTTAGTTAAGTTAACTATAATTATCGAGTATTTTTTGTGTCTATTGTCTGTTTTTTCTCCAAATAAATAAATAAAATACATTGCCTTATGGACGAAGTTACTGGCTGCGCTTACGTAACGCATACCAAGCGTACCTCTTCTCTTGTTCAGAGCTCAATGTTGTACACATACAATCGACTGCAAATCAACCTAAACCTCGTCACAAAAGCATTGCAAAGTAAACCGCATTCCCATCACGTTAAGTGCCAATTTTATCTTTGATGTCAACTGTATCTCCAACTCAAACTCTATCCAAGCTACGTAGATAAATTAATCTCTTATATTTTCTTCGACATGGAATCTACAGTCATAGTTATAAGGTCGATTTTGAATTAACAATAATTTGCGTTCACGATTGTTTTACATCAAAAACTCAGACATGTGTTGTGACAGCTAAGGTTTACTTTTCTGCAACAAATTATTTCTCAATTTTCGTCAGTAGAGGCACCTGTACAATTGAATACATAATATAGACCGAGGGGTCACCGTAAATTTATATCTCATCGAACACCACTATATACCACTTTTAAATGATAATAATATAAGTAGGTAATTGTGGCATAGATAAAAGTAGAATCGGTTGAAGATGAATGAAACCTATAATTATTATGTTGATAACTTATTAACCTACAATTATAACGCTAAAACGATTTCATCAGCTGAGTTTTTAGTGAGTAACAGAGCTTCACTTACCTAATTAATGTTATTATTTCAAAGTATAAAATCACCGAGCTTTTAAAAATAAGAAAAGCAGTAACATTACAGAGATAATATTAATATTGTCATGCAATGTCTTTAATTGATATGCAACGTTTTTACTTGCATGAGAGATGGTCAAAATGAGGGCGAGACGAACTGAAAACTTTTATGAGAATGGTCTGAGTCTGCGCAGAATAGAGATGAGTAGAAGGGTTGAGGGGAAGCCTTGCCGGGCAGTGGGACATGCTATTAAATAAAATAATAAATAGGAGATTATATGATTCTGATTTTCGATGAGATATAAATTTGCGGTGAACTCCTGTACTACACCCGTGCCGACTGCGAGGGTACTTGACTCGGTAATATTCGCACGTAGAGTAACATGTGGAGTACTTTGCGACTGTTGATCTTGCATCTCTCTTAGGCTCTTATTGATTCATGAGGTTGGAAAGAGATGCAGGTAGATGTCAATTAGATGGAATAATAAAGTGTCTCTATTATATGTACTTGTTGGATTTGAAGTTTTGAATAACTGCTTTATAGTGGCAATAACAATTCATTATAAAACCATTGTTACAAAATCGGCCAAATGCGAGTCGGACTTGCGCCCCGAGGCTTCCGTGCAACGCAACTTAACCCCGTAACTTTGCTCTAACGAAAAGATAAACTAGATGTAGAGACCAACTTATCTTTGTAATTATCAAAAATTTTGTCCATACATCGACATACTCCTGGATAGTTTTGAATGCGTTTACAAAGCCGCTTCCAAAAAGATTAGTTTAAAAATATAGTAAATTAGATGAATAAGTAATAATGAATTAATGTAAATATATAAAATTATGGATTATTTGACAGTAAGTAAGGCTACGGAGGCTATGGTTACAAATCACTTACAATTTTGTACTGTCAGTAAGAAATATTTTGCTTACATTTACATGTATTCGGTGAAATAACAATGAAATGTTGAGCAGAAATGTAGACAAAAGAATATTTTTATATTAAGAAATGCCGAGAGCTACCGTATGAATTTGGTTAATAACAAGGTAGGCAAGGATTTGTACAGACGAGCGTTTTATTTCACGCGCAACTTTGCATTTGAAGTCATACGTGCCTGGTTTTGTACGGTCGAAGACAAAGAAAGAGTTTTTAAGGTATATGAGAAGATAGGTAAGGAGATATTCCGAAAAACTACCGACCGGTTGTAAAAATTCTTTCAATGTTAGATAGATAAAAGTTTAAACTATGTAACTGTAAAAGAAAGAATTATTAAAATCGGTCCAGTAGTTCGTGAGAAAATATCAACCATATTGAGGCCCCTGTTTTTTCATCTCTGTCTTCGACGTAACGAATGATGCCTACGCATAACCAACTTTTAAAAGTCTTATTTTTTCTAAAATTATAGGTTTTATTAGAAATCAAATGTAGCAAACCTACACCATGCTGATGCTGACATTATTAATAACAAATGTTAACTGTATATGGTAAGAGACGATGGCGTACTTTAATAATATTAGTAAGCTATTCATATTAAATGAATGATACAGTTTACTGTTCTTCTGAAATTATTATTAATAACAATAATGTATTTATTTAGCAAAAACAAAAAGTAATTATAACCTAATATTAAGGATTATCTATACTATTACCGTACATTATTTAGTGTAGTTACAATCTATTTGATGTGATTAAATGAATGATACAGTTTGTTGTTATTCTGAAATTGCAAACAGACTAGTAATTAAATATTAGGAGATAGAATAACTGAGTCGATCCATGGTTCAGAAGTTCAGAACCCAATAACCCAATAATAAATAATATAAGAAGTGATTTTGACATAATCTATTTACATAACTTCAATATGAAAGATAATACTGAACACATCTAACTATAACAAAACACCAGGAAAAATCACAGACACTATCAATTGAGTTGTTAATAAATGAAGTTAAATTCAAATCTAAAAACTTAGACGTTTGAAAACCGCTCGTCTGTGTAAGAACCTCTTTTGTTAGGCAAATTTCCATCTTACTCGGAAACCGTACGTTTCAGATTTGCATAGGTGTGAGCTGAGATACATGATGCATCTTTATTACACCGCAGATATTCAATTTTAAACTACAAAGCATCATATCATACAACTTACCTTGCACGATGTTGGACAACCTGTATTCGACCCTTTCACTCTCTGTTCTTAGATTGAAAATTCTATGAGGCTGTAAAAACAAAGATTGCACTATCCGATGTTATAGTGCAAAAATGTTGTGTCATTTTTAGCGATTTAACCTTGCATCTATAGTACTTATATTGACACTATGGAGGTATTAATCTCGTTCGCGATATTATTTCGCGATAGAACTTCAAAACAGTTTTCGGATTTTTTCCTTTACTTGTGCTTCTTGCCTTTCATGGTTCTAGGTCAACGGGATGTACCCTATAGGTTTTGGTTTTCTTGCATTTTCATACAAATATGAGAGAAAATGCGACATAAACGGCCATTTCTTTTGATTTCGTTGACGTAGAAGTTTGGTTTTTTCACGGCTACACGAGGTTGCAGACCTGAGTATTTGGTATTAATTTCAACTTGATCCGTCCACGCGTTCTGGACAGACGGACAACAAAGTGATCCTATAAGGGTTCCTTTTGAGGCACGGAACCCTAAAAGCGGATTTTTATACTTATATTCTTTTCCCAAAATTCAAAAGAATACAAAACGTAAGTTAATACAGTAAGTGTGGGCATTTTTTTTTAATTTTAATTTTTTTATTTATTTATTTACTCAACAATAATTTTACACAATTTTTTGTGCTGCTGTGTGTACCTACATATACCTGTTTTGTGTGGTTCGAGCTGTCGCAGCATCATGTAACATCTACACTTATCCGTGAACAATGTTGTTGGGGATACTACGTTAAATATCTTAAGTTTAAGTAATTAAGTAATCCATACTGTAACCTGTTTTTTGTTCCAACTCTCTCTCTGTGGTCGGTCCCTCATATCTGAGGATCGTGGTCAGCATCAGGTTTGCATCTGGAGTGGATGATTTGTCTCCACCGGTTCCTGTCCAGCGCGTCTCTTGCGATCGTGTAGAATTTGGAGGACGAAGATTCTTTAGCCACTATTCAAGAAACATAAAATTCTAACTTTGCACTCGCTATATATTTATGAAGTGTGTCTATTTGTGAGAAATAACCAAAATATGTTCACGTTACAAAAATCATCCAGACGTGCAAATGACTTGGAATTTCCTCATTCTAAGTCTGCATTATCTGCATTATTTAGAAATAATATTGTCTAACCTTCGGCTAAAATTTGTAATGCTTTGCCAGCAGATATAAAAACCAAGCCAATGCCTGAGTTTAAACGTAAGCTTTATGAGTGGCTTGTGGACGAGTGTTTTTACAGTATAAATGACTACTTCAAGTATAAAAAAATATTGTGAATGTTCTAAGTATGTACTTGTAAAGATTTTAATCATTATGTATATCAAATCAATAATTTAAATTTTATTAAATATTAATTATTGCATGCCTTAACAAGGTAGGTTATAGCGATAAGCACTTTCTAAACCATAACATCTGTAATACCTATAACCAGCAATAAAAATCTTTGACTTTGACTTCACTTGTTCCAACTAAATAAATTGAAAAAAAAAGTCAACTGTCTCACTACGGCCCTTAGTCTTTAAACAACTGTTGTTACACAGAAAGACTCGACTATGGTAGACAAAGGGCATGCAGTTAATGCATTTTAAGTGCAACTAAACGCTCTAACGAAGTAGTAGTAAATATCAGTGTAGCGGGCGGAATGTTGGCGGGCGCTGTCGTCACACAGAACGGATTGCAATAAGTGTTTCACTTTTAATGTTGGCAACATTGTTTGTACTTCTAAAGACACACATACAAATATACATGTATATGTCGTGGTCAGATCGTTAAATTGAGCATTTCATGAAATCGTCAATCATTTCATGAAATGGTGGCATTTCACGAAATCGTCAAGTTGTGCTGGGTATATCGTTTAAACGTCAACGTTCGTCGATTTGTCCAACCACGTTTGGTAAGATCATTAAAGTTTTTTTGGTAACACCACTTTGGTAAAGCCACTCTGGCGCCGCGGTGCGGTTCGCGCACTGCGTCCGTGGGCCCGGGCCCTCATTTAGGCGGCGGCGCCTCGTACACACCGCATGCAGGTTTCATCACGATGTTTTCCTTCACCGTTTTGAGAGCACTCGGTAAATGTAAGTTTTTCCGTCGAAAAAAAACGAGGATAACTCATTGGTACACACGAAGACAGAGATAAGTATACACTCCTGTATACTGTCTCAATAAGGTTGAGATTTTCTCAATAACTACTAGACCGAATTTAATGATTCTTTTACAGTTTACATCGTTTTAACTTTTATCTATCAAACACTGAAATAATTTTTGCAATAGGTCAAGTAGTTTTAGAGATAATCTCAACCTTAAAAACTCTCCTGTACACCTTCCACCGTACATGGCTGCCCTGGTTGGGAACCTGAGACCTCCGTATCGCAAGTCCATTGACCCAGCAATTATGTCACCGAGCTCTCTATTGATGTGTTAATTAAAACAATATTATTGTTATACCTCTCTCATACCGTGTCCTCACTATGTCACAAGCAGACGTTACACAACGTGACCTATTTACTTCACCTTCATCTATTTACTTTAATTCCATTGCAGCGAGCTATTCTAAGCGAACGGTCACGTCCTTAATAATACCGCTGGCACAGAATGACAAACTAAGGCAGTGGTTTATTATCACGAGGCAGCCTCGCCGTGTCACACGCAGCCCTCATGAAACGTGAGCAACCTATTATTTATGTACTCCACCTTTGTTTATTTACTTTATACTAGTCGTAGCTAACATTTATCTACGTCATATGCGTGCTACACTCGCGAGCGAATTGGGTAGCGATTCACGGCCGCGATCAAAGCGAACCCTGTGCGATGAATGTGTGCCTCTACACTCGTAAGATAAGATAAATATTATTTATTGCAAAAAAGAAGTTTCTTTTTTGTTTGTTTGTTTGAATTTTATTTATTTATTTTCTATTTACTTGAATTATTATATAGAAACGGATATCACTCACTTATATTGCCTGGAAGAAATCGATTAAAGCGATAATGCCGCCTGTCTGTACACTAGCTAACTTTGGTTTTATATGTAACTGATGTATTTTCATTTGTGTGCAAATAAAGTATATTTGAATTGAATTATATTGTTGAAGTCGGTAATTAGACCGACAGTTTCGACCGATTTCGACGGTCTCTAGGTGAGCGCGCAACGTCCGCGTCGCCGGTGACGTTTCTTCGCGCACATTATTTACATGAATACTCAAAAACTTAACAAACTTGACGTTGGCGAAATTATCTCTTGAATAAGAGTAGAATCCATTCAACGAAAAATAGAATAGAATAGTTCGCGCTCTCCACTAAAATGAACGATAAGATGGCGTTTATATAGGCTATGCGCAATAGATTCGAGAACAGCACGAGTGTGGATGCGTTCGCGCGGCATTCGCTCTACAAGCTACTTATTCATTCTACCGCTGAATTCTCTAACCAAAAGGTTGTCTGGAAGAGATCGCATTAAGCGATATGTGATGCTAACTGTATTAGCATATTTCTTTTGAGTAATTCCTTTTTTTTCAATAAAGAATACTTATTTATTTTATTAATGGACTTGACAGTTCGTCATTTGCCAATGTCATGTTACAGAAAATTCAATATATAATAGTCTTCTATCTTCCTCCAGAGGAGTCGCAGTTGCGTCTTCACCCTGGGTAGCCGGGTCTTCATGTCTTCATCCAGAGGAGTCGCCGTAGCGTCGTCACTCTGGACGAAGCAGCTCGACAGTCAGGTTCACTCGTGAGCTTGTAGCAGGACTCTTGATGAAAGCTTGAAACTTCAGATCTTGCTACAATTATCCAATAAATTCACCATACTGTCATTCGCGAACATTTTCTGATCAACTTAACGTGATATTAAACACAAAATAAACACTGTAGACATTAAAGTAAATATTATCAAATAATTTTGCAACCGTCGTTTCCTGGCATTTTCAAGAGAACCCCAATAAATAATATTTATCTTATCTTATCATAATGCATAAAAATAAATCTCATCAAGTATTGTTGAACAATGTTTAATACAACTGGCCAAAAGAAAATGACAACAAGTTCTTACGATAATCCCTTACCCTGGATTCTCGAAAGAAACTCGACTACAACAAAAAGGGCAGTACTAAGGAAAAAGGTGACAAGTAGTTAATACAATGAACAGCTGTTCTCAGAGGACGTCACACGCAGCCGGAACGTGACCACCTATTATTTTATCCACCGAACCTTTGTCTAGTCTGTTTATTTTATTATCAGAGGTCTGGCTTAGTGAGTGCCTGAACTAGGATTATTACGGGAATAGGCTAGTTGACCAAATAAAATAAAAATAAAATAAGCCTTTTGCGGTTTAAGTTTTTACAATACAGCCGTTACTTATGTCTAAAAGACATTGCCACATTTCAATGGAGCTTTGCCCCACCGACAAAACTACGTGACCATTTAAGCTGTGTCTATCATTTTGTTGGGGACTTATTACAGGTTTCATATTGCATAATCATAATCAGTATCATTTTCTACTCTCGCAACTCCTATAGAAGAATAATAAAAACAATGAATAAATCGCTTCGATTTCTTACTATTTTCTGAATTCTTAATTAAGCTGTTTAAGCTGTTTTTTTTCGAATCGCAACTTGTACAAAACTTTATTTTAAACCAATAATTTTAATGAAAAACGGAGATATTTTTACATTTATTCGTTATCTTGTACAATTTGCGGTTGATGGTGGGGCAGAATCTGGCATGGTCATTTTTCAGTTATCGGCAAACGAGTCTACTTCATGATAGCTTGTCCATCGACAAAGGCCTCCTCTAAAGCCTTCCATTTAGTCCTGTCCTTTGCTGTTCGGGTGCATACAAGGACTTTTTTTATGTCATCCTCCCAACAACGTTTGGTTTGTCTACCTTTATTTCTTCTGTCATCGCTTGGGTTGGAAAGTATCGAAAATTAAATGTTTTTCATTATTATTACAAAATAAACACAAATTCATAATCAACTGTGAAATCAAAATCAGTTAAAAACTACATACACTTAGAAAAGTTATGTTAGAAAGAGACAGAAACAGTACACGACGTATTGTGGCTGTGACGTCATACCGTGGTAGCGCCATACAAACTTCATACTAAAGACCGTTTTGCTAAAAAGTGATGGAGCATTGCCACGACTTGACTTAACCGCTTAATATCTTCGGTATTAATTGAGATATCGCAAAACTGATTCCACAGTTCTCTTCGAGCTATTATCAAGAGTCCCACTACGAACTCCAGAGTGAACGTGACTGTCGAGCTGCTTCGTCCAGAGTGATGACGCTACGGCGACTCCTCTGGAGAGGGAGAAGGCTATGACATTTTGAATATTCTGTAACATGACATTGGCAAATGACGAACTGTCGAGTCCATTAATAAAATTAACCTAGTGAGATTGAACTGTTATCGGCGGTTAGTAAGGAAATACAGTGGAACCGCGAGCATATACTACATAGTGGTAAATAATGTATGAGAGCGATGTAGCGAGTCTACGCCGCCGTAGCATGTTTACGTAGCACTTTGCTACGCGCGTCCTCGCTATCTCTACGAGCATAGAACAACATAATCTATCAATTTCCTTATAGGATATACAACAGGAATAGTGGTTGCTGTGTTAAATGATAGAGTTAAACTTGAAAAATATATAAAAAAATAGTTTAAATTTTTAACACAAGAAATAGCGATAAACTTGCATTTCCAGGATTCAGACTACGTAAGGTTAGTACATCCTTCATGGGGCACTGTATTCGCTTTTATAACAAGTTGCCAGAAAGTGTCACGACGTTGACAGAGAGGAAATTTAAAAATTTCATTAAAGGAACACTTGTTAAGAAGGCGTATTACAGGATAGATGACTATTTAAACGATGAACATGCATGGTGTGTGTCGCCGGTTCCGCATGAGGGATAAAGTCTAGATTACCAACAATAGTAATAGTTGTGTAATACCTAGTTATTAAGTAATTGTGTATTATTATATTATATTAAAAGATGTGCTGCTGAGAGTTTTTTGCCACTTTTTCTCCTCAGCGTTGGCACCTTTTCCTTGCAAAGTGGTGTAAATGTAAATTCAAAAAATATGTTGACGTGCAAAAATATACACAACTAAATAGAAATATACTTGCAATAAAGAAATTTGACTTTGACTTTTAAACTCGGTTACAATTAAGACATAATAGTAACTCATTAGACGTAGGTACCTACCAAACGGCACGCGCCTCGCAGTGCGCCTCGTCAGTCGTCCACTCCGCGCTGTTGCCACGCTGCGATGTCGAGGTGTTACTATTGATTCTCGATCGCTATCGAGTTCAGTTTTTCACAATTGATACGGTCATTTCCTTATTTAACCAAATTATATAATAATAAATCGATAGTACTACCCCACAGACCACTTACCCAATAGACATGAAATCGGTACAAAAGACATTGCCACATTTCAATGGAGCTTTGCCTGCAAAACTACGTGACCATTTAAGCTGTACCTATCATATTATTGGGGACTTATTACAGGTTTTATATAGCATAATCACAATCAGTAGGAGTTGCGAGAGTAGTAGAAAATGATAACAAAAACAATGAATAATTCGCTTTGATTTCATACTATTTTCTGAATTCCGTAATTCAAATTCTGAGTAACATGTTTTGTAGGTGACATCTTTGGAAAGTACAATCTGCAGTGAATATCTGAGACATGTGTAGAATCCAGAACTTTGTTGCAGGTTTAGTGTCGAGCCAAAGACTCGGTGCGCGCCATTGATCGGGTTTTACTGACATGCAATACTCGTAAAATGTTACTGGCCACTACCCGGACGCCTAGGACGAAGATATCCGTGCTATCACGGCAGCCGTAGCCTGTATGAGCTAGTAACAACTCTTGTGACAGTCCTACAATGTATGTTACAACGGGCTATTGATAAACAGAAATTATTAAAAAAACAAAAAAAAAACGAGTGCATCATTACTATGATTAAATGACAATGCCAGATTCTGCCCCACCATCAACCGCAAGATGTACAAGATAACGAATAAATGTAAAAATGTCTCCGTTTTTATTAAAATTATTGCTTTAAAACAAAGCCTTGTACATCTAGCGAGTCGACTAGCAGCTTAAATGGTCACGTAGTTTTGTAGGTGGGGCAAAGCTCCATTGAAACGTGGCAATGTCTTTTTTGTTTATCCTTAATACGAGATAATGAACTGATACTTATATTATTTATTTATTTTATTAATGGGCTCGACAGTTCGTCATTTGCCAATGTCATGTTACAGAATATTCAAAATATCATATCGTATTCTCTTCATCCAGAGGAGTCGCCGTAGCGTCGTCACTCTGGACGAAGCAGCTCGACAGTCACGTTCACTCCCGAGCTCGTAGCGGGACTCTTGACTATAGCGCCAAACTTCAGATCCTGCAAGAATCCTCCAATAATTCCACCATACTGCCATTGTCGAACATTTTCTTATAACATGATATTAAACACAAAACAACCACTGTAGACATTAAACTGAAAATTATGAAACAATTTCGCAACTGTCGTTTCTCGGCATTTTATATAAACTTAACAATAGTTGTGACAATGACTATACCAAAGTATTACAGGTGGCCGGTTCCTCTGCTACGGTGCAAGAAAGTATTATAAGAGCCCATTCCTTGTCTAAAGTTATGATTTTATAGGCTCCGGCCACCTGCGAACTTCGTACTAAATCAGACTGCATTGTACACAAACGTTGGTAGACATAAACGCGACTTAAAAGTTATTCCACGGTTTTTAAGAAAAGGTTCCTTTCTACCCTGAATCGAGGTAAGCTTTAAACGCGTTTAAAAGTTATTTCAGGGTATAAGTCGTCAGTTCCTTAGTGAACTGTATTAGAAAAAAGATTATTGAAAAACTATTTTTTAACCGTAATCAACTTCAGAATGGAAGATACTTATATCCCAAATTAGTTTATCGCTATTCAGAATCTTTTTTTTCAGGTACAACACGTTTACGTGGTTCACCACCCCCGGGGAGGCGCGTTGATTATGTCGGGCTCGCCGCCTTTAAGGGGCGGAATACCTTGTACAACTGTAGTGGTATTGTTAAATCAAAAAAATACATATGAAATATTTTTTATAAGATACTAAGCTGCACTTAGCTGCGAGAACTGTAGTTTGATATCTTCCAGTGTCCTATAAGTATTTATATAATTGTGACACTTGCTGGCCCCGAATAAGGCTGGATTTTAACCACAGCCTATTAAAGAAGATAAGGAGACGAGAGGAGTTAAGCGGGCTCCAACTTTCGACTTTATACTTATTAGCAGAAACATGTCTGGCAAGTTACAGTATCGGTTGAAACCACAGAACAATTATTGGAGGCAGAAATGATTATTTACACATATAATCTATACATATAATAAGACTGTAAAAAAGTTGTGTCTGTACATTGGATATTTTTTGAAAAGAATAATTGTGATGTGTTTTAGGATCGATGCTGATGCCAAAACACCAATTTTTAGAATTTTTGTCTGTTTGTCTGTGACTTTGTGCAAGTATCACGCCATAACTACTGAAGGGATTTTGATGGGAGTTTCACTAGGATAGCACTTTTAGCGATAAAAGTTGTACGTATTGCCAGCATATTGCTTTCTTTTGTTAACTTTAAAGTGTGTTTATAATATTTAATTACAGTACTTACAATAAAGTATATTGGTATCATCATCAGCCTATTTTTATATCCTCACTATGGGGCACAAATCTTCCCTTGCAGCAAGGGAGCTCGGATCATGATCATGGTCCCACACGGTACCAGTGCGGATTGGTGGATTACATGTTTTAATTATGTTTTGTTACAGTTCTCAGGCCTGCAGGTTTCCTCACGAATGATTTCAATGTGAGTATTAATTTGTATGTGTAATGCCTAATGAAGCCGCTCATACTTGCTTACTGCTCCCTTCCTTATGACGTTTCTAATCTCTTGATATTGTTCTATGGTTAAAACTCGGAATTTCCATTAATGAATGGCGCAGACTCGACGCGGCAACTTTTCAATAATTTTAATTGTTTTTCGGCAAGCACTCGAGTATCTTGCAGATGCAGATGATGGTTATAATGTAATTAAGTATAAAGCTTGATCTACATCTATAGACATTGAACGTGCCCGGCACGTGGCGTGGCAGACAAAATATTCTACTTCTATACAATGTATATGAACGTATTTATTTCTACTTTATCGGGCCGCGAAGACACGGACATAATATATAGAATAAAGCTTCGTTTACATCTACAGACATTGAGCGTGTCCGGCATGTGCCGTGGCAGACAGAAATCATAATTATACTATACTACACAATTGTACAAGTTGCGATTCGAAAAAAACAGCTCAATTAAGGATTCAGAAAATAGTAAGAAATCGAAGCGATTTATTCATTGTTTTTGTTATTCTTCTATAGGAGTTGCGAGAGTAGTAGAAAATGATACTGATTATGATTATGCAATATGAAACCTGTAATAAGTCCCCAACAAAATGATAGGTACAGCTTAAATGGTCACGTAGTTTTGTAGGTGGGGCAAAGCTCCATTGAAATGTGGCAATGTCTTTTGTATATACATCTATAAAAATATTTTTTTCTTATTACAAACCTATGATCAAATAATTGCGAGTATGTCGATGTATTATACCTATATTTTGGAATCAGCAAAGATAAGTTGGTCCTTAAATCCAGTTTATCTTTTCGTTATAACAAAATTACGGGGATAAGTTGCGTTGCACGGAAGTTCCGTGACGGAACCCTCGGTGCGCGAGTCCGACAGCCGACTTAACCGGTTTTTATTTTTAAATAATTTCAGCTAGTATTTGTCGTGGCCCATGGTCATGCATGGCCCATTGTGTATCGGGCCTTTAGAGGTAAGTAGATATCGTTCGAGAGGTCGCCTAGGGATTTCAAAGTCACTCAAAAACCCTCGATATCGTTACAAACTCAGTGGATTCAGGAAAACGGTATCCCAAGTGCGTTGTGTTCCCCCGAGGAGACCCAAATTACTACAACTATCGAAAGGGATGGAATACGTAACTAGGTACAGTCGAAGACAGAGATAAGTATATAGTATACGAGGGGGTCCCTATATTGTTGATATTTTCTCAAGAACTTAATTGCTTAATCAATTTGTTAATAACTTCAAATTCCACTCATACCGTGGAAGCATGGGAGGACGCTAGTGTGGGATGCTACCTGCGTCGACACACTGGCTCCCTCCCATGTGCAGTTCACGAGCAGGGCGGCGGCCGGCGCCGCGGAAGGTCTCAAGCGGCGCAAATATGCGGCTCTCAGCGAGAGCTACATATTTGCACCGTTTGGTGTAGAGACCATGGGGCCCTGGGGACCAGAGGCGTGGCGACTATTCAAGGAACTGTCGTTGCGCCTAATTGACTCGTCGGGTGACCAAAGGGCTGGCGCTTACCTCGGCCAGCGTATATCGTTGGCTATACAACGAGGTAACGTCGCCAGCCTTTTGGGCACTCTCCCAAAGGGTAGCGATCTGGCGTAAATTTTTTATTTATAAGTATTATTATTATTGTTCGTATTAGTTTGTTGTAAATAAAAAATTATAATCTAATTTCTTAATTTTTTTTGTATTTTGTAAATATAAAATTTACTAGATGACAAAGCTATTATTAATTAGTGTCACAACACTATTAGTATCGTTTGATTTTAAAAGACCCACGATACCACCAGGGGTATCGCCAGGGGTATCGTGGGTCCGCAATGTACTTGCCCGATTTTAATAATTCTTTTACAGTTATATAGTTTTAACTTTTATCTAACTGAAATAATTTTTGTAATAGGTAAAGTAGTTTTTGAGGAAATCTCAACCTTAAAAACTCTCCTGTACACCTTTCTGTGTTCCACCGTACGTTCTAACACAAAGTAGAAGGTTTAGATTGAAGAGTTTTTAAGGTTGAGATTTTCTCAATATCTATTATTTTTTATCTATACATATAATACCTAAGACTGTAAAAAAGTTGTGTCTGTACATTGGATATTTTTTGAAAAGAATAATTGTAATGTGTTTTAGGGTCGATACTGATGCCAAAACACTAATTATTAGAATTTGTGTCAGTTTGTCTGTGACTTTGTGCAAGTATCACGCTATAACTACTGAAGGGATTTTGATGGGAGTTTCACTAGGAGATAGCTGAAATATCCGGATAGCTCATAGGCTATTGTTAGTAGTTTTGTTTACAAATTAAGACACTTGATTTAGGGTTCGGTATACATACAATCGAGAAACATTACCCTCTTATTAACAGTCGAGTAATAAGTTCGATATTTTTACGTTTTTCTTGTGCTATTGAAAAAACCTTAAATACCTAAGTTTGAAAAACTACATGTAGATAAATTGCAGAGCTTTAAAGAGCGCTTCGTCCAACTTTCCCCAAGTACTGCAATTTATCAACTCTTTCTTGAAACCTCGTAATAAAAAATACTAATTACTCAGCTGCTTTAAACTTTAGAGATTGATGATAGCATACGTAAGCGTCAGTATACTTACGTCGTTTAAAGTAGCTTGAGGCGACGTGAATCGGTTTAAATAAAAAACAAAAAATATTTTTTTGCAGTAGCCAACATAAAATTTACAAACAAAGTTATAGAAGGCTATGGTGATGAGCACACAGTATGAAACGCTGAACTCTCAAACTAGGTTAAACATGTAACTTGGGAGTCAGCGATCCGGCCGTACGCGCATTCCAAAAACAGCAATAGGATTTTTTGCATGAAGTTAAGCGGTTTGAGGCTACGTGAAGCGGTTTGAGGCAATGTGAAACTATTTTGAAGGCGACGCGAAGCGGTTTGAGGCGACGAGAATCGATTTTAGGCGACGTGAAGCGATTTGAGGCGACCTGAAGCGGTTTGAGGCGACGTGAAGCGGTTTGAGGCGATGTGAAACGCATTTTTTTTCAATATAAAAATCAACTACTTTATTCCTCAGACATTAATTCATTAAAACAATAAATTAGCAATAAAACAATATAATGGACACTCACTACAATAAGCTTACATTAGACAAGATAAGAAACAGAAACATCAAAACACAAAATAACAAAACAGTTTGTTACACAAAGACAACACAAAACATACATTATAAATAAGGAAGAGTTTGAGGTTTGTGTTATATAGGTATGTACGATAAAATGATACTGTTGAAAGTATTATCAGCATTCAAGTTTTTCTATCAAAACTATGGATTGTTACCAAATGACCTTCCCAGATTCTGCCCCACCATCAACCGCAAGTTGTACAAGATAACGAATAAATGTAAAAATATCTCCGTTATTTATTAAAATTATTGGTTTAAAATAAAGTTTTGTACAAGTTGCGATTCGAAAAAAAACAGCTTAATTACGAATTCAGAAAATAGTAAGAAATCGAAGCGATTTATTCATTGTTTTTGTTATTCTTCTATAGGAGTTGCGAGAGTAGTAGAAAATGATACTGAGTATGATTATGCAATATAAAACCTATAATAAGTCCCCAACAAAATGATAGATACAGCTTAAATGGTCACGTAGATTTACAGGTGGGGCAAAACTCCATTGAAATGTGGCAATGTCTTTTTGCATGCGCGTAACTAAGATCCCGGAGTACCCCACATACATGGTGTGTGTCGCCGGTTCCGCATAAAGGATAAAGTTTAGATTACTAACAATAGTTATAGTTGTGTAATACCTAGTTATTAAGTAATTGTGTTACCATTATTTTAAAAGATGTGCTGCTGAGAATTTTTTGCACCTTTTCCTTTCAAAGTGGTGTAAATGTAAATTCAAAAAATATGTTCACGTGCAAAAATGTACACAACGTGCTTACTTGCAATAAAGAACTTTGACTTTGACACATTTTACCTCAGGAAAACGCGGAGTTCCAACGGTAAACTTAAAGACCGCGGATTACGTCGCGGGAGAAGTTACCGTGCATAATATTCTTGCAAAATTTCATTAAAATAGTTTCAATGTTTAAAGACAAGTAAATGTTGCTGAAAGTGAACTATTTTGCAACTTTTTCACCGCACCTTACTTTTATTAAGAGCACGAAGAGTTGTCCCTCAATACAAGTTGCTATTGTAACACATGATCGAAGCTTGTCGATATTGGAGGGCCTTCATAGAGCCAACTAGCGCCGCCAATCTTAAAAAAATAATATCTTCCAATATAATAAATTTTATTAAAAAAGCTATTTACGAAATGTTTATTACGATAAATACTATTTTTTAAATGCTTATTTATAACGTGATTCTATTTCGGTAAGTTGTAGTTCGCATAATTGCGAAAAACGGCCGTTTTTGGCACATTTGTGAACTACAACTTAGTTTTTCGCAATTATGCCATGTATTTGTATATTGGAAAATAGTATTTATCGTAATAAACATTTTGTAAATAGCTTTTTTAATCAAATTATTATATTGGAAGATATTATTTTTTTAAGATTGGCGGCGCTAGTTGGCTCTATGAAGGCTCTTAATCAAAAGTTTCAAAGTAAATCTAGTTTACATCATAATACACTAGCAATTTGTCCTTACTATCTTTAATCATTATTAGTTATTTATAAGTTACCTAATTTTTGGCATTGCCACTAAAATATTCGACATTACAACCCGATTGGAAGGCGTTAGCATCCGTCATACAGTTTTTAAACTAGTACGGTTACTATCGTTTCACACTCTTGTAAATTGTTTCCAAACAACCCTGTTAGCTATAAGTTTTCAATCAAGAAACTCTGTTCTTAAATTCTTAAGTCAATAAAAACCTTATTAAACCTTACTTCAATGCTTTTACCGCAAACGATTTGTAGTAAAGATGCTGGATTCAAAATCTCAGACAAACCCCGCGTTATCACGCCAGCCAATCAGTGGACAACAAACACTTCGCGTTAATATTGTGATATTATCAGCGTTTTTCGACATTCTGAATCCGAAATCGTACCAAGTGATGTTGTGTAAGTTCTTAATTATACCTACAACAATTATTTTTAAAACAACGGTCATTATACCGCAACCAAAATCAAGTGTCTTATTTTGTAAACAAATATGATTGTCTAATTACCTGTTGTGATGTAATACTGAAGGAACTGATTGATTGAACCTGTTCATCATTGTGAAAATAAAGTGATCCGATCTAATAATGTGAAAATAACTATGTAATAACCACAGAACAGCTTAAAATGTTAGTAGAGTAGGATAGTTTTTTTTTACAAAATAAGACACTTGATTTGGGCTTCGGTATATAGCTGTGAACGATAACAGCTTTTATGGAGCGACAGTTCTCGGCCCTTAATGCACTCGACAGCAATCTTGCGGAACTTTGTGAAATGGAGTCAACACTTTTGCAGCGTTGAAGTTTCGAAATGTTTTCTGAGGATTTGTTCTTGTTCCAGTATGCTTGAGATTCTGTAAGGTGGATTATTATTACTAATCATGGTTATTGGATAGATGTCTCGTGTCAAAAGTTTGATGGGTTCAACAAGAGTCTGTTTCCAATCATCGACCAGAATTGCGACAATCATTGGATGAGATTATTGAACCTACATCAGACCTCTTGTCAAAGATGTCTGCACTATCGATGATGGTCTTATATCGATACTAGTTAAGGGCCTTCCATGAGCCAACTAGCGCCGCCAATCTTTGAAGAATAATATTTTCTAATATAATAAATTTTATTAAAAAAGCTATTGACATAATGTTTATTACGATAAAAACTATTTTTTAAATGCTTATTTATAACGTGATTCAATGTCGGTAAGTTGTAGTTCGCATAATTGCGAAAAACGGCCGTTTTTGGCACATTTGAGAACTACAACTTTGCTTGTCGCAATTATGCCATGTATTGTATATTAAAAAATAGCGTTTATCCTAATAAAGATTGTGCACATAGCTTTTTTAATAAAAAAATATTAATTTGTAAGATATTATTTTTTTAAGATTGGCGGCGCTAGTTGGCTCATGGAAGGCCCTTAAGCCTTCTATACATATAAATGGATTTAGTAAGTGATCGACTTTTGGACTATTTGTATAATGTAGGTACGGTCTAACACAGAGAAAGGTGTACAGGAGAGTTTTTAAGGTTGAGATTTTCTGTGTTTTTCGGTGGGTTTAGTTTAAGGAAAAGGGCCACGCTGAAAATCAGCGCTCGGCAGAGTCATCTCCCAGCATTATGCTGAGCGTGGTGCTTTTAGCATCAATAACCACAAAGGTACCTACCTCCTACTCATATAGGTAGAGTCATGCAGTATGTACTTACATATACTAACATACCTATACAGTTAACTACTCACATATGTTTGTATTTATTTAAGACCGATCTTTGTTGCCTAATAAAAATATTTCTATTCTATTCTATATTTAGAAGTAGATGGAACCACTAACTTAGTTATTAAACAATTAATAAAACTGATGTTGTGTTTTCTCAGCAATAAGTCCTTAAGGCGCAATATGGTTGTCAAAAGCAAGAGTGAGACACAAGATGCCCCGCAGCGGCGGAGTGAAGAGCACGGCGCAGTGCCTCGATATTCGTATTTTTATGAATTTTGGATGAATTTTGGCAAGGAAATAAAAATACGCCAACAAAAATTTGATTTTTTTTAAACAAGCTCTCGTATTTACAGTACCCTACATTTTGATATACCTATATTTTGTATGAATAACTATTTCGGTGTAGATATAATTTTCACTTTGAAAGACATGGAAGAGGTATGTTTGCGATTTTTTTTCTATCGAGCGAAGGTTGTCCAATCGTGTATCGGTAGCCATCAGTCCCTAAATTGATTTTTTTTTTTCAGACCTTTAATTTCAGTAGTTAGTGCCGTAGCCTTCACCGAAAAACTGCCCAACGCTCCGCCTTAACATGTTTCTAAACTAATGTGGCCTTTATGTTGTTAGTTATTTTTTTATATCACTGAGGCTGGCAACCACTTAAATAGCGTAGGTGGATCGTCTTTACGTGCTGAAATACTGGACCTTGTGTGCTTACTCAAATTCCGCTCCTGACACGGGCTAATGACACTGCAAACTCTTCTCTTATACAAAAACTGATTCATCGTCGTCAATATCCGCGCAGAGTTCGTTGTATTCGCGCAGGTCTGTGTGAGACCTTGCGAAGCTGAAGTAGAGATAGTTCCTGGAGACTCTGAACGATAGCAGCCTCAGGGTTGGTGTCAGATGCATCGCTGCCAGTTTTATGGTGCTCTGGTGGCGGATGACGGGCGGCGTATGGCACGGACATTTTCTTGGGCCGCATTGAATGTTTCTGAAACTATATATTTTTATATAAACTAACGCCTGATTTCCTAGGGGTAGGCAGAGACGATGGACTGCTCGATCCTGACACCTTGAAACTAAATGTGAATAAGTTTGAAATTGTGTCAAAATTGAGTTCTTAAACTACGAAGATTCAGAATTAAGAGTGTTACATGAGAGTCCAAAATACCTGTTTCACGATTAAAGCATTCAGTTTCTGGTTGTGCAATGTGATGATTTATTTATGTTTCTATGACATTTAGCATATTTATAGTATGTCGTAATTAGTATTATAACGAAAATAACATAGGTACATAAACTCACGTCCATTTCTCTTATGCATCTGCTACGATCCTGGCAAAGACCTATCGTTTTCTCCACATTCATCAATCTCTTCATGCAAGCTCGTCGTTTTGTAGTAGACCGCACTTGGCGCATTCTCAAGACCTCGCCAATTTGGTCGACGTACGTTCTCCTCGGTCTACCTCTGCTGACCCTTCCATCAACATTCGCTCTGTGTATTCCTTTCGTTACCCTTCCTTCACTCATCCGCTCGAAGTGGCTAAACCAGCCAAATATTATACTTATAATAAATATTAATTTATTTATATACCTACATAAAAAACGACACAAAACGTAAGTTCTCGAGGCTTTCTGGTCATCATCAGCACCTGAATCTTTTATTAAGACCTTGTCGTCAACACAATCTATCAAATGAAATAAACCGCTTTCGAATCATACCATCCCTCCTGGAGCTACCATTGCAGTCATACATAGGCATGAACAGGCATGAATAGGCATAGGCATAACCCCTCTTTATGTTGCGTCGGGAGTTTTAAAGAAGGATTTCTATTAGTAAATTGCAAAACAAATCTTAGAAAATAAAACAGATTACTTACAAACTTGAAATTCGTTTTAGTGCACCAAAAATTTTGATCGTCATTTTTGACTTGACGGCTTACAAAAGTGACATCCACAGATTAAAGATATAAGTTTGTGGCATCACAGATTAGAGATTAATATTTGTGTTGTATACGTAGGTATAAGTATTGTATGATATCCTACGCCTAGAGAAAGGATTCTTTCTCTAAGTCCTACGCCTCTACGTCCTACGCCGTAGAGAGAGAAAACTACCAACACCTTTTTTTTTTAACCCAGGTAAAACATGCAAACCATGTGGCACCACGCCCCGGGGAGCGTGTTGGTTATGTCGGGCTTACCGCCCTGAAGGGGCAGCATACCAACTAAACGTCCTGGGGTGTTCCACCTCGTGCCATTCTTGCCGAGCCACGGGAAACTGTGATACAACCGCGACCCGACTGGCGCCCGAGCACTCCCCATTGTGGGCTGTACTAGCCCACAATGTATAATCCAATCATCCCTCACCTTCCTGGCTGCCAGAAAGAAAGGTACGCGGACTGCGGCTCTTGTGATACTCCCTCTACGTCCTACGCCCATCCCACAGACAATGTTTTAATCTTTTTGGGCAACTTTAAACGAACCTCTGCGAGTTGTGTAATGTCTACGGATATTGACCATTTGCATAGTTATTCAGTGCCATATTCAGGAACAATTTGTTATTCGTAATATGGAAATTTCGTATACAATATGATGACTTATACGTAGCAGTGATTTCTCTTTAAGATGGATTCCCGTAGCGGTGACTCCCGATGCAGTGAGTAACATTGCGATGATTCCTTTTGCGGTTACCACCGCCTTATTTATTTATTTTATTAATGGACTCGACAGTTCGTCATTTGCCAATGTCATGTTACAGAAAATTCAATATATAATAGTCTTCTATCTTCCTCCAGGGGAGTCGCAGTAGCGTCTCCACCCTGGGTAGCCGCGTCTTCTTGTCTTCATCCAGAGGAGACGCCGTAGCGTCATCACTCTGGACGAAGCAGCTCGACAGTCACGTTCACTCCCGAGCTTGTAGCGGGAACTCTTGATAAAAGCTTGAAACCTCAGATCATGCTCAAATTATTCAATAAATTCACCATACTGTCACTCGCGAACATTTTCTGATTAATTTAACGTGATATTAATCTCAAAATAACCACTGTAGACAATAAAACAAAAATTATCAAATAATTTTGCAACCGTCGTTTCCCGCCATTTTCAAGAGAACCCCTACCACCGCCTTTTTATCAAAAATTCTCTTTACGTCGACTCTGGTACAGCCAGGCAGAAAATGTTATACCTGATACGAAAAAGAATGGAAAATATATGAAAGTGAATAAATATCCAGAAAATAATTCGATGTGATACTTTCAACGAAGAAAATCTCAGACTAAGCATCGTATAAAATTAAAGTAGGTTTGTATAAATGGAAAGGAAACGTAACGACAACTGTTAGTAATTTGTCTTAAGAGGCGGCCAGCTGTCAAACTCGAGCGCGAGACAGAAGATGTCCCGCAGCGGCGGAGTGAAGAGCACGGCACAGTGACTCCATATTTGTATTTTTATTGATTT
The DNA here is from genome assembly GCA_963506565.1 of Tachystola acroxantha. Classification (NCBI taxonomy): domain Eukaryota; kingdom Metazoa; phylum Arthropoda; class Insecta; order Lepidoptera; family Oecophoridae; genus Tachystola; species Tachystola acroxantha. The sequence goes on along the minus strand of OY735872.1, from coordinate 14,121,495 downwards.
TGGATGAATTTTGGCAGGGAAATTAAAATACGCCCATAAAAATCAGATTTTTTTAAAACAAGCTCTCGTAATTATAATACCCTACATTTTGATATATATTTCGTATGAATAACTATTTTGGTTTAGACATAATTTTAATTTTAAATGACATGGAAGGTTTTTTTTTCTATCGAGCGAAGTTTGTCCAATCGTGTATCGGTATTCATCAGTCCCTAAATATACACCCCAAGATTGCTATATATTTTTTTCAGACGTCTAATTTTAGTAGTTAGTGCCGTAGCCTTCATCGAAATACTGAAAATACGCGCATACGAGGCCTTAACTGTCTTACTTATCACAGAACGCATTTGATTCATTCATATTTATTTCTTATTTATTATGCAAAGAAAAATCCATTGTTTCCGTCAACAATGAGCTTACCTGAAATAAGAAAAAACGAAAATAATCCCATTGTCCCTTGTCCACATAAATTCAACACAATAAAGGAATGTAAAAAAAAAATACCGTGAAAATGTCCTCCATTCTGTTCTCCCACATTCTTAAGTAACCCGGCCGAAAAATATCCCTTTGCCAGCCAGTTTAAAAAGAAACTTCCTTCTCGGCCAACTGCGTCTCTTTACGTTATTAGTGAATCACAGCTGGGCTCTAGTTAGTCTGGCTGTCGTACACAGAATTCATAACTAAGGTCTTAGTCATCTTATTTGCAGATTCGAAATTTTTTCGCAAGTTTTAAGTGGACGGATTTAAAAGTTGGCCGTCCGGGAGTTTGTCTACTCGTCCCGTTTATTAATTCATAGCGGGCCGCGGGGCGAAGTTATATTCCGGTTTTGAGATTTAATTTATTTCGCTATTTGTGAAGGATGAAGGATGCCTTATATTTATATGCTACGTAATGGAATGTCTTATCTTTGAAATGTATAAAAGCTTAGCTCTTCAAGACCTTCCTGCTGCGTGTCCTGTCCAGTTACAGGTGCTCCTCAAGCCGGACTTCTGACCTGAGGAGGTGGTCTTCCGACGCTTTAGGGAAGCGAGTGACTACGAAATCCCAATACCTAATTAATTAATTTTGTAAGGAAACTAACGTAGTTTTAAGTTTTACTAACAACATAGACCATTTGTTGTCTAAAAATAAAATATTGTTATTAGCTCTTCTTTTTTTACCTACTCCGTAATCAAAGGTTCGATCCCTTATTAATTAATAATTTATATTTTATTATTATTTATAAACTCACGCCTGATTCCCGTAGGGGTAGGCAGAGACAATGGACTTCCATCTGTTGCGATCCTGACACACAACCCTTGCCTCCTCCACATTCATCAATCTCTTCAGGCATGCTCGTCGGTTGATCGTACTTGACCCTTATTCAAGACCTCGTAATAATTTATTATTTATTTCAAACTTTGTCCAACATAACAGGTTGCCCCAAGGCGTAGGACAGTCATACTTACTTATTATATATAAAATAACGTAAGTACATAAGTGTTTAGAATATTATACAGTAGACGAATGCAATGTATAGTTCTTCTCACAATACCTAGCACACCCTCTCACTACACTCAACCAACTATCAGCAAAACTCATGTGCTGATTCGTAAATAAATCACTAATCTTATTGTGGTCCTTTTGGTGGAAAAATATATTAGGACCACATATCATCGAAGAAGCTTTTTGTCAGCCTTATCATTGGCGATTAGAATTACCATCGCATCATACTTGCTAAGCTATGTATTCTATTATTTACTTAGCTATTTATGCTACGGTACTAATTGAACGGTTGTTGCAAGTTGCAAGCTTCTTTCTAATCGCCCTATCGCCTGCCTGCCGGCCGATCTCATGTAACCCTCTGTAATCCCCGATTGCCACAGACTACTCTTTGTCGATTGTCGTAGAGATGACATTAGGAACATAATGCAGAGGTTTACTGCCTACCCGTGATACCACTTCAACTTACAATTGTAAAAATATATCGTGTTGTAATAGAAGCACATTATGAAACCAGATCATAACGAAACTAAAACATAATGACATCATGACTTAACCAACATCATCATCATCAGTCTATTTATAGTGCCCCACTGCTCGGGCACAGACCTTCCCTTACATCGCGGGAGCTGATCTGTTTAATGCTGTTTGAAAAATCAAAGTTTAACGTTAATGTTAAGTTTCTTTATTGCAAGTAAGCATGTTGTGTACATTTTTGCACGTCAACATTTTTTTAGGATTCCGTACCTACCTGAAGATGAAAAATGGAACCTTTACCTATAAGATAAGATATTTTTATTTGCTTAAAATGTGGTTACAATAAAAGGTGTTAAATACATTAAACATGTCCAAAGCACATCTTGCCATATAATAATGACATGCAAATATTACACTATTAAAGCATTGTTACTACATTATTAGGTTTATATTTCTTATAGGATCACTTTGTTGTCCGTCTGTCTGTCACGTGGACGGATCCAGTTGAAATTAATACCCAATACTCAGGTCTGCAACCTCATGCATCCGTGAAAAAATCAACCTTCTACGTCAACGCAATCAAAAGATATTGCTGTTTATGTCACATTTTCTGCATATTTGTATGAAAATGCAAGAAAACCAAAACCTATAAGATACTTTCCCTTGATCTAGAATCATGAAATTTGGCAAGAGGTTTTATAGCAAAAGTAAAGGAAAAATCCGAAAACTGTACATTTGGGGTTCCATCACGAAATAATTATTTTTTGTAATTAGAAACTTATATTTGCGGTTGACGTCTGGTGTGTCGATGTATTACGACGTTATCAGTTTCGAAAACGTAAATATAAGTTTGTCACTAAATCTAGTTTATCTTTTCGTTAGAGCTCGGTGGCTCAGTGGTTGGGTCAATGGACTTGCAATATGGAGGTCCCAGGTTCGATTCCCAGCCTTATCCTCGGTTTTTCTCGACGGAAAAACTTACGTACATCTACCGAGTGCTCTCAAAACGGTGAAGGAAAACATCGTGATGAAACCTGCATGCCGTAGAAGAAGAAAAAAATCTAAGGTATGTGAAATCCGCCAACTCGCACTGGGCCCGCGTGGTGGATTATGACCCGAGCTCCCTCGAAGTAAGGGAAGGTCTGTGCCCGAGCAGTGGGGCAATATAAATAGACTGATGATGATGATGAAATGTTATGGTGAAGTGGCACGGAACCCTCGGTGCACGAGTCCAACAGCCGGCTCGCACTTGGCCCGCTTTATTAAAACCAGTGCATCTTTGGGAGAGACAAAATAACATCGAATAATAATAGGTAACAATCTACAGTCGCATCTGCCTATTTGCTGTAAACTCTATGTCGGTTTGTGCACTGCTACTTGGCATAACCCGCCTAACGAGTTGGAGCACGCAACGGTTGTCTGTAAGTGGATCTGGCCATCGATCACGTGCTATGCTTGGATTATCCTCGATGGATGGACATTTCTAGGGTTCTGGAGGCAAACTACAGTATTGTAATTTACTTGTACCCAGCTATTGATTCATCTGAAAGGAACAGACAGACATAGAGACAACAAAGTGACATTTAAGACCCTATGACATAGACATAGAGACAACATAGCCGCCCCCCCCCCCCCCCCCCCCCCCCCCGGATAATGTTGACGTCCCTACTAAGTATCTTATCTAGTACTCTTGTCGAAAAAAATGGGTTAGTCCATCTAGTTCTACTATTAGTTCTACGATAGAACAAAATGGACTAAAAAAATCCAGACTGTTCTACTGCTCATTGCGATAGAACAAACTGGACAAAAAAACTCCATTTAGTTCAACCAATACAGTAAGTGGATTATTCTCTAATTCGGTACATTACTAATTAGGTATTCACTCACACACACACCACGCATTCCCGCATATACGTTACATTGTATTAGTCCATTACCTAGGAGAGGGAGCCTGGTGATCTGTACCACAGGTATTTTTACCTAGTTCAGACACCAGACTCTCACATTAAAGAATGGCATCTACATAACTAATAATTTATTTGTCCTAGTTCTAAGCAAAATGTTATTTTTTAGTGTGAGATGAAATAAAGATTTATTTATTTATTATTTATTTATTACTAGTACAATTTGTAATAAGGCACGTACATGTTTGGAGAATGCCTCCTGGTCCACGCGTACAGTTCACAAACAGTTGCGGAAACGAATTTTTTGCCATTTGTTTGCAATACAATATTTTTACAACTAAAAATTACGCGGCGCGTTCGTTCTTTCTATAAGCTAGGGCTTATAAAAAAAATCAGATTTGAAGCACAGGAGCGATGAACATCAAATTAATTATTTTTGGGATAGTTTATTGTAGAATTTATTGTAAATAATTGTAAATTTTTCCCCAAATTGTTTATTTTACACCGCTGTGCAGAATTAATATTCACAAGCCTAACCATCCATTTAATTTTGTCGAATGAATTCAAGGCCACCCTGTATTTATATAACTGTCCCCAAGAACAAGTGTTCTCAAGACGGAATCCTTAAATTACACCCTCTCCTAGATTCCTAAGATAGTACTATTCCTCCTTGACCCACCTGATCCTCGCTCGCAGTCAGTTGCAGCTAAAGCCGCATTTGACCCACATGCCATCACTCACAGGCAGCTCACAGAAATAACGAGATGTTATTATGGCGTTCTTGAAGCCTCTTACGTTCTCGAATGAGATTATCTATGCGGTGTCCGACTAGCTATAGAGTATCGCTACTTCTTATCTTAAAAGTAAAGTAAAGTAAAATTCATTTATTCGCAAGAATATAGGTTATATGGTTCTTAAAAATAGTTCACAGTTCCACTATACTCTACCACAAGGTGGTGTGCAAATATTTTGTTGAGTTTAATTTTATGTACTTGTATAGTCATTATGTTATAAGATAAAAGTCATTTTTCTGATATAATATGAAGAATAATGTTATGTCAAACTTTGTACTCCAAAAATTCCTTATCCTGATTGGGTGCCAATGTGGCGGCACTTCGACCCACTGGGATCTTTTGTGCTCTCCCCTTTCCTTTATGCTCCTTCCTCCTCCCTAAAGATATAACTCAATAGGTCCGCTATGCAGCTCATGGGAAGGAGCCTGTAGTCTTCTGGTTCCGGATAGGCCGACCCCAGGAGACTCATTACGTCTAGCCAGTACGTCACATTCACACAGTAGGTGTTTCATGGACTCCGTTTTGTCACCACAGGCTCTGCAGGTTGGAGATTCAGCTAATCCCATCCTGTGTAACAGGTCGTTCGTTGCTTGATGTCCCGTTAGCGCCCCAATTATGAGCCGCATCTGGTTTCTGTTGTGTTTCCAGATTTTCCTGCACCAGCCTACCGCTATCGCTACTTACAATAAAGCTAAATTAAAATGTCAAACTATGTTTTCGAACTTTAAATGATTTTTAATGTAAGTACAGCTAACAGCATATCAAGTGTAATACTTTGGACTTTAGACCGTTTTTATTATCTGCGTCATAAGAGTTGAATTCGTACTGCAAGTGTTACCATTGATGTTGTTGTTCGTACATTAAATAAATGTAGGTACGTTTCATAAAATTAAATGCAAATAAGTGAATAGAGTTAAGTGTACTTAAGTCTAGGATAGAGTTCTCTATCAGCAGACCAGGGCCGCTACTTTCACCGTTTGCAATTTGACACATGGACGTTATACATTACTGCAACATTTTAGCAAGTTTTAACAAACGACAACGATACGCAGTAATGTAGATAGTCCATTGTCCAAAACGATTGAAGTCGCGGCCCGACGTCAGTATAAGAAATGAAACGCAAATTACGCAAACTGGCTATACGCACATTAACCAAATTAATCTAAATTGTAATATAATAATAATAACAACATACTGATCATGGCAGGTGTCCGACGTCTCGCTCTATAGACCAGACTGATTGACCCACCAACACCCCAAACCAATAGCCCCAATTAAGTTGTAATTTCCAATCACTGCAATAGTTTATGCACCTGACGGGGTCTGTCATTGAGTGCAGTCAGATGCGCTCAGAGACGGGTCCCGCTAGGTGCATCACATATCTCTTCAAATTAAAGTTCTCTAAGGGGCCTCTACACGTTGGACCTATGTCTCCGTGCAAGCCTTTCAAAGGACCGGGTTTTCTTAAACCCGTGAAACCTAGAGAGATACATAATAACAACATACCTTTATTTTCATTAATTATTATGTAAAGTACGTACTATAACCAACTTCTATTGTATTAGTGAAAGAGCATGACTCCACAACACAAGGAATCCTAGTGTGGAGTCACAGGAACTTAGAATAAGGTTATATTTTCTAGAATAAATTATGTTTATGTTTAAACAAACACAGATATAACGGGTGGAAATCGAACCTCTGAATATTATTTTAAAAAAGGTGTGGCGACACGACACTATTTGACATTTACAACATCTTGTATTTACATGATCTGTGTTTTAATCAGTACATCGAACACGTCTCAACAAGCCTTAAGGGAGCGCTCTAAAGCCTTAGTATTCAATATTTATCATGTTCCTTGGATTCCATTGGGAGCTGCGTTTACAGACTAACTTATTAAGGGGCTACGACATACAGATACAAGTAAGCGCCCAAGCTTACATAAAATATGAGAATCCGTAAAGTGTAAGTAAAAATAGGGTTCTCTTGAAAATGGCGGGAAACGACGGTTGTAAAATTATTTGATAATTTTTGTTTTATTGTCTACAGTGGTTATTTTGAGATTAATATCACGTTAAATTAATCAGAAAATGTTCGCGAGTGACATTATGGTGAATTTATTGGATAATTTGAGCAAGATCTGTGGTTTCAAGCTTTTATCAAGAGTTCCCGCATTCAATATATTCAATAGTCTTCTATCTTCCTCCAAGGGAGTCGCAGTAGCGTCTTCACCCTGGGTAGCCGCGTCTTTGTGTCTTCATCCAGAGGAGACGCCGTAGCGTCATCACTCTGGACGAAGCAGCTCGACAGTCACGGGAGTGAACGTGACTGTCGAGCTGCTTCGTCCAGAGTGATGACGCTACGGCGTCTCCTCTGGATGAAGACACGAAGACGCGGCTACCCAGGGTGAAGACGCTATTGCGACTCCCTTGGAGGAAGATAGAAGACTATTGAATATATTGAATTTTCTGTAACATGACATTGGCAAATGACGAACTGTCGAGTCCATTAATAAAATAAATAAATAAGTAAAAATGCCGGCCAAGTGTGAGTCGGGCTCACGCACCGAGGGTTCCGTGCAACGCAACTTAACTTTTAAACTATATTTAGAGACCAACTTATCTTTGCCATTATCAAAATATTATGTCCATACATCGACATACTCCTGATTAGTTGATCATCTGCAAATCTTAAGTTATAATAACGAACAAAAACACATATTTTTGGGGAGATGTAATTTCAAATTTACAGTTTTCGGATTTTTTCATTTACTTGTGCTATAAGACCTAGCTTTTTGCCAAATTTCATGATTCTAGGTCAACGGGAGTACCCCCTATAAGTTTTTTTTTGCATTTCTATACAAATATACGAGAAAATGCGACATAAACGGCCATATCTTTTGATTGCGTTGACGTAAAAGTTTGATTTTTTCACGGCTGCATGAGGTTGCAGACCTGAGTATTTGGTATGTTAATTTCAATTTGATCCGTCCACGCGTTTCTGAGATCTTGCTTGACAGACGGACAACAAAGTGTTCCTTTGTTCCTTTCCTATAAGGGTTCCTTTTTTTCTTGTTGAGACACGGAACCCTAAAAACGGCTCAACGAGGTAAAATGGACGTGTTTTAGCAAAGTGGATAGTTAAATAGAGACTATCTTTACTACCTTTCCTCCGTTTCTTTTTTCCCTTGAGAATTTAGTAAGATCGCGCCTTATCATGGCTTAGGAGGACGCCCGATTGAGATTCAAAGGTTCAGATAAGGTTTTCGTCTCGGGCGAAGGTTTTCCTGATTCAAACCTTGGATTTTTTTAATCTTAATATATACTTATTCCTTTCTTAGCAAAACTGCCTGTATTTTCTTGTACTAGTTTCAGTATTGTTTATTTATTTATTTTATTAATGGACTCGACAGTTCGTCATTTACCAATGCCATGTTACAGAAAATTCAATATATAATAGCCTTCTATCTTCCTCCAGGGGAGTCGCAGTAGCGTCTTCACCCTAGGTAGCCGCGTCTTCATGTCTTCATCCAAAGGAGACGCCGTAGCGTCATCACTCTGGACGAAGCAGCTCGACAGTCACGTTCACTCCCGAGCTTGTAGCGGGAACTCTTGATAAAAGCTTAAAACCTTGCTCAAATTATCCAACAAATTCACCATACTGTCACTCGCGAACATTTTCTGATTAATCTCAAAATAACCACTGTAGACAATAAAACAAAAATTATCAAATAGTTTTCGACGTCTCTCAACGTCGTTTCTCGTCTTTTTCAAGAGAACCCCTTCAGTATTGTTTTTTAACCCTTATTGGTATAAAACAGAGGTTCTCAATCTTGTTTCGTTTTTCATCACTTTGAAAATCAATTATTTTTCAGCGCCCCCATTTTTTTTACTTTACCACAGTTTAAAAACCACAATGACATTTGTTACTTTTTATTTTATACAATCAAACAGGGCAGAAATATAAACTAACTAAATAAAATAAATGAAGTGTAACAGGTAAGTTTTAAGTTTTTTGAATATTAAAATATTAAGTCATTGATCTCCTATAAACAACCAGATACACAAAGCTAAAACAATTTAAAAAAACGTCCAAATAATGTTCAATGAAGCAAATGAGGGTCCATTTGGTCCTTCTTTGCGCTCGGGCGTTTTTAGAAGGCAGTCTTTATATCTAGTTGTTTATAGGAGATCAATGTATTAAGTAGATGAAATTACAAATGAGCCATCGCCCCAAAAGACACCCCCCCCTCCCCTCCCTTTTCTGGAGCCCCCCTCTAGGGCCCACACTTTGAGAAAGACTAGTCTAAAATAATGTTCTTATCAATCAAAATTCGGTAAGTACATTTTTGTAGTTGTAAAAGATTTATTGCTTAAACTAATTTCTCGCTCAAAATTGTCTTTGAAACTCGGCCTAAGACAGTTATTATTAATTACAATTACATGAGCAAAGTCTGAGCTTTACCTAACTTTCCCTAACAAAGTATTGATTATTGAAATAGTACTGGATAAAAAATTATTCGTAATACCATTCCGCGCTTCTTGTCATTCTGCCCCTATATACCCTTCTATGCAATAGCCAATCTCCACCCGTATCTCTCAGTCTGTGGCCATTGGAATGGATTAATCAATGGATTGTGGGCCCATATCCTGAGGTAATATGTACCAGAGAGGCCATCCTAAATAGTGAACGATTAACGGAACCCGCGATATAACCTGCTGCAGTCAATATTTCATTACATGTGTACACATAGACATATTTATCATTGTACCTTTGTTTTTTTTATTACGACATAATATTTAAAAAAAAAACAGTAATATGTAATTAAAAAGAAACTATAAATAAAAAATTTGCCCCAGGTCAGCGACCGCAGGGAGTGTCCCCAGAAGGCTGGCTGCATTGCCTCGCTGGATTGCGAGGCTAATGCGTTGCGCGAGGTATGCGCCAGCCCTCTGGTCATTAGACACATCCACCAGGCGCACAGAGATCTCTTTGTGGATGCTGTGTGCGCCTGGTCCCCACGGTCCCAAGGTCTCCACACCAAACGGCACAAATATGCAGTCTCTACTGAGACCTGCATATTTGCGCCGCTTAGTTGCCTCTGCATATTTATTGATAATCAATAGTGTAATCAAGTCAATTTTAATTTACAATGTTGATATCGATACATAATGTATGTCAATTGTTCATTGCTATTATAATATATTAGGAAGAGGAGTGCTGGCAGGAGACACTGGCTAAAGAACGTTCGGCTGCAGCACCCGGTTCCGTGTTCCGGGCAGTCAGACAGAAGGTGAAGATGACCATGATGTTGTACAATCTTCGATGAAAAGAGGAAACTTGAAGAAAAATAAATGAACGATTTACAGCCTGTAATATTTAATTATGGACAATTTGTCGTTATTCTTTGAAGAATACGATTGATTCTTTAGATTTGTTTAGATGCTCTATAGGAAACGAGTTTATGGCAAATTGATCTGCCCCTACATAAAGGTCATCAAATAATTGTTATTTCTCAGCAATTGACAGGTCTTCATGTACGTACATCGAATAATTTTCAAATCCAGCCCTTGTAGCACGACTCAGCGTTAGCGATCGACGCAACGCCGCGAAGCTGTCAAAGTGGCATTATTACAAAGCGTTTGACATTAGTTTGACAGCTCCGCGGCGTTGCGTCGATCGCTCACGCGACTCGTGCTAGCCTCGAAGGTCTAAATACGTTATAAACTAAAATTATTACTTCGAGACTGGTCATATTAATTATTCACATTATATTTGCATAGGTGATATGATATCTATAATTATGTTAATATTTGCAACATAAATGATGTAAGCGCACTCACTCACATAGGCTACAATTGCCCATTGTTCCTTCAGTCTTCTCTATTAAAATGCAACTCACTGGTGTCATCTCGTTTTGACAGGGTATGCGACAAGCCCGGGAGCCGAGGCCGCCTATCGACTATCGATTTTCATATCCGATTGCATTGTCGAAATACTCGAAATGCCTACCTTTCGCGGTGTTTTATCGATTATCTGTCAATTGTCAGCGGTATCTGGGGGTTTGTGCAATTGCGTTTTAATTTTAATAATTGTTATTTAAGGGGCTGCCAGCTGTCAAACTCGAGCGCGAGACAGAAGATGTCCTGCAGCGGCGGAGTGAAGAGCACGGCACAGTGACTCCATATTTGGATTAATTTTGGATGAATTTTGGCAGGGAAACAAAAATACGCCAACAAAAATCTTATTTTTTTAAAATAATCTCTCGTATTTATAATACTCTACATTTTGATATCTATTTTGTATGAATAACTATTTCGGTTTAGACATAATTTTCATTTTAAAAGACATGGAAGAGATATGTTTGCGATTTTTTTCTATCGAGCCAAGTTTGTCCAATCGTGTATTAGTATTCATCAGTCCCTAAATATACATCGCAATATTGCTATATATTTTTTTCAGACGTTTAATTTTAGTAGTTAGTAGCTTTCATAGAAAAACTGTAAATCCGCGCCTACAAGCACAATATGTCTTAAATAAAAGATTTGAATTTGAATATAGCGCCTTAACCATACAGCCTCCACTCTTCACTTTATTTAAAAAAAAATCACAAAACTGCTTAAAATGTTAGTAGAGTAGGTTAGCTTTTATTTACAAAATAAGACATTTGATTTGGGCTTCGGATACCTACTCATGAGTGTAACAAAATGACAATTCATGGTGATTACAGCTCATCATAGGGTGGCCCGTCCGCCTGTGTTTTCAAACAAAATTATTATTATTAATGGACTCGACTGTTCGTCATTTGCCAAGGTCATGTTACAGAAAATTCAATGTATTCATTAGGCTTCTATCTTCCTCCAGGGGAGTCACAGTAGCGTCTTCATCCTGGGTAGCCGCGTCTTCTTGTCTTCATCCAGAGGAGACGCCGTAGCGTCATCACTCTGGACGAAGCAGCTCGACAGTCACGTTCACTCCCGAGCTTGTAGCGGGAACTCTTGATAAAAGCTTGAAACCCCAGATCTTGCTAAAATTATCCAACAAATTCACCATACTGTCACTCGCGAACATTTTCTGATTAATTTAACGTGATATTAATCTCAAAATAACCACTGTAGACAATAAAACAAAAATTATCAAATAATTTTGCAACCGTCGTTTCCCGCCATTTTCAACAGAACCTTCAAACAAAATCTAGCTCTACCAACCTCTGTTTTATTTTTATTTATTTTATTAATGGACTCGACAGTTCGTCATTTGCCAATGTCATGTTACAGAAAATTCAATGTATAATAGTCTTCTATCTTCCTCCAGGGGAGTCGCCGTGGCGTCATCACCCTGGGTAGCCGCGTCTTCATGTCTTCATCCACAGGAGACGCCGTAGCGTCAATCACTGTGGACGAAGCAGCTCGACAGTCACGTTCACTCCCGAGCTTGTAGCGGGAACTCTTGATAAAAGCTTGAAACCCCAGATCTTGCTCAAATTATCCAACAAATTCACCATACTGCCACTCGCGAACATTTTCTGATTAATTTAACGTGATATTAATCTCAAAATAACCACTGTAGACAATAAAACAAAAATTATCAAATAATTTTGCAACCGTCGTTTCCCGCCATTTTCAAGAGAACCCAACCTCTGTTTATATTTTATTATTCTATTTTAGGTAAGTATATTGTGGACACTCCCCAGGCATCTATTAAAGGGGTCTATTACATTTGATAGCCGGCCATGGCGAGATTTTGCTTCCTATTTTTTAAGGTTATAGTTCTTTTTGTGACCGCTCTCGTAAAATGGCACGGTTATAATTTTTCATTGAGGAAATAGAGAAGTGTATATTTTCCTTTAGGTTATTTATTTGGTAAATACTTAGGTACTTACTTAGGTATATTAATTTTTGTTATATTTAGTAAGTACACGTTTTATTAAACAAGTTCAACAGCATATTTGTAACGATTCCAGTGTGTAGCACGCTAATATTGATCGTCACTAAGCGAGGCTTAGCGAAGCTTCGCTAAGCCTCGCGACAAGCTTGTCGCTCTCACTAAAAAACGTAATAATATAAATCTGTGTGACATTTGCCCTATTAGTTATTTATTATATTAATGGACTTGACAGTTCGTCATTTGCCAATGTCATGTACAGAATATTCCAGATATCATTGTCTTTCTCCAGAGGAGTCGCCGTAGCACCATCACCCTGGATATCCGCGTCTTCTTGTCTTCATCCAGAGGAGTCGCCGTAGCGTCGTCACTCGGGACGAAGCAGCTCGACAGTCACGTTCACTCCCGAGCTCGTAGTGGGACTCTTGATAATTGTTTGAAACTTCAGATCTTGCATGAATTATCCAATAAATTCACCATACTATCGAATGACTCGCGAACATTTTCTGATTACTTTATTAAACACAAAATAAATTTTTTGTTCATTAAAGTGAACATTATCAAATAATTTCGCAACCGTCCAATTGTCGTCCAGTTGTCAATTGTCGTTTCGTATCCCGCAACTTCCAAGAGAACCTTCCTTCTTTTATTTAATTTGTCTATATTTATGTTTGTTATATTTAGTAAGTAAAACGAGTAACTATTTCAGTGTGTAGCACTAAAAAACGTAATGATAATAAATCTATGTGACCTATGCCTTAATAAATAAAAGAAAACCACGTTTGACAGATGTTTCCCGCGCAAACAAACCAAATATTAACCAAAGACAACGTCCGCGAATTTTTTATTTAGCGTCGCACGACGTGCTTGGCAATGGAACCATCGAATTCAGCCACCGACGGCAACGGCTTGGTCTCTAAAATATTTATACGTTCTATTCTACCGCACTGAATCAATCTGGGTTACGGATCGCCAGATTACGGGGGCCCGAGGAAGGGGGTCCGCCATATTTCCCCTAATTGGGCCTCCTCTGACAGTTTTCCGGGCCCGAATTTCATTTGCGCCATTTTGGTTATTTATTTTTTAATTTTCTGCACTGGTTAATGACATTATTGGCTTGAGTCCAACCGGACTTTCAGTTAACTTTTTGAACCAAATAACTGCTAGACATTCTAGTCGAATTCATAGACATTTAACCCCACTTGCAATATAAGATAACTCTAGAAGTACCCAAGCAAAATGTATGGAGTTTTTTCGGGTGAAGTACTTATCTCAGTGTTATTTCGATATTGCAAGAGACCCTTAGAACATTGGTAAAATGAGATTTGTGTTTGATTGTATCCCAATAAATTAAATTGCTAGGCAAAGCTATCAAGCCGTTCAGCCTAAATCAAGACTGATTTTTAAAACAAAGGATTGTTTTCTATTGTATCGTTATAAAAAGGCACGCGATAAAGGCATTAGATGGAAACAAAAACACTGGCCGTCTGAAAAGCTTTTCAATATAAGGAATTCTCGTGCTGATTCCACATTTCCAATGTTTCTTCGTACATTTTCATTGGACGCCATTTTGATTTATGTAACATATTTCGAAGTCTAAATGGGGTTCTCTTGAAAATGGCGGGAAACGACGGTTGCGAAATTATTTGATAATTTTTGTTATAATGTCTATAGTGGCTATTTTGTGTTTAATATCACGTTAAGATAATCAGAAAATGTTCGCGAATGACAGTATGGTGAAGTTATTGGATTATTTATGCAAGATCTGAAGTTCTAACCTTTTATCAAGAATTCCCGCTACAAGCTCGGGAGTGAACGTGACTGTCGAGCTGCTTCGTCCAGAGTGATGACGCTACGGCGACTCATCTGGATGAAGACATGAAGACGCGGCTACCCAGGGTGAAGACGCTACTGCGACTCCGCTGGAGGAAGATAGAAGACTATTATAAATTGAATTTTCTGTAACATGACATTGCCAAAAAACGAACTGTCGGGTCCATTAATAAAATAAATAATAACATAATATAAACTAAATTATTATGTTCATAATATTTTAATTGCCCACACTAACAAGCGAAAATCAAATGATGTGTATGAGCTCATGAGTCGATTTATTAATGCAATAAATAAATTAATACTTATTCATATTTATGCAAATATTAATCCTTACTATAAATCTATGTCCAAAATATTACGCTTTATGAAATATAAAGTGGTACTCGCCCAATTTGTATAGGCAAAGTTGTATCCGGAATTGGAACGTGGTACACCGCAAACTGGCAAAGTTTTCCCATTAAACCAAAGGCAACCCAACTTGTACACTTTGTTCCAGGTTTAAAAAATATGGCTTATTATTTATTTGGTTTAGCGGATTTGAAAAAAGATTTTATGTCTTTAAATACTTTATACTGTGTGAACTTATTTCTCATAGAACGAGATTTAAAAAAAAAGTAAGGCCTAAGGGCGGACGCACGTCAGCGCCGCCCGCGCCGTGTACCACGCCTGTGGACCGCGCCGTCCGACATCGTGCACCGGTAGACGGTGCCGGCAGACGCCGTGACACGCCAAGCCATGCGACGGCACGGCGCCGCGCCGTGGCGTTGTACGCTAGCCCTAAAGGTGAACGCAACATCAATATTTATTGTGACACGGTTACTATCCGATGAATGCATTCATAATTATAATATTGTGGCAATTTCAGCGTTATTACTACATTACAATAATCTAGCTACGATATAATAATAAGCTTCATGCAACAACGTATTACCGAAGCCCAAATCAAGTGTCTCATTTTGTAAACAAAAACTACTAACATTTTAAGCTTTTCTGTGATTAGTGCATAGCTATTTTCACATTATTAGATCGGATCACTTTATTTTCACAGGTTCCTTCAGTGTGATGTACACAATATTACAGGTAATTTTACAAAATAAGATAAGTACTTGATTTGGACTTCGGTACACGTAATCCTATGCCAAAACAAAATATCCTATTTCAGTTGTCCCACCGTCGGCGAGTAAGCGAATAAATCCCGGCTATTTTCTCGCCCTACGAAACGTACAAAAGATACTACATTCCGTGTAAACAAAAGAGATGCATATATTAATTAGTTCATCGCCGACTGTTCACACCGCCGGCGAGTACTCGCTCGGCTATTTTTCGCCGAGCGAGTACATCCCATCGCCCAGCGATATTCGCCAACTCGCTGAGCTACACTAGCGAGTGGGCGAGTGAAGCGAGTAATCACCCGTCGCTCAGCGACACTCGCTGATAGCCGAGCTACAAAACTATACTCGCGCTGCTCGCCCATTCGCTTTATAGTTGATAGCTTTACTCGCTCATCGCCGGCGGTCGGACATCTGCCTATATCATAATCTATGTATACCAGACATATAGAGTATCATATTTCGTTGCCTCCAGCCCAGTCTAGACAATAGACCTAAGTCCATAAGTAGTTTCACACAACAGCATTAGTAAACACATCACTATATCAACGCCTGTCCTCTGCTCGCCTAGGCGCGACCGATTACTGTGACAAACGAGCTTTTATTTTATAGTTTGACGTCTCTAATGTTCCTCTATAGTTTATGGGTCGTAACTCAGCGCTCGTATTGATCTATTTCCGTTGTAAATGTCAAAAGTTTGGTTGTACGTTTTGGAATTTTTGAATAATGCCCAGGTGCAGAGTGGAATGTATTTTTTTGTGAATTTCGCTTTAAATCTCAGTTATTTGATTGAAATGCGAGACTTTAGTTTGTTGTTCAATCAAATGCGCTTTTCAACCTATATGCGCTTGACATATGTGCATCTTTTGCACATACTGGTATATAGAAAGCCGAATGGAATGATGGAACAGCTAACAGCAGATCAAGTGTAACAATTTGGACTTTGAATTTCGATTTTGAATCTTACGACGTATATAATAGGAACTATCTGCGTCGTAAGATTTAAAATCGCACTGCAAGTGTTACTATTGATCTGCTGTTGTCCGTACTCAGTACTGGTAACTGAACAACTTTTTTGTTCTACGACTTTTGTATTTTCGCGAAAAAATATTGGACTTTTCCTATATTGTATTGTACACTATTTATATAATAATTTTATTTTATTTTTTGTTCTAAAGGCCTACTATTTAACATCAATCCGAAAGAAATAGAGTTACCACGGGAACTTTGTAACTACATGGTTAAATTCCCAAGGCAAAGTTATACCCTATAACTACACTCACCGATATCGAGACTGTCATTACCCAAAGAAAAAAAAGTGGGATTGAAATGACATTGCCACATTGCAATGGAGCTTTGCCCCACCTACAAAACTACGTGACCATTTAAGCTGTACCTATAATTTTGTTGGGGACTTATTACAGGTTTCATATTGCATAATCATAATCAGTATCATTTTCTACTACTCTCGCAACTCCTATAGAAGAATGACAAAAACAATGAATAAATCGCTTACTATTTCTTACTATTTTCTGAATTCTTAATTAAGCTGTTTTTTTCGACTCGGAACTTGTACAAATCTTTATTTTAAAGTTTAAAGTTAAACTAATATTTTTAATAAAATACGGAGATATTTTTATATTTATTCGTTATCTTGTACAACTTGCGGTTGATGGTGGGGCAGAATCTGGCATTGTCATTTGCATTTTTGATTGAAAATGAAAATCCCATACATTTTCTTTCTGCTAGCGTTAATGAAAGTCAAAACCATTTGGCTATTCTTCTGGTCAAGTTAGAGCTGTCTCAGCGGAATCAGGTTAAAGTCCTTAGTCGTAAAGCTGTTGTCGGGGCCAAGTGGTACACCCAGTGCCGTAATCACGCGTGAAAGTACAGTAAAAAGTAAAAGGGTCGCTTTATAGCTCGTAAACAAGTGTTGGTGCACTCCACCTGTGTCCGCAGCTTAGCCTCCAGAGATAGATGAGGCGCTTTATCTTGCGAGGAATCTCGCTGTTTCTCGTGTGGGGGATTTGTAAGTTGTAATCTGTGATATTAGGTGAGAAAATTGCTCATTTCAGTAGTTTAATATATTTTAAAAAGTGAAGTACTTTTTTTCGTAATAGTGCAATAATTAGAACATGATGAAAAAATTCTTGCCGTGGGCAGGACTTGAACCTGCGACCTTGTCATTCCGTGACACGCTCTTACCAACTGAGCCACCACAGGCCACGCCACGCCCACTGAAAATCTTTTTTCATCATGTTCTAATTTATTCACCGAGCATGGATAATGCGTAATTCAAATTCTGAGTAACAATAATTTTGACAGTGTCTAGTACCTACTTAGATGAGGACCAACGAATTGAGCAAATGCACGGTCGAGGTAAATAAAAGATAAATAAATGAAGATCTAGATAACAGATAGGTAAATAGCAGCAATGAAATGTAAAAAGGAGAATACAAAATAAAATGAATTCATAATAATCACGTCTTACAAATTCCACAAAAATCCACACTGAGTTCGTTTTTGCCATAAAGCGATGAAGTACAATTTAAACCATCAATACCTTTGGAGGTAATTTGAATAATTTAATTTCACATGATCGCATGAGTTGATTTAGTCAACTAATCTATTGAAGGCTGAAATAGATAAAGTGGTACCTACTTATAGCGCAGCCCAAATCAAGTGTCCTATTTAGTACACAAATATGATCGTCTTACCTGTTGTGATGTAACACTGAAGGAATTGATTGATCGAAGGTTCGATCGAACTTTATTTTCGCAATGATGAACAGGTGTTCATCATTGCTAAAATAAAGTGATCCGATCTAATAATGTGAAAATAACTATCCCAGAACAGCTTAAATGTTAATATGGTATGGTAGTTTTTGTTTACAAAATAGGACACTTGATTTGGGCCATGGTTTACTTACTTAGGCAGACTTTATAGGAGTCTACCGTCATTTTGTAAAGTTATGAAAATCGGTAGCAGAAAACGTCGTAGCTGAGAGTTCAAAGTCAAAGTCAAATTTCTTTATTTGTTCTTAAGACGAGCTCAAAGTGGAGTCCACCAGTTATATAAAGAGACCAACAAGGTCGTAGGTCTTGAAACTTGTTCCAACTAATACTTTTACAGGCAATTCCTTAGTCTTACAACGCATTGCTTATTTACTGAGACAAAACTTGGGGTAGTTTTCGGAGCGTCTTATTGTTGTAACTGTTATTTGACATTTCTTGAAGTTTCGGGACCCTCTCGTTCGTTTGCCGCCAGGGTATATATGGTTCAGGGAGGTTATAGGTTTGAAGAGAAAAGATGTGCTGCTGAGAGTTTTATGCCACTTTTTCTCCTCAGCGTTGGCACCTTTTCCTTGCAAAGTAAATTCAAAAAATATGTTGACGTGCAAAAATGTACACAACGTGCTTACTTGCAATAAAGAGATTTTATTTATAGGTAGTTTTAGTTTTTTAATGTTAGATTTTAGTCATTTTATTGTTATTTCTCTGCAATAAAGAAAAGACATTGCCACATTTCAATGGAGCTTTGCCCCACCTACAAAACTACGTGACCATTTAAGCTGTACCTATCATTTTGTTGGGGACTTATTACAGATTTCATATTGCAAAATCAGTTTCTTACTATTTTCTGAATTCTTAATTAAGCTGTTTTTTTGAATCGCAAATTGTGCTAAACTTTATTTTAAACCAATGATTTTAATTAAAAACGGAGATATTTTTACATTTATTCGTTATCTTGTAAAACTTGCGGTTGATGGTGGGGCAGAATCTGGCAAAGCCAGTCTATGTAACTATTGACTTCCAAACTAAGTCCTTTGTTAGCCAGAACTCAGAAGACGTTAGAATTAGATCCAATGACTACAAAGCCAGTTCGTCGACAGATTTCGGAGAAGCAGCGCTCACAAATGGCAGGTGCAATGAACTATCCGATATCATAGCCTCACCGCTCCGGTGCGAGTACTTCCCCAAGCCTCGCCTGCAAACATCTAACATGTGGTAACTAAGTTTGTGCCGCAGTCCCGGGTGGCAGAAATCGGTTTACGGGAAGTCGGTGGGACAAGTTGTGGGACGTAGCGAGAGAGAGACGAACTTTATTTATTTTATTAATGGACTCGACTGTTCGTCATTTGCCAAAGTCATGTTACAGAAAATTCAATATTCAATAGCCTTCTATCTTCCTCCAGGGGAGTCGCAGTAGCGTTTTCACCCTGGGTAGCAGCGTCTTCATGTCTTCATCCAGAGGAGACGCCGTAGCGTCATCACTCTGGACGAAGCAGCTCGACAGTCACTTCACTCCCGAGCTTGTAGCGGGAACTCTTGATAAAAGCTTGAAACTTGCATAAATAATCCAATAACTTCACGGCACTGTCATTCGCGAACATTTTCTGATTAATTTACCGTGGTACACAGAATAGTCCCTGTAGACATTAAAAGGAAAATTATCAAATAATTTCGCAACCG
This sequence comes from Tachystola acroxantha, assembly GCA_963506565.1. Classification (NCBI taxonomy): domain Eukaryota; kingdom Metazoa; phylum Arthropoda; class Insecta; order Lepidoptera; family Oecophoridae; genus Tachystola; species Tachystola acroxantha. The sequence goes on along the minus strand of OY735872.1, from coordinate 14,101,536 downwards.
TCGTTTCCCGCCATTTTCAAGAGAGCCCTAGAACTTTTCGACAGCCAAATAGCTCGTTATAGAAACACACAGACCACTTACCCAATAGACATGAAATCGGTACATATTTGCAAATGAAAAATTCTGTCAACGATGAGTGCGTAGAGACGAAGCGGGGGACAGGGGTGCCGTATTAAAGACATGCGTCCATGTCGATAATATCTCTAGGACACGTGTCGCGAAGCAATTTGCGCTCATCTGCGTGCAGACACGGGCGTCCTCCTGTTACAGGTAAGATAAGATAAATATTGCACAAAAACAGATACACATACTAAGCTTAAACAAGTATTATACAATAGGCGGTCTTATCGCTGAGAGCGATCTCTTCCAGACAACCTTTCTATTATATATTCAGGTCTATTTTTTTTTACAATTTAGGAAGACCAACAGCTATATAAATAAATAGTTATGAAAATAATAACAGGAAGCCAATAATAGGTATTAGATGCGGTATACATATTTGAGGCACTAAAAAGTACATCATCTTAAAACTAATATAATTGATAACATAAAACAGCACAGTCAAAACACCACAAATATAACAGAACGGTTAATCGCAACTGAACGGTTTAATCGTCAAAAAACCGACTACTTATAAGTCGCTTTGCCTTGCCACAACCGCGTGGCTATGGGGTAATTGGTCTGTGGCTGAACCGTTCCATCGGTGAATGATTCTTGTGTCGAATTGCCGACGCTAATTTTACGGCGAAGTGTTCCACCGGTTCATCGGGCTCGCTACGATTTATCAAAGAATAATATTTTAAAATTAAAATAATAAATTAAATTAGATCAAGATGCAGAATATAATTAAGAATATAATGGATTACAATAAATTTATTTAAATGAATATTAAATTGAAATATTTAATTGAAGGTGGATAATGTAATTTTATTTAGTTTATTAAAATGATTAAAAATTAAAATATGTACATATTGCCCGTCGCTTTCATTAATAAATTGAAATAAGTCGTAACAAAGTAGTAGCGAGCTCGACTGATGATGATGAAAATGGCAAAATTAAAAAAAAACTTAAACCCTCTAATAGCTTATGGCTCGAACCCTATACCGTGATGTGTGAGGCATACGACTTTGCACTCAACTTTGCTTATTAGATTGTTTGTCTGTGCTTCTTAATTAAACTCTGTGTCGCACCTATGTAGTTTGCGTAATATAATTTTAATGAAAGTTATCTAGTTTATTATAACTCTAAAATTTGTCTATCTTGTCTAGACTAAAGTTGTTATTGTTACGATAGTTCTAGAAAGACTGCATAAGTTTATAAGATGTCTCTAAGAAGAAGATATTAAAATTAAAGTCAAATTTCTTTATTGCAAGTAAGCACGTTGTGTACATTTTTGCACGTCAACATATTTTTGAATTTACATTTACACCACTTTGCAAGGAAGTGTTTTTAAGAAGACAAACACACAATATAAAATAGAACGTAATTTCTGCTGAACGCAGAATCTATTCTATAGTCTATTAGTTTTCATTGACTCGTCGGGTGACCAAAGGGCTGGCGCTTACCTCGGCCAGCGTATATCGCTGGCTATACAACGAGGTAACGTCGCCAGCCTTTTGGGCACTCTTCCGCAGGGCAGCGATTTGGCCCCAATTTTTTTATTTATAAGTATATATTTATTATTATTATTATTTTATAAATTAGAAGATGACTGTTTTTACTAGCCTATTAAACCGAGTCATACATAACGATGTCATAATATGCATGCGATTTTACCCCAAAACACTGTTATGGATAATTTAATCGAAGTTTTTAATTAGTTTTCTATATTCAGTGTTATACAATAAGTACTATATTTATTCATAAAAATATCTAAAACATACCTTTTTTAATTTATATCAAATGACAATGCCAGAATCTGCCCCACCATCAACCGCAAGTTGTACAAGATAACGAATTAATGCAAAAATATTGTGTTTTATGATCGCCTAGTTGTAGATGTTTTTATAGGAACATGAAATATGTATGTAATATACTAGTAACATCAACTGTATGATAATCGAATGTAAAACATAGAAATGGCATTGACTTCAGATTTAATATAGAAAGAAAAATATAGGGGTAGACATTTGATTTTTCGTTAACAAAAGTAATTCCCATATAAGTAAGTGTTTTTCTTTCTACAAGCGTTAACGTAATTCAATGCCACTTGGCTCTGGGGGCCTCCCATATCATTAGTTCCATAGTAACATGTTCCATACTAACAGTGTCTTTAACTCCTATGAAGCGAATTACACGTTCGTAAAAGACAATGTCAGTTTTATATCTAGCCAAGGTACAATCTAAATCAAGAAAAAGTATACTAGGTCTTATAAAGTTTAAGATTTTCTCAAGAAATACTTGACCGATTGTTGAAATTCTTACACTTGTAGGTAATTCAAAGTGCAGTCTATGTAATTAAAGTACGGTGGAACATGGAGAAAGGTGTATAGGAGAGTTTTTAAGGTTGAGATTATCTCAAAAACTACTTGACCTATCGCAAAAATTCTTTCACTGTTTGATAGATAAAAGTTAAAACTATATACTGTAAAACAATTATTAAATTCGGTCCAGTAGTTTTAGACAAAATCTCAACCTTATTTAGGTCCCCTGTATACTTATCTCTGTCTTCGACTGTACCTATTCGTACATCGTGTAATAACTTCTACATTGCAACTCTGTTTCTTTACTTACCTACTTCACAGAACATTTTACTTCAAACTTATACGGTTTCTTAACATAAAGATAAAACGGAAATTGCTATGTTTAAATCTCGGGATGAGGCCAAAAAGAATATTAACCTTCTCTTAGAATGTGGTGGGTTAGTTAAAGTCTTAAAGTACTGAAACTACTTTTATTTACTTATTTTATTAATTGACTCGACAGTTCGTCATTTGCCAATGTCATGTTACAGAAAATTCAATATATTATAGTCTTCTATCTTTATCCAGAGGAGTCGCAGCAGCGTCTTCACCCTGGGTAGCCGTGTCTTCATGTCTTCATCCAGAGGAGACGCCGTAGCATCATCACTCTGGACGAAGCAGCTCGACAGTCACGTTCACTCCCGAGCTTGTAGCGGGACTCCTGATTAAAGCTTGAAACTTCATATCTTCCTACAATTATCCAATAAATTCACCATACTTTCATTCGCGAACATTTTCTGATTAATTCAACGTAATATTAAATACAAAACAACCACTGCAGATTTTCAAGAGAACCCCTGAAACTACATTATTTGAATTTTTTAAGAGTAAATACCTACATATTATATAACAACAGTTTTAAAATATAATTCTTGCGTTTTCTTTAAAAGGAGTGCATCTGAATTTTGCCGTCACTTTTTTTCCTCCGCGTTGGCACATTTTCCTTCATCATCATCAGCCCGTATCAGTCCACTGCTGGACGTAGGACTCTCCCAAAGCACGCCACTCAACCTGTGTCTAGAGTTTTTTGCATCCAGTCTCTGCCAGCCATCTTGCAAAGATCACCCTCCATCTGCTGCTATAAGTAGTCTAGTCCCACGCTATATTATTAAAAATATTTCAATTCTAAAAAAATAAGTGCAAAAAGGTTCTCAATGTATGTAAGTACGTACCTACTTACGTACGTACATAGATTCACAATCAAAACAGCACGCTGCACGCTTGACGATTGAAATCTTTCGCTACAGGTACGAACAACAGCATATCAATGACGTCACTTGCAGTACGATTTCAACTATTATATACGTACGACACAGATAATAAGAACGGTCCAAAGTATACTGAAACCCAAATCAAGTGTCTTATTTTGTAAACAAAAGCTACTCTACCCTACTAAAATTTTAAGCTGTCCCGTGATTATTGCATAATTTATTATTAGATCGGATGACTTTATTTTCACAATGATGAGTAGGTTCGATCAATCAGCTCCTTCAGTGTTACAGCACAACAGGTAATTAGACGATCATATTTGTTTACAAAATAAGACACTTGATTTACTTTGGGCCAAGTGTCTCTCAAGGAATACGACCTTTGAATTGAACACCTAGACATCGAAATACCAAGAACAAAGGAAACAATAATAGAAAGATATGAATCATAAAATCTGCATTTCCAAATTCCATAAACAATTTAGTGGAATTTTCTAGTGCTCCAACTGAGCTAGAACCATTGATCTCCTATAAACAACTAGATACACAAAGGTCTTACTAAAACAATTTAAAAAACGTCCAAATAAGGGTCCATTGTTAACGTCCAAATAATGCCCAATAAAGCAAATGAGGGTCCATTCATCCGCTTGGACCTTCTTTGCGCTCGGACATTTTTAGAAGGCAGACTGTGTATCTAGTTGTTTATAGGAGATCAATGGTTTTACCTGACAATTTAGTCGTTTTGCTCTTAGGGCATTTTACTGTAATGACAATTTGTGACGACATTTTGCAAAAAAATACATTTTGGGGGATTCGTCGACTATGTGGGTGTTTCGATAGTGACCCTGTTTATTAACAGGTGTCTGGCCAACAGCCTACGAGCTTTTAACTTAATTAAATTCCATTCCATTCATCCGTTTGGACCTTTGCGCTCGGACACTTTTTGAAGGCAGACTGTGTATCTAGTTGTTTATAGGAGATCAATGGCCTAGAACCAATCTTCTTGTGAACGAAACAAACAACCAGCATCCAACCAGTCATCCCTAAACAACCAGCTTTGCTCTATTCTGCAGCATGACAAGTCATGTGCAGCATCAGAATTACTGTCATGCATGGTGTCACGTGTTAGATTCAATTCGCGGAGCATTTGTCTGCGGGATCATGTAGGGCAATGACCATTTATACTGGAAAACCCTTTTCTTTTTCAACTCTATGGACGGTGTTCCTGTGAATGTTCTTACGCAAAATTTGTGGAAATATACGTTTTTAGATTGCAGTATTGTTATTGTTGACATAGTGTAAGTAGTAGGAAGTAGGATAGGAACAGTTGGCTAGATATATTTTTTTTTTACTTGGGAAAATGCTTTTATGCAGCCCACCGCGCCAATCAGGAGGCGCGCGGTGAGTATGTGGGACTCCCGTCATGTACGTACGGTCCTATACCCACTAAAACCCCAAGGTGTTCAACTCGCCTAGGTATACCTAGCCGAATTAAACAAATCGGCTTATGAAATATTGGTAATACCTCATTGATCTCTCTCCTATAAACAACTAGATACACAAAGGTTTTTTTAATACTAAAACAATTTAAAAAACGTCCAAATAATGTCCAATAAAGCAAATAAGGGTCCATTCATCCGTTTGGACCTTCTTTGCGCTCGGACATTTTTAGAAGGCAGACTGTGTATCTAGTTGTTTATAGGAGATCAATGTAATACATAATACATTTTATAATTATCTATACCTTGTTAACATCGTTTCGTGCCAGCCTTCTGGGCACCGTGACTCCCGATGCCCTCCTAGAGGACATGTTTTATTTATAGGTAGTTTTAGTTTTTAGTTATTTAATGTTAGTTTTTAGTCATTTTATTATTTATAGTAATGATCACCTGTTCACCTGAAGTAGTGATCGCCTGTTCGCTATTAACGAATCAATACTACACTCTTCTATATAGTTTGTATTCTAAGTAAAATTAAAATAACTTAACTTTAATCCTTTAAATACTTTTCTGAAAATTTAATAAGCGGGCGAGCGTTTACCTCACTTATCTTTGAGAATCGTACAAAATATTAATACCAGAAACTGATCAAAGACATGTCTTTTCTAAATGCTCTGAGATGCCAGTTGATTCCGCAAGAAGATCACGTACGAACCACCCATTCTTGTTGCTCTCTCACTCGCTCTTATATCGAACTCAGTAAGGGTAATTCTCAAATGTTTTAGAAGTAGAGTTAACTTGGTGTTCTACGTGACTTTTGGAACGCGGGACATTGTGGGACACCAGATGTCCCGTATATGTTTATCAGGTGGACATATTTCATTTTTCGTTGTGGATATTGGAAGGATAAATGACAATGCCAGATTCTGCCCCACCATCAACCGCATGATGTACAAGATAACGAATAAATGTAAAAATATCTCCGTTTTTTATTAAAATTATTGGTTTAAAATATAGATTTATATCAAGCGAGTTGAAAAATACAACTTAATTACGAATTCAGAAAATAGTAAGAAATCGAAGCGAATTATTCATTGTTTTTGTTATTCTTCTATAGGAGTTGCGAGAGTAGTAGAAAATGATACTGATTATGATTATGAAATATAAAACTTGTAATAAGTCCCCAACAAAATGATAGGTACGGTACAGCTTAAATGATCACGTGGTTTTGTAGGTGGGGTAAAGCTCCATTGAAATGTGGCAATGTAATTTTGTAGGCCGGAAGCTCGCCATTCTGTTCTATGATAATGAAAGTAGGCAGATATGGGTCAGATAGAAACTGGGTGACCCGACTATCTAATGCGATTTCCTTATCAAATTTCCTATACGAAGCTGACAGTATAACATAAATTGTTTATAGTGGTACTAGGAGTGCATAGACGCATAAGAGGAGAGTTCACCCTCTTACCTATTTGTGGTGTCAATTTTTTTTAGCAAAGTCCGTGAAATGACATATGTACACATAACATAGTAGTTATGTGAGTGCAAATGTTCGCCAACAAATTGTTATGCAATTTGGCGAAGCTTAGAACTAAGTAAAATATGTAAAATTATTGTTGAGTAAATAAATTAAAAAAAAAGTGTAGCGTTTTTACGAGTTAAGTTTCTAACACACGGGTCGAGATTCAAAAACATATTAAAATTTGAGCTTGGTCTATATCTACAGGGTTCGACAAATTGAAATTGGGAGTTGTAATCATAATAAAATATTAAATTGGCAAGGTTTTTAAGTAAATCCGAATTGCATTTTTTTCTAACTGAGTAAAATCACATCCTTAGAAATGATAATAATTACCATTTGGTCAAATTCCTGGATTGAAATCATTGGGAAAAATTAAAACTACCTTAAAACAGAAAATCTCCAAAGCACATAACGAACGATGCACATCAAATTAATAATTTTGTTTCAAAGTTGAATTGATTGTTAATATTTCTTTTCTATATCCCCAAATTGTTTAATAGAATTTATGTATGTCATAAGCCTAACTATCCATTATTTTGTCGAATGAATTCAAGGTCAGTCTTTATAACTGTCAGATTTGATATTAGTAAGCTTCCGCTTAAAACTATCCATGAACATCGACCTAAGTCTAATTACGGACGCACGAAACGTTACATCCCAATTCTCAGTGCAATAGCACCGAACATTCTTCCACAGTTGCAGGCGCTAGGTCTATAAGCAAGACGATGACCATCTACCATCAGATAGCCTGCTAGCCAAGTGGCTTTCGTCAACGCTAGTTATATAAAGAGAAAGATATATAGGATTTACATTTGTGTGTCTCATCATCATCAGTCTATTTATATTGCCCCACTGCTCGAGTACAGACCTTCCCTTACATCGAGGGAGTTGGGGCCATGATCCACTACGCGAGCCCACTGCAGATTAGCGGTTTTCTTATGCCTTAGATTTTTTTCTACTGCATGCAGGTTTTATCACGATGTTTTTCCTTCACCGTTTTGAGAGCACTCGATAAATGTACGTAAATTTTTTCGTCGAAAAAACAGAGGATAACTCAAGGCTGCCCTTGCTGGGAATCGAACCTGGGAACTCCGTATTGCAAGTCCATTGACACAACCACTGATCCACCGAGCTCTTTTGTGTATCTGTCGTTCAGGAATCAACCAATGTTAAAACAATACCCGGCGCTATATCAGCGAAGTTGAAACCAATAAAAATCCTCATGTAAAGTAACAGATAAAAGTTTATGTGACAGCGCTAAGCAAGTTAGACGATTTATAACTAAGGGACCCCAAACCCTGGGATTAGAGTTGCGGAAGGAGTAGGGTAATAGAATAAAATCTCCTTTTAAATCGCGGGCCCATTGATGGCCCACAATCGCTTATAAATCCCAGTAAATGGTTATTGGGTGAAAAATGGTGGAATGTCTGGGGGCTGGAATGGCCGCGGCTAATTTAGCATTTGGGTTTATGTCACGGGTTGATGCGCGATCGACATTATTTTTTTAGCATTTTTGTCCATAAATAAGTAAGTAAGTAGGTACATACTTCAAAAATTAAAATTAAATTACTGATTACTCTCACAATTTTTTGCATAAACAATGTTCAACATTATCGACGAGTACCGTTGGCTCGGTGACGTTGAGAGAATGGGAGACAATCAATAACTTACAAGAACTGTCAAAACTGACAGTTCTGGTCAGTTTTGACAGTTCTTATAAGTTTGACAGTTCTTGTCATTTTTGACAGCTCTTGTAAGTTTGACAGTTCTTGTAAGTTTGACAGTTCTTGTAAGTTTGACAGTTCTTGTAAGTTTGACAGTTCTTGTAAGTTTGACAGTTCTTGTAAGTTTGACAGTTCTTGTAAGTTTGACAGTTCTTGTAAATTTTGACAGTACGTTGTTGTCAGTTCTGACAAGGACTGACTGAACAATTGACTGACTGACTCATCAAATGTCTCTTTCTGACGTATAAGAGTGACTACTGACAACAAGCGCGGCAGGTCGCCTTCATACAAAATACATCATAAGCTCTTCTCTCATCATCTACAATATTGCTTGCTGTCAAAAGCTCATAGTACGAATTCTCATACAAAATTGAGTGAATGCTTTTTTGATGACGTCACAAAACGTCTAAGAAAACAAAACCGCAGCAGTATTACAATAAGCTTAGTTTAAGGACGTCATGGTACTAAATAACAAAGTATTATTGAAGTAATACTGCTATAAGAATTCAAGGTAAGGCCCCTGTCCATAAAGCCCGGCGATTTTGATTCCTTCATGATTCCATCAATCAACGCCTATCATTAAAAGCAATTTGAGTTACCTATAATTTCGTTCCGTCTGCATCCAATCCAACAATAGATCACCCAATATTAGGATCACCCAGCTATAATTGAATCCCTAATCATGTGTTCATTCAATTGTTCCGACGCATCCGCACCCAGCTCATGCCGTGGTATAGCTTCCTGTGGAGAATTATTTATGTCAGCCCCGAATTGGATCCCGAGTGGATCCGGAGATATCCACCCGCTAAGACGGATGCGGGAATTGCACTGGCCATCCAATTGAAAGCTTTGGCCGCAGTAGGAAAATCTGAAAGTGATACTACTCAATGTTCATTAATGAAGTTTGTGCATCTCCTAACGGAAGCGACGGAAGCTCCAATATTTCGGTCATATTATGCGGAACCCCCGATATAACCTGCTGCAATTAATCATCCAGGGCAAAATTTGTGGAAAGAGGAGCGTTAGCAGGAGAAGACACTCTTGGCTGAAGAATTTACGTGATTGGTTCGGCTGCAGCACCGGCTCCTTGTTCCGGGCAGCCGTTCAGAGGGGAAAATTGCCATGATGTTGTCCAACCTTCGATGAGAAGAGGAACGATGAGAAGAAGAGTGCATCTCCCACTGTTACTTCTAATTTAAATAGGTTCGATAGTATGTCTACCCGCGACGGGTCTCATAATAAAATGACACTCCTCCCTAATCGTTGCCTCAGTGCTGAGGATCGTGACCCTCAACATACCCGTTGCCTTCCTGGGGTCGCCGGATATATCTTAGACGTTCGTGAGAGTACCTAGGTCTAACAAAAATTGTAATGAATCATCTAAAGAAACTTTTCCTAGGCAATATTCGCTATAGTCAGTGGCATAGATCACTTACCAATAGACATGAAATCGGTACAAATTTGCACGCAAAAATTCGGTTACCGATGAGCGCATGGAGCCCAAGCGTATATAGGGCTGCCGCAATAAAGAGATGCGTCCATTCCGTCCGTTACATGTGTCGCGAAGCAATGTTGCGCTCATGTGCGGGAAGACACGGGCGCCCTCCTGTTACAGGTCTATGGAGTAAGTGGTTTGTGGTCAGTGGCCTCCATTTGAAACCTCGTATACACCATCGTTTATCTGGAAATTGTTTTGCGGAGTGAAGTTACTGTTTGACCATACCTCTGTACTGCAGTGTCTGAGCGCGTCGATTAATAGATCTTCAATCTGTTAGGCAATTAGGGTTTAGATTATACAATAGGTACCATGTTGACTCGTTTAAATTAATTTCAATTGAATCTCAAATGTAGCGCGTGTAATGAATCAGTATTATGATTTTAGTACTGACGATTTTCTCTGCAAGTTTCTATTGTAGTGTAGCACCTTGAAATTCTGAGACTTCGGACTATACGTAGAAGTGTAGGGTTACCGCCTAGTGGTTTCTGCATGCTTTATAAATTAATTCATTTTGATTGTTCTTTTGAAATTCTTACTTTAGGAGCTGACCATCCTAATAATAAATACCTATATTTGTTTAATTTTTTTTCTAAATGCATTTCTGAGAATAAAAAAAATATATAAGACACGTGTAATACACCAATCCGCACAGGGCCCGTGTAGCACGTCAAGACCCTAAATTCCCTTGTTGTAAGGTTGGTATGTCCCAGTAGTGGTGATATAAAATAGCCTTATCGAATTAAGGCTTTATAGCTTTTTTAATATTATGACTGTGACTCGAATGCGACGCGGTCTACCATCGTTCATGTCGTTATAACGTGACAAAAGTTTGATTCAATTTAAAACTCGCTGACAGTCCGTGAATTTTAATTTAATTAAATAATTTTATTCGGCGTGTGTCAACCCTGCAGCTTGCGGGTGGGATGTAATCAGGGATATTGAGAATGGGGGTCTATTTTTTCGGCAAGCATGACGAAGGTAACTGAAGCTGGGCCAGCTTATACTGGTTGTGCAATGCCTCTGTTGGATCCTATCTTAACAGAATTGGGAGTCAATTTGATTGTATCGGGAATTGACGCCAGTCTGAATACTGTGAGTAAATAATCGTTAGAGTATCTGTCTGTCTTAAGGGCCTTCCATGAGCCAACTAGCGCCGCCAATCTTGAAAAATAATATCTTCAAATTTAATCAATTTGATTAAAAAAGCTATTTACAAAAAAAATTACATGCTTATTTATAACGTGATTCAATTTCGGTAAGTTGTAGTTCGCATAATTGCGAAAAACGACCGTTTTTGGCACATTTGTGAATTACAACTTAGCTTGTCGCAATTATGCCATGTATTGTATATTGAAAAATAGTATTCATCCTAATAAACATTTTGTAAATAGCTTTTCTAATAAAATTGATTAAATTGGACGATATTATTTTCTCAAGATTGGCGGCGCTAGTTGGCTCATATCAGGCCCTTAAGTTTTCCGTCTAATAGTCCCGACGGATCTGCTGACGAACAAAAGATGTAGTAATTTAATCAAACATATTCCTATCGACTTTAATCCCAAGAGATCTCCGCAAAATTGGTCCCAAATTAGGGATAATATAACTTAATTTAGATGCCAAATTCAAGAACGTTCATAAAACTTATTTTTTCCTTTCTAGTAAGTTTTTAAAGAGATAGTTTTTTTCTGTTTTGATAATATCATTATTGGCTGACACATACACAGGCGACCTGCGATTTGCGGTTAGTTGCAACGCATGCCCCGTCCCCTTTTCTCCCGTCGTAAACGTCCAGTATCTCAGTCCAGCCTAGGCCTTAGCTCGCATCTGAGGCAGGCCGCGTATCAGGCTTATCGGGCCGATTGTTTGCTATTATTCTATTCATTTTATCATCGCCTGCGATGTCCCAGCAAAGGCCCCTAAACTCTTCCACTCATCCATAATATTATTATGTAAAGATTCAGGCAAGTCACCGTCTCTTAAAAGCGTTGATTTCATAGCCTTTTCGATGCACATACACGCGTACACACACACACACTCGCACTCACACACCCACTCACCTACACACCCTCAGTCTCCGCATGTCAAGATTGCATGGTTTCCTTTAACATACATATTTTTTTTACGCCTATGTTTTGTTCACAATCCCAATCAAATATATATTAATACATCCTGGAAGAGACTAGCTCCCACAACACAGGGAATCCTAGTGTGGGAGCTAGAGCTCACATAGTCTCAAATTTATTTAGCTTAATTAATTGTAATGTTCAATAATTTATAAGAGATATTTTTGTAATTGATAATGGTACCTAAATAAATTTATTATTATTACATGTTAGTGTAGACGACCAACATCTGGTTCCCAAATTTTTCTTGTGGTATCTGTGTATGGGGGTCATGACCCCCTGCGCTAACATCCCTGTGTACAATTACAGCAGCACGGAGCATCGCGCTAATTGAGTTGTGCAACACGTCGTTTGAGACTAACGAATCCGAGCTTGCGATCCACATATCCATGTTAAGGTTACTTGTGTGTGCTCTGCCTTATTGTAAATTGGGTGATCTTATCCAATAACATGACTGTAGTAAGTTGCAGTAAGCTGCAAGGATCGTGATCGGTGAGCTCTTTATTGTCTATAGATGTATCATCATCAGCTTATTTTTTGTGTCCCACTGTTGTAGCAGTTACGAGTATACACATTGAAGGAGCGGCTACTAGAGAAATAAAATTACACCATTCACGAACATTGTGGCTAACGTTTTTAAGTACCTACCTACTCGCTTGTGGGCTTTTTGAAAATGGCGGGAAACGACGGTTGCGAAATTATTCAATAATATTCAGTTCAATGTCTACAGTGGGTGTTTTGTGTTTAATATCACGTTAAATTAATCAGAAAATGTTCGCGAATGACAGTACGGTGAAGTTATTGGATTATTTATGCAAGATCTGAAGTTTCAAGCTTTTATCAAGAGTTCCCGCTACAAGCTCGGGAGTGAACGTGACTGTCGAGCTGCTTCGTCCAGAGTGATGACGCTACGGCGACTCCTCTGGATGAAGACATGAAGACGCGGCTACCCAGGGTGAAGACGCCACTGCGACTCCCCTGGAGGAAGATAGAAGACTATTGAATATATTGAATTTTCTATAACATGACATTGGCAAATGCCGAACTGTCGAGTCCATTAATAAAATAAATAAAATAACATGACTGTAGTAAATTGCAGTAAGCTGCAAGGATGATAGGTGGGCTCTTTATTGTCTAGCTATATAGATGTATGTTCATCAGCTTATTTTTTGTGTCCCACTGTTTAACAGTTACGAGTATACACATTGAAGATGCGGCTAGAGAAATAAAGTTATACCATTCACGAACATTGTGGCTAACGTTTTTAAGTACCTACCTACTCGCTTGTGATCGAATTAATATAGCAACTCGTTATAATGGTTTATAACAAGTTGCTATAGTTGTATGGACGTTGGTACGGTGGAACACAGAGAAAGGTGTACAGGAGAGTTTTTAAGGTTGAGATTTTCTCAAAAACTACCTGACCTATTGCAAAAATTCCTTTACTGTTTGATAGATAAAAGTTAACACTAATTATTAAATTCGGTCTAGTAGTTTCTGAGAAAATCTCAACCTTATTGATGCCCCCTGTATACTTATCTCTGTCCTCGACTGTACGTCCGAATAGACGTATTTGTGTTGTATCAAAGCCGGAACCGTCAAGTATTTTTTTTTTGGAAAATTTTAACCGTAATTAGGCCACACATTTTCCCTCTCTTTAGGCCATACGTATGTGACGGTTATTTTTATATTCAAACTTTTCTTGGAAGAATCTGTGCTCGTATTTGGCCATCACTTATTTTTTATTTTATTTATTTAATTTTATATTTATTGGAAAACCAACGGCAATTATCAAGGGGTAAGTTACACAATATAAAACTGATAGCCAATTACAGGTTTTCGCTGTTAGATTATAGACTAAATTAACTATATCAAGCACTTAACTAGGCACTATTTGCACACACATACCTACACTACATCACTCACCGAAAAACATTGTACTCAACAATCGCCTCGCTGTCACACAACCGGTGTTGAAAATGTCCAAATCAAATTTGTCAGACAGTTTATTAAAATTGTCACTCGCACGCCAGAGAAATGTGTCTTTGTCTTGTCTAGCAGTTCTTGAGTTATGGGCGAACAAACACGTCCAGAACAATCCAGACATGACGATGAGTTTTATAAATTCGATATAAATGAACCATTTGAGATTTATACTGAATTTAATAACTATAACATAACAATTTCACCCAAAGTTGTTTATAAATTATCGCCAAACAACTTTTCCACATACATTACAACGGAAGGGGGTAATTGTAACTTTGCCGGAGTGAACTTAAACTTAACGCTCGTAAAGAAGAGGCGTAAAGTCAAGTGTTTATGTTCGCTTGCGCTCGCGTGATTGTCGCTAACTTGGAACAAGTTTCTACTTAAAAGTTTGGCGTGCGAGCGTTTGATACGGGCTAAGTTAGCTCTAAGGAAAAAACATCCCAGCAGGATTTGGTCGATATTGTCGATACACAAACTCTTCAGTGATAAGATGGAACCAACTAATGGCTCTTGAAAATGGCGGGAAACGACGGTTGCAAAATTATTATATAATTTTTGTTTTATTATGTATAGTGGTTATTTTGAGATTAATATCACGTTAATTTAATCAGAAAAGTTCGCGAGTGACAGTGATTTTGTTGGATAATTTGAGCAAGATCTGGGGTTTCAAGCTTTTATCAAGAGTTCCCGCTATAAGATCGGGAGTGAACGTGACTGTCGAGCTGCTTGAGTGATGACGCTACGGCGACTCCTCTGGATGAAGACATGAAGACGCGGCTACCCAGGGTGACGACGCTACTGCGACTCCCCTGGAGGAAGATAGAAGACTATTATATATTGAATTTTCTGTAACATGACGTTGGCAAATGACGAACTCGAGTCCATTAATAAAATAAATAAATAAAACCAACTAATGAATCCAACTAACCAACAAATAATGTATGGTATGATAGAATGGTCGTCCTACGAAGGATGGCGATCATTATGACAAAAATGAATGAATCCAGAAGACAAAAGTGGTTGAAATTGCTCATAGAATCAGTTAACTGAAGTATGGGCTGGTCACTTGTCGTAGAACCGATAGGGTAGACGAGTTCTCGAATGGAGGCCACGAATGGGTAAACGTAGCGTGGGACGCTCCCCGACCAGATGGAGGAATGACCTTCGCAAGATGGCTGGCAGAGACTGGATGTAGAGGGCCGAGAGGGTTGAGTGGCGTGCTTTAGGAGAGGCCTACGTCCAGCAGTGGACTGATACGGGCTGATGACGACAATGATGTATGACACATGGTACTTTTATCTTACTATTGTTGGCGCTATTGGCGTAAGTTCCTAAGCTTTGATTTTCTTCTTATAGCTGGCCTTCTGCCTTGAAAACAACTATTGATGTGTGTAAAATAAAATGCATGCTTTTGGAAACGGATCTGCATATCTGCAGTCTGTAATATCTGTTCAATAAAACGCAGCATAACAATAAATTCTCGTATACCTACCGCAGCCCTAATCAAGTGTCTTATTTTGTAAACGAATATGATCGTTTAATTACCAGTTGTGATGTATTTCTGAACGAAGTGATTGATCAAACCTGTTCATCATTGTGAAAATAAAGTAATCCGATTTAATAATGTGAAAATAACTATGCAATAATCACAGAAAAGCTGTTAGTAAAGCAGGGTAGTTTTTGTTTACAAAATAAGACACTTCATTTGGGCTTCGGTTTAGGTACATCTACGCGATAATTGGTTAATGGATCCAAGTGGACAAAAAAGTTCATTAGGATCCAACCAAGGGATCCAAGTGGTCGTAGCAAAGTCGCGGGTACAGCTAGAAAATAAATAGATCTAGTTCAGGTGTGGGAAAGTTTAGGAGTACCTGGGAGAATTCCTTCGGAGTGCCTGCGTTCGGTCTCCACCGTCCGCACAAGAGTTAAAGATGAAAATTTATGATCACAGCACTGATTTGTACACAAAAATGAATGCACTTTTGATTGTATGGCGTTTTGAGAGTTTTTGAGAATTTTAGAGCGCGCGCGCGGATTTGCGGTTTTCGTCGATATTTGACAGATCTCGATTCTCGACTGTTCGGTACACAGGGTCGAGGACGAATGCGGGGTGCGGGGTGCGGGGAAGGATTGATGAATGGATGAGTGAAGGAACAGTGTCCATAGAGTATAAAGAGTTATGCGTGAGTGAGTGAGTGAAATGAGTTATTACATATATTTAAATAAAGCGCGCGTACATCAGGTAAAAATTAACTCATGCTCAAAATTATCCACAAATTAGCGACGAATTTTGAATTTGCAATACGATAGCAAATTCAAAGCGGGCCAATCAATTTGATTAGTTCGTGAAATGTCAATATAGTGGAGTACAAACCGTTACATGTTGCGTTGTGAACGCATCGCTGACGGTCGCAATTAGCGGTTGTACGGAACTAATGAAACCGGAACCTTTGATCAATCCGTTTGTACGTAAAGTTTTGAAATTGGGCGGTTTAAAACTAATTAATTTCCAGCGATTTCTAACTGTGGCGAACGCATCGGGGGTCTGCGGTTATTGTCATATAAAATACATTGCCACATTTCAATGGAGCTTTGCCCCGCCTACAAAACTACGTGACCATTTAAGCTGTACCTATCATTTTGCTGGGGACTTATTACAGGTTTCATATTGCATAATCATAATCAGTATCATTTTCTACTAATCTCGCAACTCCTATAGAATAATAACAAAAGAATAAAATAATAAATCGCTTCGATTTCTTACTATTTTCTGAATTCCTAATTAAACTGGTTTTTTTCGAATCGCAACTTGTACAAAACTTTATTTTAAACCAATAATTTTAATAAAAAAAGGAGATATTTTACATTTACGCCAATTGTAATACTAACTGTATTAGCCTATTTCTTTTGTGTAATACTTTTTATTTTTTTGCAATAAAGAATATTTATCTTATCTTATTTATTCGTTATCTTGTACAACTTGCGGTTGATTGTGGGGCAGAATCTGGCATTGTCATTTGTAAAATTAGATTCTTATTGCAGTGCCTCTCCACTAGAGAAGGCTGGCCGTCAGCTCCGCATATCTTCCTCTGTCTTGAGCCAGTCGGAAAAGCTCTTCGACACTGGGTATCGCTGTCCACTCCTTTATATTGCGGAGCCACGATTTCCTCCTTCTGCCAACCCGCCTCTTCCCCACAATCTTGCCCACCATTATGAGTTGGAGGGGTACCTCTCGTGTCCGAGATAGCCCAATTTTCTCTTCATGATGGTCCCGGGATTTACCAGCGTGTCGCAGGACTTCGACATTCGTGACTCTCTGGACCCAGCTTATCCTAAGCATCCTACGGTAACACCACATTTCAAGATCTTCTAGTTTCTTTGATTGGTTGATGACAAATTGAACTTACTTATTTCGTCAAGCTTTTGGGCCTTCCTCTTTACTTTGAAAATGAAGGACGTCTCATCGACAAACAACTCAATATCTGACAGGAGCTCTACGAGATAAGGTAGGTCATTTATATAAACTAAAAACAGTAACGGTTCTAATATTGACCCTTGAGGTGCTCCCATACTTTCCAGTGATCCTGAGGACTTTTCTCCGTTTAGCTATACGCTATTATATTATATTTTTATACTCCTGATTCTCTGGACTCATGTATGAGCTCAGGACTGATATATGATCTCTTGGCCATGAAGAAGCAGCAATCTTTGACCTCGTCAACTTTGTTATTCAAAAATCCCGCAATAATTTTCACGAAGCGTGGCGTGTAGCGTATTTAAATGAGGGTAGACAAAATGTGACACAATTAGTGACTAAATGAGCTGTCGACGCGAAATGCAAATTCGTGGGAACTCGTTATTCGCTGACATTAGACCAGAATAGGGACTTAGCTGTAATAAAGCTGATTTTGAGGTAAATAATGTAGGGTAATGTAGTGTAGGTTACTTAGCTGTAAGTAGTTTATTGTAATAAGTATTCTCTAAATTCGAATCCTGTAAAAAACTTGTACATAACTTTAATTTAAACCAATAATTTTAATAAAAAACGGAGATATTTTTACATTTATTCGTTATCTTGTACAACTTGCGGTTGATGGTGGGGCAGAATCTGGCATTGTCATTTACTTATAGGTTTTTTCACTTTTTTCGACTCTACTTAGCCAGATTAAAATGCCCCAGTTTCCCGTCTAGGTACAGACAGACGCTACCTATCACTCATCAGACTAGCAGCTAGATATACACAATAAACTACCCTAGAAGGACGTATCATAGTTATCGTTAAGGAAGCCGCCCCAACCATAGAGATAACGTTATTGTAAGGGTAACGATAATTTACCACATGATAAAACTAAAGCACACCCCATACGTAAGCAGCAGGTGCAGCCGAGTGGCAATGGGTATAGAAGGACAACGTCTCCCAACATGGGGGCTTGGGGTCCCCATGGGGGCCGCGAACATGTGTAAAGGGTTATGCCAACAATAACAAAAATTTGGCAGTGCACTATGTAGTGAGCTTAATATAAAGTGCGACAGTATCTCGCCTGATTTTGTCTGCTACGGCACCTGTCTGGCACGTAAACTGTAGTTATGAACGGAGCATAATTCAGAGTTGTCAACACCTGCAGCTTTGTTTGATGACCATCTTTACGACGACTATGTAACACAGTTAACCATGATTTAACGTTTTTAGTTGCATTTCATCATATAAAATCGACGGTTCAGTTACTGTCTAATTAGCAGATTTTATTTCTATATGTGCCATTTATCGTAAATTGAAATTAATAAAATGTAAACCTATACAGTATTTTTTATTATTATTATAAAATGTCGTGTGCCTATTGGGAAGCAATGTATGAACTTAAATTTTTTGAGAACAATAGGATCTGTGGGCCTGCTGGGAACTAGCCAGAGAAACAGACAAACATTCGCCTATTAAGGTATTATAATATTTTTATTATTATCAAATAAAGTGCCATAGTATGACATTTTATTCACATTACGATCTAGCCTAAATACAATAAGACTAATAAGTAATTTTGACCTAAAATTCTATAAATTGACATTTATATCTAAGAGTTACTCCAACGACATTACTTAGAGTCTATTAAGGGTGATCACTTTGTTCACGTGTCTTACTTTAATCACACTATTGTAAAGTTGAAATACAAAAGTGTCCTCATGACTGAATTTTTTAAAGGGTTCCTAACTATCATCGTTTTCTTCCTAAAAGGGTTTGAAAAAGTTTGGGAAACTCTGGCGTCAGATTAGGAGCGGACAAATAGTAGTCCCGTAACGGTCTCCTGCCAGCACTACTGGCGTCTCTATTAAATGAATGTCCCGGAACTATAGCTCGGGACATCCGTTTGGGATTCGAAATTGTTCTGTAATTGCACGCTTGGGAGAGATTTGCAGTTTAAGAAAAAATAGAAAGAATCGGTTAACTGCGGGAATAGGGGTTCCTGGTTAGGTTAGTAAACTACTAAGAGAGCTCCTGAAAATATTTTTTTATTGTGTATATTCTTTATTGTACATAATCTTAAAATTAATACACAGTTGGAAAAAGTAAACAATGGCGAGCTTAACCCTATGAGAAGAGTTCTCTTACAGCTAACCTAAAAATAAAGCGGTGATTGCAGTATGAGTAGGCACACTGAAACAAACAAACTTTATTCATATATGTAGGTATTTTCAAATATCTAAGTCTATAGTGAGGGTTAAATGTTTGTTGTTCTTTCCTAAACGGTTGCTCATTTGACTTTCGCTATAATGTTGCATTCAATAAAGAACCGTCGATCGTGCAGTACTGTTTTTAATTCCTGAGCCCATTTCCAATAGGTTATGGGTACCAGACCTCGTTTTCTAGTGCGCAAATTAACGTAAAATTGAAATAAAGTACAAGTGTCTACGAATTATAAAAATGGAGCCGCGTAATAAAAGAAATATCCAGCAATTTAATGGCGAGAGATATAACACGTGGAAGTTTCGTTTGAAATCACTTTTGGAGGAACTTCAAGTGCTATCGGTTATTGAAGATCCCACACCAGACGACCCAGACTCTGATTGGTTGAAGAAAAACATGATTGCAAAAGGTACGATCGTTGAATATTTGGGCGACGCGTTTTTAAATTTCGCGAAAGGTTCGACTACCGCCAAAACAATAATTGATGACCTAGATAAGATTTACGAGCGAAGAAGCCTAGCTACACAATTAGCGCTACGTAAACAATTATTGAACTTGAAATTACAACCAGATGCATCATTATTGCAACATTTTACGAAGTTTGATAATTTGGTGACTGAATTGATTTCTGCCGGCGCGAAACTCTACGAGATGGATAAAATATCGCATCTGTTGCTCACGCTACCCGCATCATACGACGGTGTGATAACGGCTTTGGAAACGCTCGGTGAAGAACATCTCAATTTAGCTTTCGTGAAGACACGCCTCTTGGACCATGAAGTGAAGTTGAAAGCTGAGACTACGACAGACCTCAAGGCTCTGCAAACTGGCACCAAACGTTTCTTTGGGCACAATCATCACGGAAATTTCAAGAAGAAAAAATTTAACCCTCCGAAGAAAGATAAATTTCAACCCGGAAATTCTACCCACAAGTTTACAAGAATGTATTGCGACCACTGTGGACGACGAAACCATTTCAAGAAGGACTGCCGTTTCTTCAAGAACCAGCAGCAGGATGGCCAATCCACCAGCTATAAGAGGACGGCCAACAACGTGCAGCCATGCAACAATGACGAGGGCGGTTTCGCTTTTATGTTTTCAAAATGTAAGTTACCCTCTGCTGCTGACAATCGTTTAGCTAATGATGAAATTTGCTTTCTTTTAGATTCGGGTGCGACTGATCACATTGTGAACACTCGGGAAGCATTTACATCATATGTGGAGTTACCCACACCTTTAAAGATCGGCGTTGCTAAGAACGGGACTTCTATCCTTGCGTTTGGTAAAGGAATGATTGAGGTAACCACCAATTTAGGTATCAAAGGATCAATCGATGACGTATTGTATTCGCCTGAGGTACGGTACAATTTGTTGTCGGTAAATCGCATACAGCAGACAGGTATGTCGGTTGTTTTTGGAAATAATGGAGTTCAAGTTTATAACAAACATAACAAATGTTACATGACAGGTGAGAATACTAACAATTTATTTAGTATCACTTTCGAAGTAAATAAACCTCAATGTAATTTAAATGTGCCTGTAAACAAATGCCAAGACCATTCAAATTCATACAATTTATGGCACAGTCGACTTGGCCATTTAAATAAACAAAAGTTTAATTTACTAAAAACTTCAGTTGATGAGGATGATATTAAATTAATTAATGATATTATTCCTAGTAGTGAGTTATGTGAACCATGCATTCTTGGTAAACAGTCAAGATTGCCCTTTGCTAAATCGAAAGACAAGTCTCACAAAAACAACCGACCGCTTTTTATTATTCATTCTGATGTATGCGGCCCGATCACACCTACAACTGTAGATGATAAAAATTACTTTGCTACATTTATTGATGATTTTACACATTATACAGTAACATATTTAATGCACTCGAAGTCAGAAGTATTAAAATGTTTTCAAGATTTTGTAGCTAAGAGTGAGAATTTGTTCAACTTAAAAGTAACTAACTTATACTGCGATAATGGTAGAGAATATCTTTCAAATGATTTTAAAGATTTTTGTGTTTGCAAGGGAATTACGTACCATCTGACGGTACCCTACACGCCACAACAAAATGGTGTAGCTGAGCGCATGAATCGTACGTTAACCGAAATGGCTCGTACATTGGTTACAAGTGCGAAGTTAGACAAAGCGTTCTGGGGAGAAGCTGTGGTAACGGCTACATATTTAACAAACAGGCTACCCACAAAAGCGCTCACAGATAATAAAACACCATATCAAATGTGGCACAATAGGAAACCGAAAATAAGTCATTTAAAAATATTCGGTTCGACGGCTTATATCCATGACAAAACTAGAAAATCTAAATTTGACGATAAATCATTTAAGGCCATACTAGTCGGATACGACCAAAATGGTTACAAATTATTTAATGTGGAAAATAATCAATTTCTCATTGCTCGAGATATTGTATTTGATGAGTCAAATTTTGAATCTTCTAGGCCGGTCGATAATTATAAACCTATTGAAATTCCCGCCGAAATTAGCAAGCCTGACGATGACTCGGCAAAGTTAATAGGCAACAAACACAAAGATCTTCCTGATGATAGCTCAGAAGCTGGACCTTCGTCTAGCAAACTGAGACGTAGCCAAAGAATTCTCGATTTACCCACCGTAGATTATAAACAAATGAATGACCCCGATTACTATTTATCACTCACGACTGCTCAATCGTTACCAAATAGTTATACGGACATTTTAAATAGGAGCGATTCTGATAAATGTTTTAAAGCCATAAAGAGTGAAATCGAGTCACTTCATAGCAATCAAACTTGGGTTATTGTTGATAGACCTAATAATGTAAATATCGTAAGCAGTAGATGGGTTTTTACTATTAAAAACAACGAGCTAGGTGAACCTACACGATACAAGGCGTGCTTAGTTGCCCGTGGCTTCACTCAGCAATACCTGCAAGACTATGACGAGACGTTCGCACCAGTTGCTAGAATATCAACATTTAGATTTATTTTAGCCCTCGCTAATCAATTTGATTTACATGTTCATCACATGGATGTGAAGACCGCCTTTTTAAACGGTATTCTCAAAGAGGACATTTATATGGAGGTGCCTGAGGGTGTACCAGCTCGGCCAAATCAAGTTTGTAAATTAAATAAAACTCTCTATGGCTTGAAGCAATCGTCTCGATGTTGGTTTGAACGTTTCGATCATGCTCTTAAGGCCATAGGTTTTAGTAATTCCCAAGTTGACCCTTGTCTATATGTTCTGGATAAGAAGTGTATAGATAAAAATATATACATTGTATTGTATGTAGATGATTTGATTATTTGTACAAAAGATATACAGAATTTGCAATTGTATAAAAACTGTTTAAAGCAGAAATTTGATATGACCGACTTGAATGAAATTAAATTGTTTTTAGGCATTAGAGTAGAACGAACTCGAGGTAAACTGACTTTAGATCAATCATTATACCTACAAAGTGTTTTAAGCAAATTCTCCATGAGTGAGTGCAACCCCTCTAACTCACCATTCCCTTCCAAATTAGATCATGCAACCTTAGACTCCGACACTCAGTACGAGGCTCCTTGCAGGAACGTCATAGGATGTCTAATGTATGCCATGCTTTGTACGCGACCAGATATTTGTGCAGCCATAGGCATTTTGAGTCGCTACCAAAGTAAAAATAATGAGGAATTATGGAAATGCTTAAAACATCTTTTGAGGTACATAAAAGGAACGATTAATTTAAAGTTGACCTATGAAAAATGTGATTACAAACAACTGGTTATTGGTTACGCAGATTCCGATTGGGGAGGTGACGTGATCGACAGAAAAAGTACGACAGGACATATATTTAAAGTGTTTGATAACTGTACTATTTCGTGGAATACACGGAAACAAAATACTGTCGCCGCTTCCTCGACGGAAGCTGAATACATGGCTTTATTTGAGTCTGTTAGGGAGGCAATCTGGATAAAGTCGCTACTAAATAGTATTTTAATTCCAGTAGAGCAGCCCATAATTATTTTTGAAGATAACAACAGTTGTATTAGTATCGCTAATAACCCCACAAATCACAAAAGGTCTAAGCACATTGACATTAAGTACCATTTTACTAGGGAACAAATTACTAACAAAGTAATAAAGTTAGAATATATTTCCACAGGAAACCAACTGGCTGATATGTTCACTAAAATGGTATCCACAGCGAAGTTCCAAGAATTAAGGCGCAAGCTGAACCTAGTTTAAAATGTGTTGATTTATTTGATTTATTGAGTTTGTCTCATTGTAACTAATTAAAAATATTATAACTCGAGCTGATTTCGTGATTAGTTAAATCATATTTATGTGATGTGAACTATTATGACGGTTAAATTTGCCTAAATTAGAAATCTCTCAAATTAATTGTATTGTATAAAAATACTTAAATATTTGAGGGGGACTGTAGGTATTTTCAAATATCTAAGTCTATAGTGAGGGTTAAATGTTTGTTGTTCTTTCCTAAACGGTTGCTCATTTGACTTTCGCTATAATGTTGCATTCAATAAAGAACCGTCGATCGTGCAGTACTGTTTTTAATTCCTGAGCCCATTTCCAATAATATACAATGGAACTTAATTCTTTATTCATGTTGTAGAACATTATACAAATTGCACCTATTCGTAGTATAACATGTTTAACCATATTGTGCCACACAAATATAATGTTATTGAAAGCCGAATATTACAGAATGAAACGGGACATTTCTCAGCCCTATTTATAGAAATGGAGGAGACATTTCGCATGACACTGGGCGTCCAGGCGTGCAAATTACGACCTAATTACACGGAAACTGAGCTCATTTTGTTTTCGTTACCAACTGTCGGGAAAATACGTCATCTCACCAAATGGCCAGCGTTTGCTTAAATGGTGTGTATATTATATTAGGAAATAAGGTGATTATCCCGAAAAGAAACAGTTCCAGAGCAACCTGGAATGAATATAGTTAAAAAAATACCAGGATATGACATCTTATGACTTTGTCTGCCACGACACGTGTCGGACACGCTCAATATCTGTAGATCTAAACGAGACTTGAAAATGATTTTAATAATCGATGAATTGCGTCAGTAGTTGCTGTGCAGAGATATTGAAATATTTTTGATCTTTGTCCAGCAGTGGGATAATTTATAGATTAATAAAATATATATTGTTTATTTCAAAAAGGTACAATATAAAATAAAAAAGAACCATTCAATATTTAAAAAACCTAATCTAAACTATTTAAAAAAAAATTAGTTACAGGAAGAGTACCCAAGACACTGGCAGCGTTACCTCGCTGGATCGCGATGCTAATCCGTTGCGCGAGGTAGCTGCCAGCTCTTGGGTCACCAGTGGCATCTACTACTCGTTTGCTAAGCTCTTTATAAAGTGACCAAGCGCCGGGACCCCACGGGCCGAGGGTCTCGACACCAAAAAACATTGCCACATTTCAATGGAGCTTTGCCCCACCTACAAAACTACGTGACCATTTAAGCTGTACCTATCATTTTGTTGGGGACTTATTACAGGTTTCATATTGCATAATCATAATCAGTATCATTTCCTACTACTCTCGCAACTCCTATAGAAAAATAACAAAAACAATGAATAAATCGCTTCGATTACTTACTATTTTCTTAATTCTTAATTAAGCTGTTTTTTTCGAATCGAAACTTGTGCAAAACTTTATTTTAAACCAATAATTTTAATAAAAAACGGAGATATTTTTACATTTATTCGTTAACTTGTACAACTTGCGGTTGATGGTGGGGCAGAATCTGGCATAGTCATTTAATTAATAAAATAATTTAAAATCAACATAAATAAATATATCTAAAATGTATTGTATCTAAATCAACGATGATTTTATAGCTAAATAAAAATATGTACCGGTAATATGGGATAAGTATACCCCGACGTCCCCTAAGCGTGTAGCGAGCGTTTCCAATTTCCGTGTATGGCATGTCATTGGCTGTCGGCGAGATGACGTCATTTTTATTGGCGATTGAGGAGATTGGGGTGTTAGTGTTGACATGCGGGACTGGATTTGGAAATGAATACATTATTCAAGAGATGTTAACACGTTTAGTAGACGTGTTACGATCGTAGGGGTGATTTATTTGATAGTTGTGTGACAGATGAAGTATTAGATTGAGCAATGAAGCATGGAACTCCGG
This sequence comes from Tachystola acroxantha, assembly GCA_963506565.1. Classification (NCBI taxonomy): domain Eukaryota; kingdom Metazoa; phylum Arthropoda; class Insecta; order Lepidoptera; family Oecophoridae; genus Tachystola; species Tachystola acroxantha. The sequence continues at coordinate 14,075,712 of OY735872.1, read as the reverse complement.
TGAAGTTAGCTATTACATCGCAAAATCAGTTCTTACATGCTAATTGACTGACTAGATTGACAAAGAAACGCAATAAAATACAATAATAATAATAAAATTTGTTTTTGATATTGAAATGTATAAATATATTAAATAAGAGTTAAAATAAATAGAGAGAATAATAATAAATAATAATAAAAACGTTTATTTTCTCACCACAAACAGTAATGATAAATATTTACAATTTTACAAACTAATAATAATTGCTTGTGGAGAGACTGGTGCCTAAACTAGGAGTTAACCTGTGACTTAGGCCACCAGGCTCCACCATTTCTTAATTAATTACTGGTATGAGCAAAAATGAATGTGGGTAGATCTTGTATGTATGTGTGAGAGAGAGATAGGGATGAGAGTGTGTTGTGTGTGAGAGTGTGTGAGTGTTTAATGTGATGTGACATTGAATGACAAGTAATAATAGGTATTATGCTATGAATGGCCTTAATAGCTACGATTAGCCTTCCTCTCTCCTAATTGTGTGCCCAACAGGGTCCGTACTGTTATACTAACATCAATTCCATAACTTACGGAATGCAATAAAGATTTTGAATTTAAATTAATTATTGGCGTCTCTGCCACTCTTTTTCCATTGTTTGATTATTCAATAGAAGTCAAATATATAGAAACAGACGTTCTTTCTGATGAATGAGATGGAAAATGACAAGGACGGAAGCCTGTCCCCTTACAAAATATCCATAGAGCGCGACGATGCCGCTCTATAGAGAGCTACGTAAAACTGGGATCCCACGGCTCGCTGGGATCACTTACCGGGCCGCGCCGGGCGGGGCCGACAAGCCGCGACGGGCACTGTCGCACGGGGCGCCGCGCCGCGACTTTGAACTTACCGACTTCCAACGGATCGAACGGGCGCCAACAGGCCACCGCAGGCCTAATCGGATACGACTTTTTTGAACGGCCCCGACCCGCGGGAGAGCGGGCCGTTGAATCCCAGCTTAAGGCGGAGCGTTGGGCAGTTTTTCAGTTTTTCGGTGAAGGCTACGGCACTAACTACTGAAATTAAAGGCCTGAAAAAATATATATCAATCTTGGGGTGTCTATTTAGAGACTGATGAATACCGATACACGATAGGACAAACTTCGCTCGATAGAAAAAAAATCGCAAACATACCCCTTCCATGTCTTTCAAAATGAAAATTATATCTAAACCGAAATAGTTATTCATACAAAATATATATCAAAATGTAGGGTACTGTAAATACGAGAGCTTGTTTAAAAAAAATCTAATTTTTGTTGGCGTATTTTTATTTCCCTGCCAAAATTCATCCAAAATTCATAAAAATACGAATATCGAGGCACTGCGCCGTGCTCTTCACTCCGCCGCTGCGGGGCATCTTGTGTCTCACTCTTGCTTTTGACAACCATATTGCGCCTTAAGATACTGTCTAAATATTCAAAAGTCCTAAGTAATATGACCCTAAGATTTCAAGCCGACCTGTTCCCCCGCTTAAATATTCACGTCATAAAGCGCTAAGTCGGCCAAAATTGTGGGTGACAGATGACGTCATCATTCATAATTCCAGGCCCGGGACAGGGACGGGGCTTCACCAGGTTAAGGTTTGTTGGTTTTAATATTTTTGACCTTCTGAGACGAGATTCAAAATCTGACGCGGGCTTAGTATGGCATCGCTCTTATATGAAATTTGACATTGTAGGAGAGTTGGATGGATGGTAATACCTCCTCATATTGATGGGCATGCTTGAGGGGAATTAGCAGAAGGAATAAATCGTAGCTCCGCAACATAGGGGATTGGACAGAGATAGATAGCGGCGAAGAGCTGTTCCGTGAGGCTCAAGATATAGGAAGATATGCGGAGCGGACGGCCAGCCTTCAATAGTGGAGAGGCAACGCTAGAAGAAGAGCTTTAGAGAAATTGTATCTAAAACTTGACTTTATATCTCGGTTACATGATGAAATAAGGAATTGGAGGAAAGAATAAGAAATGAGTAGCAATTCTATCCGCCAGAGGACAAAAGTAGTTGACATTGCTCATAGAATCAGCAAACTGAAGTGGCTGTGGCTGGCCACATCTGTCGTAGAACCGATAACGGATGGGGTAGACGAGTTCTCGAATGGAGGCCACGAATGGGGGAATGCCCCCGACCTACGAGAGATGGCTGGCAGAGACTGGATGCAAAAGGCCGAGTATCGAGTTGAGTGGCGTGCTTTGGGGTATATGCCCAGCAATGGACTGATACGGACTGATGATGTGACACAGAAGACCTACGCGAGATGGCTGGCAGAGATTGGATGCAAAAGGCCGAGTATCGTGTTGAGTGGCGTGCTTTGGGGTATATGCCCAGCAATGGACTGATACGGACTGATGATGTGACACAGAAGACCTACGCGAGATGGCTGGCAGAGATTGGATGCAAAAGGCCGAGTATCGTGTTGAGTGGCGTGCTTTGGGGTATATGCCCAGCAATGGACTGATACGGACTGATGATGTGACACAGAAGACCTTCGCGAGATGGCTGGCAGAGACTGGATGCAAAAGGCCGAGTATCGAGTTGAGTGGCGTGCTTTGGGGTATATGCCCAGCATTGGACTAATACGGACTGATGATATGACACAGAAGGACTACACCAATGGTTATTTCAGTACCTAGCTATATCTGTTAATAAATGAACTCCTAGGTAGCACACAATGGCAGAAGCAGTATATAAATCATGTCTAAGACGATATTCCCGTATTTATGGGCGATTCTGCGGGGAGCAGGCGATAACGGCCCAATGAGCCGAAATAAAATATATAAACCGTTTATGGGATTTTGACTGAATACAACACTAAGCGGCTCTGACTGGGGAGTCAGTTTGATGGCGATGTTTTACCCCAGACGTAAAGAGAGGGGTGCTAATTTTATTATTATTATTCCTTTATTTCTTTTTTATCTTATTTAATATATTTGTACATTTCAATATCAAAAACAAATAGAAAAATATATAAATATAAAAAATAGCCACCCACCGGCAGCGGGATGCATGCGCATCCAAGCTGCCGGAGGTTAGGATCCCAGAGTGAGGAACCTCCTCACAATACGTGCCGTATCTAGCAGCACTGCCTTCTGCATCCGGCTCTTGATCCAACTGTCTAGCGAGAGTCTCTTAAGATGTTGGTCGAGACTCTTCGCTATTAACCCGTTCACGGTTACGACTATCGGAATAATTATGGTTGAGTCCACATCCCACATGGCGGTAATCTCGTGAGCCAAGTCTAAGTATTTACTTAGCTTTTCCTTTTCGGCCTTCACGAGATTCTCATCATGAGGGATGGTGACATCAACCAGAATTGTCCGACGCGATGATCGGTCTATCAGCACGATGTCAGGTCTATTGGCGATTATTATTATTATTTGAAATTAGGGTGTTGGTACAAGCCCAAGGGTCACTGCGACCTCAAAGGTCTATTGTGGCCGCGCTCCGAGTTCTTATATCTCGCTCCCAAGGCCAACGTCCTTCAGGAATCGTATGATGCACTTGGGTAAGATAATTTTAATATCCTCGAGTGGAATTATGTGTCCACTTAAGGCTCGGCATCCGCTGTGAATGAGCGCTTCACACTCACAGAGGATATGCATGGGGGGTTTCCTCGACTTCGCAGCAGAATCTACAGGCAGTGGTGTCGGACAGGCCCATTCTGTTAAGATGTTTGATTAGCCTGCAGTGAGGGTGTTATAAGTCTGAAATAGTGTCTGTCTGTGGCATCGTAGCTCCTTTTGACTTTTCATACATGTCGTTCCGGTCAGCTGATAAGATTTGTATGGGACATTAATTTATTTTTATTTTTTATTCGAAAAGTCGTAGAACAAAAGTTATTCAGTTACCAATTCTGAACACCCTCCCTTCGGCTTTATATACCCTTTCCGTTACACCCTGTATAATAATAATAATTTGAAAGTGTTCTTAATTATGATTCCAGAATATAATCTTTCAGTCTTTAGTTTACTAGTTCATAAAAAACTATACCTATTACAGTTGTAGCTCCAATATTAGTCGCCGCTAAGTGAAATATCAGATTCTAGCTTCAAACTGAAATACCTAACCATTATTAAACAGAGCAAAAACTTTAATGTAATGTCGGCCATAATAATTAAGTCAAAGTTATTAATTCAGACAGTCTGTTTCGCCGCCGGTTACCAGATGTATTCAGCTGTGAAAACTAGGTCAGTTAACAATTTTTAAACATACTTCAGATACCTAGGCTAGACCCCTTTTTTTCAATTCCTGTGTCGGGTCGGGGGGTCCTCGCTTAGAGGTCCCGAGCTGTAAGGCGTCTCGTCCTGTGTTCCGAGATGCCTTAAGCGGAGGTTTAGGGGTATAAACCCGGAGACGGGCCCACGAGGGCGGCCGCGGACGAGGTTGTGGTATCTGGCGTTACGTTCCCACAACCTCGTCCAAACGCGGTGAGTAGAACACCTTGGGGTTTTAGTGGGTATAGGACCGTACGTACATGACGGGATCCCGCATACTCACCGCGCGCCTCCTTATTGGCGCGGTGGGATGCGTAAAAGCATTTCCCTAAGTAAAAAAAAAGGCTATACTCCTTAGCCATGTGCCATTGACTTTCCTTAATGCTAGTAGAAGAGACAGAAAAAAATCGATATAAATTCGCTTTTTCGTTAAAGATAGTTAGTTAGATAGGTAACACAAAGTTTCATTAACCTCGTATGCGTACAAGTACCGTAAAATAAGAAGAATAAATTGTAAATAAGTCTTAAAACACTAATTAAATGTGAAAAGGACCAGTTCCTAATAATATTTTCGTGTACAAAATTACTATGATAATAAATAAAATAAGCATCTTTTCTACGCCACTTTCCAATTTGAATAAGTCACCTCCCAGTGGTGTGACCGCGACTTCCGATCGTTATCGTAATCGCTTTCAATTTGACACATTGCTGCTATGTTTGTGCAAGTTTTAACAAACGACAACGAAACTAGCGCTCTCAATCTTTAAAAAACCCGGCCAGCGGACTCGCGCACCGAGGCTTCCGTGCAACACAACTTAACCCCGTAACTTTGCTCTAACGAAAAGATACAACTCGTTTTTGAAACGAACTTTGCCTTTATCAAAATATTATGCCAATACATCGACATACTCCTGATTAGTTGATCATCTGCAAATGTAAGTTTGTAATAAGAAAAAAATATTGTTGGAGGGATGTAATTTCAAATTTACAGATTTCGAATTTTTCCTTTACTTGTGCAAGACCTAGCTTCTTGCTAAAAGACATTGCCACATTTCAATGGGGCTTTGCCCTGTTGCTGTTTTTTTCGAATCGCAACTTGTACAAAACTTTATTTTAAACCAGTAATTTTAACAAAAAACGTAGATATTTTTACATTTACTCGTTATCTTGTACAACTTGAGGTTGATGGTAGGGCAGAATCTGGCATTGTCATTTCATGATTATAGGTCAACGGGAAGTATCGTGTAGTTTTTTTGCATTTTCATACAAATATGCAAAAAAATGCGACATAAACGGCCATATCTTTTGATTGTGTTGGCGTAGAAGTTTGATTTTTTCAGGGATGCATCAGGTTGCAGACGTGAGTGTGTGGTATTAATTTCAGCTTTATACGTCCACGCGTTTCTGAGATATAGGTCTTGACAGACAGACGGACGGACGGACGCTGACCGCTATATAGTATGCTGTCGAGATAGAAGCGAAGCTGTTACCGGTTTAAAATGAATTCAGGGTTGCTTTTAAAAGTCAATGTCCGCTCCGGATGGTCCTCTCAAAGCGTGTTCATGAAAAAGTTTCAGGGCCCGACACAGTCGAAAGGGTATTTAAATTCCCAACCTTGATCTCAGATCCGATAACTTCAAATTTAAATCGAATTTTCCAAAATCCGACGGGATTTTAATATAAAACTTTCAACCCCTATTAACTTTCAACCCTTCGTAAGCTATATAGTTAAGAAACATTCGAAGAAAATTCTTCTATTTTATGTTTTAGTTGAACTCTTCTGATTTTGTAAAAAAAATGTTGTTGGTAAGGTACAAAATACATTTTCCTTTAAAAAAATCCTTCGAGAGTAAGTTAGTAATATACTTATTGCACATTACGAACTTACTGTCAAATGATTTTTTAATAGTGCTTTATAAGATTTCATGTAAGTAAATCATTAAAATTTTGTATTTGATAAGCGAAAACAGCAAATAATATATTCATGACGTCATAACTCTTCATTTCACAGTATTATGCTGTACCAAAGTTCTAATTGTCGGTATACCGAAATTAGGTGAGCGAAAGCGATATTTAAATGAGCACACAATGTATCTTCTTCGACAGCATACTGGAGCCAGCCCCCTTACCTTGAAGTCTTATAGCAGTATTACTTTCATAATACTTTGTTACTTCGTACAACGACGACCTTAATGAGCTTACTTTAAGGTCGTCATTATACGAAGTAACAAAGTATTATGGAAGTAATACTGCTATAAGACTTCAAGGTAAGGGGGCTGGTCACTCTTAATATATGAGCTATTAAGTGACCTGGCACGAGTTTCCTTTTTTTTTATATTATTATTAAGTAAGTACTAATTTTTCCATTAACCACTACAAATGAGCTAAGTTTGCTTTACGAGAGCAGTCCACCAACATAGCCCATCGGTGAGTATCAAAACTGCGACGGTTATGGTTACATCCTAGTCATCATCATCATCAGCCCGTATCAGTCCACTGCTGGACGTAGGCCTCTTCCAAAGCGCGCCAATCAACCCTACTCTCGGCCCTCTTCATCCAGTCCCTGCCAGCCATTTTGCGAAGGTCATCCCTCCATCTGGTCGGGGGGCGTCCCACACTACGTTTACCCGTTCGTGGCCTCCATTCGAGAACTCGTCTACCCCGTCGGTTACCGGTTCTACGACAGATGTGACCAGCCCACTGACACTTCAGTTTACTGATTCTATGAGCAATGTCAACCACTTTTGTCTTCTGGCGGATATACTCCTACACATCCTAGTCATTGTAAGCTAATTAATATTCCTAGGCAAAAAATCATACTAAGGCATAGATAGTTTTGAGTACAACCTTCGTTTGTATTCAACTGTCAGATTTCATACAACTTTGACAACCGTAAGACCGAGCTCACGCTAAGCTAGTACTCAATACTGTCTATGAATATCGGCCTGAGCGCCAAAATCTAGGCAAAGTCCACTAAAATCCCAATTCTCGCCTCTAGCGACTCTACTATAAATAGCGCCTCGTTATCGGTCCGTTCTCACTCGACTCCCAGAGGCTACAATTTGATAATTCCCGGCTAAAGGAGAGCTTAAACACGTACATAATTAAAGATATCGGTTATGTTTCCATTTCTAACGGTTCCGTTCGGGAATAGAGCTATTCTCGGTATCCGGATTTGGCTGAGTCGAATCTGCTTCTAGAATATAGATATTTCATTCAGCATCAAACCGAAACAGGACTAGAAATGAATCAAATTGCGCGTGAATAGGCTAGTTGACCCCAAAAATCTAAGACATGTGTAGGTAATCCGCCAATTCACACTGGGTCTACGTGGTGGATCATGACCGGAGCTCCCTCGATGTAGGGGAAGGTCTGTGCCCGAGCAGTGGGGACATATAAAAAGACTGACGATGATGATGAAACTTAAAAAGACATTGCCACATTTCAATGGAGCTTTGCCCCAGCTACAAAACTACGTGACCATTTAAGCTGTACCTATCATTTTGTTGGGGACTTATTACAGGTTTCATATTGCATAATCATAATCAGTATCACTTTCTACTACTCTCGCAACTCCTATAGAAGAATAACAAAAACAATGAATAAATCGCTTCGATTTCTTACTATTTTCTGAATTCTTAATTAAGCTGTTTTTTTCGACCCGCAACTAATAATTTTAATAAAAAACGGAGATATTTTTACATTTATTCGTTATCTTGTACAACTTGCGGTTGATGGTGGGGCAGAATCTGGCATTGTCATTTATACAATTTTGATCAAAGCAGACGAAGTAAGTGTGGACTAATTCTACTAATACAGTACAGTCAAGGAAAAAAGTGGAATACCATTTAAATTTACGATTTATATACGGTGAGCACCTGGACTATAAGTCACATTTGGACTCCTTACTATATTTCTTTCTAAGCAGTGTTTTACCAGCTCTGAGCCCAGGGGAACACTAAAAAAATTTTTCTAGGCCATAACTCTTTTTGCTTTTTAAATATGTATGGTTGAGGACAAAGAGATGTAACCCAAGGCTAACAAAAACGCGTAAAACAATTATTAACACGTCATCCGTGCGATTTTTCCGTTTGGACATTGCAATCTCTATTCATGAGCTTTGCTGACTGTTGACACGCATAAATTGTACAGTGGCGGTCCGAAGGCGTTCGCCACCATTAGGTTCATTATTGTGTATGTGTGGCTATAAGAATTTATAAAATCACCCACAATTTTTTAGATATTTCAACCTTATTGGTCTTTTTTCGTGTGGTTTAGTGACCAAACCTATTTGTCCAAGTTATTCAGGCCACCCATAGGCCTCTGACGTAGCCTAACGACTGCTACCAAGCGACAGCAACCGGGACCAACTGCTTAACGTGCTTTCCGAGACACGAAGGGGCTCAGATGAAAGTGTCACTAGCAGTCACCCATCCAGGTCCTGACCTCGCCCAGCGTTGTTTAACTTGTACGATCGTTTTCAACGTGTACTCGCAACTGGCCTACGAGCCTCTCTATTACCTTATTGGTGTTTTACTATTATAGTTTGATTTGAACACCTGTTCGTGCTCAAAGATTCCTCGCATGACTTAGTGGACGTAGTCACGTCATTGAATTATTTCATTCCCATTATCATAAAGGAAGAGTCATTCTTCATCCAGGATTGCAGATCCCTTGAAGGATGATATCTACTCTATTTTTATTTGAAAGGCTTTTACTCTTATTTATTGAATACTATGTAAGCTCGTGCTTCGAAAACTTGTAAATCTCTTACTTCAATAAATTATTATTATTATTATTTATAAACTCACGCCTGATTCCCGTACAGGCAGAGACGATGGACTTCCATCTGCTGCGATCCTGGTTCACAAACTTTGCCTCCTCCACATTCATCAATTTCTTCAAGCATGCTCGTCGGTTTGTAGTAAACCGCACTGGGCCCTTTTCAAGACATCGCCAATCTGGTCGACGTACGTTCTCCTCGGTCTACCTCTGCCGACCCGTCTTATTCAAGAGATAATTTCGCCAATGTCAAGTTATTTAGAGTATTCATGTATATATCTATAGAAAATCAAACAAACAAAAAATCAATCCGCCATTCAAAAATGATGGCGGATATCCTGAAGGTTGATATCATAAGATATAAATATTTGTACTGTTGTACTTAACATTGGCAAATGACAGAATTGTCGAGTCCACTTATATTAAAAAGTTTCGTTTTAAACAGAACATATTTTGTTCGTCACTGTACCTACGATATATTCACATACATAGCGCCCTATGTCACAAAGTCGTAAGGTCTATTTTACGAGAGGTAATTGCAATTTTGACAGGCCCCCACGTGGCAGTCAGAGATATTTTTTTCTCTCTTTTGACGTCATATTGTGTATCACACTCGAGTTGAGCTTACATATTCATATCGCCATGACTACGGAATGTATGCTATGCTGGATAGTGGAAACAATATCTTTTTACCCGGTTATTACTTACAAAAATCATGAAGCAAAAAATCCGTGGCACGTATTCTATGGAGAGAGTCCAAAGGACGGTGGAACACAGAGAAAGGCGTACAAGAGAGTTTATTAAAATTTAGATTTTCTCAAAAACTACTTGACCTATTGCAAAAATTATTTCACTGTTTGATAGATGAAAGTGAAAACTATGTAACTGTAAAAGAATTATTAAATTCGGTTCAGTAGTTTTTGAGAAAATGTCAACCTTATTGAGGCCCCCTGTATACCTACTTATCTATGTCTTCTACTGTATCTGTAATCCATATTATATTGTATGAAGATAGGTCTTCGCTCTTGTCACTTTCACTCTCACGTTATGCGTTAGAAAGAGAAATCTGTTTTTATATTATCGACTGCTATTGAAAATTTAAACAATAAAACAACAAGAGAGTGACAGTGATGCTAAAAAATATCATGAGTGAGCGGGGCTGGCTATGTAAATATGACATAACCTATAGCCTTCCTTGCTTCATGGAAATAATAATAAATTAAAAAAGACCAAATACAACTTTTTCTTTTTGCGAATCCTATTTCACGCTTGTAAACATTGAATTAATTACGAAATAATGACTCGACGACAAAGGAACCGGCAAAAACCGAAAAACATTACTCCGTAATAATAGCTACAACATGAAGCAAGGAACGGTCTATGAAATAAGCCATAGATATTATCATTGCAGACTCCGCTATGGCATGAAAAATTTTGAGTATCGTCACTCATTTGTTTTTCTATTGTTTGAATTTTTAATAGTAGTCAAACAAATAATAACTTCTGACGTAAAGTGACAACAATGGCAGAAACATATCCCCAAACAAAATATATTCTAAACGATCGCGTATTTTCATTGATCTTCTATAAACAACTAGATACACAAAGGTCTTACTAAAACAATTTAAAACAACGTCCAAATAAGGGTCCATTGTTAACGTCCAAATAATGTTCAATAAAACAAATGAGGGTTTCATCCGTTTGCCATTCATCCATTTGGACCTTCTTTGCGCTCGGACATTTTTAGAAGGCAGACTGTGTATCTAGTTGTTTATAGGAGATCAATGCGTAATTAGCAAGATTTTTTTTTCAATTTTACGTCATTCGATCACATTGTATTATACTTACACATTGTGAGTGTTAATATGGTTACATGTAGCGACGTTCAGGCTCTCTCCATAGATCATGATTTTTTACCTTCATGGCTAAAAATGTTCGCCCAAATTACAAGTGAGAAGCTGGTAAAACTAAGTCATTGACATTGTCATTTTGAGCTAAGGAATTTAATCCCAGGGGCCGTCGTATCCGATTACTAAAGGGTTATCCAATTTACTTTAAATTCCAGTGTCTTGAGCTCTGCCACTGTGGAAATAGTAGATAAGATAAGATAATTCTTTATTGTATAGAATTTAGGTACATTTTGCAGATGGGTTTGCACAATATATCATTCGCTAAATCCTACCTGTCCAGGCGTATACAATATTATTGCTAAAATACTAATTAAAAATTATTCACTACAGTTTAAATTAAATATAACTACAAAACTACAATCAATTACAATAAAATATAATTAGGTACATGTCAGATTAAAATTCAATAATATGTCAGATTTTTAGATTAATATGTCAGATTTTTTTTTACATCTAGTTTCACTTATTCATTTATAGTCTAGAAATTATTTAACACTGTAAAAGAATATTCTCCGTCAATAATTTGAACCTACTTAATTAGTTACTTGTATTTTTAACTGTAAAAATTAAAAGTCGCTCAGCGAGTATTGCTTGGCATTTATCTGGTAGACAGATGAAGAAATGAGTATATACGCCAGAAACCATAGTGTCATTGATCTGCTGTCGACTGTACGTTAAAAGCGTAAAAGGATAGTATTCAGTTTTACTTACCTAAGTGTATTTTTGTTTTTGTTCAATTTAAATTATATGTTGTGTATGTTATTTACTATAGTAGCTATACTTATTATTATTAATGACAATGTTTTGAAATAATTTAATTGAAATGACATGTAAGTTATTATTTTTACCAAAATATGAATATGAATCTGTTAGAACATGATGAAAAAATTATTGCCGTGGGCAGGACTTGAACCTGCGACGTTGTCATTCTGTGACACGAATGTTAGACATGGTTGTCGGAATACTACTACTATTGTCCGATAGATGGAATTGCGTAACATACCCTTTAAGTATGTATAAAGCGATGAAGATTTTCGGTGGGCGTGGCGTGGCCTGTGGTGGCTCAGTTGGTAAGAGCGTGTCACGGAATGACAAGGTCGCAGGTGACAGATTCACTGTGTGTCGTTCCGTACTCTCTGCCTACCTCGCCTATATGGCTTGAAGATTATTATACTACTTACGTAATGCACGAAAGATTTCTTATCTTATTAGTAAAAGCGTCCTCACTGATTTCCTAATTGATTAGAGCCTAACCTTGGATTTTGTCTCCGTAATTCTTCTGTTTTTGCCTTTCCCAGGACTGTCCGGGATTCTCGGCCAATTGAGAAATTTACGATGAACTCAGGCACGTATCCAGGGCCAAATATGGGGTCTAAACGGCGATATAGGTACGGACAACAGCAGATATGGTAACACTTGCAGTACGGTTTTAAATCTTACAACGCAGATAATAAGAACGGTCTAATGTCAAAAGTGTTACACTTCATCTGCTGTTGAAGTTAATAATCCTTGAGCATAGTAAATGTATATTTACAATGCTCACGTGCTCCATCGTCAGCCTCATCATCATTTGCAAAATGGGAGATTGAGGTCAAAGGCGGGATTAGTCTGACATATTCTTTTTTAAGATTTGGAGCAAAGCGTAGCTCCAAATTCTACAGCACAGAAACCTTAATATTTCAAAGTACGGTTTCTATTTTCATGGCGTAGTATTATATGATTACAGCCTATCACACTGCTAATAAATAGAAGCGGTTGATAAAACTACGGTTTCACAAGAAAACACCAACAGAGATTTTAAATTAATTTAGATTTTTATTCTGCAAGAATCTCTCGACAGCGATCTAATGACACAGACAATCAGATAGAACACTTCAATATTATTTTTAAAGGTATTTAAAAATAATCAGCCAGTGTTAAATATCCAACACGTAGACAATAAGAAAGGTGGGAGTACAAAATCTATTTTATATTATATATTTTTTGTAAACCTATAAATTGTCCCACTGCTGGGCAAAGGTCTCCCCCCTCCTCTTCCATCCATCCCTGTCCTGAGCCTCTTCCAGCCACCCATCCCTGTATCTAACGATATCGTCTCTCCACCTACGCCGAGGTCTGCCCCGACGCCGGCGTAGGTGGATATTATATTATAGTATAATATTTACTTGTATAAGTTATTTAGACATAGTTACCATTTATGCATGTAGCGTTTATAATTACGACATGGTGATCATTGTGTACCAATACCAAGTCCTTGTAAAAATAAAAGATAAAAATAAATTGCAATGTCATTGTCAACTACTTTTGATCAAGGATCAGGGGGGCTGAGCCTCGTCGATTTTTACTAGCCGTCAATCTGGCATTGAAGAGTGCGCGAATAAATTTTTGTACTAATTTTCGCCAATAATCTGACATTATTCGCGAAAATTAGTACGAAAATTTAGTTCGCGCTGCTTTGACAGAACAAAATAGGCCAGCCGGCTAGCCTCCATGGTAATTTTTTTGTATCCACCAGAGAAACGCCAAGCTTCCATATCTCCTATGAACAAACTAACCAATACTTATAATAGACGAAAATATTTCGGCTTTTATTTCGTGGCCCGTCCCTAGCTCCGCACCTGTCCAACTCCTCTCCAATTAGGGGCGGCCCGATTTGATAAATTGACTGAACACTTCGAGCGCGAGTCATTACGGCTGAATCAGCTTTCCGCTTTAGCTGATTTTTTATAAACATTTTATGTTGAAGACTTTTTGCTAAAGTTGTGACATGATGGTCCTAAATCAACAGTTTTGGGTTTCACTTTTCATCATGTAGTAAAAAAAAATATTAGTAGGAAAACGAGTTTAAGGTGAATCCACGGCACGAGCTCACCTTGGACTACAAATTTACTGCATGCTGACTGGCTGGAGTTCAGCCTAAATCTACCCACCTGGACACGGATCTGCAAGTTCTGAGCTGCCGATGCTCGAAGACTCAAGGCCAGTGATTGTGTTCTAGTCTAGACCTAGGGCGTATGGAGGAAGTGTGATATAACGGCTTCAATAAACTGGTGAACCTACCTCATCTTTTTATTTGAACCCCTACCTACCTACCCTATCTGCTGGTGTGCTTGGGCTGGCCTAAAAAACCCCAACCGCCGCAGTCGCTAGGCCCCTATCTGCATACAAAATAGTAGGAAAACGAGCATTTCTCTGTTAGATAGTATAAGAAACGAGTATATCTGCCAGAAGACAAAAGTGTTTGACATTGCTCATAGAGTCAGTAAACTGAAGTAGCAGTGGGCTGGTCACATCTGTCGTAGAACCGATAACCGATGGGGTAGACGTTCTCAAGTGTGAGTTTGACAGTTCTCTTGAGAACTGAGTTTTGTTTGTTAATACGGCGTTACTCACGTGATTCCTGATTCCTAAACGTGCACCTAAGGCCGAACGTACAACGACACGGCGCGGCGCCATGTACTGCGCCTGTGGACGGCGCCGCCCGCCGCCGGCACGACACCGTCCACCGGTGACTGGCGCCGTCTGACAGCGTGCACCGGTGGCCGGTGCCGCTGGACGCCCGCCGTAGCACGCTGCGACGTGTTTATTAATAGGATCGCCATCTTGAGGTTGTTCTCCAGATTGACTTTTGAACTGAGAGTGATTTATTAATGCGGGCCTAGAAATCGTCGCGGCCTGGCCCTACCTTTTCTATATGGAATAAACTATAATCTTTTATTACAAGAGGCCCCAAGTTTTTTTTAATTACCAAGGCCCTTTCACTTGCTAACTCCTGCTACTAATGGCAAGTCTCCGTGCCAAGATGTAAGTTTGTGACGTCATAAAGTCAAACCAGCCAACAAGAGCGACACGTCTAAACGGCTGCCAGCCTCTAATGTGCCAGATGATATCACTAATGTTCACATTATGTGCACAGGAAATTATGTCATGTTTGTCCTTATGTACCTACGTATGCTACTTGAAATGTCTGTTCTATAAGAATAAAGCCTGGCACACACAGGCGCGATCTGCACGCGGCCTGCGGCCAATTGTAAATCATGTGCCGCCCCATTTTCTGCCGTCAGTAACGTCCAGTAGGTACATCGCTACCTACTGTGATGAAGCTGCGGCGACTCCTTTGGAGGAAGAGATAAGATTATGATACCTTGAAAATTCTGTAACATCATATTACCAAAACGACCTTTTTTTTGTAAACCTATAAATTGACCCACTGCTGGGCAAAGGTCTTCCATCCATTCCTGTCCTGAGCCTCTGCCAGCCACCCATCCCTGTATCTAACGATATCGTCTCTCCACCTACGCCGCGGTCTGCCCCGACGCCGGCGACCGTCCGATGGCTCTCATTCTGTGACAGTCCGGGCCCCTCGGTCCGACTGCATGCGGCACACGGGGCCCGCCTAGTTCCACTTCAAAGTAGCTGCTTTGCGGGCCATCTGCTACGCCAGTTATCGATCGCAGGGTTGTGTTTCGGACACGATCCGTTCTTCTCACGCCCAATATGCTGCGTTCCATTGCGACCTGTCACAACAAAATAAAATAAAAAAGGTAAATAACGTATAATTTGTATTAATTGGATTCACGGGCTTTTTTTAAAAAAAATGAATAGCGATCGTGTCAATTAATTAAAAAAAAATCTCGTTTTATATAAAAAGCGACTGCCGGCATGCTCCGTTAAAACAAGTGTACATCACTATTTTTGAGTGAAAAGTAGCTGGTATTTCATGCCTCGACTGGCACTCGACCCGGTTTCCGCTTGCCTCGCCCGCATTACACCTCTGCCTCGTCAGGGCGAGTAGTTAACATGCAACGCAGGGGCGTACTATCCGATTCAGCGCCCCGGGGCGTGGGCCAAAATTGGCGCCCCTCTAAGGCCACGTGAGCGCAGATTTTCAGTTTTTCAATCCAGTCTATTGCAGTAACTACTAAAATTAAACGTCTGAAAAAGTGCATATTGCATTCTTGGAGTTTAAAACAGGTATTTTACCGATACACGATTGGACAAACTTCGCTCGATAGAAAAATATCGATAACATACACCACATAAACATGTCGTTTAAAACCAAAGTTATGTCTAAACTGAAATAGTACAAAATATATATCAACATTTAGGTTTATGTATTATAAATACGAGATCAGGTATTTGAATTATAAATTATATATATATATATATATATATATTATTAAATAAATTTAAAAAATCTGATTTTTGTTGACGTATTTTTATTTCCTTGCCAAACATCCAAAATTCATACGAATATCGAGCCACTGTGCTGTGCTCTTCACTCCGCCGCTGCGGGGCATCTTCTATCTCACTCTTGCTCTTGACAACCTTACAGTAAGAGAACACACTCATAGCTCGAACTAGTATTCCCTGTGCAAACAATCACAAATTACATTCAGACTCGGGGTCTCTTGAAAATGGCGGGAAGCGACGGTTGCGAAATTATTTGATAATTTTCCTTTTAATGTCTACAGGGACTATTTTGTGTTTAATATCACGTTAAATTAATTAGAAAATGTTCGCGAATGACAGTACGGTGAAGTTATTGGATTATTTATGCAAGATCTGAGGTTTCAAGCTTTTATCAAGAGTTCCCGCTACAAGCTCGGGAGTGAACGTGACTGTCGAGCTGCTTCGTCCAGAGTGATGACGCCACGGCGACTCCTCTGCATGAAGACATGAAGACGCGGCTACCCAGGGTGAAGACGCTACTGCGACTCCCCTGGAGGAAGATAGAAGACTATTGAATATATTGAATTTTCTGTAACATGACATTGGCAAATGACGAACAGTCGAGTCCATTAATAAAATAAATAAATACATTCAGACTCGGTTGCACTCAGAGCGCCGAAAACTCATATTGATCTGATGACAGACATGTATATTTGCGGCGATAATTATTATTTATAATATTGTGAAAAATTGCCGCCCCAAGTTTAAAGCGGACCCACCGGCCCCCACTCCGCTACGCCACTGCAACGCTGTACGGTCTTCGTCAGGAAAAAATATTCAGCGCAAATAAATATTTTGTGAAGTGTTCAGGTTAATTTGCACAGGTTTTTATAGCTCTCTACAAACACGATTAATTAATAATTGGACAATTCGGATATTAAGCCGCCAGAAGAGAAAAGTGGTTGACATTGCTCATAGAATCAGTAAACTGAAGTGGCAGTGGGCTGGTCACATCTGTCGTAGAACCGATAATTTAATAATTTTCAGTTGAGCGCCATTGAGTGTGATGGGAGGTATCACACTCGGGCATTTACTGCCTGCCTTAAATATCATGAACTCACTTTTCTTCACATTGTACACTAGGCCGTGGGTCACCGCGAACGCCTCGCAGACTGTCAGCAGTTTCCGGACGGCGCTGACCGTCGGAGCCAGCAGTACCATGTCGTCCGCGTAGCTGATATTATTGACGCACACTCCGTCCACGTGACAGCCGACACGCGTGCTGCCTAGTCCGACGATCAGCTCGTTTACGTACAAGTTGAAGAGGCTGGGCGAGGTCAGCCCACCCTGCCTCACCCCGCACTCCAACCTGTACTCCTCAGAGAACACGTTGGCCCATTTTACACAATTGACCTGGTTTCTATACCAATATTTAAATATAGAAACCAGTTCAAAAGGTAACTCCATCTCGACGAGCTTTCTCCATAGAATGTCGTACGACACAAGATCGAAAGCCCTAGATAAATCTAGGAAACAGGCGTACACAGGCGTGCGCCTCTGCGTATAGTACTCGACGGTGTGCTTCACACTCAGTATCGCGCTCTCAGTGGACAGCCCGGCCCTGAAGCCGAACTGGGCGTCGTGCAGCTGTAAGTGTTGGTGTAACCGAGCATCCAGCAGACCGTCGAGCACCTTCGCTATTACAGTGGCCAGCGAGATAGGCCGATAGTTGCACCTGTCCGAGATGTCGCCAGTCCTATTCTTGACTATTGGCACTACCAGCGTCCTCATAAGGTCCTGCGGCAGGTGCGCGTGCACTACGCACAAAGAGTAGAACATGGCGAGCACCCGGGGCAGGTGCACTCCGGCGCACTGCAGGTGCTCGATGCTGAGGCCGTCGTGTCCCGGTGATTTGCCCCTGGTCATGCCTTTGATGACTTTGGCTACCTCCTTAGCAGAGAAGCGCACGAGTTCCCCCTCCCGACCTGCCTCAGGATCGCCCACCCGCCGCGCCTCCGGTCCTAGGGGAGATCGCACCGAGAACTGCTGCCGGAACATGTTTGCTATGTCTCTCGGCTCACTGACGCCCCCGACGCTCACAGGCAAGCTAGGTTTTATATTTAATTTATTTGTAGAATTCCAAAATTTACTAAAATCATTAGCCGAATGATGCGATGCGATTATGTCCATTTTAATCTGTTCATGATGGTTCTGACACCACTTTAATTTTGATTTAAAAATTTTACGTGTTACGCACATATCTTCATATGTACTCCCGGAAGTGGGTTTACCAGATAGTGTCCATACCTGAAAATTAAGCTTGGCTTCCCTGTGAGCGTCGCGCACGTGCCGGTTCCAGCCGACGACCCGCCCACGCCCGCGCCCGCCGCGCCCGCCAACACGCGCGCTGGGCCCCTGCTCGCGGTCGGCAGTAGCTCTCGCAGCCTCACTCAGTATTGTTACAATCTCAGAATACATAATATCTAATATTGTTTTATGATCCTTTAAATTACATGTATTAGCACAACATTGTCTAAATTCGTCGGGAAATTGTATTAATTTTAATTCATTGTTACATAATTCGAAATAATTATTAATTTGTCAGAGTTGTCTGTCACCCCATACAGTCTTACTGCGAATGCAATTTTGAGTACTAATCTTAGACACGACCAGTTTTAAATTACACTTAATTTCAATAGGGAAGTGATCCGACCAAAATACATCGCAGCGAATGCGCACATCAGTGACTGTTTGCCAGGCCGACTGTGTGACCACGCAGTGGTCGAGCCAGCTCGTACTGCCGCACGCGTCGCTTACAAAGGTGTACGAGTCGGACATCACACCTAGCTTTTCCATGTCGGCGCACACCCATCCTTGGTCCATACAAAAGCTGTGCAACTCACCACCAAACAGTCCACCGGGATGTGCATTGTAATCCCCAAGAACGTAAACACTTTCGACATCCATATTTTCTACAATAGAACTAATTTCACTCAAACATTCCGTGAACTCCAGTAAATTGTCGCTTTCGTTAGTAGGCATATATACACTGAATATTAAAAATGATCGGCCACCCGTTTCTATCTTAACGCCTATTATTCTATCACTGCTACAGTTTAGTAACGACACGGAGCGGAAGATACTCTTTCTCCACAGGATCGCCACACCTCCGTACGGCCTGCCTCTCAGCACACCTGCTGTGGTATCAACAGCAGATTTCCCCACGTACTCGAAGTCCTCGTGAATACTTCCTAGGTATGGAATATCGTGAGGTAGGAGCCAGGTTTCCTGAAGAGCGATAATATCAGCCGTCTTACATAGCATTAGTATACATTCCACCGAGCGTTTAACTGACTTGCAATTAAACGACACGAATGTACTTAGTTCTCTGTTGTCCCTGTTCGTACTATCAATTATTATGGTTGTAATGTGCCATTTTCATTTCTTGAGAACGAAATTGTTCTCTCATTGGTTCTGTATTTAAAACGTACAAATCGACGAAAACATATACCATCAGGCCAGATATTATCATCCAAAAATAAGTCTATTTTGTTTTGGGACACAAAAAATTTAAATGCATTATACTCTCTTTCTCTTTTCATGATGATCTTTTCCAGGATAACATTTTCCTGTGTTTTGTTATATATGTAAGTTACAATATCCTTTTCCGACGTATCCAAATGAACATTTGATATAAATAGTGGAACCTTTCTTTCGGCCGATCTAAAATTTCCGTCTGAAGTAGCTTTTCCAATTTTTCCTATAAATTTATTCGTAAGTTTTTTCTTTTGTATTTTTATCCATTTATCTTCCCGTTTCTCTCTTTTCCAATCACCACCGCCACCCAATACCTCAGCTATCGTTGTTGTAGTAGTAGGTATACTCGCAACATTCTCATGGACGGAGTTACCGAGTCGCACGGGGTCATTCACGCCATCAGCTGTGCTCACGGAAACCGTGGTGCGGGCCTCAGGAACCGTGGTGCGGGCCTCACGCACTACCTGCGAATTGCGTTGTGGGAGCGGGAGCCCCGCTGGCGGCACACCGCTACCGGCGCACGCGTGTGATAAGGACGACGCTGCCTGCTCCTGCGCAGACGTATCCATTGTTCTAAACGTGTCATTCGCGAGCAAGTACGACAAACCCATCGGGCCACTATCGGAAGTAAATGCACGACCACCGCCACGTTTTTTATTCACATTAAAATCGTCTGGGCTCGCACTAGTGCGCTCCAAATATGCAGGATGTGATTGGGAGCGTGTTGTGTTGTGACTAGTGTCAAAATAATTTACCATCGATGCTTGTTTTATATTTGTAAGGTCGGATTTTAGTTGATTCATCTGTTCGACGGTAGCATAATTTTCCTTAACGAGTCTGAGTTCATTTTGCAAAATAAGTATGTCTTTCAGCAGACGAGTGACATCTACATGATCGAAGGTAATCGGCGGTAATTTGTGCAAATCTCGCGCTGCAAACATTGGGATTTCCTCCGGATCAGTATTTTTGAGAAGAGTGATGATATCTTCTAAGTCTCGCTGGGATTTACCTTCCTTCCTACGAAATATCTTTCTTACAACTGTAGGCAAGGAGTCATACAGCAGAGTTTTAGCGACATCAATGTCCTCCATTGTGAAAGCCGTTATACAGATGCGTGTCAAGCTCTCTTCATCCATTACTTCTAGTTTGTTTTGGATGAACGCAAGCACTTCGTTTATCACTATGTTACAACTTTTACACTTAACAATGTTCGACGACATTGTCCTTTATTACGTAGGTAATACCTACGTGATTACACACATGACACAAAAACACGTCCGCACACAAGGTCGCGTCAACGAAACATAATATGCAATGAGATCTTTTGCCATTGGATTGGTATTCTTCTCTGATATTCATAATAACAATGTCGTGCTGTGTATGTGCATGCCAAAATTTTGAGATTTTAAATATTTTTAATTATATTGAATGGTCCCGAAAACAATAAAAAAATGTACCGAAGAGCAGATATAGGTACAAGCTGTCCAAAAAGTCAATCAGAAAATAATGATATTGAATTTATGGCGCATACAAAAGAATAATAAAGAAAGTAAAAAGAATACTAAGTAGGTACTAAAATCAGGTTTCAATATGAGTTAGAATATGAACTTTTCTAAGGTAGCACCGCTCCGTCCCTCTTAAAACTACACCGCACACAGAGGGTGTTCCTATCCAATATCGTGGTGTTTACTGAGTAGAGCAAACGTGATCTATCGAACGTTGCGAAGACATCATTTGTAGATAGAATCGTTTCGGTGAGCGCTGCTATTTCACTGTCAATGTTCTCACTTTGTATGAGTTTCATGTGTATTTTTTTATTGATTGACTAAACATAAGTACCTAATATATATATAATATGTTAATTTAACATAAGTACCTATTTAAGTCACTTTTATTTTTTAAATCTTGAGACACATCTTGCTATCTATAGGTGGAGATTTGTAATTAGCTTCTAGACATTATTAAGTAACCTAAAGTTATTGTAGCTGTAAATCTTCCTTAAAAATAAATAAATAAATAATAAATAAATAAATAATAAACCCGCGTTTGGCCCCGATCTCACCTGATGGTAAGTGACGATGAGGCCGATGATGAAGCACGCGGGCCTAGTATATGCCTATTCACTCTTGCCTTATAGATCCCAAGGTTATAAGTGTCTGGAAACAACGCCGGCAGGGCGTTCCATTCCCTGGCCGTTCGTATGATGAAAGATGAAGAAAAACGTCTCGTACGAGCAACCGGGATATCTAATGTGTAATACCAATACTTGATTTCTGTGTCAGTTCAGAGAGGTTTTTGCCACTTTTCTCATCAGCATTGGTACCTTTTCCTTGCACTTTGCAAAACAAACTCTTTTAATGATTAAAAAAAACAGTTAACACAACATATTCTTTTGCAAAGGTAGCCTATTAATTTAATAAATAACCCACTAATTTAATAGTGAAGTGTAATAATTACTTGTATTTGTATAGCTCGAAGTGAACGTATACTTTTAATTTAGGTACACATGTAGCGTTGGCACCTTTTCCTTGCAAAGTGATGTAAATGTAAATTCAAAAATATGTTGACGTGCAAAAATGTACACAACGTGCTTACTTGCAATAAAGAAAGACTTTGACAGTTATATGTACCTATATTCGGTATAGCCCTCCACACACAGCCACGACCTAGCCGCGGCTTGCGTCCTGCGATCAGTTGAAACGCATGCCCCGCCTCATTTTCTGGTAGCGATCTGAGGCCTGCGATCTACGTCCCGTAGATAACGATGGCAGAAAATGAGGCGGAGCATGCGTTTCAACTAATAGCAGAACGCAAGCCGCGGCTAGGTTAGATAGTCATCTATTCTGTAATACGCTTTTGATAACTAAATTTTTAAAAGACATTGCCACATTTCAATGGAGCTTTGCCCCACCTACAAAACTACGTGACCATTAAACGCTGTACCTATCATTTTTTTGGGGACTTATTACAGGTTTCGTATTGCATAATCATAATAAGTATCATTTTCTACTACTCTCGCAACTCCTATAAAAGAATAACAAAAACAATGAATAAATCGCTTCGATTTATTACTATTTTCTGAATTCTTAATTAAGCTATTTTTTTCGAATCGCAACTTGTACAAAACTTTATTTTAAACCAAAATTTTTAATAAAAAACGGAGATATTTTTACATTTATTCGTTATCTTGTACAACTTGGATGGTGGGGCAGAATCTGGCATTGTCATTTCCTCTCTGTCAACGTCGTGACACATTCTAGCAACTTGTTATAAAAGCTAATACAGTGAGCATGCAGAATTTTTCAGATTGATTTATTTATTTACGAAATCACATGCGAAATCTAAGACGAGACCTGTGAGTTATGCCTACCGTTGGAAGTGAATGGCCTGCCCTGATTGGCCCGTTCCAGATTTATTGGACTGATTGATGGGATTGGAGGTCCTAAATACTACGGTGCGTGCTAGGACCGGAATAGGTCTGAAAGGCTAGATTTTTCGTAAAAATACTAATATTAGCTAGTAGAGGGCCTGATATGAGCCAACTAGCGCCGCCAATCTTGAAAAAATAATATCTTCCAATATAATCAATTTTATTAAAAAAGCTATTTACAAAATGTTTATTACGATAAATACTATTTTTTAAATGCTTATTTATAACGTGATTCAATTTCGGTAAGTTGTAGTTCGCATAATTGCGAAAAACGGCCGTTTTTGCCACATTTGCGAACTACAACTTAGCGTGTCGCAATTATGCCATGTATTGTATATTGAAAAATAGTATTCATCCTAATAAACATTTTGTAAATAGCTTTTTTAATTAAATTAATTATATTGGAAGACATTATTTTTTCAAGATTGGCGGCGCTAGTTGGCTCATATCAACTAAACCACACGAAAACAAAATGGGCTTCTGGACCCATCGTCTCTACATCGACCGGTACAAATACATCCCTCCCCTAAAATCATACCTATAATAATTGTCTTTTTGCTAACAATAAGTATAATGATTATAGTCTTTTCATCTTTTCTCGTGTGGTGTAGTGACCAAACCTATTTGTCAGAGTTATTCAGGCCGCCCGTAGGCCTCTGACGTGGTCTAACAACTGCTGTCAAGCGAGACAACAACCGGGACCAACTGCTTAACGTGCTCTCCGAGGCACGAAGGGGCTCAGATGAAAATGTCACTAGCGGTCACCCATTCAGATACTGACCTCGTCCAGCGTTGCTTAACTTATACGATCGTTTTCAACGTGTACTCGCAACTGGACTACCCCTATGGTTCTAGTTATTAGCAAGGCTTTCATACGTTTATTTGCATAACCTTTAGTCTATTGTAAAAGAGTTTAAACTCTGTCCTCTGAAAATTAACTCGTATTTGCTAATATTAAAAAGTTTCATGTAACCACCTCGTTTGGCCTTCTAACTTGCGAGGCAGAGGTTGTGGGTTCAATCCCACGGGATAATAAATTTACAAAGTCGCTGCTTAGTTAGGTAGCACTTTCTGAAAGACTATACGAAGTTGTCTTGACGATATCGCTTATAGAGATAAGGACGTTTATTTATGTTTATTTGTCTTATCTGGGAACAACTTTAAGATACTACTGTAACTAGGAGGGTAATGTTTTATTTCTTTATGCAAGCCATTCCGATAGTTCAACCGACCTATTTTGTACATTACATATAGTTTTATTTTAGTTTAGTAAGTGATAAATGGAGAAAAAATTTCATCACGACCGGGATTCGAACCCGGGACCTCGCCATTCCGTGGCACGCTCTATTCCAACAGAACGAATCACGATGACTCTGTTAATAGAGCGTGCCACGGAATGGCGAGGTCCCGGGTTCGAATCCCGGTCGTGATGAAAAATTTTCTCCATTTATCATTTAGATTTTCGTTTCGCATAGCGCATATGCAAGAAAATATCAAAACATATTTTAGTAAGTACTTTTATTTTTAGTTTAATATTGTAAGTTTAGTAAGTTAGTTTATATTTTTAGTTATTTAAATAAATATGTATTCTTATAAGATATCTATAACATTTTACTAAGTCACCAACCGCAATATGCTTTCTTTTTTTGTATATATACATTAAAATTAACACAGAGTTTTGGAAAACATATAAACAACGGTGAAGTTAACCCTATATGCTGTTATTCATAAATCTAGTTAAACCTCACTTCCCTTAAATCGGGTTGCTATCCCTTTCACAGAGGTTTCTAAACGGTGGCGTAACTTTAAATCGCGTTTATAAATAACAGTCATAGAGTTAAAAAAAAAAAACAGTCATAGAGTTCTCTTACAGCTACGCTTATATTATTAAACGGAGATAGCATTCTAGGGGTGACTGCGACTTCAATCGTGTTCATTATCGTTTTCATTTTGACACTTGAACGATATACATTGCTGCGTTTCGTTGTCATTTGTTAAAACTTGCAAAAACATAGCAGCAATGTATAGCGTCCATGTGTCAAATAGAAAGCGATTACGAAAATGATAGAAGTCGCGATAACTCCACAGGCGTATAATAAATACAAGAATACATATACCTATACCGCGGCCCAAATCAAGTGTCTTATTTTGTAAACAAATATGACCGTCCAATTATCTGTTGTGATGTAACACTGCAGGAACTGATTGATTGAACCTGTTTATCAATGTGAAAATAAAGTGATCCGATCTAATAATGTGAAAATAACTTTCCACTAATCACAGAACAGCCTAAAATGTTAGTAGGGTAGGGTAGTTTTTGTTTACAAAATAAGACACTTGATTTGGGCTACGGTATACTTGCACAAATGGGAACCTATTGACGAGACACGAAAAAAATCAATAAGTATAAAAGACGGCGTCTCAGACGCCTATAATCATATCATAATTAATGAATTTTTGGCATTTTCATTCAAAATTAGTTTAATTATTTAGTTTATCGTATAAATTATTTTATAGTTTAGAGTATTTTTACATTATTAACAGTTCCTAAAAATAATCTTATAAAAGTGGCACATAATACAATACTTACCTATCCGAAAATTAAATAATCTATACATATAATAAGACTGTAAAAAGTTGTGTCTGTACATTGGACAATTTTTGAAAAGAATAATTGTAATGTGTTTTAAGATCGAGCTACTCGGATTTTTTAACACTACCAATACTGGTATGATTTCTCTATTTAATGACATTACGATATTTTATTTTGTTTATTTTTCATACATGAATTAATTTAAATTTAAATAGTGAGAATATTATAATAATCATAATATTGATAAATTATTTTGTAAACATTGACTTGTAACATAATGTTATTAATAAAATATTTCATTTCATTTCACTAATTTTTAGAATTTTTGTCTGTTTGTCTGTGACTTTGTCCAAGTATCACGCGATAACTACGGAAGCGATTTAACTAGGAGATAGCTGAAATATCCGGACAGCTCATAGGCTACAAGCCATAGCGGTATGTGATGTGGAAACAAGGATCAAGAGAGGAAGATCTGCCTCCTGATCTCCTCCATCCTCATCCTCTACGCAAACGAAGTTTCGGGGTACAGCTAGTATATTATAAGTACTTACTAGCTTACACAATAATTATACATATACGGGTGTTTTAGTAGTTTTTCTGATTATCTGAATTAAACTGAACTAAGTATCATATTACATTTTATTATATACGTTTGAAACAATCACGTTAAACAGTGAAGGTTTCACCTCCACACATGAAAGCATCCTGTTTTACGAAACGGTCTCCAGCATAGACTCATAGAATCAAGAAGTTAATATAACATCGCAATATTCGTGCCCAGATTATGTCTAAACCAGAGTTTCACAAACCGCATTTCCGATTTAGCTCCAATACTTTTATGTGAGTTCATGGATGTAATAGTTGTAGAATTATCCAAATATCTAATCCAATCTTCTAATTTAAACATTATATAAAATTTAGGTTCTCTTGAAAATGGCGGGAAACGGCGGTTGCAAAATTATTTGGTAATTTTTGTTTTATTGTCTACAGTGGTTATTTTGAGATTAATATCACGTTAAATTAATCAGAAAATGTTCGCTAGTGACAGTATAGTGAATTTGTTGGATAATTTGAGCAAGATCTGGTGTTTCAAGCTTTTATCAAGAGTTCCCGCTACAAGCTCGGGAGTGAACGTGACTGTCGAGCTGCTTCGTCCAGAGTGATGACGCTGCGGCGTCTCCTCTGGGTGAAGACATGAAGACGCGGCTACCCAGGGTGAAGACGCTACTGTGATTCCCCTGGAAGAAGATAGATAGAAGACTATTATATATTGAATTTTCTGTAACATGACATTGGCAAATGACGAACTGAGTCCATTAATAAAATAAATAAATAAAATATAAAATTTCAACGCCAATAGATACCTAACAGACTCGAATTAAATTATTTCGTCGTTGGCAGGGAATAAAAGTTTTATATAAGTACGGACAACAGCAGATCAGTCCATCAATCAATATTTATTATGAGAAAATAAAATAAATGATTGATTGATTGATCAATGGTAACACTTGCAGTACGAATTCAACTCTTATGACGCAGATAATAATAACGGTCCAAACTGTTACACTTGATCTGCTGTTAGCTGTACGTAAAAGTATGAGATCTACAATGAGGCCAAATTAGATGGAGAGATGACTTTTGCAAGGTCGCTGGCAGCGACTGGATGTAAAAGGCCGATTGGGTTGAGTGGCGTGCTTTGGGCGAGGCTTATATCCAGCGGACTGATTCGGGCTGTTGATGATGAGATATACAAAGAAGTACAGTACAAATGTATTTTGTGTGCATAAACATATTTTTACATTATTGAGTGTGGTTTAGTGTTCGTACTAGGCAAGTCTGTCGCAGACATCAGTGCCCCATGTCTATATATCTATTAAATTCTATAATCTCAGATCTTACCAATAAAACGTAACGGTCCGTAAGAAGTTTTATTAGTTCTAAGCAACGTTACTTTACTGTTGTGATAAAAGTTTGGAATAGAGATGCGAGACCAAGACGGCTACTATGTAACTTTATATTATGCGAACTTTGAATCTTTATACGACATTTTACAGCTAATTTGAGATAAATGCTTGCTATAAAATCCGGGAAAACATTGATCAAGCCGTTTAAGGCGCTATATCGTAGTCTAAAGCAAGAGTGAGACACAAGATGCCCCGCAGCGGCGGAGTGAAGAGCAAAGCGCAGTGCCTCGATATTCGTATTTTTCTGAATTTTGGATGAATTTTGGCAGGGAAATAAAAATACGCCAACAAAAATAAGATTAACAAACTCTCGTATTTATACTACCCTACATTTTGATATATATTTTGTATGAATAACTATTTCGGTTTAGATATAATTTTCATTTTAAAAGACATAGAAGGGGTTATGTTTGCGATTTTTTTCTATCGAGCGAAGTTCGAGCGAAGTTTGTCCAATCGTGTATCGGTATTCATCAGTCTCTAAATAGATTGCTATATATTTTTTTCAGACGTTTAATTTTAGTAGTTAATGCCGTAGCCTTCGTAGAAAAACTGAAAATATGCGCATACGAAGCCTTAAATGCGTTTACAGATTAAGCAATAGACGGGTTGTCTATTGCTTAATCTATATGGCTAATAGCTATATAGATTAAGGCGAGGTGTTGGGACGTTTTTAAGTTTTTCGATGAAGGCTACGGCACTAACTACTGAAATTAAAGGCCTGAAAAAAATATATATCAATCTTGGGGTATCTATTTAGGGACTGTTGGCTACCGATACACGATTGGACAAACTTCGCTCGATAGAAAAAAATCACAAACATACCCCTTTCCTGTCTTTTCACGCGAGTAGTGTGTCTAAACTAAAACAGTTATTCATACAAAATATATATCAAAATGTAGGTTATTATAAATAGAAGAGCTTGATGAGATGTAAATCTGTTGTTTGTAACGTTTTTTTTATACCAGGCAAAATTTAAGAAAAAACACAATTTGTATAAATACAAATGCACGGCGCTACGAGCTTCAGTGCGCCGCTGGGCGCTGTCGAGGTCGGACCTGTATCGATTTTTGCCAAATGTTCCACTTTGGTCTTTACCTTGGAATAGTTGGAATGCTCCCACGATCGTCATAACGTAATAAAATTTAAAATAATACGAGTCGAATTTGGTCACACCTATACTTTAAGATTATTAGTTTACTAATCACGGAATGATTGTGCATCGTTTTGAATAAAAAAAGGACTCATAACCTAAAACAGATATTCCTTAACACAATAGATTTTTCGCGAACCATGTTTTTGAAGTCATCATATTACACGCGACACGAACACCAGTGTCGAGTGTCGTATATTGGGAGCGAGCAGTGGTCTGATAATTGCAGATGAAGACAAGTCGGCTAACATTACAGTGGGGCTATAACATTACGGTTCTCAAAACGATCAAATCAAACCATGTCATAGCGGCCGTGAAAGGGACAGTGCTATTGCATTGGTATAGCGGCGTCTCTGGTTGGCGCGCCATGACATGGTATAATTTCATCGTTTTGAGAACGGTAATAGGGGGGCTGATCAGTAACTTCCAAATTGACCAAAGTGGAACAGGCCAAAACAAATGACTATTGACGGTGATTTGTCCCACAGAGTGAACAAACAAACAGCAATCGAACTTAAAATAGTTTATACGTAGTTGCTACTTGTAAAACTATGTACAGTAAACATCACATAAAGTTTGCCACATTTTACTCTACGCACACTCGCACAGTGATAATAAATACGGGCCAGATTTCAATAGCTATGCAAGTGTAGCTGTGGTGTGTAATGTGGTGTGCGATATATACCTGTTTTACTCTAAGCACAGTGATAATACGGGCCAAATTTCAATAGCTACGTAGTTATAGACTGATTCAATATACACTGTGCCTACTTTTAAAAGTACAGTCAACAGCACATAATGTGTGTCATGTTTTACCCTACGCAGTGATAACACGGGCCAGATTTCACCATCACTGACGTCACACCTGACACCAATAATAATACTTACCTAACATCACGTTAAAAAATTCGTCATTTATTTAGTTTTATTGATACACTTGACAGTTTGTCACTTAAATTTGTCAAAGACAGATTTGTTGTAATGTAATCTCTATGGTTATTACCATTTTAATAAATTTTGTATTTTATAAGAATTTATGCTCAATTTTTTATTAAATAGCGTGAAAGTACTTTCAAAATATATTCCCCTAGCAAATAATTTGATTATTCCAATTTTTAACTTTTATTGATTTTATTACAACAATATTACCTAATTGACATTCCTATTATAACAGGTCTTTTTTCCGTCTGATTATTATTAACATAGTATTTTATTCTACTACGTCATACTATCATACGTCAATATAAATAACTTAAAAAATAATTAAAATATATAACCTGTAGACGCGAATTTGACTGCACTGAACCAACTCCGGACGGTCGGTTTAACGTATGTCTGCTTATGACCTTCCGTATAAATAAATACGTTTAAAAGTACAAATTGCTTTACTTTATTGTCAACTAGCTTCTGCCCACCACTTCGTCTGCGCAGGATTATAAATTATAGCCTATGTGTTATTTTGATGTATAATATGAGCTATATTATTGTAAAGTTTCATTCAGCAACATCCATCCATCCATCCAAACTTGCGCATAATATTAGTGGGAGTGGTATGGGATAGTCACGAGCACAGCCCGTGTTAGGGCCAGTGTAGAAGTTGAAGCCTGGTTGGCGGCGAGAGGTGAACAGGAGGGGTGATGATGATACGGTTCCGAGTTGACATAATGTGCGACAACATTTAGTATAGACAAAAGTTCAAGATTGAAAAAAATATTTTCCGACAATCGCGAAAATTGAAATAAGTAACTCCGAAGCTGTCAGACTTGGGATATCCCTCATCATCAGTCTATTTATATTGCCCCACTGCTCGGGCACATACCTTCCCTTACATCGAGGGAGCTCGGGCCATAATCCACCACGCGGGCCCAGTGCGGGTTGGCGGATTTCACATGCCTTAGATTTTTTTTTCTTCTTCTACGACATGCAGGTTTCATCACGATGTTTTCCTTCACCGATTTGAGAGCACTCGGTAAATGTACGTAAGTTTTTCCGTCGAAAAAAACGAGGATAACTCATACATGGCTGCCCTGGCTGGGAATCGAACCTGGGACCTCCATATTGCAAGTCCATTGACCCAACCACTGCGCCACCGAGCTCTGCTATGATATCCCATCCCTATTTGGCATTAAATGGGTCGATAATGTTGGCACCGACAAGTGGACTTCGGTATATCGTCTATCCGTGGGACATTCTGTATAGGTATTATTATGGGTAGCGAGCTGTGACGTCACAGTGAGGACACTGGTTACGATTACTCTGTGTACCTGCGCGAGTAATGACCCCGATCAATGCGCGTCATCCCTCTCTCGCCCCTCCCTCGCCCCGCACCTCACCCCCTCACTAGGCTCAAATGACCCAATGGCCTCGCCTTAAGCAGGTTCTCTTGAAAATGGCGGGAAACGACGGTTGCGAAATTATTTGATAATTTTCCTTTTCACGTCTACAGGGACTATTTTGTGTTTAATATCACGTTAAATTAATCAGAAAATGTTCGCGAATGACAGTACGGTGAAGTTATTGGATTATTTATGCAAGATCTGAAGTTTCAAGCTTTTATCAAGAGTTCCCGCTACAAGCTCGGGAGTGAACGTGACTGTCGAGCTGCTTCGTCCAGAGTGATGACGCTACGGCGTCTCCTCTGGATGAAGACATGGAGACGCGGCTACATAGGGTGAAGACGCTACGGCGACTCCCCTGGAGGAAGATAGAAGACTATTGAATATATTGAATTTTCTGTAACATGACATTGGCAAATGACGAACAGTCGAGTCCATTAATAAAATAAATAAATAGATTAAGCAATAGACAACGCGTACTTTAGTTCATAAATTGTGAGTGCAGAACTTTATTTCAATTTCAAGACTTATAGTCGAATAACGCTATCTTTCCAGACGAAAGTGCCCAAATGAGCGACAAAGATAGTGCATTGGGCACTCAGACGGAGTTATCATCACTATCTATCATGAAATTGAAAGTCTTACTTTGGAAATAAACTATTTGGGTACACTGACACTCCGAGAACATTAACTTTCATGAAGGAACGAAATCGTGCGACTTCTTTTCAGTTTATGTTCTAAAACACTTATAATAATACTTTTTAAACTTTCACGGTTTGTATACATATTAATTAAAATAAGATAAAACGAGAATTACTACGGTCTAATCGTGACCATGATGGCTGCAATGCTGTCGAAATATCGAGACATCAATAATAAATGTTTAACACGGTAATTCCCGTTTTATCTAATTAATACTTATAATATTCTTATTTTAGTTTGACTAATCGCCTCTGAATTTAGAGAAGTAGGTATAAAATAAGACTAATTTCTTATTCTACGGCTAGGAAGTGAATTTAGAAGAAAAAATATCATGTTCACGCCAGTATTAACGTTAGAAAAAATATTCCTAACGTTCACACCGTTTGACGGCACGGCGCACATTGGTCCGGATTTAAAAAAACGTGGACATTCTAATTTTACGATTTTTAAAAATACTATTAGATAGTACTAACAAAACGTAACAATAATTGTTATGTACAGTTTTTCAAAAAAATAAGTCTTTCATACATAAAAAAAATATTGAAAAATAAAATGTATGGAAGAAAACTTTGTTTATTTTTTTTCTCGAGACTGTTAAGAGCTGTCAAGGTCTAACCTAAAGAATCATTTAGAACAACATTTTCTTAATATTTAATTGGTAGCAATTAAAATCTTTTGCCGTTACGCGCGGCTTTGCCTTTGAGAGACTTTTAAAGTTTAAATATTTTTTAATTTTTTTCCCGTGTTTTCGATTACTCACACGTGCCATTTATTGCGTAAATGACGTTAATGGGGTTTAAATCTTTGATGGAAGCGCACTCTACTTACCGAATTCATGGAGTGAACTGTATTCATTTCATTTGTTTTGAGACAATTTAATTAAATAAATATACAATAAGAGACAAATAAATGAGTCATCCTCGAAAGTCGGCTCTGATTGGTCGTCAGCTGCATGCGTTGCATGAGTCATCTTATATACTCGGCTCTGATTGGTCGGTCGGCAGCTACGTCCGCTCGCACAGTCACTAATTGGGATACTTGGTATTGGATATAAATATAGCGGAATGTGCGTAGGTCATTCATTCGCTAATTAACTGCGCAACCTGTGACCTCTCACGATAAATCTCGGGAAATTGTGACTACTTCAACAATGTCTACATTTGTGACTTACTTAGATTTCTACGTTTTTTTGCGTGCAGAGGACCTAAAGGACGTTGACCGATTATATCAAGCTATTATCAGCAAGATTCCTTCAGCGATATCGCCAGAAGATTCCGAAACTATCATGGGGTTTGCAAGAAATTTTGTAAGCAACTTGCAGAAAAAATGGACTGAAGCTTCTAGAAATAATAAAACTTTCATGAAGAAGCACACTGCATGGTTGGAATCCTTTATAAAATGGCCTCGATGTAATTCAGTCGAATTAGAAGAAATATTTCAATGCCATGAAGGTGTCGATGAAAATGCTGACATGGAGCCTACAACATCTATTGAGCCAAGTACATCAACATCTACTGTTGAAACGACGAGGAAACCCTTCAGTGATTTGGGAAACAAGCAGAAGAAAAGACGTTCCGGGTCCTTGGTTGATCATTCGGAAGAAGAGCTTTTTTTTGCATTGATTACAAAGCTGAAATCCAATGGTAAACTCGACTTGGCCCATATAATCGACCATCTTGAGAAGAATCCCCAAAGGGTCCTTGATGTCAAGAATCTTTTATTTGGAAAAGTTGAAACGACAATTGTCCATGAAGATCAAGCTCTAGCTCTCACAACTTCACTTCATTTATCAAAGTGGCAGTATCTGACTATGAGATCTGTATTAACTGATAATAATGTATCAGTATTGCCTTCATATCACAAGTTATTAGCCGCAAAGGAGAGGTGTTATCCGCCGAGTGCAGACCTAAGTATAACAGAACAGGGTGCCAAGATTAACTTGCAAGCTCTTCTGGACTTAACAGTGCAGAGGATACTGAATATTCCTAGTACCGCGTTGGATTATTTGAACTGCAACAATTTGAAACTGGTCAGCAAGTGGGGTTTTGACGGATCTTCCTCGCAAAGCAATTATAAACAGAAGAGTGACATTGCTAACTTCGACGACTCATCGGTATTCATGACAAGTCTTGTGCCTTTGAGGCTAGAGTCGAATGACTTAGTCATGTGGGTAAATCCAAATCCTTCATCTACACATTATTGTAGGCCTGTCAAATTTGAATTTGTGAAGGAATCAACTGACCATATCAAGAGTGAAGAAACGGCCATGAAGGAAGCAATAAGGAACTTGGGTCCTACCATATGTGGAGAATTCCAGATACACCACGACTTACACATGACTATGGTTGATGGCAAAGTGGTTACAGTTGTATCGGATACATCTTCTGCTGCAACTTGCAATGTATGCCTAGCGAAGCCAAGTGAAATGAATAATTTGGATCTAGTATTGTCAAAGCCGCTGAGAGAACATGTCTACCAATTCGGCCTATCTACTCTACACATGTGGATTCGGTGTATGGAATGTTTGCTGCATATTTCCTACAATCTCGATTTCAAAATGTGGATTGCCCGAGGGGTAAATAAAGAATTGAAGCAAGCAAGGAAGGAACTAACTCAAAAGCAATTCAGAGAGCAGACAGGGATGTAAATTGACATTGTGAAACAAGGCTTTGGAACAACGAATGACGGTAATACGGCAAGAAGATTTTTCAAAGACTTTGAAATAACTGCCGAGATTACCAAAATCGATGTAAGGTTGATAAAACGCTTTGCAATTGTCTTACAAACAATATCATCTGGGAAATCAATCAACATTGAAATGTTCAGAAACTATTGCAAAGAAACAGCAGAGCTTTACGTGCAGCTTTATTCCTGGTATTACATGCCAGCGAGTGTACATAAACTTCTTATTCATGGTGCCGACATTTGCAACTACTACGGACATCTCCCTATAGGAATAATGTCTGAAGAAGCATCCGAAGCAAGAAATAAGGACTTCAGAAATACTAGAGAGATGCACTCAAGGAAAATTGGAAGAGTACAGACAAATGAAGACTTGCTTCACAATTTTCTGATAAGCTCTGATCCTTACATATCCCATATTCGACCCAAAATGTCAAGGACCACACACAATAAGTTACTTCCAGAGGCTATTGAACTTCTCGTTCAAAAAGAAAATGAAGAGTATGATGAGACCCAAGTATTAGAATTAGCATCAGAAGCAATTCCAGATCCTTTGTCAATTTAAGACAATAGTCGCCGAAAAACCATTTTTCGGATTCTTCAAGTGTTTTCAACACTGATAAAAGTCCTTTTCAGGACTATCCAGCTCTATTAAAGACTTACCAACAGCCCTTTTCAGGGCTACAACACATATCCACTTGTTTCAAATGATTATTACGCAATAAACGTCACGTGTAATCAAGTAAAAACATGGGAAAAAAGATAATAAAATATTTATATTTTGAAAGCCTCTGAAAGGCAGAGCCGCGCGTAACGGCAAAAGATTTTAATTGGTAGGTATTAAGAAAATGTTGTTCTAAATGATTCTTTAGGTTAGACCTTGACAGCTCTTAACAGTCTCGAGAAAAAAAATAAACAAAGTTTTCTTCCATACATTTTATTTTTCAATATTTTTTTTATGTATGAAAGACTTATTTTTTTGAAAAACTGTACATAACAATTATTGTTACGTTTTGTTAGTACTATCTAACAGTATTTTTAAAAATCGTGACATTAGAATGTCCACGTTTTTTGAAATCCGGACCAATGTGCGGCGCCTCGCCGTAGCGTTGTACAGTCGACAGCAGATCAATGGTAACACTTCCAGTACGATTTCAAGTCTTACGACGCAAATAATAAGAACTGATAAAAGTAAAAAGTGTTACCATTGATCTGCTGTCGACTGTACGTCGGCCCTCAGGCCGCAAGCCGCGTGCAAATCGCGCCTGGGAAAGATCTTATGACAAACGTCAGCCGCCGTGGAATAATTTAGGCCAGCTTAGCAATAAATGCAATTAAAAATTAGGCGGTTCTAAATTATTTTTAGTTAGTGATTTACTTTTATTTTCGTTGGACTTTGCAATAAAGAAATCTGTGGTTCAGCAATTTAAATTAACGTTTATGCAGTTTATTGCTAAGGGCCCTGTTAGAGCACGAAACTTCACAAACTCATCTTCTATCCAATCACTCCAATAAATACAAAACATTTGCGACCATTTTCTGAATAATCACTAATCACCACGGTAACTATTTAATTAGAATGTTCACAAACGAAACGCTAATATCGATTCCCGCGCTTTTCACGTCAACAACTATTATTATTTATTTTATTTATGTTATTAATGGACTCGACTGTTCGTCATTTGCCAATGTCATGTTACAGAAAATTCAATATATTCAATAGTCTTCTATCTTCCTCCAGGGGAGTCGCAGTAGCGTCTTCACCCTGGGTAGCCGCGTCTTCATGTCTTCATCCAGAGGAGTCGCCGTAGCGTCATCACTCTGGACGAAGCAGCTCGACAGTCACGTTCACTCCCAAGCTTGTAGCGGGAACTCTTGATAAAAGCTTGAACCTTCAGATCTTGCATAAATAATCCAATAACTTCACTGTACTGTCATTCGCGAACATTTTCTGATTAATTTAACGTGATATTAAACACAAAATAGTCCATGTAGACATTAAAAGGAAAATTATCAAATAATTTCGCAACCGTCGTTTCCCGCCATTTTCAAGAGACCGTCAACAACTAAGTCCGCCATTTTGTACAGCTGTCATCCGCTTTTTTATTTTCAGCCAGCATTTCACCAAGGAGTTTTAATCCGCGCGCGCTTTTCACGCCTAAAACCAAGTCCGCCATTTTGTACAGCTGTCATCCGCTTTTTTAATTTCGGCCAGCATTTCACCAAGGAGTTTTAATCCGCGTGTAAACTAACACAGGCACTGTTGTATTCGGTATAAATGAGTAGGTTTACCTTCATATGTATGTGTTAATATATACCTTGTTCTACATTCTGCCTGTATCAGTGAATGCTGTCAGGTC
This sequence comes from Tachystola acroxantha, assembly GCA_963506565.1. Taxonomy (NCBI): domain Eukaryota; kingdom Metazoa; phylum Arthropoda; class Insecta; order Lepidoptera; family Oecophoridae; genus Tachystola; species Tachystola acroxantha. The sequence goes on along the minus strand of OY735872.1, from coordinate 14,038,847 downwards.
CCTGCTCAAGATCTGCGCTGCGATACAATGTTACGATAACTGACGTCTCGTCGGTTTGCTCGACTATTTTACGGGTGTACGGTGCTATTGTCAAAATACCTGCTGGCGTTGTGTTTGGGAATTTTGGGATGGAGTTGGTTTGACTAAGTATAAGGCTGCTTTTCCATTGGTAATTAGCAGCGTTTGGGACTGGTGACAAGAACGATTATTTTTTTTATTGTGCAAGTTACAATGTTAATAATAATAATGTCACCATCCCCCATGATGAGAATCTCGTGAAGGCCGAAAAGGAAAAGCTAAGTAAATACTTAGACTTGGCTCACGAGATTACCGCCATGTGGGATGTGGACTCAACCATAATTGTTCCGATAGTCGTAACCGTGAACGGGTTAATAGCGAAGAGTCTCGACCAACATCTTAAGAGACTCTCGCTAGACAGATGGATCAAGGGCCGGATACAGAAGGCAGTGCTGCTAGATACGGCACGTATTGTGAGGAGGTTCCTCACTCTGGGATCCTAACCTCCGGCAGCTTGGATGCGCATGCATCCCGCTGCCGGTGGGTGGCTATTTTTTATATTTTTCTATTTGCTTTTGATATTGAAAGGTATAAATATATTAAATAAGATAAAAAAGAAATAAAGGAATAATAAAATAATAATAAAAGACATTTATTCATCAAAATACAAAGCAGAAATACAAACTAGTTAATTATTTTAAACAATATATAGGTAGTATAGATGAATGGGTCAGGGCCTCAGCGAGCGCTGGTTTTCAGTCCCTGCCCGGGGGTCTTGCTGCCACACACACTGACAACATAAGTACATTCAGATAATAAATAATAATAATAACAAATCAGGAAAATATTAGGTTAACCTATTGCATAAAGGAATATTTATGCTGCCAGATAAACTCATTCCATACCAAAGGAATCGCGTAGATAAAGAACAGTCTATTTAATTAGCTAGCGCCCTAATATACCCAACAGGGGGTGGTAATAATAATAATATCTTCAAAATTATGGGGGAACTAGGGATAACACCCACACGAAATATTTTTTAATCTACAACGCCACAGTTGGTACATTTGACACAGTAAAACGACTGCAAATGAAGTATGTTAATATTACACACACGCAATCATAGAAGAGCCTTAAAAATACACTCATTTTTAAGTCCTCCGACCAAATTAGTAGTGAATTCCGGATTTACTTTATTAAGTTTGCAAATTACTGAAGGGTTTAAAACATGTGCTGAGATATTTTTGCAGACTGGCTCAAATGAAATTCAAATTATCACAATTTTGATTTAGTTAAAGCTCTCAGCTGATCGATTTGTATGGAATATTAATTTTATTCTTCATTTGAAAGGCATAATAAAAGTTGTTGCGTTAATGATACTGAACTCCATCTGATCGGCTTACTACATTTCTGTTACTCCCTCTATTACCTACACCACATTGTATAATGTGAAGATAATTTTATTATGGTGGCACTTCACGTGGCTATTTGTATTTGCGTATTTGTCATAATTGCCATGTGTTGTTGGTATGCTTGACAAAACATTCGTCTTGTATGTAAGTCAAGTATTTGACAAATACTACAAACATCCAATAGCGAATACGAATAGCCAAGTGAAGTGCCACCATTACAAAAGAAAGCTCCAAAACCCTAACCATGAGCTTCATAAGTATCGAGTTCGTATACTGTCACGTGTCACGCCATTGTGGCAATGTTTTTCCAACGGGCGAGGGAGATGACACGACAATGGAAAACGCCGCGGGCCCGGTCGGTTGCCATGGCGACCGTCGGAAACCGACCCGTAGCTCGGTCGACGTCCCGCGCCGACTTCAGGCTGGGCGCGACCTTCGCGCGACCATGCCAAGGTCGATACAGCCTTAATGAAATATTATAAGATCGTAGGACCTAGACAAGTGGATTTCTAACGTTAACTATACAGGGTGGCCTTGAATTCATTCGACAAAATTAAATGGATGGTTAGTCTTGTGACATACCGACATTAATTCTGCGCAAATCGCGTTTAAGCAATTTGGGGTAAATCGCGTTTAAGCAATTTGGGGAAAAATATTATTTTTACAATAAATTCAACAATAAATTACAACACTCTACTTATATCTAGGCACATACTCATAATAATCACATACACCCTCTCATACACACATACCTACACGAATATACATGCATGCACACATTTACAATATTTAACTAGTATAAAATTATACACGGTTATTTATAACATTATCTACACCTCATAAACGCTATATATTATTACTAATTTATATAACTCGATTGCTTTCCTTCCATTATGTATTTCCCAACTGTAGTGTTACTGATATTGCTCTTTCTACAGTTTTATTATATTTATTTACTCGTATTATACTTATTCCATTGTTAATTTCAACCCATATTATTGTTTATATTGTGTATACTTCATAATCTATTTATGTATTCTGTTTGCGTCCGTACGTCACTGCACCCGCGGCCCCGCTGAAAACCAGCGCTGTAGTAGTACCACTACTGCAGCACACGCTGAGCTGGGGACCGGTTTGGCAACACACCACTGCACCGTCACCTTGTATTGTACTAATCTATTCTTTTTCTTGTGTATTGTGCATTGTTTGTGTGTGTCAAATAAACGTTATCTTATCTTATCTTATCTTATCATTTACATATCATGTACATTTACATATGTACTTATTTACTATTAGGTATCTAAAATTCATCCATAATTTGATCGTCAGTCTGGTTGAAAATTAAATTAAAACAATTAAATAAAAATATCCATTAATAATAATATGTCAATGTTCCTATCAATATCAAATGTCAATATTAAAAATTGTATTATTGTCAAATGTAACTTTATTAAAACGTTAAAATCATGAGTACAACTTCCAATTTATATTAATTTATTTATATATTAATGTGGTCACAATAAACCTTTCAGGCCGCAGTGATCCTTAAGCTTGTACAGTCGACAGCAGATCAATAGTAACACTTTATACTTTTGACAGTTCTTATTATTTATGTCGTAAGACTTGAAATCGTACTGCAAGTGTTACCATTGATCTGCTGTTCTCCGTACTAACACCACGGTGATATCGGGATATAAAATAATACTACCTACTAAAATTTAAAATTATTTAAATAGAATCTCACGCAAGCACGAATTGTAAAAATCAGTAAATGGCCTTTTGAGTAAATCTCAACCATAGTGACTCTACTGTAGAGTATACAATGACTTTTCTTTGTGTTAGATTGTACAGTCGACAGCAGATCAATGGTAACACATCCAGTACGATTTCAAGTCTTACGACGCAAATAATAAGAACTGTCAAAAGTAAAAAGTGTTACCATTGATCTGCTGTCGATTGTACAGTCGAAGACAGAGATAAGTGTACAGGGGGCCTCAATAAGGTTGAGATTTTCTCAAAAACTACTGAACCAAATTTAATAATTATTTTACAGTTAAATAGTTTTAACATTTATCTATCAAACAGTGATATAATTTTTGCGATAGGTCAAGTAGTTTTGATGAAATCTCAACCTTAAAAACTCTCCTGTACACCTTTCTCTGTGTTCCACCGTACCACTAAAACGGTCATCGCCCCCACCAGAGCCATAATGCATAGTGCATTGAGTACCTACTCTAGCCATTAGTGCCATTAAATTCCATTTAACCCAAGTGACCCGAGTACTTATATCGATACAAGTCCATAAAAATTTATGAGGTCTCATTGCACTCTACTTAACTAGAAATTATATTTTATATTTATTTTACTGTCTAATAATATGGTTCTCTTGAAAATGGCGGGGAACGACGGTTACGAAAATATTTGATAATTTTCCTTTTAATGTCTACAGGGACTATTTTGTGTTTAATATCACGTTAAATTAATAAGAAAATGTTCGCGAATGACAGTACGGTGAAGTTATTGGATTATTTATGCAAGATCTGAAGTTTGAAGCTTTTATCAAGTGTTCCCGCTACAAGCTCGGGAGTGAACGTGACTGTCAAGCTGCTTCGTTCAGAGTGATGACTCTACGGCGTCTCCTCTGGATGAAGACATGAAGACGCGGCTACCCAGGGTGAAGACGCTACTGCGACTCCCTTGGAGGAAGATAGAAGACTATTGAATATATCGAATTTTCAGTAATATGACATTGGCAAATCACGAACTGTCGAGTCCATTAATAAAATAAATAAATTGGTATATATTAAATACACTTGGGATATACATGGTGTCCCAGAAATCGACGTCAAGCCGGAAGTCAAGAAGAAGAAAGGCGTATTACATTTTTTTTTCAGGATAGTTGATTAAAGTTGGGCAAAGAAAATTTTTCGAAACTTGATAGGTCAAAAAGTGAACATTTTCTCCTGAACTGGAGCAGTTGGCTTTCAGTTTTAAACTAGAATTTTGATAAGCATTATTAAGGGTTACAGCAAAGAAATTTAAAAAAAAAGTTAAGATTTGTAATAATTGTACTTAAAAAACCATCAAGGGATGTCGTTTTTCTCGAATTTTTTTAAATGCCAATAATTATCAAAATACATGACTTAGATTTTTATTTTTCTGAAAACTGTTATTACTTGGCCCATCACGCGTTTCAAACTTGACGTCGATTTCTGGGACACCCTGTATATGTCGCAGTCAACTGGTTGGAATAGACGTGTGATTGAACAGCTAGCTCGTTGATTGAACGACGGCATCCAATCAAACAGCTAGTTGGGTGGTTGGATCATTATGGCGCATAAAACCTACTTACCGTTAGGATAATTTTTATTGAAAAAAAATTAATACAATTTGTATGAACTATCGCACACTGTGTCGGGCCGCAGCGTCTCGCATTATTGCGAGGCGGATTTGCGCCCGTGCGATGCGGCCCGCCCCGCCCCGCTGTGCCCCGACACAGTGTGCTATAGCAAGCGGATTGGAATGCACGCGCGTCCGTGTTCAATTTACGATATCTGGCAGTACAGTGGACTCAAAGTCCGTCAATGCGCTGCGACCCAGCCCGTCACTAATGTGCTAGGTAAGCATTTTGCGCTGCGCTGCGGCCCGCCCCGACACGCTGTGGCCCGGCATAATGTGCGCGAAATATTAAACCGCGTTTTCATCATTTCGTTAAAACAAATTAAGGCGCAATATGGTTGTCAAAAGCAAGAGTGAGACACAAGATGCCCCGCAGCGGCGGCGTGAAGAGCACGGCGCAGTGCCTCGATATACGTATTTTTATGAATTTTGGCAGTGAAATAAAAATACGTGAACAAAAATTAGATTTTTTTAAAACAAGCTCTCGTATTTACAGTACCCTACATTTTGATATATATTATGTATGAATAACTATTTCGGTTTAGATATAAAATTCATTTTGAAAGACATGGAAGGGGTTTGTTTGCGATTTTTTTCTATAGAGCGAAGTTTGTCCAATCGTGTATCGGTATTCATCAGTCTCTAAATAGACACCCCAAGATTGATATAGGTACCTACATATTTTTTAAGGCCTTTAATTTCAGTAGTTAGTGCCGTAGCCTTCACCGAAAAACTGAAAAACTGCCCAACGCTCCGCCTTAAGTTAGAAAGGGACAATTGCTACAACCGTGGAATAAAGTCACTAGTATCACTAACAGCGTAAATGTTTTATAACATTCTTACGAACGAGAAATAGAATTTTTTCGCAGTCACATCGGAAGTCTCGTCGTACCAATAAAACACTCCGTTTCGGTACTAACCCACACGCGGCCTGCTAAATAAATTCGACTCGCATCTAAGATCATTCAGTCTGGAGACACTATTAAATTGATCTCTGCTCTGGTGATCTTGCGTGGAGTGAGACAGTATCAGGGAAAGTAAAAGATTGAAAGAATGATCGGTAGTTTGCGTTCGTGCTATCACTGTCTCATTCACTCATTAATTTTACCAATTACACATATATTGAAATTCAAGTGTGGAGACAGAATTGAAACATGCATTTGAAAATCGGGAATTTGATAGAGCGTCTAATTCCAATCATCTCCATACTAAATTCGTTATGCCAAAAAATAATGATGAGCTCTGGCGTTAATTGGAATATGAAAAAAAAAAAACTAATTTCAGACATAATTTCACCGTCCAGGAATACTTGCATCTTATCTATCACACTGTCAGAGTCGCTGTCACTTAGGGCTCAGACAGACGAGCGACAGTGCGTCGCGCGATAGCTCGCGACGCCTTTCGCGGAGGGATGTAAGTTGTCCCTGACCCTCCGCGACCCTCTGCGACACGCCGCGACACTTCGCGACGCAACCGACGCAACAGCGTCGCGCGACAGTTGGCCACCCTCCGCAAAGCGACGCACTGTCGCTCATCTGTCTGAGCCCTTACCGTGATTACTTATAATGAAATATTAATCTTCATTCGAAACCGGTTACGAACGAAGAATTTTGTTTCCTCATTCTCATCTGGTTATGAAATGCTCAATTATGATACTTAGCCGGCCGAAGGGCTTTCATGCGCGGTTCCAAAGCCTGTATAATTAGCGTTAGCGTCTCCAATACAGCAGCTCCGAGTCTCGCCTATCTCGGGAGTACATTTTCTCCCATATTTTTATCGCAGTTAAATTCTCATTCCGTCACAAGCGCCAGCCGTAAACGCGCCGATTTGCCCCGCAGAGCCGCTGCGGCGCGCGCGATGAATTCTCTCTGAATAATTTACGCCGCGCTCTCGAATGACGCCTCCTGTATAATTTAGATTGATGGACTTTTTTTGAATAATGGGTGTTTAAAAACCATCGCAGAAGGCCATATCTGTCGTAAGTATAATCGATTCTGTTTCCATGTTCAGTTTAACAATACATTTTTTTTTACTTTAGGTCGGATAGGATTTCCTGAATGTCCAGTATTCGGTCTATTATAATTAGTCCTTACGTATGAAATTGGCATTTTGTCGTACTGGCCACTTTGATCTCAAATATCTCCTCTTTGGTTAGGAATTCCAATTTCAAAAGACATTGCCACATTTCAATGGAGCTCTGCCCCACCTACAAAACTACGTGACCTTAAGGTTCCTATCATTTTGTTGGGGACTTATTACAGGTTTCATATTGCATAATCATAATCAGTATCATTTTCTACTACTCTCGCAACTCCTATAGAATAATAACAAAAACAATGAATAATTCGCTTCGATTTCTTACTATTTTCTGAATTCTTAATTAAGCTGTTTTTTTCGACTCGCAACTTGTACAAAACTTTATTTTAAACTAATATTTTTATTAAAAAACGGAGATATTTTTACATTTATTCGTTATCTTGTACAACTTGCGGTTGATAGTGAGCTAGAATCTGGCATTGTCATTTAAAATAAAAATTGATACTCCCGTTCCAATATCTGACTTTAAAGGTTTTCCTACAATGAAATCCCTTTAGAAGGAAGTACAGCTACATTAATATTTAATATGTTATCCATTAGTCTTAATTATGTCAAAGCATTAACTTGATTAGCCGAGTTACGAGTCGCGAGCGTTGCGTCGTCGGTACAAGTGGGGTTTACGCTTTGCATAAGGGTCTGGTTTTAGTAGCGACGGAGCGTGAAGCTTAGCGGTTAGCGGGGTGTAGGTACGCGTTTTAACAGTGACTTCTGCGACCAATTCATCATCATCAGTCTATTTATATTGCCCCACTGCTCGGGCACAGACCTTCCCTTACATCGAGGGAGCTCGGGCCATAATCCACCACGCGGGCCCAGTGCGGGTTGGCGGATTTCACATGCTGTATTTTTTTTTCTACGACATGCAGGTTTCATCACGATGTTTTCCTTCACCGTTTTGAGAGCACTCGGTAAATGTACGTAAGTTTTTCCGTCGAAAAAACCGAGGATAACTCATTGGTACATGGCTGCCCCAGCTGGGAATCGAACCTGGGACCTCCATATTGCAAGTCCATTGACCCAACCACTGAGCCAATTAACAGACCAATTAACAGAATTCAATTTTTAGGCTGGTGCTGCTGCGGAACAGGCGCAAATACTCAAGCGCCGCAAATACTCACGACTGACTCCACATCATGAGTTTGTGGCGCTTGCTGTAGAAATAATGGACTGAAAAGATATCATCCACGAGCTGTCTACCCGGTTGGTCCACATCTCGGGTGATCCCAGAGCTGGCAGCTACCTTGCTCAGCGGCTAAGTATTGCCATACAGCGAGGCAATGCTGCCAGCGCCCTGGGCACCATGCCACAGAACGGGGACCACGACGACGTGTTCGTTCTTTACTTTGTAGTTTTATTTTGTAGTAATTAGTTTTTTTTGCAATAAAGTAATTTTTAATTAAGTAAGTACCTCCCTTAAGATAAGATAAATATTATTTATCGCAAAAAAATACACAAAAGAATAGTTAGTATTAGATTTCTTCCACACAACCTTTGGGTAAAGAATTCAGCGTACCTTAGTAGTTTTGTCAAACAAAAATATGTAAAATTTAATAGACTCATATTCTTAGTTTGTAATAAGTATTTGGTTTGTTTAAAGCAATAATAGGAATGAGTACAGAAAAGTTACGGTTATAGCGTTTGAGAAAGACCTCGAGAAAAAAAGGTTAGCGACAGTTGTGGTAAGTTTAGAAGTTTGCAATAAAAATGATGTTCGTAATAATAGTCAAATATGAGGTATACGATATTCAAATTATGGAACTTAAAATTACAGTTCCCGCAGAGGTACCGTGGGTCCGCCATGAATCATGATTTAAATGACTTGGTTATTGTTTATTACCAAAGTCTCGTATGCACTAGGCAACACGTGACGCTCAATAACATCGACAACGTTGCGCAACAACGAGCTTCGTTGCCAGCTGTCGCGCAACATGACCAATGGTATGGTCATAGTGGATAGTGTTTAACACCAACATAGATAAATAAAAACTACGGGACCCACAAGTAATATAATACAGTCGTAGTATTGAATACATTGTTTATAAATTAAGCCTGGTTTCAACAATCAGCGTGCACCACTAACCACTTCTCCGCGCTCTCTAATCGCTTGTCGCTCCGCTATTGTCGTGAAGTCAGACCCTTATTGGTATTTTGGAGCGAAACGGAGGCTACATTGGCCCATATCAAGGTGCGAGTTTAATGCAACCTCGAAACCTCTGCTCAGAATTACCTACTAAAAGCTACCAGCGAATGAACTATAGTTAAGGCGCTACCAACTGTCAAACTTAAGCGTGAGATAGAAGATGTCCCGCAGCGGAGGAGCGAAGAGCACGGCACAGTGTTTCCATATTTGTAATTTTATGAATTTTGGCAGGGAAATAAAAATACGCCAACAAATATCATTTTTTTTAATACAAGCTCTCGTATTTATACTACATTATAATAACCTACATTTTTAATTTTGATATATATTTTATATTAATAACTATTTTAGTTTAGACATAATTTTCATTTTAAAAGACATGGAAAGGCTATGTTCTATCGAGCGAAGTTTGTCCAATCGTGTATCGGTATTCATCAGTCAATAGACACCCCAAGATTGCTATATAGGTATATTTTTCAGACGTTTAATTTTAGTAGTTAGTGCGTAGCCTTCAGAGAAAAACTGAAAATTCGCACACACCCAGCCTTAAATACGACTAGGTAAGTCAACAAAACTTCAAGTGTAACACATGAGCACTCTATGTGATGGTATTATGCGCTAAAAGACATTGCCACATTTCAATGGAGCTTTGCCCCACCTACAAAACTACGTGACCATTTAAGCTGTACATATCATTTTGTTGGGGACTTATTACCGGTTTCATATTGCATAATCATAATCAGTATCATTTTCTACTACTCTCGCAACTCCTATAGAAGAATATCAAAAACAATAAATAATTCGCTTCGATTTCTTACTATTTTCTGAATTCTTAATTAAGCTGTTTTTTTCGAATCGCAACTTGTACACAACTTTATTTTAAAACCAATAATTTTAATAAAAAAACGGAGATATTTTTTACATTCATTCGTTATCTTGTACAACTTGCAGTTGATGGTGGGGCAGAATCTGGCATTTTCATTTATTTGACCAATTGCCAGGACACGCGACCATGCTTGTCTTTACGGAGAGTAATGCCACATATCGCATGCTATTAGTATGATAAGTGATAGTGGGGTGGTCACATCTGTCGTAGAACCGATAACCGATGGGGTAGACGAGTTTTCCAATGGAGGCTACGAACGGGTAAACGTAGCGTGGGACGCTCCCCGACGAGATGGAGGGATGACTTTCGTTTAATTACACTTTTTATGCTTTTCTGTTAAACCTTGTATAAGTAATATAAGAAAATATATTGTGAACAAATGGGAATACTCCGATTTATATGACGAAACTAAATATTTTTTATGACAAAACTATTCCCATAAATATGTATAGCAAAGTACAAAGCGTTACCTTCGCCAGGAGCGCTCAAGGCAAACAATATTATCATATCTCACATTGTTTGCCCGTAACGACCTTGAGGTTGTCGGGCTGCACAAACAATCGCACAACTTTACTTGGGGGAGTTGAAACAATAGATCAATATCTATCACACAGTAGACTACACTACTACACTAAACAAAGTCTTCTTTGTTTATTTATATTCTTATACAGGGTGTAACGTAAATGGTATATGAAGCTGAAGGGAGGGTGTTCAGTATCTGTAACTGAACAACTTTTGTTCTACGACTTTTCAAATATTAAAGAAAAATAAATTAATGTCTCTTACAAATCAATCAGCTGACCGGTACGAAATGTATGAAAAATCAAAAAATAAAGTCGCAAAAATCGAAAAGTCGTAAAACAAAAGTTGTTCAGTTACCGATACTGAACACCCTCCCTTCGGTTTCATATACCCTTTACGTTACACCCTGTAGAGAATCCAACCCAAACGTCAATAATATGATCCCATAAATGTTTCAAAATGTTGAAAAACATTTCTGCCATTGGATTTCATGATAACATTTCCATATTTATAACACATATATAATACCTCGAATGCAATAAATGTGTGAAGTTTGAAGCCACTCTCAGTTCGCTGACTCTCAAGGAGAGCTACGGCGTAGCACCCGCGTAGCAAATATATTCGTAGCAGGTGTCTGTAGTTTTTTTATGAACAAAAATTTCAAACGGTACTTACTTTAGTTCGTGAAAAGAGCGAAAAAATTGAGATCGGTAAATGTAGAGACCAAGCTTATTACCCTTATTCGACTCAAAAATACCTACCCATTTTTTTAATTATTTCTACACATACATAATTATGCCACAAATTGTATAGTAATATGCAAGTGGCAGATTTTTTTATAATTACTCAACTAGTTTTTAAGATAATCTCAATCTTAATGACACCTTCTGCATCATGAGGACTTTTCGAGTTAAACTTAACCTCCCCGTAAAAATAATATCATAAAATGATACTTTTAAAAGACATTGCCACATTTCAATGAAGCTTTGCCCCACCTACAAAACTACGTGACCATTTATACCTCTCATTTTGTTGGGGACTTGTTACAGGTTTCATATTGCAGAATCATAATCAGTATCATTTTCTACTACTCTCGCAACTCCTATAGAAGAATAACAAAAACAATGAATAAATCGCTTCGATATCTTACTATTTTCTGAATTCTTAATTATGCTTTTTTTTCGAATCGTAACTTGTACAAAACTTTATTTTAAACAAAAATAATCAAGGAACATAATTCCCAGTTCCACAAACTGGTGCAACACTTGGGCCCGTATTAATAGTCTGAGCTTAAACCCAAGAGCGAATTCAGCTGATACACTCTCAAGACGTGATCACCATTTCACGTATGCCATTTCTACCAATCTTGATCACGTGATGTCTTTCTCAAGTCGCGGTTCGCCTGAAATCAGCAAATACGTTCTCAAGTGTGAATTTGACAGCTCTCTTGAGAACTGAGTTTTGTTTAATAATACGGCATTACTCACGTGATACCCGATTCCTAAATGCACACCTAAGTTACGTTTATTAATAGGAACGCCATCTTGAGGTCGTTCTCAAGATTGAGAAGAGACGAGAGACGGGCCCTAGTCCCCTACTAAAGTTTCTACGAACATCTCACTAAAACGGAGAATGAAAAATGCATTGGAGCGAAATGTTAAAGCGAGTACACACGTGTTTCGTTCAATACTGTTGTCAACGGGGATTGGAGGCTCTATTCCGTTGCTCGGAAAAGCCGATCGCTATTTACTCGACATGTTTCTTGGCAAAGTACTCGTACACCAAGTTGACATACAGACTTGAGCAGGCGAGCTCGACACATTTGTACCACACGAGGCAATTTAGTTGATTTGAAATAGTAAGGAGTATTCAGATAACAATTTGGTAAAGAAAATGTAGTAAGTGCCGAGCTGGCATCGAGTCCGAAATGAGACCAGATAATGGGCAAGGATGTGGAGATTCTTAAGACCATTAAAATTTATGGTCTACTAACTGATCTGAGGTCTACTACAAATCGAATGCGTGAATGAAGAAGGAGGAATACATAGTTGTGTACCAGGATGACAGCAGATGGAAGTCCATCGTCTCTGCATAACCCTACCAGAAACAGGCGCGAGTGTATGTACGTATCACGATTTGTTATGCAAATCGCACCAAGTAAAATTTTTAAACTTTTAAGACCGGGATTCGAACCCAGAACCTCGCAATTCTGTGGCAATTTCTTTTTCAAAAGATGAAAAATTATCTCCTTTAATATTCGTGCATTATTACGTCATTCGAATTAATTTCTTTGCAAACGAGGCGACGAATGGTAATTAATATGCGGACCCCTTAAGACAGGGCCGGCGCGCACCCAACTTCGTCACGTAATGTGCCAAGTTTTTTCATCATTCGCACCGCTTATCGCTAAATCCGACCCCCGGCCAATTTATTGGCGCTAAAGTTTTTTTAATTTCCTATTTGAGGTATACATTACATATACCTTTGCTCATATCGACTGCTCAGTTAGGACTACCATATAAAATGACCACCATTAAAGTACATTGCCTACATGATAATAAGAGAGCTCGGTGGCTCAGTGGTTGGATCAATGGGCTTGCGATACGGAGGTCCCAGGTTCGATTGACAATAGTAATAGTTGTGTAATACCTAGTTATTAAGAAATTGTGTATTATTATATTATTATGCCACTTTTTCTCCTCAGCGTTGGCACCTTTTCCTTGCAAAGTGGTGTAAATGTAAATTCAAAAATATGTTGACGTGCAAAAATGTACACAACGTGCTTACTTGCAATAAAGAAATTTGACTTTGACTTTGATTCCCAGCCAGGGCAGCAATGAGTTATCCTCGGTTTTTTCGACAAAAAAACTTACCTACATTACCGAGTGCTCTCAAAACGGTGAAGGAAAACATCGTGATGAAACTTGCATGCCCATGCCCTGCATGGGCCATGCATCATAGCTCCAGCTCCCTCGATGTAAGGAAAGGTCTGTGCCCGAGCAGTGGGGCACTATAAATAGACTGATGATGATGATGACATGATAAGTGACCACGTTAGATTCACATCTATTGTTTTTAATTCTACATGGTCTCATCTAATCATTGATCACCACCATTAATGGTATACTAGCAAAAACATTACCCCTCCTTTTGTCAGTCGGGCAAAAGTGCTGCAATAATCGTCTACAGTCATGGAAAAATGAGACAAAGCGATCGACATTAATAAAATAAAACGACAGCTTTCTAATTAGTACAAAAGGCTTTTATTATCTTTGATTTTACTCGGCATAAGTGACATTGCCACATTTCAATGGAGCTTTGCCCCGCCTACAAAAATACGTGACAATTTAAGCTGTAAAATAACGTCAATTATTTTTTTAATTTAATTAGGTAACTTCAATTCATATTGTTGTAATGAAAACTTAATCAGGAATGCAGAACTGGCATGATAATGGTGTCACAATGCTGCATCAGTAGATATATTTAATTGTGGTGAACTTTTGGTCACTAAACCACAAGAGAAAGTGTTCCGTACTTTAGCTTGTCACGAATTCACAATGTTGGCACAAACCAGTCTTTAAATGTAACGTTAATTTTATCTCTAAAGAAAGTATCTGTCACTTTGCCGATTGTGCTGCCCTCTGCCGCAGCCTGTGAGAACTACTCTCTAACCGTCGCTAGGCTACTGCGCGCACTGTGCGAACCGCTCGCCAATAAATAAATTCCTTAAAAATCGAAACCTAATCAAATTCGTTCCAAATCCATGCAAAGTATCTACATAAAACCTAAGCCAGCCGTTGCGATCGCCTGTGGACTGCTGAATACCAGGGTACCCTGAGGAAGACCAGAAACGGGAGTACGGAGGTAAGTGGCAGAATACTTTCTTAATTTCTACTCAATTTCCCCAACAGAAAGAAATACTACCTTGAATGCCAGGAAACCTACATTTCATAACTAACAGTCAAAGTCAGGTAGATATTCAGAAGATTTGTGAGGCGACAATGAGATGCAATTAATTTATTCCAGCCCTTTCTGTGCGATATTCTTTTACCCGTGCCGTGTCCTCGTTCCCAAATTTATTCATTTTTCCCTTGTTATGTAGATTGGGGGCAATGTTGTTTGGAAATGCTAATTTGCAGGTGAAATTGAAACGTCTTTCACGAAGAATGTAAGGTTACTCGACCTTGTAGGTCCAATTCGGTTCTTCGGATCACCCTTAAATGACCATGCCAGATTCTGCCCCACTATCAACCGCAAGATGTACAAGATAACGAATTAATGTAAAAATATCTCCGTTTTTATTAAAATTATTGGTTTAAAATAAAGTTTTGTACATCAAACTCAGCTCAGAAATATACCTTTGGGTTGTAATAATAATCTAGTCTAGGAAGGAACTGACACATTGAAATGAACTAGGGTATCGAATTGTAGACGTCTCGATAGGGGCGGCAAAAGACATTGCCACATTTCAATAGAGCCTTGATGCCTCAATAAAGTTGAGATTTTCTCAAAAACTATTGGACCGATTTTATAATTCTTTGACAGTACATAGTTTTAACGTTTATCTATCTAACAGTGAAAGAATTATTGCAATAGGCCAAGTAGTTTTTGAAAAAATCGCAACCTTAAAAACTCTACTGTACACCTTTCTCTGTCTTTGACCGTACAAGTTGCGATTCGAAAAAAAACAGTTTAATTAAGAATTCAGAAAATAGTAAGAAATTGAAGCGATTTATTCATTGTTTTTGTTATTCTTCTATAGGAGTTGCGAGAGTAGTAGAAAATGATACTGATTATGATTATGCAATATGAAACCTGTAATAAGTCCCCAACAAAATGATACGTACAGCTTAAATGGTCACGTAGTTTTGTAGGTGGGGCAAAGCTCCATTGAAATGTGGCAATGTCTTTTGTACCGATTTCATGTCTATTGGGTAAGTGGTCTGTGCAGAGACTGAAGCATTTTGTCCTTGTGTTACGTTTAGTTGAAAGAGGTAGGGAATGCAAAGCAAATAGATTCAATAAGTTGTTGCATCGTTTCCAAATCTGTATTTCTCGTCACGTCTGGAACGCCTGCAGCCGTATTCTGTCAGGTCGCGCCCGATTAGACCCGATAATAGTCCTATCTGTATCACACGTCGACGTGGACGGAATAGGTTTGTTCAATTGAATTGAAATGTGGGAATAAGACGGTTTTTTACACGAACGAACGAAACTTTATATCGGCATAACTGTGAATGACTTCACGACTGCTGCCGAGCGACAACGCACGATGATAATGAAATGAAATGAAATGAAAAATTTATTGATAACAAATGTTACAGGTCGTGGTTTGGGTACATTATACAATGTAGTTAGGTACATAATTAAATTCATAACTCAGAAATTATTAAATAAAATTCAAATTGTTATAATTAATATAAGTGTCGATAAAAATAAAATGTGGTCATGACACTTATGGTCACCAATTCAGGTACATACCGCGCCCAACGTTGCTTAACTTGTCATCATCATCAGTCTATTTATATTGCCCCACTGCTCGGGCACAGGCCTTCCCTTACATCGAGGGAGCTCGGGCCATGATCCACCACGCGGGCCCAGTGCGGGTTGGCGGATTTCACATGCCTAAGAATTTTTTTTCTTCTTCTACGACATACAGGTTTTATCACGATGTTTTCCTTCACCGGTTTGAGAGCACTCGGTAAATGTAGGTACGTAAGTTTTTCCGTCGAAAAAACCGAGGATAACTCATTGGTACATGGCTGCCCTAGCTGGGAATCGAACCTGGGACCTCCATATTGCAAAGTCCATTGACCCAACCACTGAGCCACCGAGCTCTTGTACAATTCGTAAAATACTAACCAACTCAATCCACACGTCAATCTCACTCACGCAAGTAAAACATGTATCTAAACGCAGCACAAGACGCTGTAGTTTTTTAGGTCTACCAAAGACGCGAACGAAGTCCGGCAAACATTGATCTCCTATAAACTGGATACACAAAGGTCTTACTAAAATAATTAAAAAAAAAGTCCGAATAAGGGTCCATTGTTAACATCGAAATAATGTCCAATAAAGCAAATGAGGGTCCATTCATCCGTTTGGACCTTCTTTGCGCTCGGACATTTTTAGAAGGCAGACTGTGTATCTAGTTGTTTATAGGAGATCAATGCCGCCAAACGAATGCTAACATACGAGGGCGCGCAACTTTATAATGATCTACATACAGCAATTAAGAAAACACACTCTTTTAATGAATTTAAAAAACAGTTTTCACAACATATTATATAAGGTAGTCTATTATTTTAATAAATAACCTACTAATTTAATAGTAAAGACAGTTGGCGGTATACCCAACTCGCACCATGCCGGCGCCAAGTGCAGCAGGTCGGTGACGGGCAGCGTCACCGACGCGAGGTGGCCGGCTCTGCGATCGCCACCAACCCGCTTGCCCAGCGTGGCGATTACGGGCATCACAAGATAGCTGGCAGGGACTGGATGCAGAGGGCCCAGAGTAGGGTAGATTGGCGCGCTTTGGGAGAGACCTACGGGCTGATGATGATGATGTGTATTATTATAGTATTTTAAAAGATGTTCTGCTGAGAGTTTTTTGCCAATTTTTCTCCTCAGCGTTGGCACCTTTTCCTTGCAAAGTGGTGTAAATCCAATCCCAAAAAAATATGTTGACGTGCACAAATGTACACAACGTGCTTACTTGCAATAAAGAAATTGGACTTTGACTTTGATGAAATCTATAAACCTACTCTTCTCAAGGCCTCGCAAGAAGATCTATAATGTTTTG
Source organism: Tachystola acroxantha (assembly GCA_963506565.1). Classification (NCBI taxonomy): domain Eukaryota; kingdom Metazoa; phylum Arthropoda; class Insecta; order Lepidoptera; family Oecophoridae; genus Tachystola; species Tachystola acroxantha. The sequence continues at coordinate 14,021,571 of OY735872.1, read as the reverse complement.
AACTGTGAGCGGATATTTTGTCCATCACAACATGGTGAGTTCAGAATACGGCACCCGAGTTAGAGTTAATACTGCATTCGGTATTCCGAATTCACAGCGCTGCGGGCAATGCGGTCTAGTTAGATCTCAGACCGGCACACGTAGTTTGTGGGTCAGGTCGGGATTGTACTCTTCAACGCCATTTCAAATGTTATTTTTCGTGTAAAAATGCATCCAAAATGATCATTATGTTATACTAAGTACAATTCCCATAATCATATTAAGCTATATGCTTGTCAAAAGCAAGAGTGAGACAGAAGATAAATCTCAACCTTAAAAACTCTCGTATACATATTTCTCTGTCTTCGACCGTACCAATGAGTTATCCTCGGTTTTGTCTATGGAAAAACTTACGTACATTTACCGATTGCTCTCAGTATGCCGTAGAAAAAAAAATTCTAAGGCATGTGAAATCCGCCAATCTGCACTGGGCCCGCGTGGTGGATCATGGCCCTACTCCCTCCATGTAAAGGTCTGTGCCCGAGCAGTGGGGCAATGTAAATAGACTGATGATGATGAAACCACACGAGATGAGATTTAAAACTGGTCGGTGGGTGTTAAATGACAATGCCAGATTCTGCCCCACCATCAATACAACCGCATGATGTAAATGTAAAAATGTCTCCGTATTTTATTAAAATTATTGGTTTAAAATAAAGTTTTGTACATCAAGCGAGTCGAAAAAAACAGCTTAATTAACAATTCAGAAAATAGTAAGAAATCGAAGCGAATTATTCGTTGTTTTTGTTATTATTCTATAGGAGTTGCGAGAGTAGTAGAAAATGATACTGATTATGATTATGCAATATGAAACTTGTAATAAGTCCCCAACAAAATGATAGGTACAGCTTAAATGGTCACGTAGTTTTCTAGGTGGGACAAAGCTCCATGGAAATGCGGAAATGTCTTTTAAGTCTACATTAATTATCTCATTGACCATTAATTTAATATTTTATGGTAACTCGTATCATAACGAGCATTTGCATTACTGACCCAATTGAAAAACCACTATCGCCCTGATAGGAGTGTTTCAATTTGCATAGCACCGGAAATTTAATTTTGCACGAAATTAAAATGAACACGGACGATTTCCCAGCCGCTACTCTTGTTGTGGTGACTGCAATCTATACTACTACCGCTCTACCAAGCATGACCAGCTTTAAAAAACAAGCTACAGCGGTGGCTTGTCGAGCAGGCGTTCTATTCCTAGAAGGATTTTTTAAAATGCAAAACCTAATGTGATAAAATATTATATAATTTATTATTGAATACTAATATCAGCATTATTTAATTCTAAATATGCAAATTTATATTTTTTTGGATTATTCAAATGTAATCTAATGACGTGTAATGTACAATTATCAATAAATATGTCTATGTCTTATGAGCTAGCCGCACAGACCACTTACCCAATAGACATGAAATCGGTACAAAGCAAGCGAAAAATTCTGTCAACGATGAGCGCATATAGACTAAGCGGGGGACAGAGGTGCCGTATTAAAGATTCATGTCGATAATATTTCTAGTTCGGTTACACGTGTCGCGAAGCAATTTTGCGCTCATGTGCAGACAGACACTGTTACAGGTAAGTGGCTAGTCGTGGTCGCAAAATCAAGTAAAAAATTGCTTGCCTCTCTCTGTTTAGCCATCTCAAATAAGTATAATATGGCTGTGAACCCACCTGGCAAACAGTTTGCGACTGAATATCAAAAAAGTACTATATTTTTTTTTAACAGTATACGCATTTTATGACCGCTCCATCTAAAATATATATGAGGCAAACATTCAGACTTACTAACTGTTTGCTTAATTTGTCTGCAACCCTTAAAGTATTGATATTATGTACCTAAATGCAGAATCAACAATTCAAGCTGAAGTGGGCTGGTCACATTTCTAGTAGAACTGATAACTGATGGGGGAGGTCTCGAATGGAGACCACGAACGGGTAAACGTAGTGTTGGACGCCCCCCGACCATGTAGAGATCTACGCGAAGTGACTAGCAATGACTGGACGTAAAAAGCCGAGACTCTGTTTAAGTCTTATAATCGATTTATTTTTAAACTGTTACTAAAACTAAGTTTTTACTTAAATGTAATTTTACTATGTCAATCATTCATCAATATTAACGGATTTAACTGTGCCAAAATTCGTCTAAATTCATTAAATATCATCAAACAGAATCAGACTTTACACCCTTAAAATATTGCCTTCGTCCTTGTGTCAGGTAAAAATAAAAGAAATGGGAAACTTCTTACTAATGGCAGTTATAGTTATAATGGGATACCGCAGAAGGATAAATTATGAATTGATTTAGGGTGAAACTTGGCCAGTCTTCCGAAATTGGACTTGTGATTGATTACTCGCGGTCACTTAGTTTCCTGCTTCCGTTAATAGATTACCACACCCCTCATGCACCATTATGTAGGCCACTTTACTTTCATTATGGTAATTTGTTAGTGAAAGGAGCGGAGGGTTACTGCCCCAAACATTTTGTTTCACAACACTACATCAATAGAATGAATTTCAATATTTTCGAACAGTAATCGAAATAAATGACAATGCCAGATTCGGCCCCACCATCAACGGCAAGATGTACAAGATAACGAATAAATATAAAAATATCTCCGTTTTTTTATTAAAATTATTGGTTTAAAACAAAGTCTTGACATCTAGCGAGTCGAAAAAAAGTTTTGACAGACTTTTGACTTTTTTTTTGACCATTTAAGCGGTAGTTTTGTAGGTGGGGCAAAGCTCCATTGAAATGTGGCGATGTCATTTTAATTTTTCTGATGAAAACCGCGAAATTTATACAGGGATACGTAATTAAGATTGAAATTGTAATAATTATATCACTAGTAGACTATGTTATGCGAAATATTTTTTTTTAAATCGGACGCTTACGCTATACGTTTCTAGAACTATATCTTTGTGTTAAAAACCATATAGTGCGATCAGAAATTCTAAATTATTCTTGACGAAATTCTTTCTTTCTCCACCCATTTAAAGTGATAGTGTAGTAATTTACTACGATAATTACTTATTAATTTTATATCTTACAATTACCGATTTTGTAATTATTGACACTTAAGTATAATAATTTCAATAATGTCCAATGTGATGACATTAACGAACCCATGGCAACGTGGTAACCAGTTGGTGAAAATTGAAACATGTTTTAACGTTATTTTAAGAAGGGTCGGATTTGGTGCGTTAATTAATTTTGTTATTCTCGGAATAGAGCACAGAAAATAGAGAGACAGTGGTCTAATTCCTAGTTATCTTTGCGATAATTAAGTTTTGGGGTTTAAGCCGGTTTCATAGAATAAGGGTCCTTTTTACGAAATGGTTTGTTTGCAGGAAAGCAGAAAAATAACAGATGTTAGACAGTTATGTAAACAAAAGCCCGAATCAAGTGTCTTATTTTGTAAACAAAAACTACCCTACCTTACTAACATTTAAAGCTATTCTGTGATTATTGCATATATATTCACATTATTAAATCGTATTACTTTATTTTCACAATGATGAACAGGTTCGATCAATCAGTTCCTTCAGTGTTACATCACAACAGGTAATTAGACGATCATATTTGTTTACAAAATAAGACACTTGATTTGGGCTGCCGTAACTATCATCAGTCTTACGCCATGCAAAAACTTGTTACTTCTATTTTGTTTTGAAGATTACAATACTCGTATCATTAACTTTATTTGTTTATGAAGTTTAAATTAAATTACGGGGCATCCTCCAGTATCATTCTTTGGTCGGCAGAGATGATACACTTCCATCTGCTGTTATCCTGGTGTTGAGGATGTGATCTCCAATAAAAGATTGTATCACTTTCAACTATGTTTTAATAGAATATTAAAAAACAAATAAATATATACCTATAAATAAAAAATTGGGGCCAAATAGCTGCCCTGCGGAAGAGTGCCCAAAAGGCTGGCGACGTTACCTCGCTGTATAGCCAGCGATATACGCTGGCCGAGGTAAGCGCCAGCCCTTTGGTCACCCGACGAGTCGATGAGGTGCGACGACAGTTCCTTGACCAGTCGCCGCGCCTCTGGTCCCCATGGCCCCATGGTCTCTACACCAAACGGCGCAAACATGTAGCTCTCGCTAAACATGTTTTAATGAATTATAGTAAAATAAAGCTTGATACAATACATGTAAGTAATGGTCGGTGCCGAAGAACGAGTGCTAAGTACCTAAGTATCCTGTTTTGTCCGCAGCGGCGCGGGAGTCGCCGCAACCTCACAGGTAAGTAGCTTGTAGTTAATTTCGCGTAAGTTGCGTAGACACCTGGCAAACCACTTCCGCTACCTTCACATTTATCAATCTCTCATGCATTCTTGTCTATTTCTAGTGTCTTCTTCTTTTTCCTAACCATCCTCTACCAAATTCTTGGTGTAGGCCTCCTTCAACCGCTTCCATTCCGATCTGTTTTGGGCAGCGAGAGTCCAGTTGCTGTGTATTTTACCCTTTTTCAAAACATCACCAATTTGGTCGACTTTTGTCCTTATCAGTCTACCTCAGACATTTATATACTTTTATTTCGTGACTCTTCATTCATTATCTGCTGCCCAAACCATCGTAACATGTTCTATTATTATTATTTATTTATTTTATTAATGGACTCGACATTTGCCAATGTCATGTTACAGAATATTCAATATATCATAGTTTTCTATCTTCCTGCAGAGGATTCGCCGTAGCGTCATCATTCTGGACGAAGCAGCTCGACAGTCACGTTTACTCCCGAGCTCGTAGCGGGACTCTAGATAATTGCAATACTTCAGATCTTGCATGAATTATACAATAACTTCACCACTGTCATTCGCGAACATTTTCTAATTAATTTAACGTGACATTAAACACAAAATAGCCACTGTAGACAAGAAAATCTTCCATACATATAATAAGACTGTAAAAAAGTTGTGTTGAAAAGAATAATTGTAATGTGTTTTAGGATCGATACCGATGTCAACACACTAAATTTTTAAAAAATTTGTCTGTTTGTCTGTGACTTTGTGCAAGTATCACGCCATAACTAATGAAGGGATTTTGATGGGAGTTTAACTAGGAGATAGCTGAAATATCCGGACAGCTCATAGGCTATAAGCTATGGCGGTATGTGATGTGGAAACAAGGATCCAGAGAGGAAGATCTGCGTCCTGATCTCCTCCATCCTCCTCCTCTACGCATACGAAGTTGCGGGGTACAGCTAGTTATCAAATAATTTCGCAACCGTCGTTTCCCGCCATTTACAAGAGAACCTAACATCGACGTCCCCATCGAATAACTCGGTAAAGTGCTATTACGGACTTTTTAATGTTATGTCAATTTCGGTGTAGTCCTGTTTTGTCAATTACGACGTGGTTTAATAAAATTGCCAAATTCCACTGCAACACATCAATTTCAATAAAAAATAGCTTTTATTTTGATACATAAACTATTCCTGTAGACCTTATAGAAACTTAGTTATTGACAAAAACATGTTTTACATTTTTCCTGTAAAATTTAGTTTTTGCGATTACCGGATTATTCGGTGGAGGCGTCGACATATTCTATTCAATCGAGCAGATGAGTTACTGTATATAATTATGTACTGTGACCATAGATTGTCGTTTTTCAAGGGCCATTGAACAGATTTGCTTAATTTTTGTGATGAAAAAAGCATGATGGATGGCGTTTGTGATTAATGAACTTGTATGAATATAATAGAAGCAAATGACTGTGGATAATCTTCCAGAAGACGGTAGGAAGCAATTTTGTTAAGAGCCTTCCATAAGCCAACTAGCGCCGCCAATCTTAAAAAAAAAATATCTTCCAATATAATCAATTTTATTAAAAAAGCTATTTACAAAATGTTTATTACGATAAATACTATTTTTTAAATGCTTATTTATAACGTGATTTAATTTCGGTAAGTTGTAGTTCGCATAATTGCGAAAAACGGCCGTTTTTGGCACATTTGTGAACTACAACTTAGCTTGTCGCAAACAAGATCTACCCTACCCTACTAACATTTTAAGGTATTCTGTCATTATTGCATATATATATTTTCACATTATTAGATCGGATTACTTTATTTTCACAATAATGAACATGGCCGATCAATCAGTTCCTTCAGTGATACATCACAACAGGTAATTAGACGATCATATTTGTTTACAAAATAAAACACTTGATTTTGGCTGCGGTATAGGTTCCTATGCCAGAAAAATTTCAAATCCTATCCAAATTTTTGCTTCTAAACTAAAAATTCAGATTGGTTACTGTAAAAAAACAGTTCGTGTTTCGTTTATTGAAAAAAATCATAGATCAAGGCAATATCTATTTCCTATAATACAGTATATGGACAACTACCTACCTATTTGTCAAAATCTATAAAGTATAACTACTACACTTTACGTAATGGTAATATGGTCTACATTGCACACAACAATGTGATTGTACTTTCAATTGTATATTTTATAAAATAAATTAACCCCAAATTGCGAACTTTTCTAATCAAAGCGTAAAACGACGCTGTTTATCATACTTAAATAAACAATTCAGTGTCAGTGTAATGGCCGTCGAAATCAGGGCGCCAGGTGTTACTGAGATTGCTCCGAGATATTAATAGAGGGTACCTATGTCTTTATCTACTAAATAAATACTTTCAATCGATTGTTGTACCTAAGGGGTTATGTTTTTAGGTTAATTAAGGTATAATATAGAGAAAAGATATAAGGTAAGTGTACATATAGCCGTCAATGTACGTATGCCCGTCAAGTCAACTTAAATTACCTATATCTCACGAAAATGGTAGTCTATTTCGTTTTCTCTGCAATATTATGAAAATAAATACTGTTTTGCTGCTAATTAACTGGCAAAAATACAATAAAACATCAAATAACATAATATAATATCACTTTATAGTTTGTGTTCACGTTTTTGTAAAAAAGTTACGAAGTTCGATTACTAAACTGCTGTTTTTACTGACTACGGTTTTTTATCAACGCTGGCTCATGTATTTACTTATTTGTAAGTGTTGATGTTTAAAATGAAACTTTATTAATATTAATATCATTCTGTAATTTGATTTGATGCCTATTTGTTTTAATTAATTAAATAATAACATTTTAAATTCGTTGACGGCTATTGGTTCAACCAAACAGCAAAATGTACCAGTACCCGTCATCTATATGATATATAGATAACTATAGAGATATTGCTTACTTTCCACACCAGTACTCGTAAAATAATATTTTTTAAGTTCCCAAAACACACAAAACATCCCCAAATGCACAGAAACGTCCCAAACATTACAATGTGTTTTCTTATGGTTTAGGACGTTTTTGTGCATTTTATTATTACTATTATTCATTTGATAGACAGGCAGCACAATGCTGGTGTGTCTATATCACAGTGTTGGTAAGTTCAGTTTATGTTGTCTAATGTTCATATGATTCACTACACATATTGCTTATTTATATAATGTTTGATTTTAACCACATGTTGAGGCGATTTTTAAAAGAGTTCAACTGATGGTGCAGATACTACATTATCAGACAGTTTGTTCCATGCGTTGACAACTATGTTACTTAAGAAGTGATGAGCGATTTTGGTATTGGCGATAGTGCGGTAGATTTTCATATGGTGTCCTCGCAATGGACGTATGTCTTTAGTTTCAAAGAAACGGTGGAGATCTGGGAGGTTATATTTGTACGTGAGAATTTTATATGTCTCAATTAGATCACCTCTGAGTCGACGTTCTGCCAGGGTTTGAATACCTAGGATTTTAAGCCTTTCTTCATAGGATTTTTTGCGCAGGTTATATGGAATCTTTGTTGCCTTTCTTTGCACGCTCTCAAGTAGGCAGTATGTAGGTAGGATATCCTTTATGAAAATATGGGTTCCATATTTGAAATCCATATTCCAGAAGAAGCTTAATGTATGTTTTGTAGATTTTGACAAGAACCTCGGATGTAATATATTGAAAGGATCTCCTTATAACATACATAAATGAATTAGCCTTCTTGACAATGCCATTAATGTGTTCTCCCCATTTTAGATTTTTTGAAACCACAATTCCAAGGTCCTTTTGGGATTCCACAGTGTTTATATCAGTGTCATCAACGGTGTATACCACGCCAGGATTTCTACTACCTAGATGCAACACAGCACATTTCGATATGTTCAACTTGACTAGCCACTGCTTCGTCCATTCCTGGACCTTGTTTAGACCGCTCTGTAGTTGTCCAGACACTAAAAGTGGGTTGCCAAAGAATTTCCCATCGTCAGCAGAAATGCAGATTGTGAGTCTATCAGCGCAATGAGGTTCGTGATGAAAATTCCAAAAATAGTGGGGGCTAAAACAGATCCTTGGGGAACTCCACTCAGGACGTCCCTCTTCTGGGACAAAGAGGAACCGATCCTGACCTGGAACGTTCTTCCCAACAGGTAACTCTTTACCCAGTCTAAAAGCCGACCTCGAATGCCAAAATGCTCCAATTTTATAAGCAGGCGCTGATGCGGGACTTTGTCGAATGCGCGCTCAAAATCGAGGTAAATAACGTCAACCGGGTTGCCACGGTCCACGTCCATATTCCACGGGTGCACACATGACAGTAAGTTCGTTATTGTGGATCTCTTCTCGCAAAGCCATTCTGCTGGACATAACATTTTCTCTGATGTGTAAATTCTTCAGTTGGTTGCATATTAGTCTCTCCATCACCTTACCCACAATACTTGTCAAGCTGATTGGCCTAAACTTGGCAGGGTCTGTTTTATCACCGGATTTGTACACAGGTGTACCTACAGCATGTTTCCAGTCAAGTGGGACATATCCGACCTCAAAAGACACCCTCATAAGCTCAGTGAGAACAGGAGCTTGCAATATCGAGTAGGTACTGCAATACATTTGAGGTGAGGCGAGGTGCTCTATGTCGGCGGCGGTTAGTAGCGGTGTTCCACCCGCAGTAACAAAAATAAAATGTATGTATAAATAAATATTACTCATCCTAAAAATTGTTAAAAATAGTTTTATATACACATATATTAATATATTACCTATGCTATAGATATTATGCAGCGGTTTGTGTGAGGACAGCAGCATCTGGACAAACTTCTCAAGTTTTAAGATGCTGGTGGCCAATCAAAATAATGTATTGTTATAACAGTAATGTTTTAAATAAAATAAAATAAAATAAATAAACTAGTGTTTTGCTGCAGTTTTTTAGAATAATGCTGGGAATGTTTTCAGATCCAGGAGCAGAGCCTGTGTCGAGTCAAGTTGTGTTGGGTGTAAAGTCTATGCCACAGATCGAGTGCTCCACACGGGCTAATGTAGTCACTTGTTGGCATATGGTCACATCTAGTTCACGACAATAGGCTTTCTGAAACTACTGCGCGAAGGTTTCCGCTATGTCGGTGGGGTCTGTAACTTGGTCGCCATTATGTTTCCTCATTGCAGGTGGAATGCTCACTTTGGATGACATGCACCTTCGCAGATGGGAATAGAAGGGTTTTTTAAGTCTGTGTTTATATCCACTATGGTTTTAAGCTGTCTCCAAAAACGCTCCACGTCAGTAGTAGGTTCCAAGATTTCGAGGTCCTTCTCCAGTTCCTCCATGTAGTTGTCAATGTAATGGTAATATCATTTAAGTTTGGGCTGACTGTGGACTCTTTGTATCAGAAATTGGATGCTGAACTCTAGTACGCAATGATCAATATTTCCTATAGGTGGTTTTATAACATATTCCAGTGATTAAGTTTTCATCGTTTGTCATGATCAGATCGAGCAAGGATGGAGTGTTGCCTGTGCGGAAACGTGTCCGCTGGGAGACCAATTGATGAAGATTACTGTTGAGAAACATGTTCTTAAACAGTTCCTCGGGTGCCGTGAGGTCCTGTTCGATGTCTTGAGGCCATAGTATGGCGGAGTAGTTGAAGTCAACAGCGATAACTATCACATTGTTCGTTAAAGCAGCAGCCAAGTTAGCCAATAATTTAGAGTCACGTCGTTTCCATATATCTGGTTCCCTATCATCGGGTCGATAGACCCCAACAACAAGGAAATGGTGAGAGTCATATTGAATATCCAAAAACAAGGCTTCCGTAAGATCACTTACATACTTCTTATGAGTTCTTGCAATAATGGGTATACAGTTGATACGGCCTCTGACATATATGGCAACACCGCCACCACGCGTTTTGCCACCCTGCAACTTAGGTCGATGTTTCCGGTCTTGTCTAAATATAGTATAATTAGGTATGGCAAATGTGCTGCTGCTGTCCCTGCTGTTCAGCCAGGTCTCCGTGACAATTATAATGGATGGCTTGTTGGTGTTTACATATAAAAGAAATAGGTCGAAGTTTAATGACAGCGAGCATAAGTTGGTGTATAGGAAGGTAAGGTCAGTGTAGGGGTTGTTGGGGTCAAATAGTTTTTTTGTTTGATTATCTTCGGCACACCCCTGACGTACTTGAGGTCTTCTTACAGAGGTTCTCTTGTGAGGTCTAACTCACCACTCTCGGTACGTAGCTGGAGACGTTGCCTCAGCTCCTTTAGCTCGTCCCGCTGCATCGGTGTCTTGTCATCATACACTCTTACCTCCGTGGCTCTATTCTTGTTTTTAAGGACCTTCACTGCATCATGCCGAGACTTGAGGATCACTTTCATGGGGCGCGGTTTACTGTTGTCTCGTTTACCAAGTCGTAACACTTTCACCAGTTTGTCAGAAGATATCTGTTCACTCGTAATCTCCACCAGGATCCTTCTGACAGTGACCTCATCAGTGGGCCCTTGAATAGGTGTGTCACCCGTATCCATTACAGGGAGACCAACAAGGATCACGTTATTGGCTCTGCGATCACGCTCCGCCATCTCCTCCGATATATTGTTAGTGTCTAAGGAAGTGGCCGGAGTAGCAGTAGAAACTGCATGAGTCACTGGTGCAGAAAACCGTTTTTTTTATTTCGTCCAATTCTTCACGTACACAATCATATGCTTGGATCAGTTTAGGCACTTGAAATAAGGTCTCGCGGCAAGGCGAACACAGAAAGATGAGGGTGCGTTTGGATTTCAACCCCATGGCACGAGCCTCGCTGCTTGTTAGGTTGCTGCAACTAAGACATACGTTCCGTTTACAACCATCGCACTGTATCAAATTTTCATCGCTATGATCATTCTCGCACTGGAAGCACTTCATTTTGGAAACAAGTTTGCCACAAAAAGTCGTTAATTTTTCGTAAAAAAAAGTCAATTGAATTTTACACTATGTAATGTCGTAGTTTTTGCGAGATAACACTTGTCCATTATTACAATGCACAATTTCACTAAATAACGTGTTTTTGGCGTAATTTAGACACATAAACTAATTATTTAATTAATTTAATACAAGACACAAATTCTAACACTGTTCACTTTTTGAGGGTAGAGAAAAAAAAACTTTGGGATTTTTAAAACATCTTTGGGTGCATTAGTAATTATAGGCATAATGACCTGAATTATATATACTGGCTGGAACAGCAACAATGAATATTTTAACTATTTTGGTTTATATATTTGAGAAATGTCGAAATGTCGAAAACATAAAGCTTGTCCAATCAGGTGTTCCATTTACACTATAACACTTTTGATCAATCATATATATCCGTCATACATTACCTACACAAAAACTATATACATATATGACGGCTATTGGGACATGGGTATGTCGGATATCTGTACAAGGACATGCCGGATACCGGGCAAAGGGGTATTATTTCATATAAGTCTAAAAATAACTTATTTAATCTTAAAATTAAATAAACATTATTTAATTAAATAAAATATAGATAAATTGTTTATATCTTTGCACCATTTCAGTCCCTGTGGGTCTTATACTACGGCCGTGGCTACAAAATCAAAAGTGAAAAGTTCAAAAAGTGACGGTTATTGGGACAGTTCCCTTATATAGATAATATAGGAGAGTCATTGAAGTTTAGATTTTATCAGTACCTACTTAAGGCTTCGTATGCGCGTATTTTCAGTTTTTCTACGAAGGCTACGGCACTAACTACTAAAATTAAACGTCTGAAAAAAATATATAGCAATCTTGGGGTGTCTATTTAGAGACTGATGAATACCGATACACGATTGGACAAACTTCGCTCGATAGAAAAAAATCGCAAACATACCCCTTCCATGTCAAATTAAAATTATATCTAAACCGAAATAGTTATTCATATATTAATATACTTATATCAAAATGAAGGGTACCATAAATACGAGAGCTTGTTTTAAAAAAATCTGATTTTAGTTGGAGTATTTTTATTTCTCTGCCAAAATTCATAAAAATACGAATATCGAGGCACTGCGCCGTGCTCTTCACTCCGCCGCTGCGTGGCATCTTGTGTCTCTTGTGTTTTCCGACCTTAAATAAATAAAATGAATATTGTCTCATAAACAGTAGAGCTCTATAAAGGGTGGGCCTGGAATTATCTGGTAATTGAGGGCATTGTATGACTTTCAAATTCAAATACACTTTATTGTACATAAAACAACAATTACGGAAAAAGATTACAGAATAATACAAATATAATGTACAATTTTGGCGGCCTTATCGCTAAAAGCGATCTCTTCCAGGCAACCAACTAATTAGGGAAATTAAGAATTTTAAATAGCGAGAGGTAGAGCTAGAAATGCAAGAAGAATAAAAAGAAAAACAATCAAAAAATAAATGGTATTCACAGAGAGACTATAATATATAGTATGACTTTTTGGTGTGGATGACCCATAGATTGCATTAAGGCGTACTTACTACTTATTCGAATTTATTTTAGAGATTGCACGATAATAATAATGTTACATTTCATGCCAAAATAAAACGTGGAATATTGTTTTTGTAACATCTATTTGTATAGCTATACTTACGTCAGTTTAGAGACTTTACAACCGAAAACTTTGAGGTTTGTCTTCAAGTTTTGTCTTAAAGCCCTTGGCTTGGGTCTGAGAAACCTTAAGTCGGCTTATGTTAAGCCCTAAGTTGAGAATCCATACCTTTTGGGTATGGATTTAGGACATAAATCACATGAGCAGCCAACCTTGTAACTACATCTTGTATTCGAAAAACAGACTATCTATACATGAAATTTGGCAAGAAGCTAGGTATTCTATAGTTCTATCCATTGCGTAGGATAAAAAACAGATTCCGTTCATAAAAAAAGTATGTTGTTACCCGGATCAAGCCAAAAAATTGGTTGAAAACGGTTGACAACCAAAACGACCGTTGTCAACCGTTGTTGAAATCGTTGTCAACCGGCTTCGCATCAATAGTCATGTTACATGGGCCACTTTAACTAATTTGAACATTATCTATATCTTCTATACATATAATAAGACTGTAAAAAAGTTGTGTCTGTACATTGGATATTTTTTGAAAAGAATAACTGTAATGTGTTTTAGGATCGATACTGATGCCAATACACAATTTTTTAAAATTTTTGTATGTTTGTCTGTGACTTTGTGCAAGTATCACGCCATAACTACTGAAGGGATTTTGATGGGAGTTTCACTAGGAGATAGCTGAAATATCCGGACAGCTCATAGGCTACAAGCCATGGCGTTATGTGATGTGGAAACAAGGATCCAGAGAGGAAGATCTGCCTCCTGATCTCCTCCATCCTCCTCCTCTACGCAAACGAAGTAGCGGGGTACAGCTAGTCTTTATAATAAACTCAAGACTGTTTAAGTTTATGGTAGAAATATACATCAAACTTCTCGACGTAGCCCTTTTCGGTCTAGAGGTGCCTTTTCGGCGGTAAGATAATTAAAAAAAATTTTTTTTTGCATCATTATCGTGTATTATCACCCCTGAGTCGCGCAGCATTGATCGAAAGAAATCTGCATCAAAATCAACCTTCTACGTTAACGCAATCAAAAGATATAAAAAAATAAAATAAAAAATAAAAATATTTATTTGCGGTAGCCAATAGGTATGGTCGACGGCCGTATGTGTCGTATTTTCTCGCATATTTGTATGAAACCCCAAAAAACTGTAGGGTTGGCCTACAATCATGAAATTTGGCAAGAAGCTAGGTCTTATAGCACAAGTAAAGTAAAAAATCCGAAAACTGAAATTTGGGGTTCTATCACGAAATAATATTTTTTTTTGTAATTACAAACTTATATTTGCAGTTGACGCCTGGTATGTCCATGTAAGATAAGATAAGATAAATACACTTTATTGCACCATAATACAGTAATAATTACATAATTGAGAAGCATGTACAATTTTGGCGGTCTTATCGCTAAAACGTTAACGTTAAAGCTTATGACGTTATCAGTTTCGAAAACGCAAAGATAAGTTAGTCCCTAAATCTAGTTTATCTTTTAGTTACAGCAAATGTCATGGTGAAGGCACGGAATCTTAAAAATACAGCCTGTTTATATTATTTTTTACCACACACAACCCTTATTTGTCATCCCTTGTAAATCGTATGCAGTGGCCCATTCCGTTGTATTTTCTCGTCGATACGAATTTTAAATTGGAAATGCAATTAAAATCGTAATTTAAACGAATTACGTGCATTCATTTATTGTCAATCGGCGTGCGGACCGAATTGTACTCGTATGGAATCTGTTAGCCACTAATGAATGGCTATAAATGGCTATAAAACAGTTGGTGTAATAATGTTTTTGAGGACCGGTGCCTTGAAACACAGACCACTTACCCCGTAGACGTGAAATCGGTACAAATGACAATTCCAAATTCTGCCCCACCATCAACCGCAAGTAGTACAAACAAATAAATGTAAAAATATCTCCGTTTTTTATTAAAGTATTGGTTTAAAATAAAGTTTTGTACAAGTTACGATTGGAAAAAAACAGCTTAATTAATAATTCAGAAAATAGTAAGAAATCGAAGCGATTTATTCATTGTTTTTGTTATTCTCCCATAGGAGTTGCGAGAGTAGTAGAAAATGATACTGATTATGATTATGCAATATCAAACCTGTAATAAGTCCCCAACAAAATGTCACGCTGAGATTTATGGCGACGAGGACTATTTGGCCATACCATACGTCACATGGACACGGGCAGTCCGGTGATAGTCGTAGTTTATGGACATTTTACCGGTGACGGGATTTTTTATTTATTTAGATTTTTGTTTACTTTTTTATTCATTGAGATTACAAAAGATCTTTAAAAATAAGTCGGATTGAAAACAGATAATTTAAGTATACTGGAGCCCTTAATAAGGTTCATATTTTGTCAATAATAGTAGTAGGTAGTAGTTGACCGAATCTAATTTATTTTAACCTATAAATTGTCCCACTACTGGGCAAAGGTCTCCCACCCATCCCTGTCTTGGGCCTCTTCCAGCCACCTATTACTGTATCCAACGCTACAAAAAAAATACTTTAAGTAAGTACTAATAATAAGATGGTTTTACAAACTAATGTAATAGTCCTCGGCATGAAGCCATGCTCCCTCGATAGCTATCAATTTGCATAGATATTTGGTAGTTTTATTTAATATACGTAAAGGAATAGATGAATCCCATTCACTTTTTAAACTTACACGGTTTGTATAAGTCCATATTAATTAGAAAAACCTAAAAAGCAGTAACTAACACGTCATTTAGACGCGAAACTTATTCAGTTACATGAAATAGCAACAAATTTCCGTATTTATATTCGGCAAGTGCTTATAATAAGCACAAAGTGCCGAGCCATAAATTTATACAGCTCAACAACTCCATTTAACTTTCACGGAACCATCTGACGCTGTAAAAATTCAATTTTTATTTTTTCCTCATAACAATATTCGTGAAAGTTGAGTATCTGTCGTTTATCTGTGGTGTTGATAAATTAACTATAAGTATAGTAGGTATATGTATAATTATAAAGGGATTCTTGTCAGTATACCCCAGCCAAAATCAAGTGTCTTATTTTGTAAACAAATAATGTTCGTCTAATTACCTGTTGTGATGTAACACTGAAGGAACTTATTGGTCGCTCTTGTTCATCATTGTGAAAATACAGTACTCCGATCTAATTGTTAAAATAACTATTCAATAATCATAGAACAGCTTAAAATGTTAGCGGATTATACATTGTGGGCTAGTACAGCCCACAATGGGGAGTAGGTACTCGTGGCGCCAGTAGGGTCGTGGATGTATCACAGTTTCCCGTGGCTCGGCAAGAATGGCACGAGGTGGAACACCCCAGGACGTTTACTCGGTATGCTGCCCCTTCAGGGCGGTGAGCCCGACATAACCAACACGCTCCCCCGGGCGTGGTGGCACATGAGCACGCCTGTGTACATCCTTTCTCACTGTCACTTATATAAAAATATGTTTCGTGTACAATAAAGAATAAACGAATAAACGAATGATCTTACCTGGGTAAAAAAAGGGGAGAGTTTTTGTTTACAAAATAAGACATTTGATTTGGGTTTCGGTTTAGGTGATTCAAATTGAAATTATAGAAGTGATGGAATAATATAATAATAAAAAGTAATAGCTAGGTATAATATGCAAGCCATGTTGAAAAAGTGCATAGTATTAAAATAAGTTCAGTCCAATCGAGCAGAGTGCTGCGTCTGGCCAATGTTGCAGAATATGACTGATGCCGACTTGATGCATAAAGAAATGAAAAAGCTTGCTTGCATAGAAACATGGCTACTTTCATACTGCGTTTTATTAAATGAGCCAGCGCAGTAGTTATTCACTGAATATATATGAAAATGTGAACGACAATAATGTAGAGATATTTATTTAGTTGTGCATAAATAAATAATATAATATTTATTTGGAAAAATCTAAAAATTACATGTAACATTAAAAACCTAAACTAAATGAAATAAACTAAAACTATATGTACAAATAAAATTTTAAAGATAAAAAACTTGCCCCAGGTCCCCCACAACTGGCAGCGTGCCCAAAAGGCTGGCCGCGTTGCCCCGCTGTATAGCGAGGCTAACGCGCTGGGCGAAGTATGTGCCAGCCTTTTGGTCACGCGATGCCTCGACCAGGCGCCGCGACAATTCTTTGGCGATGCGGTGTGCTCCCGGCCCCCATGGTCCCAGCGTCTCCACCCCAAACGGCTCAAATATGTAGTTATCCCCGAGGACTGCATATTTGCGCCGTTTGAGGTTTTCCGCTGTGCTGGCCGCAGCGCCGACCTTACTGGACGTAGCTGGAAGATGCGACGGCGCAAGGGTGTCCCACACCAAAGGCCGTCCCATCTTACAAGGCATGAGGGTCATACCATCGAGCCCAAATCAAGTATCTTATTTTGTAAACAAATATGATCGTCTAATCACCTGTTGTGATGTAACACTAAAGGAACTGATTGATCGAATCTGTTCATCATTGTGAAAATAAAGTCATCCGATCTAATAATGTGAAAATAACTATATAACAATCACAGACCAGCTTAAAATGTTAGTAGGGTAGGTTGTGGTATCTGGCGTTGCGTTCCCAGAACCTCGTCCAAACGCGGTGAGTTGAACACCTTGGGGTTTTAGTGGGTATAGGATCGTACGTACATGACGGGAGTCCCACATTCTCACCGCGCGCCTCCTTATTGGCGCGGTGGGATGCGTAAAAGCATTTCAAGTAAAAAAAGGTAGTTTTTGTTTACAAAATAAGACACTTGATTTGGGCTTCGGTATAGGTACCTATACCTATACTATTATATTCTAACACCCTTTGGTTCGCTGACGTAAATGAAAGTTTCGTTTGTCGTTCATTCTAATTCATAATCATTTTTATGTAACATTGGTAAATTTTTTTTTAAATAGATAGCAAATTAAAGAATTTAATTCACTGTTAAAATAACTACTTACTGCTTTTTAGCTTAAAATGCTAGTCTTGTGATCAAGACGAAGTCACCTCATACCTTTTTTTTATTTACTGGGGAAATGCTTTTCGCATCTCACCGCGCCAATGAGGAGGGGCGAGCGGTGAGTATGTGGGACTCCCGCCATAATACTGTCCTATACCCACTAAAACCCCAAGATGTTCAACTCACCGCGTTTGGACGAGGTTGTGGGAACGCAACGCCTAATACCACAACCTCGTCCGCGGCCGCCCTCGTGGGCCCTTCTCCTACATCCAAATCCTTTAAACCATTAACCGACATACCTTCGAAAAACATTACCTTCTTTCGGCAGTTGGCAAAACAAAAGTTAAAAAAAACTGATGGGTAAGTATACACGATGGCTTTAGTCGTAATAATACACTTCCTAACTCGAGTACTTTTGCAGCATTTTAAACGTATTTTAGTCTTTAAAAAACCGACCAAGTGCGAATCAGCTGTCGGACTCGCGCACCGAGGGTTCCGTGCATCGCAACTTATCCCCGTATCTTTTCTCTAACCAAAAGATAAACTCGATTTAAGGACTAACTTATCTTTGCCGTTCCCTAAATAATAATGCCATCGACATACTCGCAATTATTTGATAAACTTCAAATATAAGTTTGTAGCAAATCTTTTTTTGTATAGATTTAACTTTAAAAGACATTGCCACATTTCAATGGAGCTTTGCCCCACCTACAAAACTACATAATCATTTAAGCTGTACCTATCATTTTGTTGGGGACTTATTACAGGTTTCATATTGCATAATCATAATCAGTATAATTTTCTACTACTCTCGCAACTCCTATAAACGAATAACAAAAACAATGAATAAATTGCTTCGATTTGTCACTATTTTCTGAATTTTTAATTAAGTTTTGCTGCCAGCTGCATAAGGTTGCAGACCTGAGTATTAGGTATTAATTTAAACTTGATCAGTCCACGCGTTTCTGAGATATAGGTCTTGACAGACGGACAACAAAGTGATCCTATAATTTTTCCTTTTTTTCTCTTGAACGGAACCCTAAAAGTGTGAAGTGAAACTGTTTTTCTTTCTCTCTTTACGTTTCGCAACAGAAGTCGGTAGCTACGCTTACACTGAAGATTAAGTGTCGACAGACCTTGACAAATACTCGTTACATACGGAACACCACTCGGATCATTAGTCTTTTGCCAGTTCATCCAACGTAGAGAGCATACAAACAACGTCTAAATTGATTATGGCATTTCGTCTAAGGTTTTTTCCAGTGCATTCACCAAATGCGCTGAAAAGTAGGTACAAGAGGTAGGCCTTCCTAGAGCCAACAAGCGCCGCCAATCTTAAAAAAATCATATCTTCCAATATAATCAATTTTATTAAAAAAGCTACGTTCACATTGTTTATTGTTATAAATATTATTTTTTAAATGCTTATTTGTAACGTGATGCAATGTAGGTACGTTGTAGTTCACATAATAGCGAAAAACGGCCGTTTCTGGCACATTTGTGAACTACAACTTACCTACATTGAATCACGTTACAAATAAGCATTTAAAAAATAATATTTATAGCAATAAACAATGTGAACGTAGCTTTTTTAATAAAATTGATTATATTGGAAGATATGATTTTTTTAAGATTGGCGGCGCTAGTTGGCTCATGTCAGCGCCTTAAAGAAGTTTTTCCCTATTTCTTTTAAAAAAAAGTATGATTAATCATAATTTTGTTTGAGTTAAAAATAAAATAAACAGTAATAACAATTTAATATTTTTTCATTGCCAACAAATTTATACGCTAGAAAATTTAAAACATGTAACTGCTAAAAAAAATTGTATCAAATCAAATATAAAAGTCGCCGTCTCGGGTCGTGTCTCGTCGAAATGTTCCCATCACACCAGCAGCGTTACCGCGCTGGATTGCGAGGGAAATACTTTGGACGAGATAAGACCCGGAGCGGGGGTCACTACCACTGTCCCTTAAGCGGCGACCCAAATTCGCGACGAAATTTATAGAATCAGAACCCCATGCCCCCGCAGTCTCAACAGCGAAAGGAATAAAATCGTAGAGCGGAGCGAGGTTCACATATTTGGTGCGTTTTAGCTGAGCCGCACTCTCGGCAGCAGAACCAGCCGCACGAATGGTTTGGCTCAGATGTGAGGGTGCGTACGTGCATACGCATGTCGCGTCCCATACGAGGCAGCGCCCTCTCTGCCAAGGCACAAGTGTTAGACCGTCCGGCCTCTTGCCGTCCGTGCGGCTCAGCCCGGGGGGTTCCAGAATACACGGCACACCAGCCGACACCATCGCACGACGAATGATGTCGTTGATGGTGTGGTGTCTCGAATGCCTCCCAGCTGAGCGCAAACAGCTGAGGCCGTGACGACCGTCGGCCAACACCTCCTTGCCACAGATGCACTGGTGGGGCTCGCAAACATCGCAACCTAGTCTGAGAGCCGATGCTATACGCAACGAGTTATTGTCCATAAGTGTGCCGAGGTGAGGGGATGGTAAAGCTTGCAGCCATGCCCCGGACTCCGGCTTCGCGACGGCTCTAAGTCGGGCTATGTCGGCACCGGAGGCATTGGAAAGCATATCTGAAGAAACCTTCTTGCAAATGATTTCATCCCAACCCCTTTGGATGTCTGGTTTGTCCGGGACATCAGTGGGACATAGAACCGACCAAGCGGAAAGAGCTTGAGGAGCAAAAGAGATGCGGAACCCGGTACCATAAGTGGGAAGTATACGAGTGACGAGTTCCGCAGCCCCATGGCAGGAGGCCAAAAAGGCAGGAAGTCCAGTGTCCTGTAGGCGACGAATACCCAAACCACCATGACGAATGGGCAGAGCAGCTTGGCACCATTGGGAAGCGTTGAGGTTGATGTTGAGAATACCTTCAAGTGTATGTTTCAAAGTGGTATCAAAATAGGTGATTTCTCGCGGAAAAAGCCATGTCGGGGTCGTACGCATGATATATGTTAGCCTGGGTATAGAAAAACAGCTGCGAAGAAGAATCAGTGCGACGTGGGCAGATAGGTATTTGAAGTGTTCATGGAACGAAGAGATGATCCGCGTCTTTGTTTCAAGACACGTGCTAACAGCATCTAGAAAAATAGGGGCACCGAGTAATGTAAAAGACGACTTATCTACAATTTTAAGACCTGGGAGCAAAGCCTCAAATCGAGGGACTGAGACCAACACGTCGGGATCGCAAGCGAAGAATTCACACTTACTAGGGTTAATCTCGAGACCTGCAATTTTTAAAGCAGGGATAATGTTTTCGATGTCTCTGGCAACCATTTCAGGGTTTCCGCCAATGGTCCCATCGTCCAAATACCAAACGTTCAGTGGTGATTCAAGCTTAGTTATAATTTTATGTATTGCCAGGTTAAATATTAATGGTCCTAAAGGATCTCCTTGTTGAGCACCAACCATAGACGCAATTTGGTTGCCATTGTAAAAAAGGTTACTTGGCTCAGAGTAACATTGGTGTAGGAAGGGGTAGAGTGAGGGAATAAGGTCTATAACCTCTTCTAGAATAGAATCACGCTCAACACTGTTAAAAGCGTTCTTTAGATCGAGCTTAATAATGACGTTCTTCTCCCCAGACATTGCGAAAGCGCGTGTGGCGTGGATAGCCGCCTCACAACCCAGTGCCGTTCCGAACCCTAACTGATGAGGCTGAAGATAAGTCGACATCTCCTCCCTAACCGCACGACAACCCAATTTGGCTACCAGGCGCCGAAATGTGCTACCAATTGCTATAGGCCTCACACCGCCATCTTTTTTAGAAAGGGCACACAAAGATGCACCGTATAAGTAGGGACATACCTCACGATTCAACATGCCTTTCAAGAGAAAATTACATAATCTTGTTAGGCATTCTAGAAGTCGAATTCCGTTATCACCAGCGGAAGACGAAGTGAGTTCTTTTAGGTGACCCGGGCGAATTCCATCAAGTCCTGGAGCTGAGCCATTAAAAAAAGAGCTGATTGCAACGGCTACATCTGTGGCGGTCACTGAAAGAAAGGGGTCAGGTAAACCGGGCTCCGGTGGTAATAATAAAGATCTAGAGGGACTCGGGTGCTTCTCTTGGAGAGCAGACAAAGTGCCATCGTCGGCTGGTGCCAGTGAACAGTCAGAAACCAAAAGACGAACCGCTCCCCTCAAATCTCCATCATGTACCTTTGACTCTATGGCCCTGTAAGTGGACCTGGGTGGCTGAGATGACGCGTTTGGGAAATAGGAATCTGCATTGACGATATTGTCTTTAACTTTAGCCGTCAGCGACCGATTCCCGTCAGAGTCAGGGACTCTTAGAGCTGTAAAAGCGAAAGTCAATAGTGAAAACCAGTTCTCGGTACCGTTTTTTCTTACGCACTCATCTATGAGTGAGCAAAGCTTGCCGGCCGCCAGGTTTCTTGCACCTTTAGGAATGTGCTTGAGGACCCTGACACTCTTACGAAGCTCTGGCAGATCCTGCAAACTTCTCTGTGCCAGAGGGGGCGACGGATGCGTGGCAGTTGTGTTAGTAACTGCAAGAGAAGATGGAGGCGGGGGAGAGTTCTTGTGCATACGACCGATATGCACATTTAGTCCATGTGGCACGACAAACAGCCGAGAACCGGGGGGGCAGTGGGGGCACGCAGATCTCGTGAGTCCATTCATTGTAAGGAAAAGTGGGTGTAATATAATACTAAAATTAATATTAAACTAAAAGACTAAAGTAAAACTAAGTAAAAAAACAAAGTAACTTAATAAAAGAAGTAAAAGTAAGTTAATTCTCTTTGGGAAAAGCAAAATAAAGTAAAAGTAACGTAGATCACTTTTGGGAGAGTACATTCAGGTCTTTATAGTAAAGACACACATTACCTTCTTCGAGCTACAAGTAATCCGAACCGCACACCGTAAAACTCAAAAAAAAATTGTGATAAATGTTTGTAGGCACCACGTGAATATTGACCAGAAATAATCAAAAATAATAAAATATAATCCCAAATAAAAATGTAAATAAAAACAATGTGGAAACTTGAAAAGCACTATAAATAAACAGTTAATTTAAAATTCCCGTCTTGCATGTGCTCTATTTCTTTTGTTTTTCCCTTTCGTCAGTGTACAATATCGTGCCGGCAGCACTCAGTGTACCCTTGTCAGCCTTTCGAGACTGCAATATGGCTGGAAAACAAATCCTTCAGTCTTCAGTATTAAAAATGCATTTTACTCATTTTATTAAATACGTACATAAACACGTTGCATCAGCTCAACAGGCACTCCCGATCTCTGTAGCGGGACTCTTGACTGTAGCTCAAAGTCAAATGACAATGCCAGATTCTGCCCCACCATCAACCGCAAGATGTACAAGATAACGAATAAATGTAAAAATATCTCCGTTTTTTATTAAAATTATTGGTTTAAAATAATGTTTTGTACTTACAAGTTGCGATTCGAAAAAACAGCTTAATTAGGAATTCAGAAAATAGTAAGAAATCGAAGCGATTTATTCATTGTTTTTGTTATTCTTCTATAGGAGTTGCGAGAGTAGTAGAAAATGATACTGATTATGATTATGCAATATGAAACCTGTAATAAGTCCCCAACAAAATGATAGGTACAGCTTAAATGGTCACGTAGTTTTGTAGGTGGGGCAAAGCTCCATTGAAATGTGGCAATGTCTTTTCTTTATTGCAAGTAAGCACGTTATGTACATATTTGCACGTCAACATATTTTTTATACATTTACACCGCTTTGCAGGGAAAAGGTGCCAACGCTGAGGAGAAAAAGTGGCAACAAAACTATCAGCAGCACACTTTAAAATAATGATAACACAATTACTTAATAACTAGGTATTACACAAATATTACTATTATTACCTAGTAAGTTTATCCCTCATGCGGAACCGGCGACACACACCATGCATGTTCATCGTTTAAATAGTCATCTATTCTGTAATACGCCTTCTTAACAAGTGTTCCTTTAATGCTTCGTATGGGTGTATTTTCAGTTTTTCTACGAAGGCTACGGCACTAACTACTAACATTAAAATGAATATTCGTTCGCGAATAGAGTATTATGAAATAATTGGAAGATTTATGCAGGATCTGAAGTTTGTCGCTATAGTCAAGAGTTCCACTACGAGGTCGGGAGTGAACGTGACTGTCGAGCTGCTTAGTCCAGAGTGATGACGCTACGGCGACTTCTCTGGATGAAGACAAGACGCGGCTACCCAGGGTGAAGACGCTACGGTGACTCACCTGGATGAAGAGATGACGATATGATATTGACATTGTAACATGACATTGGCAAATGACGAACTGGTGAGTCCATTAATAAAATAAATAAATAGGTCTACATCTCTTTTTCCTTCTATTCGCCTGAGTGACCTTAATGACAAATAAATCTGCAACGAAAACACAATTATGTCATCAAAAGAAACTCAAATAAACGCCAGTCACCCCTTAATCGTTTTATTTTTCTCTCTACAGCACACACCTTTCAGAAATATTTATTTTAATTTTTCCGACGTTTGTGACCGTTACAAAATAAATAGGTTCCAAAAATTTGGTTAGGCTAAATATATACAGGGTGTAACGTAAAGGGTATAAGAAGCCGAAGGGAGGGTGTTCAGTATCGGTATCTGAACAACTTTTGTTCTACGACTTTTTGATTTTCGCCAATAACTTTTTTGACTTTTCATACATTTCGTACCGGTCAGCTGATCGATTTGTATGAGACATTAATTTGTTTTTATTTTTTATTCGAAAAGTTGTAGAACAAAAGTTGTTAAGTTACCGCTCCTGAACACCCTCCCTTTGGCTTCATATACCCTTTACGTTACACCCTGTATATATCTAAATATATATAAATATATGTCTGTGCAAATTAGAACGGAAGCTCCAATATTTCGATCACATTATGCGGAACCCCCGATATAACCTGCTGCAGTTAATAATCCAGGGCAGGATTTGTGGGAAGAGGAGTGTTGGCAGGAGACACTCTTGGCTAAAGAATTTAAGTGATTGGCTCGGCATAAAAACCATTCGAACTAACGTTGGTCGACATAAAATGGATTCGAAACAACTTTAGTCGAACACATTTATTTATCATTTATTTATGGACTCGACTGTTCGTCATTTGCCAATGTCATGTTACAGAAAATTCAATACATTCAATAGTCTTCTATCTTCCTCCATGGGAGTCGCAGCAGCGTCTTCACCCTGGGTAGCCGCGTCTTCATGTCTTCATCCAGAGGAGACGCCGTAGCGTCGTCACTCTGTACGAAGCAGCTCGACAGTCACGTTCACTCCCGAGCTTGTAGCGGGACTCTTGATAAAAGCTTGAAACTTCAGATCTTGCATAAATAATCCAATAACTTCACCGCACTGTCATTCGCGAACATTTTCTGATTAATTTAACGTGATATTAAACACAAAATAGTCCCTGTACACTTTAAAGGGAAAATTATTAAATAATTTCGCAACCGTCGTTTCCCGCCATTTTCAAAAAGACCAGTCGAACACATGTTTTTCGAAATTACGACCTGCCCTTGTAGCACGAGTCAGCGTTAGCGATCGACGCAACGCCGCGGAGCTGTCAAAGTGGCATTATTACAAGGCGTTTGACATTAGTTTGACAGCTCCGCGGGGTTGCGTCGATCGCTCACGCGACTCGAGCTAGCCAGCGCTGGACATTTAACTGACAAGTAATTGAAAAAATATGTGCAAAAACAATTTTACTTCGCATGCAATAAGCTATATTAGGAAAATAAATTTATAAGCTGCTCAAAGTCAACACAATCCTGTTTTATTTACAAAAAAACCCGAATGCCCCACCATCAACCGCAAGATGTACAAGATAACAAATAAATGTAAAAATATCTCCGTTTTTTATTAAAATTATTGGTTTAAAATAAAGTTTTGTACAAGTTGCGATTCGAAAAAAACAGCTTAATTAGTTTAGAATTCAGAAAATAGTATGAAATCGAAGCGATTTATTCATTGTTTTTGTTATTCTTCTATAGGAGTTGCGAGAGTAGTAGAAAATGATACTGATTATCATTATGCAATATGAAACCTGTAGGTAATAAGTCCCCAACAAAATGATAGGTACAGCTAAAATGGTCACGTAGTTTTGTAGGTGGCGCAAAGCTCCATTGAAATGTGGCAATGTCTTTTGGGGTTCCGTCACGAAATAATTATTTTTTGTAATTACAAACTTATATTTGCAGTTGATGCCTGGTATTTCGATGTATGACGTTATCAGTTTCGAAAACGCAAAGATAAGCTTGTCCCTAAAACTAGTTTATCTTTTCGTTAGCGCAAATATTATGGTGAAGTTGGGGAATCCTCAGTGCGCGAGTCTAACAGCCGACTCGCACTTGGTTTTTATATTTAATATCTTAACTTTCCTGGCCTTAGTGGCGTTAACTATCGTTCGCAAAAAAAAAAGTATTAGAATGACTGTTTTTTTGTTAGCAAATGTCAACCCCATACATTTTCCAAGAGCGCGAGCGGTGTCTGCGATGTAAATATGGCTTACTGCATAATGCGTTTCTTGGTCATGCTTAGACCGGACCAGCCCTGACCTTCCCCACATGAGATTAATGTATCCTGTGGCCAGAACATTAATCGTGCTTTAAAAATCGCAGCGATCCATCAGGACGTCCGCTCGGAAACGTTAGCTCATTTGTTTTCAATTTCAATGATGCTTTTTTCAAAGAGATTTTGCTACTGGGCTATTTAGTTAAGTGTTAGTTGGAAAGTTAAGCGTGGGTTCCGTATGGGGAAACAAAAATGTAATGATGAAATAGGTACCCATCTGACTTTTAAACTTGTTTTCACCAATAAATAAAATCATATCACATATATTTATTTTCAATTTTTTATATCTGTAGTTTAATGAATCTAATTTAAGAGCCTTCCATGAGCCAACTAGCGCCGCCAATCTTGAAAAAATAATATCTTGCAATTTAATCAATTTTATTAAAAAAGCTAGTTACAAAATGTTTATTAGGATGAATACTATTTTTCAATATACAATACATGGCATAATTGCGACAAGCTAAGTTGTAGTTCACATATGTGCCAAAAACGGCCGTGTGTCGCAATTCTGCTAACTACAACGTACCGAAATTGAATCACGTTATAAATAAGCATTTAAAAAATAGTATTTATCGTAATAAACATTTTGTAAATAGCTTTTTTAATAAAATTGATTATATTGGAAGATATTATTTTTTCAAGATTGGCGGCGCTAGTTGGCTCATATCAGGCCCTTAAATAGTTACAATATGTGTCCAAACCCTGACTCGACGCTGCATGAGTGCACAACCTTAACGCAGTTTTCCTTCATCGACCCTTTGACAAATCCAATGTGTTCCAACCCCGAAAATTACATTACAACAAAGTGAAGACTTTGTTATTTTTACGGGCCCCTAAACGAGATAAAACGGCTGCTGTCGGTGACGCGGGTTCCGTGAAAGCCGGCAATGATTGATCAGAGTTTTCGTGTTATTTGAGGGTTTAACAAAAAGGTTGTGTTTTAACGTTTTTTTAGATAATTTTTGGACGCGCCTACGGTTTTCGTGTGGGCAGGCATGAGGTTAGGAAAATGATACAAAGGCTAGATTAATTTTTGGTGTTTGATTAATAGTTTTTTGTTATAAAGAATTTGCAACTATAACTTGTAGGCTGTATGGACCGATCGACTTCCTTTGCCTCTACTATTCGGCATAAACTGAAAAACAACAACAAGAGATGCTGGAAAAGCGCGGGAAATAATAAATCGTGTTATGCGGTATAATTTTGTCCACGGTCCGATTCTGTCGAAGAAACTGTAACAAAGTTCACATATTCCGATGGATTGAACAATGAAGCAATGCAGGGGCGGCGGCGGCGAGCGGCTGGAACGTCATTGTAGCAAATAGCGATTCGGAACCTAAACTGGATCGCTATAAGAGGTGAGAGTAACCCCGCAGAACCTCGCGGTCGATACTCTGATAGTCTTTAGCCAATAAGAGACTGGAACATGATGAAAAATTTATTGCCTTGGGCCAGAAATTTTTCATCATGTTCTAATTTATTCACCGAGCATGGATAATGCGTAATTAAAATTCTGAGTAAGAGACTACTGACTGGGACTATTCAGGACGGTATTTCATATAGTATTTGACTTTGCCTTTATAATTTGCTCAATCTTTGCGCAAAGTTCCATCTCAGCTTCAGGTTCCGAACTATTCTCATACATAACAAATTAAAAGCAAACTATCTGAACAAAGCCTCATCTCGTCGAGAGCACTTATCTAGTAAATTGAACTTTGTAAAACTAGCCGTAGTGCGCCCTGTTTTTTTCTGAGATGAGCTCTTTCGAGCTATTAAGTTTAGAAAGTACTGGGAAAGTGGACCGAGGATTGAAAGTAGCTTGAAATAGAATATTTAATAGACTAGGTGTTTATTACAGGAAGGTAAAGTTGAGATGAGTTTGGTATCGTCGACATAACACAAACGCAATATCTTACGACGTAGATAATAAATAAATCATTCAAAGTCCAAAATTTTACACTTGTTGTGTTTTAGACAGTAAAGTCGTAGATTTTGTTTACATCGCCGCCATTTTGGATTAACTCATATTGTTTCAAAAATAGCGGCGACAATCATTCGTACGCTAACAGCAGATCAAGTGTAACACTTTGGACCGTTCTTATTATCTGCGTCGTAAGAGTTGAAATTGCACTGAAGGGTTACCATTGATGCGCTGTTGTCCGTACAACACGCGTTCGAAAAATAATCTGGCACCGGTATCGCACAGGTTGGCAAAGTCTCGGAGATCGGTCTACATCCTCGAGCACCAGGCCTACAATCGACTGCCGGATGAATGGTCAACGCACCTGTCACCATGTCGTTTAAAAATAAACAAAAGGTGTGGCTACTAGATAAACATTACTCAGCATCAATGAATTTCTAGTGAATGAATAATCTAATTAATATATTGGGCACGCTGCCAATAGTGGGGGACCTTGGGCAAGTTTTCTTTACCTCTAATCTTAATAGAACTTTCTATTTCTACTTGTTTTCTACTTCTACTAGCATTGGCTACCAATATTGAACAGGCGTCAGCTTTCGATCCTACTAAACCAAAATATCATCGTTCTATCTAACACTAACAACGCCTATAACCTATAAACTTCTCCATACATTGATTTACATTAATTCACAACTCCAAAACAACAAGATCCCTGTTTGAAAGTCAATGAAAACATCTGCCAATTATACAGGATCGAACTTTGGCAAAATGCGACCCCTGCCCGCTGCCTCGAAAATAGTGTAGGTACTTGTAGATATTCGGCAGTGTAGTAAGATCTGCCTTCTACGGAAGGCGCTTCCCAGGGTGGATTTGCGGTCCCGTGGGTGATGGTACAGTATACAGCATATCAACCTACGCAAAATTATTGCATTACGTTCCATAATATAACCCTTGCGTTGACTTTTCCGGGGTTTACATGATGTGTCGGTTGACTGTACCAGCTATATAATATAACTATTTTTACGAAATTGTATGTAAGTACCTATTTCTATAAATCTTAGTTTGGGCCCTGAATGATCTTCGTTTTATTTGCGCCCTTTATTATATGTTTTATACACTCGATCATTGTAATTTTGTGATGGAAACATAAAATTTTCATGATTTTTATTGAAAACCGCTTTAACATAAAAATTAGGTTAATTTAAAATATTTTTAATACTCCTACTTAATTTACCCAAGTAATGTAAGTACCGACGTATAAACAAAATACCATGTATGTCGTTTTCAACATAAATAAAACATATAAACCAATTTACGCCCCACAAAAATTAGCGCCCTGTAACTTCTGCCGCCCCGTCCCACGTCTTCGAAACAGAAGTTATGAACTAACTAAATTGATGAATTTGGTTACATCTCTAATAGACTAATTTGATTTTAGTAAAATCGTACATAATACAGTATTATAATATGTTCATAAATAATTATTAGGTACATTTATAGATAAATATGACAGAAGAGTATGACATCTTACTGTATCAATTTTTGCCAAAAAATATGTTCAAAAACATTGCTATATTACATGATCGAAACGGACAACTACTTTACATCAAATCAAATATTGATATAAAATAGTTAGAACATGATGAAAAATTTCTTACTGTGGGCAGGACTTCTCACGGAATGACAAGGTCGCAGGTTCAAGTACTGCCCAGGGCAAGAAATTTTTCATCATGTTCTAATTTGTTCACCGAGCATGGATAATGCGTAATACAAATTCTGAGTACAAAATAGTTCTGACATAATAAGAGTGAATAAAATTAAACTAAAATCCCATGCCAAAATGCAGCAGGACACCATACTTCGAATGTCATTATTTTGTATTTATATCCCTATGTTGTTGATTAAAACAGTATGCACCGATACTTATTAAATTCAGAATTTGAATTACGCATTATCCATGCTCGGTGAATAAATTAGAACATGATGTCCTGCCCACGGCAAGAATTTTTTCATCATGTTCTAACTTATTGAATTTCTAAGTTATTAGCAATTCATCCGAATTTTTGTTGATCCCAGGTCCCTAACGGGATAAATTCCAACTTCTTTAATTGTTACTGCTACTGTTTACATAAATTATTCATCTACCCTTTCTTAATTTGAATTGCAAAACCAATATCAAGGAAAACAGCTGAAGCGCGGTTGTTTTGCCACAATATCTTCAAATTTAGAGTGAAATCAATTACAAGCCGGCCCGAAGGGAGAGACATTGTATAAATTAACTAATAAATCCACTCCGAAGGCCGCGGCGCCATCTGGTTGGTGGCTTGCTTGGAATTTTTATAGACGGTAAACGTTTTTAAGAGAATTTGAGATTTTTTTGGTAAGTAATAAATGGAGGAACTTGAACGTCAGACAATTAAGTGAATAAATTGATAGCAGTGATATTGGCCGACGAGCTTTTAAAAGATGGCGTACCTGTAGTGATGGCAGCAGATGGCAACCCATTACCTATGTATATTACGCAAGAAATCATTTCTAAATATCCTTAGTTAGTCCTTAATGTATAGCATGGCTGTCTCCTCTACTAGAGTTATATGCGACGATGACTGTACTACTACTTACCGTTCTTATCATTATTTTATTTAGAATTCAAATTCAAATTCAAATGATTTATTGCAGTCACAAAGACCATATAAGTGTTAGTAAGTATTTAAAACTAAGTTAGGTTAGTTACATTAGGTGTAGGTATTACGCGCTATAACATGCAACTTAGGTCCGACTCTGAGACATGTAATGTAATGAAATGTAAGTCGGCATTTAGACCGACACAGGTGTGATCCTGTCATGGCCACCAAGTCTAATCTTAACCTAAACGCAACTGTCACTGTCTCTCATATGCAAAATCGTGTAAGAGTGATAGGGACGCCTCGCTTGACGACGTTTAAAATTAGACGGGTTTAAATGATAAATGGAGAAAAATTTTCATCACGACCGGGATTCGAACCCGGGACCTCGCCATTCCGTGGCACGCTCTATTCCAACAGAGCCATCGTGATTCGTATCCAGATCGTGAATTTTGTCTCCATATTCTCGTCTGAGGGACGGTAGCGACATCTATCCAGTAATTGTGCAATTACTCAAATTCATGTCTAACATTGCAGTTAGAAATCATGTTTTTAATTGATGACGCGTTCCTTTTTCATGTTTTGACGGGTTTAATCAAACCAAAAATCGTGTGTAGTCAATGTATAAATAATTTGAGGGAAAAATACAGTACGAATAGGCATGGTAATAAACACTAATAAATAATAGATGAGTGAGTAGGTCTATGCTAACGAACCGAGATACACACATTGCATACTAATCGAGGTACCAATAATGACCTAACTAAACCCGCTCCGAGCAAATCTGATGGATTAAGTTTCGTTTCCACATAATGAATGTGTCACGCAGCTCGTGCGTGTGAAATATTAATGCCTTCGATCTGGATCGTATGATGGATCGAGCACGATGACTAACCGGATAGGGTGGACATTTCAGAGACGGGTTGAGTTCTGATCTGACAGCGTCCGATGTCCGTGCCAGTCCTTTTTATCGCCCGTAATTATTTGCGCCCCTTTCGTTTTGCCCTTGATACTGACCTGGAGGTGTTTAATTTTTGTTTATTGAATTAGACGACAATGAAATTAAAGTAATTGTATTATAATTATTATTTTTCATTAATATCAGCCCTCTCCTAGGCTTCTCCTAAGGCGCGCCAATCAATTTGATTTTCGGCCTTTTGTATACAATCCCTGTTATCCACGAGTAGGTCATCCCGCCATCTACTCAATATTAATTTTAATTTAAGGGCCTTACATGAGCCAACTAGCGCCGCCAATATTAAAAATTAATATGTTCCAAATTAATCATTTGTATTAAAAAAGCTATGTACAAAATCGTTATTAGGATAAATACTATTTTTCAATATACAATACATCGCATAATTGCGACAACCTAAGTTGTAGTTCTCAAATATGGCAAAAACTGCCGTTTTTCGCAATTACAACTTAGCGAAATTGAATCACGTTATAAATAAATAGTATTTATCGTAATAAACAATGTGTACATAGGTTTTTTAATAAAATTGATTATATTATTTTTTTAAGTTTGGCGGCGCTAGTTGGCTCATGTCAGCCCCTTAAAGTACTCTAATGTATATTCTATTTTTTATATATTTTAAGAGATAATTCGCCAATGTCAAGTTATTTAGACTATTCATGTAGGTAAATAGAAAATTAAACGAATAAAAAATCAATACTCTAATGTCAGTTGGTAGTTAATGCCGCAACGAATTATTGTAACGACGTGAATGTGTAAAAGCTTAAAAATCTTAAGTAAATAAAATAAATACCCGTCATTTTCTATTGTTGTTGTTTTTCAGTTCATAGGCAAAGGATCTCAGTTCATACAACCTCAATTCCAAAGAGGTTTTGTGCGCGAGAACCGCACAGCCACATGCTAGTACTTGAAATAATTAGCTGGCTATAATCTTACTCTCGGTTAAAAGAACCAGCATTTTCTTTAAAATAAAATCTAGCGAACCCATTCAGAGGGGGTTAGGAGTGCGAGAGAGGAGTTTAATCACTTAATGGTGCTAGTTAGCGGAGGGTAGGAACAAAACATCCCTTTATTAATCTTTGCCAGCCTCTTGCTTCCTAAATCCTAGTGTGAAGGCGGAGCGTTAAGCATAGCGGGTTAGAGGAGCGTTTAGCGCTGAAGTTCAAAATCGTATGAAAAAAACGAACAATTGCGAGTCGGCTGTCGAACTCGTGCACCGAGGATTCCGTGCAACGCAACTTATCACCGTAATTTTGTGTTTTACTCTAACGAAAAAATTAACTCGGTTTAAGTTTAAGGACCAACTAAACTAACTTTACAAAAATGTTTGCAATGAGTATGTCCAAAAGACTGGTCCTCGCTACAGGGGATCTCAGTGCTGGCGCTTACTTCGCTCAACGGCTGAGTTTAGCCGTTCAGCGAGGTAATGCCGCCAGCATCCTGGGAACCCTGCCGCATGGGGGCGACGTAGGCGATATGCTTATTATGTAAATATTTTGTAAATATTACTTTTATTATTTGTATTATTTTAAGTTTTTATATTAGGACCAACTTATCTTTTTATTATCATCATTTTTTATTTATTTATTTATTTATTTGGTACACAAAACAGATTACAATCATTGTATAATTGAAATATCAGAGTCTTAAATGTATGGTCTAGACAGTAATCCAAAAATATGTGTACACATTGAGATTTGTATATCGTGGGGCATAAGAGTGAATGCAGGCAAAGCACCGCCGACAACACATCAGTGGTAGCACGCTGAACTTGAATAGAGTAATTATGGAGGCATGAGATAGTCAACGTGACACCACCGATACGACACCGACCGCACAGTACCCACATTTTTAGAAAAGCAATCAGTAAAGTAGCTAACAAACAAAAAAGAGCAAATTAGATATTACTTAAATAAAATATTACTTAAATAAAATGAAATGTGCATCCACCCCACTCACAATGTGAATAGGGTGGGCGCACATTCCGCTTAATCTAATCTAAGCAGTTTGGGATAGAGGACATTCATGACGCATCTTTTGAATGTGGCGAGCCTGTGATCAAATATGTCAATTGCGTTACTGTTGACTTCATTGTAAAGGCGACACATTCTGGAAATGGGATTGTAGAAAGAAGTGTTATTTGTGTGTACTTGTAGTGTGAAGGTCCTAGGAACACGACCACGAGACTTAAAGTATGTGTAGAGGTTAAGCGAAGATAGTAATTCGGGTGATTCTTTTTTACAGGGTTATACTCAATTATAATTAAAGTTTAAATTATGTACTTATCTTTGCCATTATGAAAATATTTTGTCCATACATAGATATACAATACATTTTTTTTTCTATAAATGTAACTACTTTACAGTTTTCGGATTTTTTCCTTTACTTTTGATATAAGACCTAGCATCTTGCCAAATTTCATGATTCTAGGTCAACGGGTTAACCCTATAGGTTTTGGTTCTCTTGCATTTTCATACAAATATGCGAGAAAATGTGACATAAACGGCCATATCTTTTTATTGCTTTGACGTAGACGTTTGATTTTTTCACGGCTGCATAACGGACAACAAAGTGATCCTGTAAGGGTTTCTTTTTTTTCTTTTGAGACACGGAACCCTAAAAATGGGTATCCTAATTCCCACCAAAACGCTCTATGCTCCGCTTGTATACAGCCATGCCCTTAACGGCGCATTTCAACAGAATAACAAGATAACAGAATAACAAAAACGTAGCTCTGAAATAATTTTTAATGAAAACGAGCATATATTCTTTAGTTAAAAGATAAGCATGAAGTAAATTGTTATGAGAATTGTCTATTTAGGATTTTGCTGACTTTACGAGTATGAAGCAAACTAAACGGACTAACTTTTGAGACATATTTGCTGTTATTCATAAAACTAGTTAAGGCTGGGTATGCCCGGATTTACAGTTTTCTATGAAGGCTACGGCACTAACTACTAAAATTAAACGTCTGAAAAAAATATATAGCAATCTTGGGGTGTCTATTTAGGGACTGATGAATACCGATACACGATTAGACAAACTTCGCTCGATAGAAAAAAATCGCAGACATACCTCATCCATGTCTTTTAAAATGAAAATTATGTCTAAACCGAAATAGTTATTCATACCAAATATATATCAAAATGTAGGGTTTTAGAAATAAGGGAGCTTGTTTTAAAAAAAATATTGGCGTATTTTTATTTTCATGCCAAAATAAATCCAAATTTAATAAAAATACAGTGACTCCCACTGTGCCGTGCTCTTCACTCCGTCGCTGCGGGACATCTTCTGTCTCGCGCTCGAGTTTGACAGCTGGTAGCACCTTAAGCCTCACTTCCTTTAAATCGTGTTGCTATCCCTTTCACACTTCGTTAAAAAAGGTTAAGATAGAAAGGGACAGGGGGCATAAACGATGGTGGAACTTTAAATCACGTTTATAAATGTGCCAATTTGCTGCTAATCATAGACGGCAACTTTAGAAATAGCATTTTCATGGTGTCGTACGCTGATAATCACTCTATTTATTTATTTTATTAATGGGCTCGACAGTACGTCATTCGCCAATGTCATGTTACAGAATATTCAAGAAATCTCAGTCTACGCTACGGCGACTCCTCTGGATGAAGAGAGATCCCGCAGGAGCCGCCGTAGCGTCGTCACTCTAGACGAAACAGCTCGACAGTCACGTTCACTCCCGAGCTCGTAGTGGGCCTTCTTGCTCGAAACTTCAGATCTTGCCCAAATCATCCAATAAATTCACCATACTGTCATTCGCTAACATTTTCTGTCTAATTTAACGTAATATTAAATACAAAATAAACACTGTTAAACACATTAAAATGAAAATTGTGAAATAATTTCGCAACTGTCGTGGCGGTAAGCCATTTTCAAAAAGACACAATGACTCTATTATTGTGTAATATACACGTGAATGAGTGTTTGCGTCGTACAAATTGGTGGATTGCATATACTTATGCCTCAGATTTGCAATCCACCAATCCGCAATGGGCCCGCGTGGTGGATTATGGCACTCCCTAGATCTTAGGGAAAACTTGTGCCCTAACATTGGCTATTTAAAAATAAGTTGATGATAAAATGTTGAATTCCAAACAGTCATTCTACAACACAACTTACTATAATTGATTGTTTCTAAAATTAAAAGATGTCGGCCAAAGCTGGCAACCCAGAGTAATTATTGCCAGAGAAATTTCATAATCGACTCCCCTTCGGGTCGAGTTTTGTTTTTTCAACGTTTATTAAGACCGTCCCATCCATTTTTGTTCCGTTTTAATTATTAAAAGCGCGCTATTTACCTGTTTTGTAAGAAGGAATTTATTACGCGAATAAATCCGGGTCGCTCGTTTGTAATTAACTACGGGGTTACGGTTTAAAAGTGTTGAAGTAGTATTTACGTTACTTTAAATATTGATTGTAATTCCAATACAATTCCAATTTGATGTTTATACCTAATAATAATAAAAAAATAAAATCATTTATTTCAGAAACAGAGTTCCATATTATCTACAACTAGCACAGAAATGTAAAATGTAAAAATAAAAATAATTTTTTTATTTACTTTATTAATGGACTCGACCGTTCGCCACCTGCCAATGTCATGTTACAGAAAATTCAATATATTCAATAGTCCTCTATCTTCCTCCAGGGAAGTCGCAGTAGCGTCTTCACCCTGGGTAGCCGCGGCTTCATGTCTTCATCCAGAGGAGACGCCGTAGCGTCATCGCTCTGGACGAAGCAGCTCGACAGTCACGTTCACTCCCGAGCTTGTAGCGGGAACTCTTGATAAAAGCTTGAAACTTCAGATCTTGCATAAATAATCCAATAACTTCACCGTACTGTCATTCGCGAACATTTTCTGACTAATTTAACGTGATATTAAACACAAAATAGTCCCTGTAGACATTAAAAGGAAAATTATCAAATAATTTCGCAACCGTCGTTTCCCGCCATTTTCAAGAGAACCCAAAATAAAAATAATATAAAAATAAAGTGAAATTAATAGATAATAAAATAAAATAAATACAATACAACATACAACACACTAAGTTCACTTTTTGTTCTGATGTGCACGGTCAACCAGTGTTGAAAAAACATGTTCTCATGATAGTTTCCGTTTATGGCTCCATCGTTTTGTCGATGATTCTGCCAATGTCAGGGTTGAGGATGACACGGTATGTACGGGTGCAATTGCTCAGTACGATTGATTACTCGTTGATATGGTTGAGTCCATAAAGAACATTGTAACATTGTAATGTTAAGTATGTGAACATCTGTATTATAACTTATGGAATGCAATAAATATATAGAGTATTGAGTTTTCTGAAAGAAAATGGGACAACACAAGTTAGTTAGTGTGTTATTATTATATCTAAATCATGCTTTATGTATTGATTGTAATTACTTACTAAGAAAACTATATGCAAAATTATTAGTTTACTCAATTGTGTAGGTAGATCATTATTTCCTTTCATTTATTCATAACCAATTAACATTGTATTTGAATCACCAAAAA
This sequence comes from Tachystola acroxantha, assembly GCA_963506565.1. Classification (NCBI taxonomy): domain Eukaryota; kingdom Metazoa; phylum Arthropoda; class Insecta; order Lepidoptera; family Oecophoridae; genus Tachystola; species Tachystola acroxantha. The sequence continues at coordinate 13,984,065 of OY735872.1, read as the reverse complement.
GATAAACAATTTAAATTAATACATAAAAAACTAAATTCAACAATTAAAAATATCTCGTAATTAATTGCGGCTACAAGATTCGCGCAGAATTGTTCGAGAATTAATGTAAGTATGAATGAATGAATGAATAGACATTTATTTGGCACAATACAGCACACTTAAATACATAATGTACACATATACAAAATAACAAATTATATAACTAAGGTGCATGCAGCAGTGCCAAACTGGTCCCAGCTCAGCATGGTGCTATGCCCGAGGGCGTAGCGCTGGTCTTCCGCTGGAACCGGAATCGCGGTCGACAGCAGAAACATGCGTCATTATAGAAGTATTCATAATTTTATTAAAGAAGAGAGGAAGAAGTACATATATAAGCAATAAATACATAAATCATAATAAATGAACAGGAAAACATATTACATTGTAAGGTGAGCCTGTAAATTGTGAAGGTAGGGGAAATGATATAGATTTAATAGTAATGTAACATTTTGAGAATAATGAACTAATGATGGGCCAAGAGTTATAGGATGATGTAAGTGAAATGACAAGATACCGGGCGGCAGTCATTATGGCAAGCCGGACTTTTGTTTTTCTAAGAGAATAGTTTTTAGGTGTTTTTTTAATGTATTCTTACTAATATCAGTACGCTGAACACCTACCTGAAGTACCTTTTAATTTATTTATTTTATTAGTGGACTCGACAGTTCGTCATTTGCTAATGTCATGTTACAGAATATTCAAGATATCATTGTCTTCTCTTTCTCCAGAGGAGTCGCCGTAGCGTCGTCACCCTGGAAATCCGCGTCTTCTTGTCTTCATCCAGAGGAGCCGCCGTAGCGTCGTCACTTTGGACGAAGCAGCTCGACAGATCTTGCTCAAATTATCCAATAAAATCACCATACTGTCATTCGCGAACATTTTCTGATTAACTTAACGTGATAAATAATAACACAAAATAGCCACTGTAGACATTATAACAAAAATTATCAAATAATTTTGCAACCGTCGTTTCCCCCCATTTTCAAGAGCATTACAGTAGGTTATACATGGGGTCACCGTCAAGATAGAATAACACAAAATATCCAATTTAAAAAAGTCAAAAGGGCAAAAATTACATCAAGGCCTCTAACCCCATGTCACAGTGTCAAGAACTGAAGAAAAACATATTTACCCAACGCTCATTATGCGCCCTTTAACAAACACTGGAGTCACTAGTGATGGGAAAACTTATTGGTCATGGTCCTACATATTGAGATCATTTTGTAATTTATATATTTTTTACTTCACAAATTATTATTCACAACGTGAAGAGGAAGAAAAAAAGCTTCTATTAGATAAGTACTTTAAAAAAAGTTAGGATTCATTACACAATTTATTTAAACTATGATTCTCAATGTCTCGACCCGTGTCTCGTGATATGGCCATATTGAAGTCAGTAAATGGTTTTACACATTGAAGTACCTAAAGCCGCAGTAATAAATTATTACCAGCCGTGGGCAGGCTTTGAACCTGCGACCTTGTCATTCCGTGACAATTTTTCATCATTTTTTGTTCGTCGAGCATGGCATAATGCATAAAACAAATTCTGAGAAATTATTATTTGAATTTTTCATCAAATGTTGGTTTGGCTGTTTCTATCGTGTTCTGTGTTTATATTTTTCAGGTTTAATCCTAAAAACATTTATAAGATTGACCTCATTTAATGATTATAACCTAATTTTAGGCGGACTATCGCTTGTCAGTTTCTTTGTGTCATTGTTTCCCCTTTTAGGAAGCCTATCATATTCTAGGAAGTAGACATTTTAGGAAGTGGACGTTGTGAACCTGATCGGTTTCTTTCTCCTGTTTGTAGCATTTACATTAGTTCGACAATACTTAACTAAGGACGAGCCCGAGACCAAAACAGAGGCCAAACCATCTCATTCTCACATTTTCACATCACTATTAAAGTAATAACGCAAAAAAGTGTATTTTTTGCGGCACTAGAAGGGAGTGCTATTAAAAAGCGACGGAGAAGCAAAGAGTGGGCTTCATTAAGCCGCGTCACACCGCACCGCCGCCGCCGCCGGACCCGACGACGTGACGGGAATGTTCGAGAACGCCGCAATATTGGTTGGACAGCTGCGAAAATATTGTTGAAGAACCTTTTGATGGAAACTTTCAGTTAAGAAAACTTATATTTTTAGAAATCAAGAATGAGCTGGGACCTTTAAGGCTTTGAGTAGCAAGCTAAAGAAAGAGGTGCTCTATTCTCTTGTGAATATAATTAGAACTTAGGTTATCCGCCAGCATTGATCTCCTATAAACAACTAGATACACAAAGGTCTTACTAAAACAATTTAAAAAACGTCCAAATAAGGGTCCATTGTTAACGTCCAAATAATGTCCAATAAATCAAATAAGGGTCCATTCATCCGATTGGACCTTCTTTGCGCTCTGACATTTTTAGAAGGCAGACTGTGTATCTAGTTGTTTATAGGAGATCAATGGCCAAGTGGCATAATTTGACCTTCGTTTGCGAACAACAACGCAAGGTGCTACGTACATTTTCTAAACTCGAAGCTACTTGGCTAGGGAAGCAGGGTATTCAATCCGGGATAACTTGCACAGAAGCCTGCAGAAGTCGTGTGAATATAAAGCTCATATTCAAATCTCTTTTAGTAGCGCATGCGATATGAAATATCTCCGAGCTCAAACACGATATTGAATCCGTACCGCTGTCATGCCATAATAACAATCCAAGTTTTGTGAAAAGGGACGAAACTGTATTTTATTTTGCACAAAGAGCCCTGTAATCTGTTCCGCGGTCGGATATCAAAGCGGCGTGTTTGCATTTTCTTTGGTTTATCGTTCTAGCAAAATTGCCACGAATTTCTGGGTAAACTATCCGACGATATTGTTACCAAGAGTTTGTTTTTGAGATTTCATATAAATAACAATAGAGATTAGTTATTTTTTATTATTTGGCTAGATAATTTGTAGAGTAAAATACTATTAATAAACAATTTTTGAATAAAAAATACAAAAAAAAATGTAAAAGGCGCTGTCTCGGGTCGTGTCTCGTCGAAAGGTCCCCATCACACTAGCGTTACCGCGCTGGATTGCGATGGAGATACTAAGTGACATTGCCACATTTCAATGGAGCTTTGCCTCACCTACAAAACTACGTGACCATTTAAGCTGTACCTATCATTTTGTTGGGGACTTATTACAGGTTTCATATTGCATAATCAGTATCATTTTCTACTACTCTCGCAACTCCTATAGAATAATAATAAAAACAATGAATAATTCGCTTCGATTTCTTACTATTTTCTAAATTCTTAATTAGGCTGTTTTTTTCGACTCGCTAGATGTAAAGAATTTGTTTTAAACCGAAAATTTTAATAGAAAAAGGATATATTTTTACATTTATTCGTTATCTTGTACATCTTGCGGTTGATGGTGGGGCAGAATCTGGCATTGTCATTTTTATTATTAAATATAGTATCATAGTATGACATTTTATTCACATTTTTTTGTAATACTTTTGTTTTGACCTTTGTGTATCTTCAGAGAGATCAATGTACTTGACTGGTAGATAAGCTGAAACTGAAACGAAATAGAAATGAATTCTAAACATAATCGAATCCAAATCGTAACGTAATCGAAACGAAATCTACAGGAAGTTGAAACCATATCGAACCTAATGATAAATTAACCAATGATATACTTCCCTATCTTCCTTTTCAGACGTTTAATTTTAGTAGTTAGTGTCGTAGCCTTCATAGAAAAACTGAAAATCCACACACACCCGCCTTAAGGCGCTATATGGTTGTCAAAAGCAAGAGTGAGACAGAAGATGCCCCGCAGCGGCGGAGTGAAGAGCACGGCGCAGTGCCTCGATATTCGTATTTTTATGAATTTTGGATGAATATTGGCGGTGAAATAAAAAATACGCTAACAAAAATCAGATTTTTTTAAACAAGCTCTCGTATTTATAGTACCCTACATTTCGGTTTAGATATATTTTTTTTTCATTTTAAAATACATGAAAGGGGTAAGTTTAGGATTTTTTTCTATCGAGCGAAGTTTGTCCAGTCGTGTATCGGTATTCATCAGTCTCTAAATAGATACCCCAAGATTGCTATATATTTTTTTCAGACGTTTAATTTTAGTAGTTAGTGCCGTAGCCTTCATAGAAAAACTGAAAATAAGCTAATTATTATTATTATAGCCATTTATTCAATAAAAATATTTCACATGTCACTTATATCTAATTTTTACTTATCAATACAATTTGTTTTTTGTTTTTAGTTTGTTACATTTGACTCTATTGTATATTTTATTCATTCCATATTTATAGTTCATTTATTTTTATTTATTCATTTAATGGGCACCCATATCTGGGTATAGGCCTCCTCCATACTGTGCCACACCACTCTATCTCGTGCAGTCCTTGTCCACGTATTGCCCGCCGCTCGTGAAAATAAGCTCATACGAAGCCTTAATGTTTACATTAGTGTTTACATTCTTTTAAAGTGAAGTACAAGGCAGGTTTAGGTACTACAGAAACTAACAGAAAACTTGAAACACTCTTACAAAAACGAGATACCACTAGGGCCCATAGTAAATGATATTTGCACTGACACACACTAACACAACACACATACATCACATCGACCGACCTCTCACATTCACCGCAAACACACACACGTTATCTACACACATACATACAATAAGTAACCATTGGTTGCCATAGGAAGCTGTGAGCTTACCTTACGTACGTACGTACGGTACGATGCTCCTCTATAACCAATTTGGAGCCATGGTGTGGGCTGAAAACCAGCGCTGACGCACTCAACCTTTTGCCTAAGTTATATGTTTGTTAATTGTCATTGTAATTTCTATTTCTTATATGTATATACTTAATAGGCAATAAATATTATTCTATTCTATTCTATTCTTAATTACATTTCACACAGACTTAGATTTCGTTAACTAAGTGTTTTCAAACGATCGTGAACCAACTATAGTAAGGTGAATGTTAAATGGAGTTGAATATTCGGACGATTAGTTTCCAATGGCGTGTTCAGTATAGATTGATTGGGATGTAGTCTAATTAAAGCCTTACAACACTAGGTATGTCTACAACTACGTGTAATTAGACGCTTCTATATCTACCCACATCCTGTTCTAAATATATAACTTACACGTGATGTTGGTAGCGATACAAGTCCTTGAATCACAGCCCACTTACCCAATATACATGAAATCGGTACAAAAGACATTGCCACATTTCAATGGAGCTTTGCCCCACCTACAAAACTACGAGACTATTGAAGCTGGCTATCATTTTGTAGGGGACTGATTGCAGATTTCATATTGCATAATCATAAACAGTAAGAGTTGCGAGAGTAGTAGAAAATGACAACAAAAATTACGAATAATTCGCCTCGATTTCTTAATTTTTAACGCTCATAACTATCTGTTACATTGTCTGATGGTGGGCCCACAATAAAAAAATATGTCACGTTACAATGAATGATTAGCGGAAAAGCTAAGAGAAAAACGTACAAAAACTTTTAAAATTGATTTTTCGACGCGCAACTTGTACAAAACTTTATTTTAAACCAATATTTTTAATAAAAAACGGAGATATTTTTACAATTATTCGTTATCTTTTACATCATGCGGTAGATGGTGGGGCAGAATCTGGCATTGTTATTTGCAAGCGAAAAATTCTGTCAACGATGATCGCATAGAGACGAAGCGTACAGGGGTGCCGTATTAAAGATAATATCCACATCGATAATATCTCTAGTTTATACGTGTCGCAAAGTAATTTTGCGCTCATGTGCGGCAGACACGGGTGCCCGTGTCTATGGGGTAAGTAAGTGGTCTGTGCCTTGAAAACCAGAGAACAAATTGAAACCGGGAGTTGTACTCGTGATAAATATTAAATTGGGCAAATCAGATTTTTATAAGCTGGGTTCTTATAGAAAGAACGAACGCACCGCGTAATTTTTAGTTGTAAAAATATTGTATTGCAAACAAATGCCAAAAAATTAAAGATACTTAGTTAGGGACGTCAACATTATCCGGGGGGATTATACTTGGACATTATACTTGTCAACTGTGAAATGCATTCCCGTAAAGTTCATTATTATTCTGAAACTGGTAGTAATAAAACGAACGCATTATTAGCTTCAGTTTCAATGGAAATTAACTGCCGTATAAAATACAGTGTAAAATTAATATCGGTGCACCTGAAGGGAGCACCTGGGTGTTTAATAAATGCTCCACAGAGTGGCAATATTACTTTGAAGCCCGTCTCGATTTAATATCGGTGACACGGTGCGTCGTGCTACGAGGACATGGGCTATAATTTGCAACATTTTCGTTACCGAAGCCCAAATCGAGTGTCTTATTTTGTAAACAAATATGATCGTCTACCTGTTGTGATGTAACACTGAACTAATTGATTGAACCTGTTCATCATTGTGAAAATAAAGTGATTCGATTTAATAATGTGAAAATAACTATGCAATAATCACACAAATATTTAACTGGATTTATCTGTTTAGGCTCGCATTCTGACTTTTTTTGGCACGTGTCTCGGCGTGGAGTTGAATCAATCGAGCTGGTAGTTCAAGTTGACGGTACCCGAGCGCCAGTCATTGTAATTTTTTTTACAGTTCTTGTCTGTGATGTATACACAGTTTCCCGTGGCTCGGCAAGAATAGCACGAGGAGGTACACCCCAGGACGTTTAGTCGGTATGCTGCCCCTTCAGGGCGGCGAGCCCGACATAACCAACACGCTCCCCCGGGCGTGGTGACACATGATCTTGCATGTTTTACCTGGGTAAAAAAAAGGCTAAGCCTGTCCCGTGGGATTCTAAAAGAATTACAAATACAGAACGACGGGTTTTTATGGTTTAAGTTACAGGTTGTTAGGTATACAGTTAGTTAAGGTAACAAATAATGATATCCAAAAGTTTAAATATAGATTGATAAGATAAGATAACGTTTATTCATCCAAGATGTCGTTATGCAATACATAAGTGTTTATGTTATATACATTGCTTCAAATTGAACTAGTCAAGTTTTTCTTAATTCTATAATTATAATCATTTATAACTTTATTTACTTAATGGTAACGTACTTAGTCTATCTCCATATAATTGGAGAATTGTGAACAGTCTTTCTCATGGCACTTTTGAACGTAATTAGACATGGTCAATTAAAATTTAATAAACAAATTATATACTTAAGTATTATATTGATATTAAATGATTTCAATATGCTGTGTGTGTGTGTTTGTATGAGAAGAAAATTATAATTTTTAGAAGAAAAGAATTTAAAACTCGATCGAGTAGTTTTTGAGAAAACTTGCCTATCGTTATAAGTTAGTTACCTAAACCACCGCCACTTATATTTTAATTATGAACTGCAATAATGAGCTCCCGGCAACGGTCCGTAACATCAAAGTAAAGTTTAAAAAGGCCAAGGAAAATCTTTGCAAGGTGCCTCAATGGCAAGTCGAATTCCTTTTATGCGGGACTAATTAGGGCCCCGCCATTCACTCGCGGTGGCACGTTATTCAATCTTTAATTCGTCAACGCTTTCGTACGTATTCCTAAGGCGGGATTTTAGCCAAGCTTAGGGCACACGTATAGCTGCAAAAAAATACATAAGATTTCTAAAAAATCGACTTCAAAACCTTCAAGCCAAGGATACATTAGGGGACACGTGTCGCCAGGGACGTCGGGTGAAGTAGCGCGACGTTGCCGGACTTCGCGCGACATGTCTGGCACGCTCTGGTCGCTACGGACATAAGTCGCGCGATGTCGCCAGATATGTCAGGCGAAATTGGCCGGCTTCGCTTGACATGTCGCCGATACATGTCGTAGGACATTTGTCCCCTAGTGTATCATTGGCTTTAGTGTAGCGCACGCCTCCATTAGCGAACAGCGTACACCGCACACAGCTAGTCGTTTGATAATAGTTTGACAGCTCTGCGCTGATCGCTAATGCTAACGTGTGCTAGTCATTGATCTCCTATAAACAACTAGATACACAAAGGTCTGACTAAAACAATTTAAAAACCTCCAAATAAGGGTCCTTTGTTAACGTCCAAATAATGTCCAATAAAGCAAATGAGGGTCCGTTCATCCGTTTGGATTTTCTTTGCGCTTGGGCATTTTTAGAAGGCAGACAGTATCTAGTTGTTTATAGGAGATCAATGGTGCTAGTGCACCTTTTCATTCGTAGGATTATACTAAAATAATAAAAATAATTTTGTTTCCGTGGTACGGCCAACATACTTATATTAATAAAAATTATTGACGTGACAACGTCTTATAAATTGGTTTGCCGGGTGACACTTCAAGAAACTGCGTTACGCTCCGCTCACGTTATGCGCTCACAATGAGAGCGAGTGAGAGGCACGCGTCCCTTCCACTTTCCCTTCGTCGTTGTCACGTAAAACTTTCGCCCGTATACCGACTTTACAGGCAACCATTTTTTTAATTCGAAAATATTATTTTTTTACGTTTGGCGGCGCTAGTTGGCTCATGTCAGGCCCTGAAGAAATTATATTCAAACTTTATTCCTACGAGCACAATAACTATTCCACAACGTTACCGCGACAATAACTTTAATCGGTGTACACTTCGGGCACAATTAAGCGATTGGTCCCAGCAGCATTAAAACGCTAACTTGTTGCTGGCTGGACCGCTGCCAGAGGGATAAATCTGTCGGTGGCCGCGTGGTTTTGCCACCAAGTGTAAGCTTGGTGAACATGTTGGTTTTGTTTTATTTTATAGCATAGGTTACCGACTGAATATAGAATGGAATATTTTATAACTAATTATGTTAGTACGGACAACACCAGCACCAACACGACCTTAAAGTAAGCTTATTAAGGTCGACATTGTACGAAGTAACAAAGTATTATGAAAGTAATACTGCTATAAGAGTTAAAAGTAAGGGGGCTGCCCCCTTACTTTTAACTCTTATAGCAGTATTACTTTCATAATACTTTGTTACTTCGTACAATGTCGACCTTAATAAGCTTACTTTAAGGTCGTCATTGTACGAAGTAACAAAGTATTGTGAAAGTAATACTGCTATAAGAGTTAAAAGTAAGGGGGCAGATCAATGGTAACACTTGCATTACGATTTTAAATCTTTCGACGCAGATAATAAGAACGGTCCAAAGTCAAAGTGTTACACTTGATCTGCTGTTAGCTGTACCACAAAAATTGACAATAACGGCATGCACAGAAATCCAAGAACACTGGTATTAAGTCATCATCATCAGCCCGTATCAGTCCACTGCTGGAGGTAGGCCTCTCCCAAAGCGCGCCAATTAACCCTACTCCCGGCCCTCTGCATCCAGTCCCTGCCAGCCATTTGCGAAGGTCATCCCTCCATCTGGTCGGGGGGCGTCCCACGCTACGTTTACCCGTCCGTGGCTTCCATTCGAGAACTCGTCCACCCCATCGGTTATCGTATACGTATTACTGGTATTAAGTACATAGGTACAATAAGCATGTCGCAATAATAAAAGTTCGAACTTACATACCTACGTATGTAAGTTCGAACTTTTATTATTGCGAAGGTACATAAAGTCATGCACGTCTCCCATAGGAGTAGGTATAGATAATGGAAATCCATCTGCTGTGATCCTGCAAGATCTCTTTCACACATACTTGTATCTCGCCTCTTCCCAATTTCCACCACTTACAATCATTTCAGCAAAACTACTTACCACCGCTCGATTGTTACGTGAGTCATGTCGTGATTGGATGACAAACCTCATCGAAGACCACTTTAGATTCTTGGACTTCTGGGGTTCCAATCATAGACCTCACCAATCCGTGGTCTTTTATATAAAACAAAGTTTGCCTCGTAACGAAAGATTTTTTCCATTTAATATTGCTAAATGACAATGCCAGATTCTGCCCCACCATCAACCGTATGATGTACAACATAACGAATAAATATAAAAATAGCTCCGTTTTTTATTAAAAATATGGGTTTAAAATAAAGTTTTGTAGGTACGGTGGAACACAGAGAAAGGTGTACAGGAGAGTTTTTAAGGTTGAGATTTTCTCAAAAACTACTCGACCTATTGCAATAATTCTTACAGTGTTAGACAAATAAAAGTTTAAACTATGTAACTGTAAAAGAATTATTTAGTTCGGTCCAGTAGTTTTTGAGAAAATCTCAACCTTATTGAGGCCCCCTGTATACTTATCTCTGTCTTCGACTGTACAAGTTGCGCGTCGAAAAATCAATTTTAAAAGTTTTTGTATGTTTTCCTCTTAGCTAATCATTCACTGTAACGTGACATATATTTTTTTATTGTGGACCCACCATCAGACAATGTAACAGATAGTGCTGAGCGTTAAACATTAAGAAATCGAGGCGAATTATTCGTTATTTTTGTTATCATTTTCTACTACTCTCGCAACTCTTACTGTTTATGATTATGCAATATGAAATATGCAATCAGTCCCCAACAAAATGATAGGTACAGCTTCAATGTACACACAGTTTTGTATAGGTGGGGTAAAGCTCCATTGAAATCTGGCAATGTCATTTTTTAAAGTCACTAACCACCGCTGTCGCAACATTTTACTGGTAGCTGAATGCGTCGTCACAATCTGGGTCGCCAGGACTCGGGGACAAATTAACAATCCAATCACGTCGCTACAATACATTTTCTTTCGCACACATTGGTCGGCAATTTTACATCGCATCTAGGGCTGCCTCCAACGTACGTGGTATAAATTGCTAAGGTGAATTACATTTTTGACTAATTTTGGTGACAAAATTATTATGTTCCCTAATAATACAAGGTGTCCTTGAATTCATTGGACAAAATTAAATGGATGGTTAGGCTTGTAACATACATTAATTCTGCATAGCGTTTAAGTAACTTAAATAATTTGGGGAAAATTTTAAAAAAAAAATATTTACAAGAAATTTAACTATCCAAAATTATTTTGATTTGATGTGCATCGTTACTGTGCTTTGGAATTTTCACGCAAGTATTTTTTTTAAAGTCACTAATAATAATTTTTTGCAATTCTCTGGAATCTGACCTAATGGTCATTTCTAAGGTGACTTGTGACGTAGTTCAATTTTTTTTTGAGTTTTGATTTACTATAAAACCTTACCAATTTAATATTTATCATGAGTACAACCCCCAGTTTCAATTTCTTGAATGAATGAAGGACAATCTGTATGTTGGCAAACTGAGAAAGACCACAATATTTCACCTTGACGTTTTTGTTACATACTCGTGCTGCCATCTAGTTTTAAAGATGAATTCTAAAAAAAAAAATTTTTTTTACTTCGAATCTTGTCAGATTCAAGTTAGAACCATTTCTGTTATCGTATAGAAGGATACAATTTAATACAGAAGTGGCTGGATGTGCGTGGATTTTCAGTTTTTCTATGAAGGCTACTGCACTATAACTACTAAAATTAAACGACTGAAAAAAATATATAGCTATCTTGATGTGTATATTTAGAGACTGATGAATACACGAATAGACAAACTTTGCTCGATAGAAAAAAAATCGCAAACATACCCTTTCCATGTCTTTTAAAATGGAAATTATGTCTAAACCGAAATAGTTATTCATACAAAATATATATCAAAATGTAGGGTGATATAAATACGAGACCTTGTTTAAAAAAATCTGATTTAGGCTAGCGATTTTTATTTCCCTGCCAAAATTCATCCAAAATTAATAAAAATACAAATATGGAGTCACTGTGCCGTGCTCTTCACTCCGCTGCAGGGCCGCTTGAGTTTGACAGCTGGCAGCCCCTTAAGTTAGAATAGCATTTACAATTTATAGTTTGGACTATTATAAAGCTATAGACAGGTAGTTCCCGATCAAGTCCTTCGGCTTCCAGAACTTTCCAAAGGTCGGTTGAATTGTTCTAGTTATATTAAATCCAGTTTCAGCTAGTTTAATCCAGCTTAGAGAAGCGTTTCGATATTGGTTCCATTGACTTAGGGAGCTTGTTTCTGAACTATGCTGAGGTATATCTCGCTTGTACGAGCATAATAATCTCTTTAGTTATTACTAAGCTAATACCTGATAGGCTGGATGCTGGCCGAAAAGAAAAAGCAAAATGGCAGGTGCTGTTTAATACTTAATCAAAATAGCTATATTTTCTCGTTTTATCCATTGGGCTATAAAATAGAGATAGTCAAATGCTAACCTCATTGTTTGCTAGTCTCATTGTTTAAGCCTTCGATCCCTTTCTAATTTAACGTTTTATAACTAAGTGTAACAGGGACAACAATACGGTTTAAGGAAAGTATAGTACCTATATGGGTAATAATAGTATAGTATAATAGTTATATGGGTAGAGATAAAAACTGCTAAACGGCGGCCTAATTTGACAGTTGTTGAACCACCGACTGTATTTATTTATTTAATTAATGGACTCGACAGTTCGTCATTTGTCAATGTCATGTTACAGAAAATTCAATATATTCAATAGTCTTCTATCTTTCTCCAGGGGAGTCGCAGTAGCGTCTTCACCCTGGGTAGCCGCGTCTTCATGTCTTCAACCAGAGGAGTCGCCGTAGCGTCATCACTCTGGACGTATGTCTAAATGCAACGAACATTTTTAAATCATAGGATAAGGAATCGTGTAAGTTTAAACCTTCTACATTAATACAAGCTCGAAGCCTTCAATCAAAAGCTTTCTGACAACTTTATTCGCAGGAACAAAAAATGCTGAACGCAAAACTTGCTATAAAAATGAACGAACGTAACCCTAGCCAAGCGAAGCTAGAAAGGTTCAATTGAATGAACGGATACGTACGTTCTGGCGAGACTTTGGCGGGACTCACGAAAGGAAGTATAGTCACTGGCAAAAGTAACGGAACACAGGATGCTTTTAAAGTTTTTTTAAATAAATGACAATGCCAGGTTCTGTCCCACCATCAACCGCATGATGAATAAAATGTTCCCTAATAATATTGGTCGGAGAAAGACCACAATATTTCACTTTGACGTTCTTGTTTCATACTCGTGCTGCCATCTAGTTTTAAAGATGAATTCTGAAAGAAAAAATATTATTGTTCACTAGCTGTACCCCGCAACTTCGTTTGCGTAGAGGAGGAGGATGGAGGAGGTCAGGAGGCAGATCTTCCTCTCTTGATCCTTGTTTCCAGATCACATGCCGCCATGGCTTATAGCCTATGAGCTGTCCGGATATTTCAGCTATCTCCTAGTAGTGAAACTCCCATAAAAATCCCGTCAGTAGTTATGGCGTGATACTTGCACAAAGTCACAGACAAACAGACAAAAATTCTAAAAATTTGTGTTTTGGCATCAATATCGCTCCTAAAACACATAACAATTATTCTTTTCAAAAAATATCCAATGTAGGTACAGACACAACTTTTTTGCAGTCTTATTATATGTATGTATAGATTACAACTAAGAAAAAATAACATACCTCAGATTGTTATTATACTTTATTGTGTTTTTCTAGATTGTTCCGTTAGAGTTGCCAGACAGTTTACTTCCATTCACGATTTGTTGAGATTCGATTACGGTTACAGCTTAGTTTTGCAGCAAATCTCTACCCTACCTCCACTCGCTCTATTTTTCTTAGAATGCATTGTATGGATTGTACTTACATCGAAGTTAAAAGTTGGTACATTCTATACAACATTTCAAACGCTGACTATTGTACGCTGTTTCTACAAAAAATAACAAAACTGCTTTTATTTTCGGTTAGTTTAAAGTTCATTTTAATTTACAAAAAACACTGAGTTCTATGACTATTATTAGAACATGATGAAAAAATTCTTGCCGTGGGCAGTCAGGTCAATAGTGAGAACTCAGTGTTTTTTGTAAATTAAAATGAACTTTGAACTAACCGAAAATAAAAGCAGTTGTGTTATTTTTTTTTAAAACAGCGTACAATAGTCAGCGTTTGAAATGTTGTATAAAATGTACCAACTTTTAATATAATTATGCGTAATACAAATTCTATGACTATTATATTTTATTATTATTATAATTTTAAAAAAATCAATTTTCTTGCAATTATTTTTTCCATGCAACATTTTTCTTTATATTGGTGGGACCTTCTGTGAAGGGCATGTCCAAAATTAAAATTGTTAACCACACAAATACAATTTTATAAAACTGCATTAAACTTCTTCAAGACTAGCTGATACAAAGACGTTCAGCGCAGATGTTCCGAGATGAAAGTTTCACTGTTTGCAGAAGATTTTCAGACAAAACTTTATTCGATTGTCTCCTAAGAATCCTAGTGTTCTTGTGTGCTGCTTATAGCTCCTAGTTCTTATTAGACACGAAGGAAACAATTTAGCCTTATGGAGAGAGCCTGTTCAGTATTCATGTTAGTGCACCAATTTAGAAAGTTGTAAAAGTATTGGAGCCTCTGTGCAGAGGGTGCCTTGACGAGGACAAGACAGTGGAGCACGTCTTGCTCAACTGTCCCGCTACCGAAGAAACCCGGAAATGGGTATGAGGACGGATACAAGCATATCAGTGTCGGAAAGCCTGCAACAGTGGAGCTGTCAGCCGGCAACCCTGCTGCGCTACTTCAGCGAGCTGGAATGGCTGAGCTGACAGCGCGGGAGAAATGCACAAAACTCCCACCTTCGTGGAGTCGGTGCAGCCTCTTACCCCCTATAAGAATAAGAAGTATTGGACAGTATACTTGCATGCCACAAGCAGCGCTTCTAGTGAGGACCAGTCTGCAGCAAACTAATAGCGATCGGCTCATTGCTTGCGAAAAATATTCAAATAAATTGATAAAACCTACAATCTAACGTCAAACGCTATTTCTTCATCATCTGAAGACCCTAAAGCACCAGTTTACGAGAGCTGATCCTGCTCGAACCAGCTCCTTTGGATTTCTTCACCGCCCACAGGTATTCTCCTCCTCCCTAATCGTTTCCTCAGTGCTGACGATCGTGACCCTCAACAGCAGGTGCCATCTTGGCATGTATGAAATGGCGCCAGGAGACACGGTCTTGTGCTCTTCTCACAGCCTCTTCAAAGGGCACGACGAGGATTCTGCCAACCACATCAGTCCAGCGGGCTGGTCCCCGGCCACGTGGTCTAGACCCCTCAACTTTGCCGAGCAGTATAGTTCTCTGCAAGTTGGAAGGGTCCACAGGTATTCTAGACTGCGGCAATTAGTGAGTGATTTCCAGTCCTTCCGCTTATTTTACTGACTTGAAGGCATTCTACAACAGAGCCCAAAGTATATTTTAATGGGGTCAGTCTCATACAGAGAAATAGAACATTGTATTTATGTTAATCTTCTATTGAAAATAGGAACAATAGGAAAAACAAATCAGGCACTACAATAGCGGTGCCTGCTATGTAAATATGGCTCACTTCATAAGGCGTTTCTTACTCCATGACTAAACATCACTTAGATAACACTTCACCTTAGCACGTCAAGTTAAGCTCCTCAGAATATGTAACAAACTAGAAAGCGCAAGCGATGCAATGATGCGATTTTCGTTTGATTTCATGCACAGAAGTTCATAGAACTTGCAAGTGCCTACTCGCGTAGAAAGTCTGTGCCACTGTACGTACATTCGCGTGGCTGTGGCATTATGCTAAAACAATAGGCTCATTCCGGTGCAGAATCAAAATCTCTTTAATTGCAAGTAAATACAGTTCGTACGGACAACAGCAGATGGTAACACTTGCAGTACGATTATAATTCTTACGACGCAGATAATAAGAGCGGTCCAAAGTGTTACACTTGATCGTCTGTTAGCTGTACCTATATTTTTTCACATCAACATTTTTAGGGTTCCGTGCCTCAAAAGGAAAAAAAGGAACCCTTATAGGATCACTTTGTTGTCCGTCTGTCTGTCTGTCCGTCTGTCTGTCCGTCCGTCTGTTCGTCTGTCTGTCTGTCTACCTCAGAAACGCGTGGACGGATCAAGATGAAATTAATACCAAATACTCAGGTCTGCAACCTCATGCAGCCGAAAAATAAATCTACGTTAAGGCAATCAAAGATATTATGGCCGTTTATGTCGCATTTTCATAGCTCTCCGAGATTAGCGTAGCGAGAATGTAGGTACATACGAAAGTAGGAAAGCCCTGTAAGCATTAATCTGTAACAATCGTAATTGAGTTATTGTTAAATTATAATTTATCTAAAATCAATGTTTTTCTTTTCTTTCTTCCTTTTTATCTTTCTTAATTTCGTTGTTTATCGCCATGTTATGTCTAGTTTGTCCTGTATTCTGAATTAAGCTCAAAAGTCGAGCAAAGAGTTTAGAACTCGAGCACTATTGAGGAGGTGTGCTGCATGAGTGCCTGAGCACCTGTGAACACTCACGCGAATTGGAACTTCGACTTCAAGCTTCTCGAAGTTAATAAAGTTCGAGTTGGTTCGAGATTGAAAGTTTACCAAATTATTTTAGGAAAGTAATCCTTACTGAAAATGATTTTTTTTAAAGTAAGTAAGTACCTGAAGTTTTCTAAAGGTTGATTTTTAAAATATTGCTCTTCATTATTTATTTATTTTATTAATGGTCTCGACAGTTCGCCATTTGTCAATGTCATGTTACAGAAAATTCAATACATAATTGTTCTTCTATCTTCCTCCAGAGGAGACGCCGTAGCGTCATCACTCTGGACGAAGCAGCTCGACAGTCACGTTCACTCCCGAGCTTGTAGCGGGAACTCTTGATAAAAGCTTGAAACTTCAGATCTTGCTCAAATTCTTCAATAAATTCACCATACATTCGCGAACATTTTATGATTAACTTAACGTGATATTAAACACAAAATAATCACTGTAGACATTATAACAAAAATTATCAAAGTTTTTCCCGCCATTTTCAAGAGACCCCAAATGCTCTTCTTATGGTGGTGATTAAGATTTTAAACTGGGACCGAAAGCTTAAGGAGATTACTTAAATTCCTCGCTTTCATACCTAATATAGAGATCGAGAGCTTGGTGGCTCAGTGGTTGGGTCAATGGACTTGCGAGACGGAGGTCACAGGTTCGATTCCCAGCTTAGGGCAGCCATGTACCAATGAGTTATCCTCGGTTTTTTCGATGGAAAAACTTACGAACATTTACCGAGTGCTTTCAAAACGGTGAAGGAAAACATAGTGATGAAGAAAAAAATCTTATTCATGTGAAATCCGACAATCCGCAGTGGGCCCGCGTGGTTGATCACATGGCCCCAGCTCCCTCGATGTAAGGGAAGGTCTGTGCCCGAGCAGTGGGGCAATATAAATAGACTGATGATGATGGTAATATAGTTAGAAAGAAAACAAAATATAAATAAAGTTGCCTACTGGTATTAAAATACTACAATGCAAAATTAATTTTAGCGAAATACGAAAACAGTATCTATGTCTCAAATATTTAGAATGAGTTGCAGTTATTCACGAAACAATTTTGCATAGAAGTTATTTCGACGAATCACGTTAATATGCATTCAATTCCAACGGTACGGAAAGGTTTTAATGAAAATACCACTAGCGGTCACCCATTCTGAATATGTACCATGTCTCTCGTACCATAAGGAATCCCAGGCCCGTATTAAGGCTTCGTATGCGCGGATTTTCAGTTTTTCTATGAAGGCTAACACTAAGTACTAAAATTAAACGTCTGAAAAAAATATACCAATCTTGAAGTGTCTATTTAGGGACTGATGAATACCGATACACGATTGGATAAACTTTCCATGTCTTTTAATACGAAAATTATGTCTAAACTGAAATAGTTATTCTTACAAAATATATATCTAAATGTAGGGTATTATAAATACGAGAGCTGTTTCAAAAAAAAATCTGATTTTTGTTCGGCGTATTTTTATTTCCCTGCCAAAATTCATCCAAAATTCATAAGAATACAAATATGGAGTCACTGTGCCGTGCTCTTCACTCCGCCGCTGCGGGACATCTTCTGTCTCGCGCTTGAGTTTGACTGCTGATAGCGCCTTAATAAATCACTCTCAGCTCAAAAGTCAATCTTGATAAACGTAACTTAGGTGCGCGTTTAGGAATCGGGTATCACGTGAGTAACGCCGTATTAATAAACAAAACTCGGTTCTCAAGAGAACTGTCAAACTCACACTTGAGAACGTATTTCCTGATTGCAGGCCACAGACCACTTACCCAATAGACATGAAATAGGTACAAATTTGCAAACGAAAAATTCTGTCAACGATGAGCGCATAGAGACGAAGCGGGGGACTGGGGTGCCGTATTAAAGAGATGCGTTCATGTCGATAATATCTCTAGGTTACACGTGTCGCGAAGCAATGTAGCGCTCATGTGCGGGCAGACACGGGCGCCCCCCTGTTACAGGTCTATGGGGTAAGTGGTCTGTGTTGCAGGCGAACCGCGACTTAAGAAAGACATCATGTAATACGCCCTCAAGATTGGTTTATTAATAAATGACATACTTGAGATGGTGATCACGTCTGCTGGATTCGCTGAGCGGGTTTGAACTCAGACTATCAATACGGGCCCTAGTTTGGGCCATAAATGTGATGTATGTTATTTTGTTCAATCGAAACGCATCGCGAAACTAATACGATCATTCTAGCTAATTCTGTTGAGGCCCGCCATTTTCAAGAGAACCTATTATATATGTGGATGTTTCGATAGTGACTGACGTTTAATTCCACAATATTCATTCAGCAAACATCTACAGCATGATTCTTTTATAAGCAGCTCTTAACGAGCCGACTCCGTTCGGCGCCGGAATTCCAATACAGACGTCGAACAAAGGGTGCTAATTAATATTTGGGGGCCCAGGCACAGGGGCGCTAGACGGCCGTTATTAGTCTTGTCGGGACTTATTGGAGAGCTGGTATAATGAGAACAACCTGTATAATTAACGCTAGAAGGACTGTCTCTAGGACTAAAGTAGGTACCTATTGCTTGGTCTTTATATTTTTTTAATAATAAATAATAAATAAATTCTTTATTGGAGTTTAAGGTTACATGTACAATAATGCACGATCTTGCATGTGGGTGTAGACTTATACTATATAATTATAAAACCAAGAGAACGAGTTTATCAGATCGTGCTGATGTAGTGCACTAGCACCCCACACTAGGATTCCCTGTGTTGTGGGGGCTAGAGAGTAAGGTAAAAATAGTACGCGTTTGAGTGTAAGTGTGACTGAGAGGATGTGTGTGTGAAAGGGTGGGTGTGTATGTGAGGGTATGTGTGTGTGTGTGTGGGTGAGGGTGTGTGTAGGCGAGGGTGTGTGTGGGTGATGTTGTGTGTGGGTGTGTCTGGGTGTGTCTGTGTGTGAGAGGGTGCGTTTGTGTGTGTGTACGTGAAGGGTCATGAGTGGAGGGGTGTTGGGTCGTATGTATGCATGACTGATGATTGTTGGTGTCTTGCATGGTGCGAGTTGTGTTCTGTTATCTACATACTTTTAAAACGTCTTCTGTTTGGGGGTAGTTTAGAGTTTGAAGCCATTCAGTGACTTTTCTTTTGCACGAGCGTCTAGTGCAGTCAATGATGTTAAGGGTTTTATTGGTATTTGTGTACATGTATGGGCCAAGAAATGAGATCGCCCTGTGGGCAAACTGTGTCCGTGTAGCAGGGGTTTGCCACATTTTTAATCGCTGGGACCTTTTCGATTGAATTACATTTTGAGTCGAAGTTTTGTGGAAGCGAAGGATACAAGCCAAAATGAACAGCTGTCTAACCCTTAGAAGCTTACATTCCGCGTATAGAAGGTCTGTTGGATGTCTGTACGGTTTCTTGTAAGCTACCTTTAGGATGGCCCTTTGAGCTCGTTCCAATTTTATCAGATGTCCGGTACATGCCGGTCCCCAACTAACGATACAATAGTTGAGGATAGACTGACACAAGGAGATGTATATCATTCTTACGACATGTTCCCCAGCAACAGTTCTAAGCTGTTTAAAAATGTGCAAGAGTTTCCTTACTCTGCCGCTAAGACATTCTATTTGGGATTTCCAATTTAATCGGTTATCTATCACCACTCCCAAATATTTAATGCGGTTTACCTCCTGAAGTATCGGACATGAGCACCGTTGGTCATTGCTAATGTTGCATGAATGCAGTTTTACGTGTTGGGTTTCAGATGGAGCCGAACGTTCAGATATTCCAAAACAAAGGTATTTGGTTTTATGTGCATTTAGAGTAAGTAGATTGCTCTGCAGCCATCTAGCTATTCGCTCGAGTCCATTTTGTGTAACTTCTGATGTGGCCTCCCACGATTTGTCGTGAAATATTACTGCGGTATCGTCCGCAAATGCCAGGATAGTGGCTTGAGTCAAGTTTAATAAACAGAGGTCGTTAATATAAATTAGGAAAAGTGTTGGCCCAAGTACACTGCCCTGCGGAACGCCGTACGTGGGAGCAGCATAGTCACTGTATATGCCATCAAGAATCACTCTCTGTTTCCGGTTGGAAAAATAAGATCGGAACCATTCCAGCGCGGTTCCTCTTACCCCCAGCAGTTCCATTTTTCTGAGAAGTATTGGTCGGGAAACAGTATCAAATGCCTTTGCCAGATCGAGGAAGACGCCGATGCACTTTTGTCCGGCATCTAGATGACCCACAATTGTGGTGACCAAGTGCGCAACGGCATCCTCCGTCGATTTGTTGCCGCGGAAGCCGAACTGATTCCCGGCCAATAGTTCCTCCCTTTCAAGGAAAGATTGTAGTCTTCTGTTTATCACCTTTTCCAGCAGTTTAGAGAGGGAGGTTAAAAGAGAGATTGGCCTGTAGTTTGATGAGTCCATTGGGTCTCCTGCTTTATGAATGGGACACACATTGGCTATTTTCAAACAGTCAGGCACAATGCCCGTCTCGAGACTAAGATTAAAAAGAAAGGTGATAGGTGAGGCCAACACGTGTTTAAGATTTTTCAAAACATCATTACTAATGTTGTCCCATCCAGGAGCAGAATTAGACTTGAGAGCACCAATCAGCTTTAGTATCTCGATCTCGTCTGTCGGAGAAAGGAGTAATGACTTCTGGGGGGTCTTGGGTAACACTGCCATTCCGGCAAGGGACTGCTCGGTTTCGTTTACTTTATCAAGTATCTTATTGGCAAGATCAGTGCCAACTGACGCAAAGAAAGCGTTAGCCCTGTTTAGAGAGTCGTTAGGGTTTGCACAGGCTTTCAGAAGAGTTGAGTTTTCAGAATTAGTTTTCTTTAGGTTACAGATTTTCTTTACAGCATCCCATGTTTTTCTGCTGTCGCCATTTGCCTGGACTAGTAGATCGCGATCGTATTGTGTTTTGATATTATGGAGAAGATTATTGCATAAATTTCGATATTTTTTGTATTTTAATTGCAACGACTCATCTTTTAGCGATTTTCTGGCTTTCGAGTGCAGCTCGTCTCGACGTCTGATGCATTTCAGAAGTCCAGGGGTGATCCAGGGTCTTCGAATAGTTTTAGAGTTACGAACAACAGTGTCGTACTTGTGTTGATTTATTTTGTTGTTTAGAGTAGATATGAAATTCTGAAATGAATGAATGAATGATTTTGTTTCGTAAAGCCCGTCACAGACTTAGCTATAATATATATTAATATACCGTATTACGGTATAGCTTGGTGACGTCACAGAAATATATATTATAGCTGAGTGTGCGGTCACTCGAAAATTAGTATAGAAAATGTATAGTAATATGTCTAGCTATAAAAATATTAACATATATTATAGCTAAGTCTGTGACGGGCTTAATGCTCCCACTGTAGCAGGCGGAACATGGACCAGGAAAGCATCAAACAGAGAGGAATGGAGGCAGTTGGAGGAGGCCTTTGCCAAAAGGCAAACAGACAGGGATGTCGAGGCAATTTGAAATAAGTATTTAGCTTAAGAAAAGTATGTCTGAATAAAGGCTATTATTATTATTATTCTCTTTATTTATTTTATCTCTTATTTAATATATTTATACATTTCAATATCAAAAACAAATAGAAAAATATATAAATATAAAAAATAGCCACCCACCATTATTATTATTATTAATGCTCCCATTTACCTGGATATTCGCTATTGGACGTTTGTCGTATTTGTTAAAATATTTGATGGTGGCATATTAATTAGATAAAACGGGAATTATCGTGTTAAACATTTATTATTGATGTCTCGATATTTCGACAGATATGCGACCTTGTCGATTTTTTCATCATGGTCTAATTTATTCACCGAGCATGGATAATGCGTAATTCCAATTCTGAATCTTCATCATGTTTATCTTTCATTTTTTCCTACTGGAACGGGATAAAAAGTATCCTATGTCCTTCTCCTGGTTCTAAGCTACCTCCTCACCAATTTTCAATTAAATCGGTTCGTCCGTTCTTGAGTTATAAATAGTGTAAATAACACGACTTTCTTTTTACAACATCAAAAAACGCGGCAATTGCCACAAAATAGATTTGAAAACACCGTTTTGAATGTATCCTGTGTAGGGTTCAGTACAATTTGACATTAGCAACTGTCGAGTCCATTAATAAAACCGAATAAAAATTAATCAGGGTTCAGTGGGATCTAGTATAAAATGTACGTGAGACGACAGATCCCTTAAATTACATATCTGTCGTGAAAGTTTACGCAGTTCCAACTCATCTCTCAATAGTTCCACTGCATACGCGGTTGCATAAATAAAGGACAACTCACATTAGCGACGTGATGAACAAATTAAATCTATGATCTAGGAGGATAAATAATAGCATGGAAGACTCAAGTATGTGCTTTCGGATCCGCCTATCATGAAGCTATCGCTAAAATATCGCTATATTGTGTCGATTCATCTCGAGTGACTTATGAATTTAATGGCCTTCCATGAGCCAACTAACGCCGCGCCGCCAATCTTTGAAAAATAATATCTTCCAATTTAATCAATTTTATTAAAAAATCTATGTACATAATGTTTATTACGATAAATATTACTTTTTAAATGCTTATTTATAACAGTAAGTTGTAGTTCGCATAATTGCGAAAAACTGCGTTTTTGGCACATTTGAGAACTACAACTTTGCTTGTCGCAATTATGCCATGTATTGTATATTAAAAAATAGTGTTTATCCTAATAAAGATTGTGTACATATCTTTTTTATTAAAAATATTATTTGTAACATTTTTTTTTAAGATTGGCGGCGCTAGTTGTCTCATGGAAGGCCCTTAACCATTTTCCGTGAGGTGTCCCGCTGACTCTGATCCGAAGTAAATATATAAGTGACAGT
This sequence comes from Tachystola acroxantha, assembly GCA_963506565.1. Lineage (NCBI taxonomy): Eukaryota > Metazoa > Arthropoda > Insecta > Lepidoptera > Oecophoridae > Tachystola > Tachystola acroxantha. The sequence goes on along the minus strand of OY735872.1, from coordinate 13,960,825 downwards.
GATAGTTGCGTGATTAGATTTGACGTTAACGACTGAATCATACCAATAATTTAGGTATTCTAAACTGACAATTTGGTCAGGTTGTTTTTAAGAACTTTCTCTGCACAAAACAAATCAATGCTGCTTGAGTCAATGCTTCCACGCTTGCTAATACGAGTATGGACGACCACCACGAAAGTATCATTAGACAGAACAACGATTGTTTTAGATAATAGATAATGTTCCCTAAATCATCGAAAATTAAACATTTCCAATGCAAGCTACACATATGTAAGTGTCACCTTACCGCGCCCCGACGCTAGTGTAAACTGACCCTAAAGTCTCACGTGGTGTCATCCCACGAACTCGTGCGGTCGGAAACGCGTATCCTTTGCCTGAAACTAGTTATAACTAGTTTTATCCAGTTTGACTAGATAAAATCTACATAACATATTGCTTACAAGGAATTTCATTAAAGTTGAGATTTTCTCTATACTCTAGACTATCTACTAATGAAATAATTTTACAAGACAATCTGAAAATTGATGAGGCCCATTGTACACGTTTTTCTAAGTTAGACTGTACATTTACGGTCTAGAGAAAATTGAACAAAAGATTTTTAGGTTGAGATTTTATCAAAAAAAGTTTTCTTATCAAATAAATTTTACAATCAACCTAGTAGTTCTTAAGAAAATATCAACCTTATAGAGACCCCCTGTATACTTTTCTCTATTTTCAACTGTACAGTCGAAGACAGTCTACCTATATATTATTATTATTAGAATCATATTGAATAAGCATGACATGATATTTTTAAAAAGTATTTTATATTTTTGTTAGAATTGTGTTAAGATATCAGTTTGCAATGTACCTAAACTGTTTTTGCAAAGGTGTAATGTACCTTTTATTTGCGAAAAATAAATGATATGATAAGACAGAGATAAGTATACAGGGGGTCTCAATATGATTGATATTTTCTCAAGAAGATTTTAATAAATATTTTACAGTTACATAGTTTTAACTTTTATCTATCTAACAGTGAAAGAATTTTTACAATCGGTCAAGTAGTTTTTCAGAAAATCTCAACCTTAAAAACTCTCATGAACACCTTTTTTTGTCTTCGACCGTACAAGCTTAGATTTATTTTATTTATTTATTTAAAACATTACTGTTATAACAATACATTATTTTGATTGGCCACCAGCATCTTAAAACTTGAGAAGTTTGTCCAGATGCTGATAGATATCGAACCAGGAGCTACTGCACTATGCGAGGAAGTTGTGCTAAATTAGGTGCTGATATTTTTTTAGAATTCTTCCAAAATCCGTAATTAATTCCGGGCCCATTATAATCTGCATCTAAGCAATTAAGGTACCCGATGTTACACCAGAAAGATCATCAAAGTGGCACTCAGCGGGGGTTAATAGCTGCCCGTAATTAGCCCCTTAATACCCACAGTTTAAAGGAACCTTTCTACAGAATTTTGCGATAAAAAATCTTTGAGTAAGTTGGTTAAGAATGATTAATGATTTAGAACTTTGGATCTAGACTTTACTAAAGAACACTTTGTTAGGTACCTTGGTTTGACATATTAAACAAGAGGGACTGAATAGTTCCGTTCACAGAACTAATTGGAAAAAATCCCAGTAGTTCTGTTATACTCCACAGAAAAGGTGGGAATAGGCTAGCAGGCTTTTTTTATTTTTTGGGTCGCGGGGAAAATAAAAGCAATAACTAGCTTTTGAATTATGAACATTATCCATAAGCACTTATAAGTGCTACTGCGCGGTGGGCGACCCGCGCTTATAAGCACCATAGCGTTTCAAAAGCCAATGTGCACTTTATTAGGCCTCTGGGTTTGACAGGTAGAACAAGGAGGATAAAAAAATTGTACTGACTATCTCTGTTTACAGAACTAACAGGAAAATCTTAATAGTTCTATCGACAGAACTACTTCACAGAAGTAGAAATAGACGAGTTGCCTCCAAGTAACACACCATAAAACAGATCAGATTTCTTTATTGCAATATTATTGAACGCGTTTTGTAGAAATCATATGTGCACCTAAGAAATCTTTAAAAATAAACAGTACTTTTATTTCCTCAGTAATTAGATGCTACTACATAATAATTAAAACGGTATTTACGTCTCGTCAGAAACCTTTATTATATTTCTGGTTAAGTGCCTACTTAAAATTTTTATGTTTTACTTAAAAACCTACTTTACTCGGTTTAATAAACTTCATTTAAAGTAGAATTTATTACTGTAGTAAAGTCTATAGTTTTACTACTAGAGTAGAATTTAGGTTTTGTGCTGAACTACCTGTTAATTAACAATAAAAAATTACTATAATATTTGGATATAAAAATATTTTATATTTGTGTATTACCGGTTGAAAGCCGTAAAACAATTATGAAAATATAAAAGTCGTAAACAATTATGAAAATATAAAGAGCTCGGTGGAGTGGTTGGTCGGTGGAGTCAATGGACTTGCAATATGGAGGTCCCAGGTTTGATTCCCAGCCAGGGCAGCCATGTACCAATGAGTTATCCTCGGTTTTTCGATGAAAAAACTTACGTACATTTACCGAGTGCTCTCAAAAACGGTGAAGGAAAACATCGTGATGAAACCTGCATGTCGTAGAAGAAGAAAAAAATATAAGGCATGTGAAATCCGCCAACCCGCAGTGGGCCCGCGTGGTGGATTATGGCCCCAGCTCCCTCGATGTACGGGAAAGACTGTGCCCGAGCAGTGGGGCAATATAAATAGACTGATGATGATGATGAAAAGTCGTAGAATAAAGTTTATGTTACCAATACTGAACATTTCTGCATCAGCCGTTTTCGAAACCAAGTTTCCAAACTAATTTTCTCTTTCATTTTACTATTATATCCTGTATATTATATCAAAGTCAAATTTCTTTAATGCAAGTTGAGTACATTTTTGCACGTCAATATATTTTTTGAATTTACATCTACACCACTTTGCAAGGAAAAGGTGCCAACGCTGAGGAGAAAAAGTGGCAAAAAAACTCTCAGCAGCACATCTTTTAAAATAATGATAATACAATTATTACTTAATAACTATATAGGTACTATTACTATTATTAGTAAGTTTATCATCATGCGGAACCGGCGACACACACCATGCATATATAATGCAAGTCTGAATAACTACACAACCCGCGTGGCATTTCTAAGGTCTATTGTATGCTGTTATTCTATTACCGTCAGAATGGCGCGGACGAGCTCCCAGGTCCTCGAGGCCTATCCTGGACTGATGTACCGCTTAAGCTAGAATTAGTGACGGAGTCTCATAATTTGTGACGCAATAGTTTAAAAGTTATAAGCCTTTGAAGGGGGCCGCGCCAAGCTGACGCTTGAAAATCTGACTGATCAAAATCAAATTAATGAACCCATATGGAACAAATTTGATTGATAAAACAGGATGTGACGCTGAAATGATGAGCATGTACCCAATTTTCATGTTTCAAATATAAACAGATAAAAAGATATAAGCCTTCATAGGGGGCCGTGCAGAATCTCGCACCACCCCCCCTGGATCTCGAGAACCAGACAAGCTACAGAACAGCGGATTGTATGAGGACATAATGCCGCAGAACGCTGAATTCGTGACGGAAGAACCGACATTTAAACCGCAATAGTTCAAAAGTTATAACCATAAGAACTATTCGGAGCGTCAGGATGGCGCGGCCCCTTACAAACGCTAATAACTCGGTAAATATATCATCACGGATGACGTGACTACCATCAATATTTCGGCATTCAGCGGCTCTAATTTGTGACGCAAGGTCCGGGGCTCCAAGTTTAATATTTGCTGAGAAAACAAAAAAACAAATTCCTATGGAGGAAGTCGATAGGGTGACAATGTTACTGAGTTTTACCGGACTTATACTAAGACTATGTCAAACATGATGACATAACGATTTCTACAATCATATGAAGCGAAAGGTACCGAGCATATACGGCATACACATAATAAACATAATAATAATGTAACATTTATTTTAATTTAAAAAAAAAAATTAAGTATTGCTAATAACTTTTTAATTGATAATTACTTATATACGATTATGTCATCCTGTTATACATATACTAAGTACAAGTCCGATAAAACTCAGTAACATTGTCACCCTATCGACTTCCTCCATAGGAATTTGTTTTTTTGTTTTCTCAGCAAATATTAAACTTGGAGCCCCGGACCTTGCGTCACAAATTAGAGCCGCTGAATGCCGAAATATTGATGGTAGTCACGTCATCCGTGATGATATATTTACCGAGTTATTAGCGTTTGTAAGGGGCCGCGCCATACTGACGCTCCGAATAGTTCTTATGGTTATAACTTTTGAACTATTGCGGTTTAAATGTCGGTTCTTCCGTCACGAATTCAGCGTTCTGCGGCATTATGTCCTCATACAATCCGCTGTTCTGTAGCTTGTCTGGTTCTCGAGATCCAGGGGGGGTGGTGCGAGATTCTGCACGGCCCCCTATGAAGGCTTATATCTTTTTATCTGTTTATATTTGAAACATGAAAATTGGGTACATGCTCATCATTTCAGCGTCACATCCTGTTTTATCAATCAAATTTGTTCCATATGGGTTCATTAATTTGATTTTGATCAGTCAGATTTTCAAGCGTCAGCTTGGCGCGGCCCCCTTCAAAGGCTTATAACTTTTAAACTATTGCGTCACAAATTATGAGACTCCGTCACTAATTCTAGCTTAAGCGGTACATCAGTCCAGGATAGGCCTCGAGGACCTGGGAGCTCGTCCGCGCCATTCTGACGGTAATGTTATTCTTACATCATTAATAAGTAAATAACGCGGCGAATGCGGGACCTCGGTCTCGGGCCTCGCTCTGAATCGTTCTTGATGCAAAGGCTGTCCATAGCCACACAGCGCGGAAACGCCGCTGGTATTATGGGCACCTTTGCACCGGGAACGATCAGAGGGGGCTTATTCGATTAAGTTTTTTATTTATTACTATTATTATACTATAGATTAAATAGACTTAATCTGTATAAGCATACAGATACATGCATATTTAGATAGGTATAAGTATTTACAAGATACCAACGTCATGCAGTAAATAATTATCTTTTAAAAGTAATAATTCTTCGTCGAATTTTTTTTGGGTCGTAACTCCAGGCTTTCGAGCGTCGAAAGTCGGAGAATTTTACATCGCAAGTCTGGGCCGTGAATCGTAAATCTTGGAATTAGTGGTAAAAGTGAAACCTTAAGGCAGTGGCCTGCTTCAGTTAAATTTATGGTGACACTGAGGCATAATTGGTGCTTCGAAATGGTTAAAGTTGAAATAAAAGACTGTTTATGTCCAATTATAATAAAACTTTAAAACGCATTAACTTAATGTATTTTCTTTAAATCGAACGCGCCCAATGAACATACATAATCGTATATATCTACATGGTTGTCCGTGAAACGGAACGCATGGCGGCGGGCCATCGCGTGGTCGCCGCGCGGGGGTGAAGTGTCAAAATAAAACTGTCAAAAAGTGTGAAGGTTAAAAATGTGAAGGTTAAAAGTGTCAAATCAAGGACGACCAGAACTTGAGAACTTATCTAAATTGAAAGAGCGTACAAATTTCTGTTTCAAGTGTTTCTTTAAATACACCAGTTACCTATAAAAATACAGTCCACTTATTTCTACCACCGACCGCAGCTACAATGGTGCAATTATGAAATATCAGAATGAAAGTGACGACGATGACGGAGACCTGTCCCCATATAAAGAATACTGTCTCCATGGAGCGCGGTGAATTGTATTCTTCATGAAGTACAATGACATCACTAGACTTACACAGACAGTCAGAAACCGATAATCATAGACAGTTTCGAGCACGAATTCAGCGTGAACCCGCACTTAATACTGTCAAAATTGTATGAAAACTGTCAGCTTTAAGACCAAATTCAAACTCCAGTCATAGTGAAAATGTCTATGATTGCCTTGGAGGCTATATAAATTTTCAAATAATAATAAGATAATGAAATGTAAATAATAGTATAACTAATCGTTGCTTAAAGTGGGTACATTGTGCGAAGTGGAATTAATATTGGTGCGCTAAATAAATTACCTGGCTCGGAATTTAATCGCATACCCACGCCCGCATGGTGAACTGAATTGTAAGAATATAGAATTTACTAGATACAGTATAAGGAGTGGAACTAATGGGAACAAAATATTTTTAGTTAGGTGCTCGGAACTAATGGGATATCAAGTTTTACTGGTCCTGTATTCAAAAATACAGCACAGAACTATTGAGAACGCGTGTTGTACAGTATTCAACGGAAAGAGCTCTTATTTTTTTGTAAACCTATAAATTGTCCCACTGCTGGGCAAAGGTCCCCCCCCCCCCCTCTCCCATCCATCCCTGTCCTGGGGCAGACCTCGGCGTAGGTGGAGAGACGATATCGTTAGATACAGGGATAGGTGGCTGGAATAGCTCTTATTAAAGTTATTAAAATTAATTTTACAGCTATGCCTAATAAAAACAAACTGATTTAATGAGGTAGAATTTGATTCATTAATTTTTTCCACGTAGCCTTAAGTTTTATAGACAACATTACATTACATGACTAAGTACGCTAACAGCAGATCAAATGTAACACTTTGGCCCGTTCTTATTACCTGGGTCGTAAGATTTAAAATCGTACTGCAAGTGTTACCATTGATCTGCTGTTGTCCGTACATAAACATTCAGTGGCAATATTGCAATTTTTTATATTTTTTGCATCTTTATAAATTACTTACTAAACTTAATGTCAATTGAAAATGATTACTACTTATATATTTTTGTACGAATGATACTGCTTAGGATTATTTCACCGAAATTAATACATTGTTTGCTTTGTGATTTAATTCATTGGAACTATCTGGTTTTCTCTATATTCCGAGGTCCGAGCTTTATTTATCGTTGCCACAGGATTTTACATTTTACAACACTGCGAAGGTAGTTGCGATTTCATTTCCAGAGCAGAATGGATTTACTATGGAGTTCATGCTTTTTGTCGCAAAATAGACTACTTTGGATGCAGGTTTATGTAGTAGGTAAACCATTATTTCTGCAGTATATATTTCAATGAAGCTTAAACCTAATACTAATGAACTATTCAAGCGGTCCGCTTCTATTACAAGCTTTTAGCTTAGTTTAAGTGGTTTACGAGGAAATTGATTGTGAATTTATTGCTAATCTTCGTTATATGCACCAAAAATTAATAATAACTGGATTTTGTTCGGAAAAAGATCAATATGTATAGACATATAATAAGACTGTAAAAAAGTTGTGTCTGTATATTGGATATTTTTTGAAAAGAATAATTGTAATATGTTTTAGGATCGATACTGATGCCAAAATACTACTTTTTAGAAATTTTGTCTGTTTGTCTGTGACTTTGTGCAAGTACCTATCACGCCATAACTACTGAAGGGATTTTGATGGGAGTTTCACTAGGAGATAGCTGAAATATCCGGACAGCTCATAGGCTATAAGCCATGGCAGTATGTGATGTGGAAACAAAGAACCAGAGAGGAAGATCTGCCTCCCAGTACATTAAACGTACGCAAACGAAGTTGCGGGGTACAGCTAGTAGTCAATATATTTATTGCACTCCATAACTTATAATACAGATGTTTATATAATTAACATTAAAATGTTACAATGTTCTTTAGGCACAAGAGAGAGACGACATTTTTTGTTCAAATAGGTATAATGTAATTTGCAGTAACTAACTAAGAAGTAGTAGGTAACGATTGATTATTAATTTTTCTCATTTAGAAATTCCTCTACTGTGTAATAGCATTTAGCATGTAGGTGTTGTTTTAGCAGTCGTATAAATGTTTTTTTTTTATTTGATACATTTTTTATTTCATTTGGGAGATGATTATTTATTATTATATAGATCCTATGATGTTAAAGTGGGAATCTTTATATTAGTATAATAAATTTATTTGGCGATATATTATTTAGAAAAAATCTACTGTGTAATTTCCTTACATCCAGTAATCCAGTCCAGAGGTAAAGTCTGCACATCCTACGTAGACATCTTGCTAATATTATTCGAAAACTCAAACCATTCGTGAACATTTTCTGATTAGTTACTATGATATTAAATACAAAACAACCACTTTTAGACAATAAAATCAATATTATCAAATAATTTTGCAACCATCGCCGTCGTTTTCAAAAGTCCCAGTAGCCGGTGTGTAAGTAAACTCGACAGTATACCAAATGGTAATACTTGTAGTACGATTCCAGCTCTTATGGCGTAGACGATAAGAATCGTGTTACTCTTGTACAACGTTAAATAGAACGCGTCAACCCGCGATATTAAACCGCATTGATTGATTGTGATCGGAGAATAGTTGTAGCTGAGGTGGGCAGCGACATAGGATTAAGGTTATGGGGTAAGGCTGCTTACAAACATGAATGCTGCTATTCATAAACCTAGTTAAACCTCGCTTCCTTTAAATCGTGTTGCTATCCCTTTGAGATGTGGTACGACCACATATGACAAACAGCGTTTAGGTTATACTTATAAGGTTAGTAATTAGTCATTGATAGAGAGCAATGTACTTTAGATTTAAGATTTGATCCATTATAGCTTGGACGTGTAACCACACAACATGTGTTTTCCTACTCTCCAAATAACCCCACATTTCAACATTCACACTTCCTTAAAAAAGGTTAAGATAGGACAGGATGGCTAAACGGTGGCGTACCTTTAAATCACGTTTATGAATAACAGCAGAAAAAGAGCTCGTTGGCTCAGTGGTTGGGTTAATGGACTTGCAATATGGAGGTCCTAGGTTCGATACCCAACCAAGGCAGCCATGTACCAATGAGTTATCCTCGGTTTTTTCGACGGAAAACTTACGTACGTAGAGAAGAAAACAATCATGTAAATCTAAGGCATGTGAAATCCGCCAATCCGCACTGGGGTCGCGTGGTGGATCATGGCCAGAGCTCCCTCGATGTAAGGGAAGGTCTGTGGCAATATAAATAGACTGATTATGATGAATATGCGTGCCAGAGGTATCAGTTTATAAAAATCCTTGTCATAAATATAGAAATATATTATATGTTTTTATTACATCCAACGTCAATGCACCATCTTTGTACAACGCTATCAATCATTAGCCGCAGAAACTTGTGCAGTTTTTCCAAGGAAACTCTTGAATGCGCTACATTTTCCTGTGTGAGAAATTGTGCGGCGCTCGGAATAGCTTACAGTGAATTTAAAAGCAGCTCGCAACTTAAATATGTGGGTAGCTCGTTGCTTCTCAAGAAACTCTCACGTTATCTTTATAAAGTTCATAGTAATACCGCAAAGATATACAACGGTAGAGAGCTAGGTGGCGATGAACTTGCCGAGGTCCCAGGTTCGATTCCCAGCCAGCCCCCTTACCTTGAAGTCTTATAGCAATATTACTTCCATAATACTTTGTTACTTCGTATAATGACGACCTTAAGGTAAGCTCATTAAGGTGCAGTGAATGCCGGTAGAATAGAAAGAAAAAAATGTATGGGATTGCCATTTGCAAAAAAACAAATGTCATGACAACCAACAGTTTCAATTTGTCGAATGAATTCAAGGACACCCTGTATATTGTTACCTACTATACTTCGTTTGCGTAGAGGAGGAGGATGGAGGAGATCAGAAGGCAGATCTTCCTCTCTGTGTCCTTGTTTCCACATCACATACCGCCATGGCTTATAGCCTATGAGCTGTCCCGATATTTCAGCTATCTCCTAGTGAAACTCCCATCAAAATCCCTTCATTAGTTATGGCGTGATACTTGCACAAAGTCACAGACAAACAGACAAAAATTCACAATTGTTTTGGCATCAGTATCGATCCTAAAACACATTACAATTATTCTTTTCAAAAAATATCCAATGTACAAACACAACTTTTTTTCAGTCTTATTATATGTATAGATAAATAAAATTGTTTTACTTAGGTAGGTACTACTACCAAACCACCAGAATATTCAAATGCAACAACGAATTTTCCAATTTCAGAGCACGTTATACATACTGAACCCTGCTATTAATGAAACCAATAACTCTCAGGCAAGAGGGCGGATCATGCAATAAGCCCCAGTACAGGAAGGCTTTTGTCTCGGCATGCAGGCAGTTAGCTAGTTCATTTACATGTTAATGGCTGCTAACTGTAACAGACTTAAACGTCAATGTACCTCTACGAAATTCAGCGAAATTTTGAACGAAATTCTGCGCCATGTCAGTCAAAATATCGGATGCAGTATCCAATGCAGGCCAATTATTCGTGATAGCATACGAAACAGAACACAAATGTACACTTTGTGTTCTGTTTCGTTAACTGAAGAGTCGATCGTATGTAGAGTCCTTTTAGGTCTGTTTTGTCTGTGTCCGGTACGCGACTAAAAGAGAGCATGTTATCAATAGTTTAGGTTTATGCAAATTAGATGTAGGTATATTCCACGGCATTTTAGCTGAGCCAACTTCAGGCCCAGCTAAAATGCTGTTCTCGATCTTTTATAAAATTTAAGTTAATTTAGAATAGGTACAATGGGATTGGCATCGGCACTTTATGTGTACAAAAATCCCTAAACAATTATAGATTAAAAAAAAGAGGTCTGTTTTCACACGTACTGCCTCTCTGGCCTGCGTGGGCCTAACTAAAGGGCCTTCACACGCACTGAGGGCGTTAGAGCACTCAGAGAACACTTGGCAGTCGACACGTGACCAGCAACTCATTAACTAAGAGACTACTTCAACCGCGGCATTAAACCGTGTTCATCTTTTTCGTGAGTCGACGACAAACATGAAGGATCAAACGGTCAAAAGATTTTGTCGTCTTGATTACAAGTCATTCGCACCTCAACGTACGCGCACAACGTCATCATACGTTGCTTGTTGCATGCATCACTTGTTGCCATACTGTCAGTGACTTTGTTGCGTTTAATATTTGTGCGAACGTCGTAGCAATTCTAAACGCTGGTTCGATATAAAAATATTTAAGTGGACTGTATAGTATGTATTTTGGAAAGATGAAAGGTATGCCAAATCCCTGCCCAAATTGGTAAGTAAAAGAGCACCCACTAACCTTAGAATCCACGTTCAACTCCAATGGAAGAAAGCAGCTCCTGCGGTATAATGGCGGTGCACTCTTGGACAAGTTCCCGGAGACTGGGCACACGAGGGTCATGAAGAAAGCACGGCTTTTCACGAGACACAGGATACGAAACGTTCAAATCCAGGACTTAACCACCACAAATGAGTTCACCAACAGAAACGTTCGGTCGGGATCGCGCGCGCAGGGCAAGTGCCTGTCAAAGCTGCGAGTCATTAGGAGATGACTGCAAATAATAAAATTAGTAGGCGCTATATTTTTACCAACCAATATAAAGATGCAAAGATTGAACAATATTAGTTGGGATATTTAAACGTTCTCTAAAGTATAGGGTTTATATTATTTATCCTGATTGTGTGCCAATGTGGCGGCACTTCGACCCATTGGGATCTTTTGTGCTCTCCCCTTTTCCTTCCTTCCTCCTCCCTAAAGATATAACTCAATAGGTCTGCTATGCAGCTCATGGGAAGGAGCCTGTAGTCTTCTGGTTCCGGATAGGCCGACCCCAGGAGACTCATTCGCTTTCTAGCCAGTGAGTCACATTCACACAGTAGGTGTTTCATGGACTCCGTTTTGTCACCACAGGCTCTGCAGGTTGGAGATTCAGCTAATCCCATCCTGTGCAACAGGTCGTTCGTTGCTTGATGTCCTGTTAGCGCCCCAATTACTACTCCGTGTTCCTAAAGCATACACCAACTATAGAAAGAATAGTTATATACCTAGAGCATGCTCTGCATTTAATGCACTGGGTGAAGATTGTGTAGACTCATTTATCAGTAGCCCTTCGATAGTTAAGTCCTTGTTCATAACCAAGTTCGCAGCTACTTCGGTTACAATTTAAAGATTAAAAATGACAATGCCAGATTCTGCCCCACCATCAACCGCAAGTTGTATGTAAAAATATCTCCGTTTTTTATTAAAATTATTAGTTTAAAATAAAGTTTTGTACAAGTTGCGATTCGAAAAAAACAGCTTTATTAAGAATTCAGAAAATAGTAAGAAATCGAAGCGATTTATTCATTGTTTTTGTTATTCTTTTATAGGAGTTGCGAGAGTAGTAGAAAATGATACTGATTATTATTATGCAATATGAAACCTGTAATAAGTCCCCAACAAAATAATAGGTACAGCTTAAATGGTCTCGTAGTTTTGTAGGTGGGGCAAAGCTCCATTGAAATGTCGCAATGTCTTTTAAGCATAAGTCATTATATTGAAACACATCTGTGTAATTATTATATATAAACGGATATCACTCACTTATATTGTTAAAGTCGGCAATTAGACCGACAGTTTCGACCGATTTCGACCGTCAAAATCACCGTCAAAAAGACCGTCGAAATCGGTCGAAACTGTCGGTCTAATTGCCGACTTTAACAATATAAGTGAGTGATATCCGTTTATATATAATAATTTGTAGTAATGGCTCACTATAGTTTTAATTGTTGTTACTGCACCATTGTATGTACCTAATCGTATTGTAATCAATTTCCCGCGTCGCCAGTGTAATTGCGACCGCATTTGTCTTCATTAACGGTTCGCGGTTTTCGCTTCAATTTCACTGTACATTTTGACATGAACAAATAACAGATATGACATTAGCTCGGTCGCTGTGTAGGTGTAAGAGTCAGCGCAGACCGAACGGAGTGGAGTGGAGTGGCGGTGAAGCGACTAATTTAAATTCAATTCAAAGTAACAATTTGAATTCAGAACTTGTTTTACGCATTACCGATAATATCATTAATCATTATTATGTATCTCTCTAGGTTTCACGGGTTTAAGAAAACCCGGTCCTTTGAAAGGCTTGCATGGAGACATAGGTCCAACGCGTAGAGGCCCCTTAGAGAACTTTAATTTGAAGCGATATGTGATGCACCTAGCGGGACCCGTCTCTGAGCGCATCTGACTGCACTCAATGACAGACCCCGTCAGGTGCATAAACTATTGCAGTGATTGGAAATTACAACTTAATTGGGGCTATTGGTTTGGGGTGTTGGTGGGTCAGTCAGTCTGGTCTATAGAGCGAGACGTCGGACACCTGCCATGATCACATTTTCTCGAAGTTATGATCACATTGTCTCGAAGTTATAATAATAATCATTATTATTATTATTTTATTTTATGATTTCGATGGAATATGTCCGGACTGCAATCTATGTGCCGTAATTATGTTAATTACGGGAAAGTATATTTTTAAGTAATAAAGCATCTAATATTTATTTATTTAATATATCCATGCTCGGTGAACAAATTAGTACATTATGAAAAAAAATGGCTGTGGTGGTTCAGTTGGTCAGGTCACGGAATGACAAGGTTCAAGTCCTGCCCACGGCAAGAATTTCTTCATCATGTTCTAATTTGAATTAAATTTTATTCACTTCAACATACGACTGTAATCGGTATAGCGAAGTAAAATGCTACTGAGAGCTGCGCGTGACGGCGCTCTCGGACTCGTGCGGAGGATCTCAATTAACTAAGGAAGCCCGCGCGCCCCGGTCGGATGTACGTTGCGACCGGCGAATGCTCTTCGCCTCCACTCCACTCCTCTCCGTCGGTCTGCGCTGACCCTTACTGGACATTGGGCGATCTCAAAAAACAACAACAATTCAGGTTCTCTTGAAAATCGCGGGAAATGACGGTTGCGAAATTATTTGATAATTTTCCTTTTAATGTCTACAGGGGCTATTTTGTGTTTAATATCACGTTAAATTAATCAGAAAATCTTCGCGAATGACAGTATGGTGAAGTTATTGGATTGTTTATACAAGATCTGAAGTTTCAAGCTTTTATCAAGAGTCCCGCTACAAGCTCGGGAGTGAACGTGACTATCGAGCTGATTCGTCCAGAGTGATGACGCTACGGCGACTCCTATGGATGAAGACATGAAGACGCGGCTACCCAGGGTGAAGACGCTACTGCGACTACTCTGGAGGAAGATAGAAGACTATTATATATTGATTTTTCAGTAACATGACATTGGCCAATGACTGTCGAGTCCATTAATAAAATAAATAAATAAAACAACAATTCAGAAAGTGCATTTAATACACGCCCACACAAACTTGAACTTTGTTTCTATAATCATAAGGTAGTCGGGTAAAAACAAATGATAATCCCATAATATTTCACTACCGTTAAATAAAGTCAATGATACATAAAAAGGCCCTCTGGCGTCCTTGATATCGCTGGTACACATCAATTGTAACACTTTAGACCGTTCTTATTATCTGCGTCGTAAGAGTTGAAATCGCACTGCAAGCGTTACCATTGATCTGCTGTCCGTAACTACCGTGACTGCCGAGACTTCGAATCTTCGTATGGATATGGACGTAAATTCATTATCTATGAAATTGTAAAATGATGACCAGGTAGGTGACACACACGCTACAAATCTGAAAATAATATAATTTACATAATATACATATAATAAACATTGTGTTCGCATTCTGACTTTCTTTGGGCAAGTGTCTCGGCGTTGAATCCCGAGCTCCGAGCCGATACCCGAGCGCGGCAGATCGCCGACGCAATGGACGCACCAGATCAGGGTAACACGGGCGCCCTCCTGTTACAGGTCTATGGGCATGGGCGTACCCAGATTCTGGGCCAGGGGAGGCAAAATCAGATTTTTTGTAAGCTAGGTTTATATATAAAAAACGAACGCGCCGCGTAATTTTTACTTGTAAAAATATTGTATTGCAAAAAAATTCGTCGTCTTAATTTTTTTCGATATGTAGGTACTAAATGAGATACTTAATAGACGTCACAGTAGTACGTGCGCTCGGCGGAGACACGGCTTATGACTATCGGCCTAAGTGTGTGCAAACCTGAGCGACGAGAGGCCTCTTGAGGACAAAAATGCCCAGCGGTGTATACTCAGCTTTATTGAGGACGATGGTTTGGTAAAACAGTTCCAACTCAGCTGAGAGTAGCGGCTCAGTCAGGAGTCCCTTTAGACTACTCACTAGTGCTCTGGTTTTCGTGATCTGGTAAAAAATGACCATCATTATTATCAGTCTATTTTTATGTCCCCACTGCTCGGGCACAGATCTTCCCTTAGGGCCGGCGTACAACGTAACGGCGCGGCGTGTCACGGCACCGTCTACCGGTGCGCGATGTCGGCCGGCGCCGGTCACAGGCGGACAACATTCGTGCCGGCGGACGGCGCCGTCCACTAGCGCGGTACACGGCGTCGTCCGCCGGCGCCGTTCTGTTGTACGCTAGCCCTTACATCGAGGGAGCTCGGGCCATGTTCCACCATGTTTTTTTTTAATAACTACTCTACTAGCCTGATGACTTTTATAGACTCTTTTGATTGTGACTTGAGGCTTACTCTTTTGATTGATGCTTACTCTTTTGATGAGGCTTACTATTTTGGATCCACCATGTGCATGCAAGGCCTAGTGCGGATTGACGGATTACAAGATTTACAATAATGGAATGTGTATATTTCTGAGTTTTGACATTTTCTGACAGATTTGTCAGTTTTTGACAGTTCTTGTCAGTTTTGACTTGTCAAGAATTTAAAATAATAAAAATAATTAGGAATCGAACAAAATTACAGAATTTATTATGTTACTTTCATTTAAAACATCAACACTTATAAATAAACACAAGTGGTGGACCACGGTAAGAAATAATTTCCCGTGGTTCACCTGGGTGTACCACGGGGAAAAACTTCCCGTGGTACACCCAGGTGAACAGCCGAGGTGGACCACGGGCAATAACACATTATTGCAAGTATTTTTACTTAATTAAATCTCTCGTGTTACCTACCTCTTCTTGTGTCCTGTGACTGGGCTCGATGAGAAGCATTACATTGGCGAAGTGGTACACACACCAACACAACTGAATCGCCACTAATACTGGCTCCTCGTCAGGGGTTACTGTGGAGTCAGATTTATGTTTATTCATAAATAAAATAAAAAGAACTTTATTCACCATTAAATAATAAATATTATACAAAAATATATCGTAATACTAAAAATAGGTGAATGGGTCGAGGCCTCAGCACGGGTGCTGTTTTTCAGGCTTCGCCAGAGAGTCTTGCTGACACTTACATGCTAACAACCTATGTATGTTACCTATAATATTAATTAATTACTACATTTTTACAAAATTACATGTGATGTGATATGAGTGATATGATTGTGACATTATAAGATATGGCAGAAGTTTAAAAGTCCGACCAGCCAAATGGATTTTTATTCTAAATTTATTTTTTAACCCTTGACGAATGCTCAGGAATCCATAAATCATATCAAAACAAAACACAGGAAGAAAACTGCCTATAAATATTCAGTACCTATCTCCTTATAACAAATACGACTTAGCGTTTATTCACACGTAACAGCAGATCAAGTGTAATACTTTGGACCGTTCTTATTTACTGCGTCGTAAGATTTGAAATCGTACTGCAAGTGTTACCATTGATCTGCTGTTGTCCCTACGACAACCACATTACATCGCAGCTACAAAATGTAGCCGAACTTGCGGTTGAAGTTGACGGCAAAATGTGGTCCGTGTGATGAACTAATTAAGTTTGATTTCTGGATGAATGAATAAATTTTCATCAAATTAGGAAATCCTCACAGATACGACTAATTTTTCATAAAATTAAACAAAAGTGCGAGTCTCTCGTGATCGCCAAGTCTAGTCCTAACCTAAGCCTAAAGTCAACTATCTATAATATTTACACGCAACCACTGCAGGACAGCTTTTTGTCGTTACGCTGTGGTGTGGTTGTGGTACGGTTGAACACAGAGAAAGGTGTTCAGGAGAGTTTTAAAGGTTGCGATTTTCTCAAAACTACTCGACCTATTGCAAAAATTCTTTCACTGTTTGATAGATAAAAGTTAAAACTATGTAACTGTAACATTATAAAATTCAGTCCAGTAGTTTTTGAGAAAATCTCAACCTTATTGAGGCCCCCTGTATACTTATCTCTGTCTTCGACTGAACGTGTGAATAGTCTCCGAAGAACCTATCACACCCTTTTACACAAAATAGTTTCTGAATATCAGCTTGACAAAATGCACTTACGTAAAACTAACACGAATTGGTAGGGACCCAACAACAGGCGTGGGAGGTAGAATATGATTAGGATTAGCAGCAGAGTGCCATAGTACTCGTCTATCCGTCTCACTCCATCACACACTTTAGTATAAGACAGAATGAGACGCCGAATGGTGTCTTGCAATTTGTGTATTCGATGGATAGACAAATCTGTAAAAGAATTTAAGGTCAGTGCATCTACGACGGTAGATTATTTCTTTCTTTTCTCGTGTGGTTTAGTGACCAAACCTATTTGTCAAAGTTATTCAGACCAACTGCTTAACGTGCTTTCCGAGGCACGAATGGGCTCAGATGACAATAGGTCTAGTTCACGACATAGAATGTCCCTACATCGAAAACGATATATCGACGGGTCACTGTATCGACAGTACGCTATATCGATGGTACGCTGCATCGACAGTACGCTATATCGGGTTCACTAATGTTTGACAAAAAACGTATGACAAATGATCATTTTACAAATTATTTTTGAAAAAGTAATCATTTGACAAACTTATCATTTACTAAAGTGATCGTTTTAAAAGTGATCATTTGACAAAAATCCATTTTATAAATATTTAACATAGCAAATGATGTGAATGCTAAACCGTCATTTTGCAATTGATTAAATGACCAAAGTATTCCTTTTTCAAGGTCGCCATTAGACAAAATATTGGGTAAATAAGTGGGTATTTTATATGTATAATTGTTAATAAATGAACTTGCTTTTTGAATACAAATAAAAAACCTAACATCGAAGTCTCTGGCTTGGAGCGAAGCTGCGCTTCGCTCCAAGCCAGAGCCTTCTGAACCTAAACATCCGAGTCGGATCTGGTTAGAGAGTTGGTCGGGGTGTCCCTTCATTTGATAAAAAACAAATTACAAATTTATGTATAATTGTTAATAAATAAACTTGCTTTTTGAATACAAAAAAAAAACCTAACATCGAAGTCTCTGGCTTGGAGCGAAGCTGCGCTTCGCTCCAAGCCAGAGCCTTCTGAACCTAAACATCCGTGTCGGATCTGGTTAGAGAGTTGGTCGGGGTGTCCCTTCATTTGATAAAAAATAAATTACAATTACCAAACAATGCATTTTGTCAAAGGTTTTTATGCCTTGCGTTGTTTTATCTATTAACGTATATAATAAGTGAATAGTTTGTTAAGTGATGTTTTGAAGAAAGAAACTTTGTCTCGTAATTGTTTTGTCAAATGAATTATTTATAGAACCATTACTTTGTACAAAGATGAACTTATGAATCATGATTTTGCCAAACGTTGTTTGTGAAATGAATGGTTTGTAATATGTTTTTTATCAAATGAAGGGACACCGCTATATCGATGGTACGCTGCATCGACAGTACGCTATATCGATGGTACGCTGCATCGATGGTACGCTACATCGACAGTACACCATATCGACGGTATCCTGTATCGACGACTTAGGTGAGAGCTCAACCTCACAAATCTCGGCCGATGGTCGAGTAGCCACCTTTTGAAAAAAGGTAGGTGTCAAGTCGACCATTCGACCACATATCTCTCGGCTGATGGTCGAGTGGACAAAAAGACCAGAACTGTCAGAACCGGGATAGGTTCTGACAGGTTCTGGCAGGTTTAATTTGAATTAATGTAACCTCCCCCCATAATGAGAGCCTCCGGGCGAGTGGACACGGGGTAGTCCAACGCTCGGTAACAGGTCCTCGAGTCGGATGGGGTAAAAGACCCCCGAGAAGGGTCCCCCCGGACACACGCCGGCGGAGTCGCGGAAGTAATTCGCAAGTCTCCCCGTGACTCCGCCATTGGGCGGCGAGACGGAACACCGAGGGGTGAGGTATCATGATATCTAGATGATTCCCCCCCCCCCCCCACACACACCCAAAAAAAGGGTTTAATTTGAATTACACTACTTTCAAACCAGAAAAATTAAGAGTCACAACAAAAGGTTACTTACAACTGTCGTAACAAGCACTATGGTTTAAGCTTCGCAGGACATCGTTGATAATCTCCATAGGTGTAACCAATGAGGCAGCCGTGAACTTAAACTGCATCTCCAGTAACATTGTAGTATAGAAATTGAAGAATATGAACATGTACATAGGAATATGCGATGAATTGGCTGCAGGTATGGGAAAATGGATTTATCATTAAATATTTTATAATATTCTTAACATTAGATACTAATTGTTGTATAATAAATGACAATCATACAGAGTTCTCGAATGGAGGCCACGAACGGGTAAACGTAGTGTGGGACGCCCCCCGACCAGATGGAGGGATGACCTTCGCAAAATGGCTGGCAGGGACTGGATGCAGAGGGCCGAGAGTAGGGTTGATTGGCGCGATTTGGGAGAGGCCTACGTCCAGCAGTGGACTGATACGGGCTGATGATGATACAGATTTATTAATTATGAGAGCTCGGTGGCTCAGTGGTTGGGTCAATGGACTTGCAATATGGAGGTCCCAGGTTCGATTCCCAGCCAGGGCAGCCATGTACCAATGAGTTATGCTCGGTTTTTTCGATTGAAGAACTTACGTAAATTTACCGAGTGCTCTCAAAACGGTGCAGGAAAACATCGTGATGAAACCTGCATGTCGTAGAAGAAAAAAAAATCTAAGGCATGTGAAATCCGCCAACCCGCACTGGGCCCGCGTGGTGGATTATGGCCCCAGCTGTAAGGGAAGTAAGGGAAGGTCTGTGCCCGAGCAGTGGGGCAATATAAATAGACTGATGATGATGATACCTACAGATTAAAACTAGAACCATTGGCAATACTTTAAACTATGACTGCTCTTTATATGGCGAAAAACGGCCGTTTCTGGCACATTTGTGAACTACAACTTACCTACATTGAATCACGTTACAAATAAGCATTTAAAAAATAATATTTATAGCAATAAACAATGTGAACGTAGCTTTTTTAATAAAATTGATTATATTGGAAGATATGATTTTTTTAAGATTGGCGGCGCTAGTTGGCTCATGTCAGCGCCTTAATAGGGAAATTACTAATTTCGTAATGCAATTAGGTAAATACGTGTGTTTACAATAATAACAAAAGTGTGTTTACGTTAGGTTCAGATATGAAATTATACATATACTTGCGTTGGAAATGTCTCGTATTATAATAATAATTCATGTGGCCATATATATCCAAGATGATCAAAACTACCAATCCAAGTAAAGAAAATGACATTTCAGCATATTTTTTCCATTCCGATGATAATTGAGGTCGTTTATTGCTTAATTCCGAAATTATCTGAAATTATAAAATGTTGAAGTAAAGTAAAGGCCGAGAACTCAACCTTGTGATACCCCCAGGTAATTAAATGTTTGTAACTGTTCGTGAGCATAGGCATATTTAATAACCTTTAAAGATATCACGGCAAGAATTTTTTCATCATGTTCTAATTTATTCACCGAGCATGGATAATGCGTAATTCAAATTCTGAGTAAAAATAGGAGCGCATCATCATAAATCATGATTCTAACCGAATGTTAGACATGGTTGTCGGAATACTACTACTATTGTCCGATAGATGGAATTGCGTAACATACCCTTTAAGTATGTATAAAGCGATGAAGATTTTCGGTGGGCATGCGTGGCCTGTGGTGGCTCAGTTGGTAAGAGCGTGTCACGGAATGACAAGGTCGCAGGTTCAAGTCCTGCCCACGGCAAGAATTTTTTCATCATGTTCTACTTTAAAGATATTATTTTTGCAGTGGAATAGCACGACTAAAATTGTGTTTTTATTAAATGAGAGATTAGTTATATTTTTTTTTTCATTTCACATTGTCGAATGCTCAGTTAAGATCCAAGTTGAATTAATTAGGCTTGTTTTGGCTTACTCATACCATATTTATTTCATTCAAAACTGAAATTGTAATTTTTATCCGTTTGCAGGCGAAATAAGCGGCGGCACATGTTATGGCTATAAGGGAACCACAGAGTACGGCATGCACTAAGCAAAATGATTTCCAGCATATACTATACTTAGATTGCTCTTCCCCCATCTGATACATGGCTATGATTATTACCATAGCTGTATCTGAAATAGATAAAAATAAAACTTTATGAGACACTTAAGATAGTCACTATGAGTATATGTAAACAAAATGACATTGCCAGATTCTGCCCCACCATCAACCACAAGTTGTTCAAGATAACGAATACATGTAAAAATATCTCGTTTTTTATTAAAATTATTGGTTTAAAATAAAGTTTTGTACAAGTTGCGATTCGAAAGCAGTTTAATTAAGAATTCAGAAAATAGTAAGAAATCGAAGCGATTTATTCATTGTTTTTGTCTGCTCTATTGAAATGTGGCATTGTCTTTTACATTGCCACATTTCAATAGAGCTTTGCCCCACCTACAAAACTACGTGACCATTTAACCTATCATTTTGTTGGGGACTTATTACAGGTTTCATATTGCATAACCATAATCAGTATCATTTTCTACTACTCTCGGAACTTCTATAGAAGAATAACAAAAACAATGAATAAATCGCTTCGATTTCTTACTATTTTCTGAATTCTTAATTAAGCTGTTTTTTTCGAATCGCAACTTGTACAAAGCTTTATTTTAAACCAATAATTTTAATAAAATACGGAGATATTTTTACATGTATTCGTTATCTTGTACAACTTGCGGTTGATGGTGGGGCAGAATCTGGCAATGTCATTTTGTTTACATATACTCATAGTGACTCATGTTAATTAGATAAACGGGAATTACCGTGTTACACATTTATTATTGACCATGATGGCTGCAATGCTGCCGAAATATCGAGACATCAATAATAAATGTTTAACACGCTAATTCACGTTTTATCTAATTAATATGTATACAAACCGTGTAAGTTTAAAAAGTCATAGTGAGTCTTCAAACAAGATTGCAGCAAGGCAATACTATTGGTATTTATAGGCAAAACGTAACATTTGAAGTAATTAGTAATTTCGTCTGAGTAGGTATAATACTATCCATATACACTGTCAACATTCTCTTGACAGGGCAGTATATTGTACAGTAGTTTGTCTACAATATTATTAGATAACTATGCACAATCAGCCAAATTATAGGAGCCGGCTTGGTTATGTGGGAGAGGATTGTCAAGTTAAGCTAGTGTAGAGCTTCCGGGCGAGTGGACACGGGGTAGTCCAACGCTCGGTAACAGGTCCTCGAGTTGGTTGGCGTGCATGTGTTCCAGCACACCGCTAACAGTCGGATGGGGTCAAAGACCCCCGAGAAGGGTCCCCACGGACACACGCCGGCGGAGTCGCGGAAGTAATTCGCAAGTCTCCCCGTGACTCCGCCATAGGGCGGCGAGACGGAACACCGAGGGGTTTTTAGTCGGTAAGAGTCCGACATAACCATCCTCGCCTCCCCGTGGCAAGGAGGTGTCATGATATCTAGATGATTTTCCCCCCGAAAAAAAAAAGTGTAGAACCTTGAGTCTAATCGACGACGATAGGTAGGCGTTCTTAGTACTCTGGGCTTAAAAAGTGCAGGAGCTGCGGCTGATAGGGCAATACAGCTGACAGTAGCGATCTTTAATATCGGAGGTCAAGCAACATTGGACACTGCGTTCGAAAGAAGTAAGTAACTTACTAGTTACTAAAACCATTAGACAGCTGTAGATATACATGATCCTGGATATACTGATGTGGATGCCATCTCGTTTTCTTTCGAACCGTAGAGGTGCGATCCCAAACCATCTCGATATGCGAAGCGTAAAAGCTAGTGCTCCCCACACTAGGCATTCTGGCTTTTCTGACTTCTTAGAAGTTCCTTTTGTTTCCTCTTGATTCTCGGTGTTGGTATCTGTTTAACAATTATCATTATTAATAACTTCATTTTCACTCAAACAATGAGTCGTAACTCCAATCGTATATAAAAAAATTGTAATACTTACGCATTTGTCTCCAAGATAATAGATATTCTTTTGCAGTTAACAACTTCTTAATCTGTATTAGTTTATTATATATAAACGGATATCACTCACTTATATTGTTGAAGTCGGCAATTAGACCGACAGTTTCTACAGTTTCGACAGTGCGCGAAGAAACGTCAACGACGACGCGGCCGTGGCGCGCTCACCTTGAAAAAGACCGTTGAAATCGGTCGAAACTGTCGGTCTAATTCCCGCCTTCAACAACATAAGTGAGTGATATCCGTTTATATATAACAATTTGTAGTAATGGCTCACTATAGTTTTAATTCTAAAACTATATTAGTTTTCTGTACTCAACAAACGCAGAAATGTAATAAAATTAATACATTGTCGAAACAAAGTTTTATACTGAGTGTTCAGTAAACAAACTAATTAAATCGAACAGTTAATAATGATAATGATACAGTAGATCACGTTATTGTACTACAACATGTCATTCTTTAATAGAAAATACAACATGCAGGGGCATTTCTAGAAATTGCTAGATAATTTTCAAAGGTTTATTTATCAGATAAAGTGATTAAAATTTATTAGAAAACTGAAGGCTAGATAAACATCTAGGGCCTATGCGTAATCAACCTAGGTAACCTTTTCATGATTGTAGAGCGACCTGTCCCAAATATTGCATGAATTCTTAATTAAGCTGTTTTTTTCGACTCGCAACTTGTACATAACTTTAATTTAAACCAATAGTTTTCATAAAAAACGGAGATACTTTTACATTTATTCGTTATCTTGTACAACTTGCGGTTGATGGTGGGGCAGAATCTGGCATGGTCATTTATTCAAGTAATCTAATCAGGCAATAAATTTGCTTATTAAGAACCAGTCTTTTCATATACATTGTTGTAAAATCATATAATATGATGGAGTAGCCGCCCTAGCTGACACCGTATATCAAATTTTAATACAAAACTCAGAGTTTGCATGCAGGGAGCGGGGACATAGTAAAATAAGAAGAGTAAATTATCTCCAGTCCCTTAAGACACTTAATAACCAACTTCGTAGGACTGTCGATCACGTATCACTTATAGGTCAACCAAGGCATCATTACTGCATTATAATTTAAAATTGCAACGCGTTCGCGTTACGAACCAAAACAGGTAGGTACGGTGGAACACAGAGAAAGGTGTACAGGAGAGTTTTTAAGGTTGAGATTATCTCAAAAACTACTTGACCTATTGCAAAAATTCTTTCACTGTTTGATAGATAAAAGTTAAAACTACGTAACTGTAAAAGAATTATTAAATTCGGACTAGTGGTTTTTTAGAAAATCTCAACCTTATTGAGGCCCCCTGTATACTTATCTCTGTCTTCGACTGTACAAATCGCACCTGAGCGTGCATAGTTTGTGCCTGCATCTGGCCCGTCTGAGATCGTGTCGCTGTGTGTGTCTGTATACGACACTCACCATTTTCAACCCGCGCAATGTACCTACCTTTTCTTGAAGATAGCTTACTCTTCTTATTTTACTATGTCGGGGAGTCCCTATTTATCGCGTCTATCCGCTGATTTCCCATCGGGCTCCACCAAGGCTCCACTATTCAGCCACCTGAAGGCTGAAACCTTTTATTGTCGTACGAAAAATTGCTCCTTTTAATATTTCAGGTGCTTTGTGCTTGCAATTGTGTTGTGGCTTAATTAAAGCTTTTACTACTTTGGATGGTAATTAAAGTTGTATCGTGTTCGGTTGTCAGGGTTTCAAAACAGTTTTATGAGTAAGTTTTTGAATAAGAATTACAAGAGTAATGTAATAGTTTTCAGATTTCATTTATTTCACAAGAGTAATAGTCCTATTTGTAATGATGATCGTCTTATTTTAAAATAATAATAATCGATTGTTAATAACTTAACAGTTACACACTAGACTAGTAGCCCATCTACTGAATATAATATTATGTAATATAATAATTATAAATTAATATTCAATGTCAATAATAATAACTACCATCTATACAAATAATAATAATAAAAATGTCAAAGAGGATATTGAATCAAATTTTAATAAAAAATGTTCATATTAAAATTATCTAATAATTATTTATAAATGTCAAATAAACTAAGTAGTTAGAAAAATGTCAAAAGGCACTAAAAACTAAAGAACAAATTATAACTTAGGTATATATAATGTTCATATTAAAAATGTCTTATATATAAGTCTTAATAATTATTTATAAATGTCAAATAAACTAAGTAGTTAGAAAAATGTCAAAAGGCACTAAAAACTAAAGAACAAATTATAACTTAGGTATATATAATAGAGTAGGTTGATTTGATTTTGGTTTTTGGGTAGGTATTCCTATTATCTCCATCAGAGATCCTCGATCTCCTTGCGGCGTATTCCTCATTGCTGAGGGTCGTGACCCCCCCCCCCCCCCCCCCCCTGGATCATCTTTTCTCTGATGATATTGCACCATCTGTTCCCATCTTCGGCGACGTGAAGAGCATCGTAAAAACCGGAGGTACGGATCTGATCGGACCAACGTAACGGGCTTCGTCCGCGAGGTCTCCTTCCATCTACCTTGCCAGTCACCATTAACCTTTCCAGGTTGTCGCCACTCTTCCTGGCAATGTGACAGAAATATTAAAGACATATCAATCCATCAGAAATATTAATGGCTAGACTTACGTTTCACAAATTGTTTCAGCCGTGGTAAGCTCAGGTTTACATTTGTGTGAGTGATCGCCAATCGCTAGCGGTACAAGAGGTGAAGTGCTGTGCGTGCGCGGCAGGGTGGCGTCCCGCTGGGGACGCCACCCTGCCGCGCCTCAGGCCGAATAAGTATCACTCTACACTATCTGTGTGCACTCACACAAATGCAAACCTGAGCTTACGCCTCGCGCACTGTACTTATACCATGCATAGGTGATGAAACCAAAGTTTTAAACACCGTGTCAAATGCTTTTGCCAGATCTAAAAAGATGGAGATATATTCTGAACAATAGAGAGATTCATAGTTACCATAAATTCCTGCTGAAACCAGATTAGTGACGCTCACGAATTTGCTATTCGAATGGTCACAGTACACGAAAGCTTCAGTACTACAAGTACCGTCGCTTGCATTAGTTTAATAATCGTGCCACAGTTTCAAATCCTGGGCCACGTGACTTGTTTTCTATCTACGAATATTTTATTTTGAGCACGAGCTGAGTGTGAGTTCGCTCTTATAGTGTCAAATTTCATACATTTTTGACAGCTTTGTAGGAGCGAGATCACATTAAGCTCGCGTTCATAAATCTCTGATCTCGGGGTAAGACTATGTGCTAATTATCTACTCGTAAATACTCTTACCTAAAACTAGAGGCCATTTTTAAAAATAAAAACATGATTTCTACCTGCAATGTTAGACATTTTGAGTAGGTAATTGCACAATCACTGGATAGATGTCGCTACCGTCCCTAAGACGAGAATATGGAGACAAAGTTCACGACCTGGGTACGATATCACGGTTGCTCTGTTGAAATAGAGCGTGCCATGAATTTTTTTCTCCATTTATCATTTAAAATAATAGAGTATTTAAAAGATTTTCTTGTGTCTGTTGCAGTAATTTCATTTGAATTCAATTAATTCAAATGAAATTACTGCTCTGTATAGGCGTACTGTGGCGCAGATTATGCTACATTAGGTACTGCGGTAATGGTTAGTCCGTCTATATCTCTCACGAATCGCAAACTCAGTTCTGTGGGTGTCGGGGATCCTGGGGATTTCCGGGATAGAGTCCGCGGTCAGGGAGGTATTTGTGAATTTTGCGCCCCGGCCGAATCATTACTGCAATGCAATTATTATTGCGCCTTGTGTAAGGATTGCACATATTCTTATTCAATTTTGGTTTGTCGAGTCACTGGCTGCATGAAGTAACCAAGTGAATTATAACAAAAACAAACAAAAAAACTCCGCTTTTTGGCATAAAATGTATCCCAAATCACTTGCGTAATAAATACGACTCTAACCAGCTTACATTCAGGGTCACAATGGAATCATATAAGCGACATACTCACATGCAATTGAAAAACTACCTTCCTCCTTACGGCAGTGGAGTAATAATTAATAGAAATCCGATAGCGATATTATTTTATACCTTTTTTTTTACCCAGGTAAAACATGCTAGATCATGTGTCACCACGCCCGGGGGAGCGTGTTGGTTATGTCGGGCTCACCGCCCTGAAGGGGCAGCATACCGACTAAACGTCCTGGGGTGTTCCACCTCGTGCTATTCTTGCCGAGCCACGGGAAACTGTGATACATCCGCGACCCGACTGGCGCCCGAGCAGTCCCCATTGTGGGCTGTACTAGATTATTTTATACCTACTAAATCTAAGGCCATTCATAGAGCGGATCGATAACGGGGCGATTCTTGTAATTTAGTGGTGTAGTACCGCCCCGGAGATGGCGCGGTCTCTGTGTGGCAGAGTACATGAACTCATATAAGTAATATAGTTATAGATTGGTAGCTCTCTGAGCGGCTAGTTCCAGTCTGTCGCCCCTGCGCCCTCAGGAGAATACGTCACTGCCCGTATCTAATACGAGTAGCCGAGCGTAGCACAAGGGACGGGAATAGAACAGATGCGTCCAGAAATACTGGACTCATCATTGCTAAAATCGAGCAGGGACGGTCTAAGGACGGGGCGCTAATTAAGACCGTGCTCTAAAGAGTTTAGCCAAGTGGTTTGTACTTTATTAACGGTAGTAGGACTTATAATAATAATAAAAAAATTATCTATGTACAACATAGGATTGTCAATTAATTTTTACTATTCTGTGCGTTAACGAAAATCAATGCCTCTTGACTAGCTATCGTCGACTCATATTTCAATTCTGGATTTTTGAGGATAATGTTATTTTGACAGTTGGTCCCCCCGTCAAAGTGACATTACGTGGCCGCCATCTTGGCTCGCGGCTCGCCCCGGAAGCGGCTTGAAGTTAAAGAGTTAGCGTTACCATCTAGTGACAAATATAAAGTCGTTTTAAAGTAACATCAAAGCGACCGTATTAAGTGGTTTGTGTCTAACTAAAAATAGGATGAAACTAGAATAGTTAGTTCCTTTAACTGCCGCTGTAGGGGCGCTGGTTTTCATACACATTTATCGTGAAATGTTGTCAAATTGGAGCGACTGTCATAGCGGCATTTCCATTTTAGAACGCTGATTGGTGGAAAAATGCGTGTCCCGGGAATCGACAGAAACAGCGAGCGCGCGTTAATTGGAAGGTATACTATACGGCGCCAAAAAGACAACTGGAAACGGCACTGGTATTTCGTTTTGGTTTTGAAATTGTATTTTTTAGTGTTGGCTTAGAGTCGATATTTCAATCGTCTGTTAAAGTGTCAGCATTTATTCAACAGATAAGCACAAAATACAAAGTTATTTATTTTATTAATGGACTCGACAGTTCGTCATTTGCCAATGTCATGTTACAGAATATTCAAAATATCATATTATCGTCTTCTCTTCATCCAGGGGAGTCGCCGTAGCGTCGTCACCCTGGGTATACGCGTCTTCTTGTCTTCATCCAGAGGAGCCGCCGTAGCGTCACCACTCTGGACGAAGCAGCTCGACTGTCACGTTCACTCCCAAGCTCGTAGTGGGACTCTTGACCATAGCGCCAAACTTTGAATCCTTCAATAATTTCACCTTACTGTCATTCGCGAACATATTCTGAAGAACGATGAACATGCATGGTGTGTGTGGCCTGTTCCGCATGAAGGATAAAGTGCAGATTACTAATAATAGTAATAGTTGTGTAATACCTAGTTATTAAGTAATTGTGTTATCATTATTTTAAAAGATGTGCTGCCGACAGTTTTTTGCCACTTTTCCTCCTCAGCGTTGGCACCTTTTCCTTGCAAAGTGGTGTAAATGTAGATTCAAAAAAATATGTTGACGTGCAAAATGTACACAACTGCTTACTTGCAATAAAGAAATTTGACTTTGATTTTGGGACGTATCACCCATTAAAATGCGTTCCATTTCCACGTTACTACAGCTCTAGGTAGAGGTTCGTGTGACCTGAAAAATCCGGTTTAGCCCTAGGCGATATCTGCTCGGGTTAATACGGTACAGCGGTCAAAAGTGACCTTTATTGCATTCGCGCATTTGAAATGTCTGAAATTCACAGGTTTGCAGTGTCGGTAGTATTTACAAATGCTTTGATGTTGGACTGTGAAGGTGCAAATTGGAAAAGGAAGAAATAATCCCCGCGCTCTATGTAGAGAACCTAATCTGTACACCTATAGGTTACATACATGGTACGGTGGAACACAGAGAAAGGTGTACAGGAGAGTTTTTAAGGTTGAGTTTTTCTCAAAAACTACTTGACCTATTGCAAAAATTCTTTCACTGTTTGATAGATAAAAGTGAAAACTATGTAACTGTAAAATAATTATTAAATTCGGTCCAGTAGTTTTTGAGAAAATCTCAACCTTATTGAGGCCCCCTGTATACTTATCTCTGTCTTCGACTGTACCTATAGGTACGGTGGAACACAGAAAAAGGTACAGAAGAGTTTTTACCAGACCAGATCAGGGCAGCTGTGTGGCCGATCCCTTGCACGTCTGCACCAGGAGGGCAGCCGTCAGAGACTAGTGGCGACGTGTTGTGAGGCGGGTCACTGCGACTGAAATGACGATCACGACCACTCTGCCAAGAGTGTAGCGACTGAGAAGAAGAGAGATACTGAAAACCCTCCCTTCGGCTTCATATACCCTTTCCGTTACACCCTGTATACTAGCTGCTGCACCCTCAACTTAGTATGCATAGAAGTTGCTAGCTACTATAGACCTCCCCGTAGTAATTTCAATGTACTGGGAGGCAGCTCTTCCATCCTGGTTTACGTGTTTCTATATCACATACCGCAATGGCTTATAGCCTATGTGCTGGCCAGATATTTGAGCTAACTCCAAGGCCCGTAGTAATAGTCTGAGCTCAAACCCGCCCTCAAGAGGGAATTCAGCTGATACACTCTCAAGACGTGATCACCATATCTAGAATGTCATTTATTAATAAACCAATCTTGAAGGCGTATCACGTGATGTTTTTCTCAAGTGGAAGAACTCAAGTAAACGTCGCGGTTCGCCTGCAATCAGCAAATACGTTCTCAAGTGTGAGTTTGAAAGTTCTCTTGAGAACTGAGTTTTGTTTATTAATACGGCGTTACTCACGTGATACCCGATTCCTAAACGCGCACCTAAGTTACATTTATTAATAGGACCGCCATCTTGAGGTCGTTCTCGAGATTGACTTTTGAGCTGAGAGTGATTTATAAATACGGACCCTAGTGAAAGTCACATCAAAATCCTTGCAGTCAACAAAACTGGCTTGATGCCGGAACATCGACACAGACAGACAGACAAACAAACAGACAAGAACTTAAAAAAAAATTGGGTTTTGCCATCATCATCATATAATTTTAAGACATTTTCGTCTGTAAGCAGGGAGGGAATTGTTCCTTAATTATACCGGAAGTGGGCCAATAATGACGTTCCGTGGGGACGTAATGCCGGAAACAGAAAATTCGTAAGACAGCCATAAATTTTGTGTATTCGCAAATAAATTTAGATGCTTATTAATTAATTGTACGGCCTAACACTACATGCCCCGCTCCCTTTTTCCCGTCGTTTTAACCACATTACGCCCAGTAGGTAGCAGTCTGCGACCTAGGCCGTATCACTATCGAAAACTAGCATAAAAGTATTCTGGCATAAGAGGTGCATATCGAAAAACAGCGCTGCACATCTCTTTTATGGGAAGTAAAGTAATACTATAGTTTATGAATAACAGCATAAGAAATGTGTAAAGTTAAGATTTTCTCAAAAAGAATTTTCGAAATCGGTCCAAGCGTCATACATAAAAAAATATATATATTTCGACGAATTGATAACCTCCTCCTATTTTTGGAAGTCGGTTAAAAAGTAATCGACTCTACATAGTCTGCACTCAAAGCAGTGAAAGATTTTTTAATCGGTCAAGTAGTTCGTGAGAAAATCTCAAGCTCAATGAGACCCCTTGTATACTTTTGCCTGTTTTAGACTGACACACGAACGATAGTTCAAAGACTCAACTTTTTAGTTGGTGGCTTTGTACCGCTTCTCCGAAGAAACTATCGCCAACACTCAAACGTTCCCCGTAACTTTCTGTTAGAACTGAGCAGTGCCAACTATAATTTTGGAATTTTGCTCAATTATTTCAGCAGAGTACAAAATAAACTACAGATTCATTATTTAGCAACATTAGCACAAAAAACATGACTTCACGTTAAAAAATCCGTTATCTATTTGAAGAGGAATTTTCTCCTTTCCATCTAATAGAAATTTGCTGGACTATAATCCTCAAAAATTGACAACACCTAACAATCGGCCACCAACTAATAGTCGGCCGTGTGATAACTAAATCAATTAAATATCAAATCGCATGTGTAAATTAGATACATGAAAAAGTGTGAATAAAAAACTAAAATTCTCTCTCAGCAGCAGGCTTAGCATAGTGATACAATAAACTGCATTGATGACTAACTAGGCATAGAACCTTGGTCCTCCATATCGTTCAATATTCCATCCACTGCGCCACCGAGTTCTCTTATTGTCTAATTTACAAGAAAAATAAATAAACCTTTTTATCAGTTTTTTCGAAGTAACTCTGTGAAAGCGTACAAAAATGCGAAACAACAATGGCCGGGAGGCCGGGCCCACTCGCTGATGGGAATTACAATAGCCTACGCATAAAATAATCCGTTGACATCATGGAGGAAATAATGAAGGACCCTATGGAGTAAGCTATATTTAATTCGCACGCCCGACTGTATTTATTATTTGATATCAGGGTGTTGGTACGATCTAACACAGAGAAAAGTGTACAGCCCCCTTACCATGAAGTCTTATAGCAGGATTACTTCAATAATAAAAAAAAAAAAAACTGTTTCCAAAGTTTATATAGGCTATCAGCCTGCAAACTGTTGTAACTCACTATCATTTAGCTTAGGATTTAATGTACACTAAGTGTTAAATGTATTTAATTTATATTACGAAATAAAGATATTTTCAAAACAAAAACAAAAACTTCAATAATACTTTTTGCTTGGGTCTTCTTGCTCTTCCGTCTTTGGGTCGAGCGGGTTGGGCCTTAAGGTTTCCCTTGTTGCCCCGGCAGGGTCTCGTCGGCCAACGGGCCTACGGTGTTGTGGCCCCTCAGAGGGAGGGGGTTTGTGGCAAATGTTCTCGCACGGTTAATAACGATACTGTAATGCAATATTGTGTATGGCGGTTTTCTAGCTCTTTTCTTCTCTCTCTCTGTTTCTATTGTTTTTTTATGTAATATAATATAAAAGATGCGTTCCGAAACTCAACACAGGCAGTCCTACTGTAACAGGACACTTACCTACACCTTATTGTCAGAGTTATTCAGGCCGCCCGTAGCCCTCTGACGTGGCCTAACGACTGCTGCCGAGCGACAGCAACCGGGACCAACTGCTTGACGTGCGCCCCGAGGCACGGAGTGAGACTCATCATCAGTCTATTTATATTGCCCCACTGCTCGGGCACAGACCTTCCCTTACATCGAGGGAGCTGGGGCCATAATCCACCACGCGGGCCCAGTGCGGGTTGGCGGATTTCACATGCCTCAGATTTTTTTTTTCTTCTTCTACGGCATGCAGGTTTCATCACGATGTTTTCCTTCACCGTTTTGAGAGCACTCGGTAAATGTACGTAAGTTTTTCGTCGAAAAAACCGAGGATAACTCATTGGTACATGGCTGCCCTGGCTGGGAATCGAACCTGGGACCTCCATATTGCAAGTCCATTGACCCAACCACTGAGCCACCGAGCTCTCTCAGAGTGAGACACGGTCAGATGAATTTTGAATAGAAATCGATCACATAAAAACATGTCTCTTTCTGAGTGTGATAATGAAACTGACAGCAAGGGTAGCGACTTATTTATTTTTTATCCGTACAATATATACTTTTGACTCTCTCCATTACGCGCGGTGAATTTTTTCTTCATTTAATCCCTTCGCATACTCTTTGTACAGGATGTTAACGTCAGTGCGATTTTTTACAAACATTACGACACGGATAAAAAATAACTCTTTGATCTATTTATATAGGATGTAATGAATAGGATTTATAAGTAAGCAGAAGGTTTAGTATCTTTGGAGAGGCCTACGACGTCCAGCAGTGGACGGCCTACGGGCTGATGATGAAGAAGAAGTATTTTTTCTGTGTATGCTATACAGGGTGTCCTTGAATTCATTCGACAAATTGAAAATAGGAGTTGTACTAATGATAAATATTATTGGAAATGTTTTTAATAAATCAAAACTGCAAAAAATTTGAACTATGTACCTATATGTCTCAAGTCACACAATGACCATTAGGTCAAATTCCAGTGGAATAAATGGTTGCAAAAAAACAACCTTAAAATGTAAAAACTCTAAAGCACACTAATATTCGTACAAACATTATTCGGAAATCTTTTAAAAAAAATATTTTATCCCCTTAGTGATGGTATTTAAACACCATGTACATTCAACCTCTAATAAAATAAGGGTAAAACGTACCCTCAAAGGATCGTTTAAAGCACGCTCGGCCCCTTCATGTAATTTAGTTATTCGGTAGATAATTTCAAAATAAACCTATTGCATAACGTTGGGCCTTTTAAATGTGTTAGGTTAGCGTACCAGCCCCCTAGACAAGGGAGGGTTAGTCCATCTAGTTCTACTATTAGTTCTACGATAGAACAAAATGGACTAAAAAAATCCATACTGTTCTACTACTCATTGCGATAGAACAAACTGGACAAAAAAAATCCATTTAGTTCAACTGTTCTACGACTATTAAAAAAAAAAATAGTTCAACTATTATTTTTAATGGACACGAAGAATCAAAAACGATAACTAAACTAATGATGCATTGATTTTCATTAATGCTACTCATTGATCTCCTATAATACAACTAGATACACAAAGGTCTTACTAAAAGAATTTAAAAAACGTCCAAATGATGTCCAATAAAGCAAATGATACATACATCCGTTTGGACCTTCTTTGCGCTCGGACATTTTTAGAAGGCAGACTGTATATCTAGTTGTTTATAGGAGATCAATAGAATATAAAGATAAATGTTGATTGACATTTATTAACGAGACAGCAAGATATTAATTAGATAAAACGGGAATTACCGTGTTAAACATTTATTATTGACTAGCTGTACCCCGCTTCGTTTGCGTAGAGGAGGAGGATGGAGGAGATCAGGAGGCAGATCTTCCTCTCTGGATCCTTGTTTCCACATCACACACCGCCATGGCTTATAGCCTATGGAGCTGTCCGGATATTTCAGCTATCTCCTAGTGAAACTCCCATCAAAATCCCTTCAGTAGTTATGGCGTGATACTTGCCCAAAGTCACAGACAAAAATTCTAAAAAATAGTGTTTTGGCATCAGTATCGATCCTAAAACACATTACAATTATTCCTTTCAAAAAATATCTAATGTACAGACACAACTTTTTTACAGGCTTATTACCTATATGTATAGATGTCTCGATATTTGTTTAACACGGTAATTCCAGTTATACAAACCGTGTAAGTTTAAAAAGTGAGACAGCAATATGTCAATCCAAAACATTTTTTCTTTCTATTTTACTAAAACAAATGAATGACCTGACTCCTAAGTCTGCACAGAATATAGATGAGTGGAAGATTTGGGGGCCTTTGCCCCGCAGTGGGACATTACAGGTTAGTAATAATAGCAAATATTCTCCACTTCATCATCATCAGTCTATTTATATTGCCCCACTGCTCGGTCACAGACCTTCCCTTACATCGAGGGAGCTCGGGCCATAATCCACCACGCGGGCCCAGTGCGGGTTGGCGGATTTCACATGCCTTAGATTTTTTTTTCTTTTTTCTACGACATGCAGGTTTCATCACGATGTTTTCCTTCACCGTTTTGAGAGCACTCGGTAAATGTACGTAAGTTTTTCCGTCGAAAAAACCGAGGATAACTCATTGGTACATGGCTGCCCTAGCTGGGAATCGAACCTGGGACCTCCATATTGCAAGTCCATTGACCCAACCACTGAGCCACCGAGCTCTCCATTCTCCACATTTTTTTATACAAATCATTACCATTGCAATTTTACGATCATATAAAGTAATTTTCCCATGAAATCGCGGAAAATAGCGGAAGCCATGGACGCTTCGTTACGTGCATCGCAAGGAAATTGCGGTCAGTGACCCCGCCTGGCCGCCAGCGCGATAGCTATACCTAGGCAAGCACCCGTAGAGCGTAAACTTAGCTCATCATTAACTGACTTCGAAAAAGAGATGTAGCTATTTCTTATCGCAGAGAAATCGTTAAAACACACACTTGCCCAAAGTCACAAACACACAAGGAGAAACGATTTCGTGGGGGAGGATAGAAAAAAATCCCATCGCTTGGGGGAGGATAAGAATGCATGAATCAAAAGATTAAATTAAATATTTTAAATAAATTTATTTGACATCGATAGGATTGTTTACATTTTTCTGTAATCGGAGTCTCCTTTTAGGCTTTTATGCCTGTGCCAGGAGGCTCGACTTATTCGTCAACTGGCGAGTGGGGAACTCGCGAGTGCGCGCGGGTTGGCACCTTCTGATTTTGCTCTTCATTAGCCATAACAATAATGTGCACAGTAGGTACTTATAAATATATATGTTATATAAATGTCTTAAAACTATTATTAGATATCAATAGGGTTATTATTTATTAAAATTATTATTATTATTTAAACCCTGACAAGTTCTAAACTATGGTATTCAGCCGCATGAATATGCCCGCGGATTTCGACTGCTGGATTTCAACTTAGCTCGAATATTTGTTGAGTCAACATACGTAGATTATTCGTTTATTCGAAATTCGTAGGCGTGTCATTTATTATGTTCTAAGGCCTAAATATTCGTTCAGTCGAAATCCACGGGCTTACCATAATCTAGAATACACATAGAGTCGACTATTCGTTCAGTCGAAATTCGTATAAGTACTCGAATATACGGTAGAATTTTGCTAGTTTATTAATTAGATAAAACGGGAATTACCGTGTTAAATATTTATTATTGATGTCTCGATATTTCGACAGCATTGCAGCCATCATGCGTTGCAAAATGGGGGTACCTGCAAATATCAACAACTTTTCTCAACGCAGTCAGCGAACACGAAAGAGGGTAGATCGTATTGTGTCACCCTTCTGACGTTCACCACTCACCGACTTCAGTCTACTTGCGACCATGATGGCTGCAATGCTGTCGAAATATCTAGACATCAATAATAAATGTTACACGGTAATTCCCGTTTTATCTAATTTAATATGTATACAAACCGTGAAAGTTTGCTAGTGTAGGACAAGCCAGTAGAAATGGAAACTCCTTGCAGTTATGGTAAAATAGTTTAATAGCTTAACTCCACTTTTAACAAACTGTCTTTAATTAGAACAACTGACAAAAACACATTTTAGCTTTAACAAATTCTACGTCTGCTCAGTTTGGGCGCGCACCCCAGAATGCCCGCCAAAAATGTCCCCGCCAGCCGACCACGTTCCGGTGCTGCCACCTCAAAAACCAAATACCTTCCAAAAATCTAATCATCATCATCATCAGTCTATTTATATTGCCCCACTGCTCGGGCACAGACCTTCCCTTACATCGAGGGAGCTCGGGCCATAATCCACCACGCGGGCCCAGTGCGGGTTGGCGGATTTCACATGCCTTAGATTTTTTCTTCTTCTACGGCATGCAGGTTTCATCACGATGTTTTCCTTCACCGTTTTGAGAGCACTCGGTAGATGTACGTAAGTTTTTCCGTCGAAAAAATCGAGGATAACTCATTGGTACATGGCTGCCCTAGCTGGGAATCGAACCTGGGACCTCCATATTGCAAGTCCATTGACCCAACCACTGAGCCACCGAGCTCTCCCCGTTAGGGTTTAACCCGTAATTAGGTTCGTTATTAACCGTTATCGCGATGATTTATTAGAAAAGAAAACAAAGATCTCGGGTTTAAATAACGGAACCTTACACTAGTTTACGTTCTACGTCTACTAATAGTAAATGCACGGTAATAGCAGTTTCGCCGGACTAACTATTAACTTTCTGTGCATGTTTACCGCTTAATGCACCAGAAATTACTCGCTATCGGATTTATAGCTTCACTATAGCTTGTAAATAATGGCTTTTGGCAATGTTCCACATAAACCTAAAAGATTGGAGGCGAAGCAAACGCAAACGACTAATTATCTTTATCATCATGTATCAGTCCACTATTGAGCGTAGGTAAGATAAGATAAATATTATTTATTGCACAAAAACAGATACACATACTAAGCTTAAACAACTATTATACAATAGGCGGTCTTATCGCTGAGAGCGATCTCTTCCAGACAACCTTTGGGTAGAGAAGCAGTGCGTTAGGAAGTGGTAGCATAGTAGTAGTATAGGTCTCTCCCAAGGAGCACCACACAATTAGATTCTCAGCCTTTTGCATCCAGTCTTTGCCAGCCATCAGGGTTGCCAGATGGGATTTTTAAAAATTCCCCAGATTTATATTTTTTTCGCAAAATGATAATTTTTTTTTAAAAATCCCAATTTTTTGGTTACAAAGAAATGATCATAATATTTTTTTTAAAAGACGATGTACAAGACCGCTTGTCAAGAAGACACATTGATTACATTTTATATTTAACGTTTTCTGAGTTGAATTTAAGCAGTCGGCAGAAAGTTTGAGCATCTGCTACTGGATTTTAAGCCCTATTTCACCCTAATTGTGGTCACAGCTTGAAAACTTTCCCCAAACTTTTCCCCAGCGATTGCACTTCCCCAAAATTTCCCCAATAGCCAAATTTTTCCCCAAAATTGCCTTGCCCTGGCAGGGTTGCCAGATTGGGGGTTGCCATATTGTCATCCTTCCATATTGTCCCACGCTACGTTTACCCGTTCGTGGCCTCCATTCGAGAACTCGTCTACCCCATCGGTTATCTGTTCTACGAGCACGCCAGATGTGGCCAGCCCACTGACACAACCATTATCTCACTCCCCCTGCCATTACATTATCTTTATGGGAATTAAAGTCAAAGTCAAATTTCTTTATTGCATAAGCACGTTGTGTACATTTTTGCACGTCAACATATTTTTGAAATTACTTTTACACCACTTTGCAAGGTGCCAACGCTGAGGAGAAAAGTGGCAAAAAACTCTCATCAGCACATCTTTTAACATAATGGTAACACAATTACTTAATAACTAGATATTACAAACATTATTAGTAATCTTAAGTTCCAAACTCTATCCTTCATGCGGAAGCGGCGACACACACCATGCATGTAAATCAGAATCAATCCGCTGTTAGCCTGCAAGTGCTGAATGATCGTAGTAAGTAAGTATATTATAAAACTTAAATTATTGCGATTCCACAGTGTCGCGCTCTAAATATAATCGTCACGGTCACTCTAACGGGGTGTAGCATAAGTTACCGTGACAGTTGTGTTTAGGATTACACAGTGGCCACGACTGAATACCTAACACCTTCGTAATGTACATCTTTCACTAAATAGCCTATTACCGTTCTCAAAAACGATGGAATTGCGTATGCTAATATTAGTTGCCGCTAAGCGAGGTGTAAGGGCCGGCGTAAAAATGGTTGTCGGAATACTACTACTATTGTCCGATAGATGGAATTGCGTAACATACCCTTTAAGTATGTATAAAGCGATGAAGATTTTCGGTGGGCGTGGCGTGGCCTGTGGTGGCTCAGTTGGTAAGAGCGTGTCACGGAATGACAAGGTCGCAGGTTCAAGTCCTGCCCACGGCAAGAATTTTTTCATCATGTTCTAATTTATTCACCGAGCATGGATACCTAATCATCATCATCATCATCAGTCTATTTATATTGCCCCACTGCTCGGGCACAGACCTTCCCTTACATCGAGGGAGCTCGGGCCATAATCCACCACGCGGGCCCAGTGCGGGTTGGCGGATTTCACATGCCTTAGATTTTTTTTCTTCTACGACATGCAGGTTTCATCACGATGTTTTCCTTCACCGTTTTGAGAGCATTCGGTAAATGTACGTAAGATTTTCCGCCGAAAAATCCGAGGATAACTCATTGGTACATGGCTGCCCTGGCTGGGAATCGAACCCGGGACCTCCATATTGCAAGTCCACTGAGCCACCGAGCTCGTCGAGCATGGAATGCGTAATTCAAATTCTGAGTTAAATACCTATTGTAGAATCGAAATTCTGAACTAGCAATCAAAACACAATACGATAAACGATTTCGGAGGCCTACAAGTCCCAGGTGGGTCAGATAGGATCGAGCTCCGGCTGCCCGCCATGACGAGGGTCAAATATCGTACGTTTGTGCGTGACCCCCGCGTTTATTGGGCACTGCCGCTTTACATTTCTAACACGAATCGGGTTTTGGGACTAACAACGAATAATTAAACATACCTACCACAGACCACTTACCCCATAGACATGAAATCGGTACAAAGCAAGCGAAAAATTATGTCAAACGATAGGCGCTATTAGACGAAGCGGAGGGCAGGGGCGCCATATTAAACCTGTTTCGATATCTCAAGGTTACTCGTGTCGCGAAGCAATTTTGCGCTCATGTGCAGGCAGAAACGGGCGCCCTCCTGTTACAGGTCTATGGGGTAAGTGGTCTGTGATACCTACAGTCGCAAAAACGTATAATGACTGAAATTCTAGCCGTAGGGTTCATGATATTATATAATTATAAATGAGATTTTTTTGGGAATTTTCTCTTCAACGTTGGCACTTTTACCTTGCAAATGTAAATTCAAAAAATGTTGACTGGCAAGAATCTACGAAAAGTTATTCATTAAAGGAATAACATTAAAGCTCATGGAATTGTAATACTAACTGTATTAGCCAGTTTACTTTGTGTAATACTTTTTTATTTTATTTTTGCAATAAAGAATATTTATTTTATCTTATCTTAAGGCCCTTAAGGGCCTTCCATGAGCCAACTAGCGCCGCCAATCTTGAAAAAATAATAACTTCCAATTTAATCCATTTTATTAAAAAAGCTATTTACAAAATGTTCATTAGGATGAATACTATTTTTCAATATACAATACATGGCATAATTGCGACAAACTAAGTTGTAGTTCACAAATAGATTAGGTGTCATTAGATTCGTCTTGATTATAGAAGTGACGGTTTTTTTAATTATTTGACTTATTCTATATATTCTAGCGCTAACTAAAGTCAATGCCACGAGCTAGGTCAGATAAGTTCACTCCCCGAATATCCACTCGATACGTCCACTTCCAAGAATCAGATCAATTACACTACAAGAAATAGGGATAAACTTCCGTTTCCAGTAATTATCTTCAGTTTCCAGTAAGTTACAACATCCTTCGTTCTTAGTTATCGCTTCTGTAACAAGTTGTCGGGAAGTATGAGAAAGAAAATTTAAAAGTTTTATTAGAAATGCTTGTTAAAAAAAATTTCAGAATAGATCAGTTGAACGAGAAATCTATAGTGTATGACTGGTTTATTTTGTTTTAATTGTTATAATAAAAATTATGTAAGTAATCGTATTATCAAAAGCAGAAAAAAGTATACCGGTGGCCTTGAATACATTCGACAAAATCAATGGATGGTTAAACTTGTGACATACATTAATTCTGCACAGCGGTTAAATTAAACAATTTGTGGAAAAATTTAAAAAAATATTTACAATATACTGAACTATTTTTTTTTTATTTGATGTTCACCGTTACAGTGCTTTAGAGTTTTCATATTTTAAGATATTTTTTGGCACGATTTCTTTCACTTGAATTTGACCTAATAATGTATATTCATTTCTAAGGTTATTGTGTGACTTGTGACGTACTTAGTTAATTTTTTTGCAGTTTAGATTTACTAAAAAACCTAAGCTTTTTAATATTTATCATGAGTACAACCTCCAGTTTCAATTTGTCGAATGATTTCAAGGACACCCTGTATATGTACCTATTATAACTGAGGATGATAAATAAACTGAGGATGATAAATATTAAATTGCTAAGGTTTTTTAGTAATTATACCTTTTTTTTTTACTTGGGGATATGCTTTTCGCATCTCACCGCGCCAATGAGGAGGGGCGCGCGGTGAGTATGTGGGACTGCCGCCAGAATACGGTCCTATACCCACTAAAACCCCAAGGTGTTCAACGCATCGCGTTTGGAACGAGGTTGTGGGAACGCAGCGATTATACCTACTTATTTACTTGCAATACATACGTAAAAATCACAGTTTTAAAATGGCTGATTTGCCTAGTAATATAAATAATTAACAGTAATCACCTACGCTTACTGTTATTCTTAATATTTTTTTGTAGTTTAATTTATAACCTGTACTTTCATAATCTAAGATTTTTTTTCTTTCATTTCGAGCGCTCAAAACTAATAAGTTTGCTTGCTATCGCTACTTTATGCAAAAGACATGTAAAATGAGAAACTGTGACGAATTTATAGTAACTACCTGTGACAAATTAACACATATTTTTTATTGCATGTGACGAATTTACTTTCAATGTATGGAGTGTACAAAAATGTGACGAATTTACTTTGTGACGAATATACAACAACCCAATCCAAACTGTAGAGCGCTTTACTAAAACCATACCCAAATCCTGAGAGTGTGATAGCAATGGATCCACATTAAAATGCTAAGCAGAGGCGCGGGAAGGATTTGTATTTTAGATTCGCTTGATGACGAGGGGAATTCACCTCATGCATAATCAATGCTATACAAATAAACAGCTTTTACAGAACTTGGGGCACGATTGCTACTTTTCAAACTGTAAACTGATACAAGTTCAGCATTCTTCTTCTGGATTCGAATTTCACTTGACCATAGGTTATGTGAAACGAAATATTTATTTATTTATCAGATAATTCAATTCAATTCAAATACACTTTATTGTACATAAAAGACACAAACAATTACAATACAGAAATACAAAACAATATGTACAATTTTGGCGGCCTTATCGCTAAAAGCGATTTATTCCAGGCAACCAACTGTTGATGGAATTTAACATAGTAAAGTGAAACAGGTAGAGGTAGAAATACAAGAAGAATAAAATGACAAATAATTGAAAAACAAATGGTATTTACAAAGAGCAGGAATATTACAGCATTTAAGTACATAATGATAATTTTAAATTTAAAATAATACATGCCAAAACAAGATTACATATATTGTAACAAAGAAAGACTACATAAGTCAGCGTAATTTTAATTATTATATTATGTTAAATAAAATATTTTTGTACACATACCTACAGACAGACAGGAATAAAAAGTTCCGTCTGTCCCCTCGTCGGTAATACGGGGGGACAGACAGGAATGATCCAAGAAAATTACTGAATAAAATACTTACATATTTAAGAAATTTAAGAAATGACAAAAAAATATATGAAAATAATACATATGCCTAATACTTACAACATACGAATGTTGTTTTTTTCTTTTCGTCACGACGGGACTCGAACTAGGGACCTCGTCAATCTCGCCATTCCGTGGCAAGCCGTTTTCCAGAAAAGCTGCCGTGACGTCGTCATACGTATTATTTTTTTGCCAATTTTTTTTTATTGGGAAACTAGGTACGCTAACAGAAGATCAAGTGTAACACTTTGGACCGTTCTTATTATATGCGTCGTAAAATTTAAAATCGTACCGCAAGTGTTACCATTGATCTGCTGTTGTCCGTACGTAGGTACGACAGCAGACCAATAACACTTGCCGTACGATTTCAAGTCTTACGACGCATATAATAAGAATTAAGAACGGTCCAAACTCCAAAGTGTTACACTTAATGTGCTTTGGGCTGTACCGTGTTCATGTGTGGGTTTGTTAGCAATAAATCTCAATTTGTTAGCAAAAAACCCACGGTCATTGACCTAATACAATTATTCTAATTTCGAGACAAACGAGAACCAGAAACAACAAATTGCGAATTGGCCGTTATTTGATTTCGTAGTTGCGCTGCCTATCGCGATGGAAGCACGTTTCGGTGTAGTCATTGTTACAATTACTAGAGCCTTCATAAAGCCAACTAACGTCGCCAATCTTAAAAAAATAATATCTTCCAATATAATCAATTTTATTAAAAAAGCTATTTACGAAATGTTTATTACGATAAATACTATTTTTTAAATGCTTATTTATAACGTGATTCAATGTCGGTAAGTTGTAGTTCGCATAATTGCGAAAGACTTTTATTTATTATTAGGGATTCTCTTGAAAATGGCGGGAAACGACGGTTGCGAAATTATTTGATAATTTTCCTTTTAATGTCTACAGGGACTATTTTGTGTTTAATATCACGTTAAATTAATCAGAAAATGTTCGCGAATGACAGTACGGTCATGTTATTGGATTATTTATGCAAGATCTGAAGTTTCAAGCTTTTATCAAGAGTTCCCGCTACAAGCTCGGGAGTGAACGTGATTGTCGAGCTGCTTCGTCCAGAGTGATGACGCTACGGCATCTCCTCTGGATGAAGACATGAAGACGCGGCTACCCAGGGTGAAGACGCTACTGCGACTCCCCTGGAGGAAGATAGAAGAAATATAATATATTGAATTTTCTGTAACATGACATTGACAAATGACGAACTGTCGAGTCCATTAATAAAATAAATAAAATAGATTTGACAGTTCTTGTCAGTTTGTGACACTTTTGACAGTTCTTGAGAATTGTTGTCTTACAACAGTTGTTACC
Organism: Tachystola acroxantha; assembly: GCA_963506565.1. Classification (NCBI taxonomy): domain Eukaryota; kingdom Metazoa; phylum Arthropoda; class Insecta; order Lepidoptera; family Oecophoridae; genus Tachystola; species Tachystola acroxantha. The sequence continues at coordinate 13,916,939 of OY735872.1, read as the reverse complement.
GCTACAAGCAGCTTCCGTGGTAGGCCGTCCACGTAGGTATTCGTACCAGAAGTTTGGAAAGCAAACAATATAAAAGGAATTAACGGAACTAGCATCACGTATGTTTCTCTCGCCACGCGAGCGCGCCTCACTGTGTGCGGCTACCGAATTTATCGGTTTGTTTATTTTGTTCGGCCGACGGGGCTCCTTCAAACTAGGCGATTGTATGTTTATATCATCATCATCAGGTAAATATACTGAGTGGCCTTGAATGGACGGTTAGGTTAGGTGTCGGTACTGGCACCTAATCACCTAACGCAAGCATTCCAAACATTATTAACAGCTCACGCGTACATACACACACCCTCACACACACACACTCATACATACATACATACACACACACACACACACACACACACACCTACACACCCTCAGTCTCCGCATGTCAAGAGTTTCCCTTAACATACATTTTTTTACGCCTATGTTTTGTTCACAATCCCAATCAAATATATATTAATACATCCGGGAAGAGACTAGCTCCTACAACACAGGGAATCCTAGTGTGGGAGCTAGAGCTCACATAGTCTCAAATTTATTTAGCTTAATTAATTGTAATGTTCAATAATTTATAAGAGATATTTTTGTAATTGATAACCTAAATAAATTTATTATTATTAATAATAATAATAAGTGAACTAAACATTTTGGGAAAAAGTACTAAAAAAAATCTTAATTAAGTGCGAGTCGGCTGTCGGACTCGCGCACCGAGGGTTCCGTGCAACTTCACCATAACAGTTTCTAAAATTAAAAGATAAACTAGATTTAGGGACAAACTTATCTTTGCGTTTTCGAAACTGATAACGTCATACATCGACATACCAAGAGTCAACTGCAAATATAAGTTTATAGTTACAAAAAAAATATTAATATATATAATAGAATTTCAAATTTACAGTTTTTGGATTTTTTCCTTTAATTATTATGCTATAAGACCTAGCTTCTTGCCTTTCATGATTCTATGTCAACGGGAAGTACCCTACAGGTATTCATACAAATATGCGAGAAAATGCAACATAAACGGTCATATCTTTTGATTGCGTTAACGTAGAAGTTTAATTTTTTCACCGCTGTATGACGTTACAGACCTGAGTATTTGGTATTAATTTCAACTTTATCGGTCCACGCGTTTCTGAGATATAGGTCTTGACAGACGGACAACAAAGTGATCTTATAAGGGTTCCTTTTTTCCTCTTGAGATTCGGAACCTTAAAAGTATTATTAAATAGGCGGTTTGTACATAAAATTATTTTTGTATTAATCGTATCAAAAATGTATTTTCGTATCGTCGTATACGACACGGCGACAAAAGTCGTCTCATTTGAAGGACCCGTAGTTAAGCAGAGACTCACCGATCCCCAGGTAAAGTTTAGACTTGATTTAGTATGGCGGTTAGCTTTGTATCGTAACCTAGATTTAAATTCGTTAGTCCACCGAGTTTTATTTTAACTCCATGTTTCGTGCTCGCTTGACTATTTGTTTTTAATAAAGTATCGGGCCATTTGTTATTGACGCTTTTGTCAAGCCCGGTTTCATTTTATTATTTCTCGTACGAATTGTGTTTCTTTCTTTCTCTTTCTTTCTAATAACAAAAATATACCTATATTTTAGGGAGACGTAATTTCGAATTTACAGTTTTCGGATTTTTTCCTTTACTTGTGCTATATGACCTAGCTTCTTGCCAATTTTCATGATTCTAGGTCAACGGGAAGGTTTTGGTTTTATTGCATTTTATTTTTTTATTTATTTAAGCTTTTACACATTGCGTACAAAAGGCGAGCTTAATGCCTTGCGGCATTATCTACCAGCTGACCTTTGGGCATGCGGAGAAAGCATTTTCATACAAATATACGAGAAAATGCGACATAAACGGTCATATCTTTTGATTGCGTTGACGTAGAAGTTCCTTTTTTTCAAGGCTGCATGAGGTTGTAGACCTGTGTATTTGGAATTATTTTCAACTTGATCCGTCCACGCGTTTGATAAACATTTTGTAAATAGCTTTTTTAATAAAATTGATTATATTTGGAAGATATTATTTTTTTAAGATTGGCGGCGCTAGTTGGCTCTATGAAGGCTCTTAAAAAAATATTGTAACTCACTTCGAGGTGGCATTCGATTCTATGACGATACCTACTGATTCTTGCAGGCTACAGTTCAATATTTTATTTACTTATTATTGTAATCCTTATAAATCTTCGAGTTCAAACGTCCTTATCACATTTGACTTCCATTCAACCTTTGACGGAGGTAACTTTGGGCATTCGTCCATTTTCCCACTCCTTTGAAATCCGCTTCCTATCTATAAACCAGTATAAACGAACCAATGGCGTTCCTACTCGAAGCTGGGATTTACTGGGTCGATGCAAGGGTTTATTTGCGCCCTTTATACATCAAACAACATGTCAATTTAAGAAGAAAAACACCTTGATCCGATGTTTAGGAAGAGTAAAGCCTCGTATCCTAGGGAACATTTGACGCGTGACATGTTGCACAATGTCTACGCAACTTACGCGAAATTATCTACAAACTACTTACCTGTCGTGTTACCTTTGCACTCCTTCCTCGGCACCGACCATTACTAACATGTATCAAGCTTATTTTACTTCATTAAAACATAGTTGAAAGTGATACAATATTTTATTGGAAATCACATCCTCAACACACAACATGTTGCGATTCTCGCCATGTGGGTGGTTGAAAGTTGCTTTTATTTTATCATAAATACTCATACTCATTTATTCGGCCTTAGGAACACTATGGAAACTTGGTTACGTCACGTTTCTTACATATTATATGTTTGTACATATTGATTAATTATATATCAAATCACATGGCTGGGTGATGTGAGCGCAAAGAGCAGCACAGTAACACTGTTCTTAAAATAAATATCAACTTTTGATTGAAATTTGTGCATAACTTAATTTTATGGCTTGTATTCCGGCATGGTGCGGGCGGCAAGCCGGATGACATTATGGACGGGGAGGTACCTCTGCAATAGTCTTAAGGACGAAAGACCTGGCTTCCCATAGCACAGGGAATCCTAGTTTGGGAGCCAGGAACATTATGGTCTTATGCTATTTTTGTGAACAAAGTCAAAATCAAATTTCTTTATTGCAAGTAAGCACGTTGAGTACATTTTTGCACGTCAATATATTTTTTGAATTTACATTTACACCACTTTGCAAAGAAAAGGTGCCAACGCTGAGGAGACAACAATAAACATTTCATTTCAAACATTTCATTTCATCATGTTGAACGGCAACTAGGAACTTGCGGTACCAATAGTATTGGTACAGCTGACAGCAGACTTTAGACCGTTCTTATTATCTGCGTCGTAAGATTTAAAATCGTACTGCAAGCATTGATCTGCTGTTGTCCATACCAATAATATTACTACCATTGGCCATGTTGCGCGCCAGCTGGCAACGTCGCGCGTTGTTGTGCAACGTTGCCGATCTTGTTGGGCGTCACGTGTTGTGCGTCAAATGTTGGCTTCTAGTTTATTTTACATCGGTAAATGTACGTAAGTCTTTCCTTTGAAAACCCCGAAGAAAACTCATTGGTACACACGAAGACCTCAATGAGGTTGAGATTTTCTCAAGAACTACTGGACCGATTTTAATAATTATTTTACAGTACATAGTTTTAACTTTTATCTATCTAACAATGAAATATTTATTGTAATAGATCAAGTAGTTATTTAAAAAATCTCATCCTTAAAAACTCTACTGTACACCTTTCTCTGTCTTCGACCGTACTGATCTGGCTGGGGATCGAACCTGGGACCTCCATATCGTAAGTCCAGTGACCCAACAACTGCGCCACCGAGCCCTTTTAAACGTGTATTTATGTTAAAAGACATTGCCACATTTCAATGGAGCTTTGACCCACCTACAAAACTACCTGATCATTTAAGCTGTACCTATCATTTTGTTGGGGACTTATTACATATTGTATAATCATAATCAGTATCATTTTCTACTACTCTCGCAACTCATATAGAAGAATAACAAAAACAATGAACAAATCGTTTCGATTTCTTACTATTTTCTGAGTTGTTATTTAAGCTGGATTTTTCGAATCGCAACTTGTACAAAACTTTAATTTAAACCAATAATTTTAATATAAAACGGAGATATTTTTACATTTATTCGTTATCTTGTACAACTTGCGGTTGATGGTGGGGCAGAATCTGGCATTGTCATTTGGTAAAAATAATAGGAACAAATATTAGAGAAAACAATTGTATTGAAGGAAGTCCAAGAATGTGACAGGGTTTTAAATTAATAACAATCTTTTGTGCACTCTGACTGTCGTTGAATATAACAACTTTGACAGTCAGAGTGCACAAAAGATTGTTAAGAATCCTGTCCACCATAGGTAATCGTACTATAGTATGACCGTCTAAATCAGTCTTCGCCTGCGCGGTACAGGGACGCGGGGGTAGGACGACAACGGGGACCGAGAGAGGTGCGGGCGGCAGGCGCATTTCTGTTACAATACATTTCTGTTCGCGCGCCCGCCCCCGCACCTCTCTCGGTCCCCGTTGCGTTGTCGTCATACCCCCGCGTCCCTGTACCGCGCATGCGAAGACTGATTTAGACGGTCATACTATAAACACATTGATACGAAGTATCATTTTGTAAGACAGAAAATGGCCGAAGATTTAGTTGATCGGTATTTACCAAGTGCAGAGATGTCGGCCAATATCCTTACGAAATCCTTAGGTTCCGTAGCACATGCTAGGTGTGTCTTGCATATGGGTTTATACCTGTCTTAGAGGTTTTAAATTAAGTAGTACTCTTTCAACAATTTATTGGCAATAAAATACATTATATCTGAAATATATTACTACCTCTAATGACAGTATTTTGGGGTCTCATCGCGCCCTCATTACGACCCTGGCACGAACTCATTTCAATAAAACGCCCATCTGCCTCAGATCGGCTGGATGATTCTGATCTGGGGTTTTGAATGCTTTTCATGCTCGCTTTCGTTAGCTAGTTGGAGCCTTTTAGGGTACTAGTGCAAAGGAATTCGAGTTTTACGAGTGATATATTTTGTACAGGCAAATCTGTTGTAGACCTGTACATTTTCGTTATTTTCGTTCAGCCTTAATTTCAGAATGAAACTGGTGTGATGGATATCTTTGTATTAAATTAAATACAAAACAGTTAAAAATAAATCTTTAGTAAGGAAAGCCGCCGGCAAAAGCTAGTCAATTACTACCACGCTACCTATGGGTACATCACTATTAACGTCATATTGTCATGTGTCATATCGGGCCTATTAAAACGGCCGTAATATAATATTAAATTCAATCCTTGGACCAGCGAAAAGAGAGGACGGAGCGGTCATTAGGAAAACAAAGGTGAGTTTGACAGTTACTACACCATTGATTTTGTGGCTAATAATTCTTCGTGGCTAAGACTTCTTCGCTATCATGAGGAATCGCATAGCTGCCTTCTGGCAGAGATTGCGGAACTCAGGCAACAGTATTTTAAAAGCTGTGAGTGAGGACTTGAGAAGTCCAATTTTTAGTTATTGGCTTTCCGTTCACCAGAACGCGAACCGAAAATAAATCTGTGATAAATTGATAATGCCAATCAAGGTTGGCTGACTAGCGTATGTTTTAATGGAGTTAATATTTTAGTTTTATTTAATCGTATTTCAATCTTCATTCATTTATTGTAATTGTTATTTTATCTTATCAGTCTACACGTTTGTAATTGTTATTCTATCTTATCAGTTAGCCACGAAGAATTATTGGCACGGATGTAAAGAAAGCCTTTATAGCGCAGAAGAAGTGCGTACGGGCAATGTGCGGTGCCTCCCCGAGGGAATCGTGCAGGCCCCTGTTTAAACAATTAGGGATATTGCCGCTCCCGTGTATGTACATTTTTGAACTGGCCACTTTTGTCAAGAAAAATATTAACTTGTTTAAAAAGGTAAGAGATCAACATTCACTAAATATGAGATATCCGGACAGATTAATTTACGATACAAACCCAAAGACTGCATTATATTTAAAGAGCAGCTATGCAATGTGTGTAAAAACGTTTAATGCCTTGCCAAACGAAATAAGAGATTTGCCATTTCTAAAATTCAAGCGTGCCGTAAAAAAGTGGCTAAAAGACAAAAATTTCTATACAGTGAATGAAATGTTTGATTCACATTCATATCACACTAGGTAGGTAATTAACAAATTAAAAAAAAATCTAAGTCAATTGATAATGTAATGTAATTAATATTAATTTTATTTTAATTGTGTTGATTTGACATTGACGCACCCAAATAATTAAATTTTTGCATGCCAAACTATAGGCGAAACATGTATAGTACCTAATTTCACCACATCATCATTTCATGTACCGTGTTTCTAGCAAATAAACTTCATTTCATTTCATTTACATTACCTATTTGTATTTTGGGATTATTACCTGAATAAAGAATTATATTATTATTTTTATAATAATAATATTATCCAGCTAATATCCTTAAGGCGCTACCTGTCTGTCAATCTCAAGAGTGAGATTGATAGACATCTCTTGTATTGCTGTGCCTAAACAAGGTCCATAAAGAACATTGTAACATTTTAATGTTAAGTATGTGAACATCTGTATTATAACTTATGGAATGCAATAAATATATTGAATAGAATAGAATAGAATAGAATAGAATAGAATAGAATAGAATAGAATAGAATAGAATAGAATAGAATAGAATAGAATAGAATAGAATAGAATAGAATAGAATAGAATAGAATAGAATAGAATAGAATAGAATAGAATAGAATAGAATAGAATAGAATAGAATAGAATAGAATAGAATAGAATAGAATAGAATAGAATAGAATAGAATAGAATAGAATAGAATAGAATAGAATAGAATAGAATAGAATAGAATAGAATAGAATAGAATAGAATAGAATAGAATAGAATAGAATAGAATAGAATAGAATAGAATAGAATAGAATAGAATAGAATAGAATAGAATAGAATAGAATAGAATAGAATAGAATAGAATAGAATAGAATAGAATAGAATAGAATAGAATAGAATAGAATAGAATAGAATAGAATAGAATAGAATAGAATAGAATAGAATAGAATAGAATAGAATAGAATAGAATAGAATAGAATAGAATAGAATAGAATAGAATAGAATAGAATAGAATAGAATAGAATAGAATAGAATAGAATAGAATAGAATAGAATAGAATAGAATAGAATAGAATAGAATAGAATAGAATAGAATAGAATAGAATAGAATAGAATAGAATAGAATAGAATAGAATAGAATAGAATAGAATAGAATAGAATAGAATAGAATAGACTAGAATAGAATAGAATAGAATAGAATAGAATAGAATAGAATAGAATAGAATAGAATAGAATAGAATAGAATAGAATAGAATAGAATAGAATAGAAATAATAGAAAATATGTTTATTGCCATACACCAATTACATAAGCTTACAAAAAAATCAATCAAGTAGTAAGTTATAATCTAATATAGTTTTGCTAAGTGGTGTGGCAAAAGGTGCATGTTTCAGCTGAGCTGACACCGAGGGGTGCAGCGCTGTTTTTCGACATGCACCTCTTCCCTGCCAGAATATATACCTGACATTCGGTATGATAACGAATATAATATTGAGTATTGAAGAGCGACGGCACAGTGACCCATTTTTTTAATGAATTTTGGCAGGATTTGAAATAAGCATTATCCATGCTCGGTGAATAAATTAGAACATGATGAAAAATTTCTTGCCGTGGGCAGGATTTGAACCTGCGACTTTGTCATTCCGTGACACGCTCTTACCAACTGAGCCACCACAGGCCACGCCATTCCACTGAAAAGCGTAAGAGCGTGTCACGGAATGACAAGGTCGCAGGTTCAAGTCCTGCCCACGGCAAGAAATTTTTCATCATGTTCTAATTTCGGCAGGGATAATAAAACGCCCGAAAAACTGAAAACCCCCGGCCTTAATATACGCGACTTCAAGCGGTAGGTCATGGTCTTAAACAACAGCAAAACCTTAAGCCTCGTTTATCGCTACGAGTCCATAACTTTCGCGATGTTTACTTTTAGCGTCGAGCAAATAAATCCGTAGATAACTTCTGGAAGTCGGTCTCCGGGGGTCGAACCCGACATCTTGTTCCAAAGTACATATAAAAGCATTTACCGAAGAAATAAATCTTCCAAATACTTCAATATTTCTGGCTTAGGGCAGTCCGAGGCAGCGAGAACACATAAGTCATACAATTACTGAGATTTCCTTCGAAAGCCAGCTATTAGTTTCATATTAGATACGAAATAGTATGTTAGGTGTTACTTAACTACTTAGGTATCATTGCTAAACTTCGAATTGTTAAACTTAGAGGCTCAGCGGATCGTATAACATCCTAGCCATGTGGCCGAAAAAAGAAAAATATGGGATTGACATTGATGACAAATATGGGCTAAGGACGTTGATTTAAAAAACGTCCAAATAAGGGTCCATTGTTAACGTCCAAATAATGTCCAATAAAGCAAATGATTCAAACGGGTCCATTCATCCGTTTGAACCTTCTTTGCGCTCGGACATTTTTAGAAAGCAGACTGTGTATCTAGTTGTTTATAGGAGATCAATGGCTAACAACAAAGAAATATTATAAGGTGTCCTTGAATTCATTAGACAAATTGAAACAGGGGGTTATCAAAAATATAAAATTGTGGAGGTTTTTTAGTAAATCAAAACTCCAAAAAAATTGAACTAAGTACGTCACAAGTCGCAATGACCTTCAGGAAACTCTGGGTCGTATCTCGTCCAAAGTATTTCCCTCGCAATCCAGCGCGGTAACGCTGCTGGTGTGATGGGAGCCTTTCGATGAGCCACGACCCGAGATGGCGCCTTTTATACATAATTTAATACCAATTTTTTATTGTTGGAGTTTCAAAATTTTATTAAATGATAATATTAAGGCGCTGACATGAGCCAACTAGCGCCGCCAATCTTAAAAAAATAATATCTTCAAATATAATCAATTTTATTAAAAAAGCTACGTTCACATTGTTTATTGCTATAAATATTACTTTTTAAATGCTTATTTGTAACGTGATTCAATGTAGGTAAGTTGTAGTTCACAAATGTGCCAGAAACGGCCGTCCCTGATAAGAAATAAAAGTCTTTCGCAATTATGGGAACTACAACTTACCTACATTGCATCACGTTACAAATAAGCATTTAAAAAATAATATTTATAGCAATACATAATGTGAACTTAGCTTTTTAATAAAATTGATTATAAGATAAGATAAGATAAATATTCTTTATTGCAAAGTAAAAGGAATTACACAAAAGAAATATGCTAATACAGTTAGTATCACAATTGGCGGTCTTATCGCTTAAAGCGATCTCTTCCAGACAACCTTTGTTTACAGAATTCAGCGGATGAATAGGTAGGTTATATTGGAAGATATGATTTTTTTAAGATTGGCGGCGCTAGTCGGCTCTAGGAAGGCTCTTAAGTAAACGAGTAACTATGTTGGACTATGGGATAAGTACTACTCATACGCCATCGTTTCAAAAGGGATGATGTTCGTTTGAAGCACAAAGGGGTAGACTGGCCTTTCGCTAATAGTGGAAGCCGATTGGTTTGACCTCGTGCCGCATTTCTCATCTACTTACCGCCGCTTGTACCTCAAAGCAGTCAGTCCATCGGATACGTATCATAATGCCGAAGTTCATCATCATCATCAGTCTATTTATATTGCCCCAATGCTCGGACACAGACCTTCCCTTACATCGAGGGAGCTGGGGCCATGATCCACCACGCGGGCCCAGTGCGGAGTGGCGGATTTCACATGCCTTAGATTGTTTTTTTCTTCTACGGCATGCAGGTTTCATCACGATGTTTTCCTTCACCGTTTTGAGAGCACTCGGTAAATGTACGTAAGTTTTTCCGTCGAAAAAACAGAGGATAACTCATTGGTACATGGCTGCCCTGGCTGGGAATCGAACCTGGGACCTCCGTATTGCAAATGAAATGCCGAAGTTCAAAATACCGAAATTCAAGGCTTTTGAAAATGACGGAAGCGACGGTTGCGAAATTATTTGATAATTTTCAGTCTAATGTCTACAGTGGTTGTTTTGTGTTTAATATCACTTTAAATTAATCAGAAAATGTTCGCGAATGACAGTATGGTGAAGTTATTGGAGGATTCAAGCAGGATCTGAAGTTTGGCGCTATAGTCCTGAATCCCACTACGAGCTCGGGAGTGAACGTGACTGTCGAGCTGCTTCGTCCAGAGTGATGACGCTACGGCGTCTCCTCTGGATGAAGACATGAAGACGCGGCTACCCAGGGTGTAGACGCTACTGCGACTCCCCTGGAGGAAGATAGAAGACTATTAAATATATTGAATTTTCGGTAACATGACATTGGCAAGTGACGAACTGTCGAGTCCATTAATAAAATAAATAATAAATAACTTGATGTAACCGAATCGAACTATACCGTAGCCCAAATAAAGTGTCTTATTTTGTAAACAAATATGATCGTCTAATTACCTATTATGATGTAACACTGAAGCAACTGATTGATCGAACCTGTTCTTCACTGTGAAAATAAAGTGATCCAATCTAATAATGTGAAAATAACTATGTAATAACCACAGAACAGCTTAAAATGTTAGTAGGGTAGGGTAGTTTTTGTTTACAAAATAAGACACTTGGTTTGGGCTTCGGTTTACATATTATAGACATGTCGTTATTGGGTAAAATTCGGTTCTGGCTCTCGAATTAATTAGACAAAAACTTACTATCAGACAAAGAAATATTCGGCATTTTTATATTCGGCCTTTCGTTGATAGGCCTTATGAAATTCGGCCTTTTGAATTTCGGCATTATGAAACGTACCCCTCGAGAAACATTACTCTTTTTCTTTCGGTTCTTGGATATATCCTATTGACTTATCTTACTCGTAACAGCATTCAATAGGATATATCCAAGAACCGAATGAAAAAGAGTACATAAGATAAATATACTTTATTGCACCATAATACAAGCAAGCATGTACGAGTATTAGGGATAAAAGCTGCGAGTCCATTATAAATAAAATAAAAATATACTTGACTAAAAAAAATGTCTAATCCTAAACACACCAAACCTCTGCTAACATTTCTATGCCAAAGTAAAATTGTATATCCCGAGTTTTCACTTTTATCCCGGCTAAAGTCACTTATTCATTGGGAAGATTTATTGCCCCGGGGACTCCTACGAGGCTCGTTTTTGTTTGATGTTAAATGACTTTATTTAGGCACTTAAGCCCCGCTCATTTAGTACTTCCTCGACTTTTATCCTTTCCAAGAGTTTGTGGACAAAACTGAAAAGTTTGGCGCGAATTATTTACACAGGTAGTGAATCCGGATTACAACCACTAAGACCGGTATCCAAAGCGGAGTGGAGAGGAGACCAGAGGAGATGTGTTTAGAATAACCAATCAGATTTCGTTATTTCCACATGTCCTCTCCGCCTAGGAGAATAACTACTTCGGTTTAGACATAATTATCATTTTAAAAGACAGAAAGGGTATGTTTTTGATTATTGTCTATCGCGCAAAAGACATTGCCACATTTCAATGGAACTTTGCCCCACCTACAAAACTACGTGACAACTTAAGCTGTACCTATCATTTTGTTGAGGACTTATTACAGGTTTCATATTGCATAATCATAATCAGTATCATTTTCTACTACTCTCGCAACTCCTATAGAAGAATAACAAAATCAATGCATAATTCGCTTCGATTTCTTACTATTTTCTGAAATCTTAATTAAGCTGTTTTTTTCGAATCGCAACTTGTACAAAACTTTATTTTGAACCAATAATTTTAATAAAAACGGAGATATTTTTACATTCATTCGTAATCTTGTACAACTTGCGGTTGATGGTGGGGCAGAATCTGGCATTGTCATTTGATCATTGTCAATTTGATCGACATCCGCCTCGGTAGACCATTTCGCCAAAATTTTGGCTCTATGGTATTTGTTTCGTGACTCTACTTACTTAAGTTGCTTTTAATTCATCATAAAAAATCAATCAAGACGAGACAATCCTATTTAATATCCTATCACTAGTATCGCATTCTCTAGCTAGAGCTATCGATTTTTATTCAGCCTTTAGTAGAACGTTTATTCTCTTTGTTTCCAACTCTCTACGCAAGTGCTACGCAGTGTCGTAGCACTCTACATGAGAGCTACGCGTGTCGTAGAGCACCCTCGAGCATTCAAAACGATTTGTATGAAGCCACTGACTCTCGCTAGAGACGTGTAACACACGGGCACTTTACGCAACTGTATTACGGCCTAGATTACAATGGTTTTGTGTAGATTGTGGTGCAGTTGACTGTACGGAGAAAGGTGTACGGAAGAGTTTTTAAGGTTGAGATTATCTCAAAAACTACTTGAGCTATTGCAAGAATTCTTTCACTGTTTGATAGATAAAAGTTACATAGATTTCTATGTAACTGTAAAATAATTATTGAATTCGGTCCAGTAGTTTTTGAGAGAATCTCAACTTTATTTGGACCCGCTATGGTCTGTTTCGATTGTACGGACAAGTACGATTTTAAATCTTACGACGCAGATAATAAGAACGGTCCAAAGTCCAAAGTGTTACACTTGATCCGCTGTTAGCTGTACAATTGTAACCTCTATAACTTAGTAAGAGAACCTCGGTAAGATGTAGATTTTACACCGTCACAATAAGCTAAATTGAGTCGGGTCCGCCTGTCTTGTCTAGTAAAGTGACCAAAGCTTTAAGATGGAGAAATGCCACTGTAATAATACTGTAATCTACTAATACTCTTTTAAAATATTACTATAAATTATTTAATATTTATTCAATTTAAATAATTACAATGTCAAAATAAAACTAAACTAAACAAACTAATAATACTACCTAAAAATACTTTAAAACTACCTAGAAAAAAAAGCTTGCCTAAAAACAGTTTAAAAAATTCGGCCCTCTTGGGAGGGTGCCCATCACACTGGCGGCATTCCCGCGCTGTATGGCTAGGCTCAGCCTCTGCGCGAGAAAGCCGCCAGCACGAGGGTCACCCGTCGCCTCCCTCAGGCGCTTGCTGAGCTCCTTGTGGAGCGCGTGTGCTCTCGGGCCCCACGGACCAAGTGTCTCGACGCCAAAGGGGACAAAGTCATATTGGGCGCCGAGACACCTGTATTTGCCTCTCTTAATGCGCTCACGAGCCTCGGCCGCCGCGCCCGCGCGACTGGCGTTCGCCGGAAGATAGGTCGCAGCCAGAGTGTCGAAGCACGTAGCGTCCCACACCAGGGCGCGACCCATCCTCCAGGGTATCAACGACATCCCGTCGGGCCGCTTGCCGTCGTCCCGCAGAATCAGTAATTACTATAAATTGTAAATATACAAATAATACAAATTCCCCCTAATACAAATTCATTGCGACCGTTTCAATGATCACGATACACAATTGCTAACAAAAAAGCAAAATATGTCAATACCATACATTTTTACCCGACTGCGCAAGAAGGAGGGTTATGTTTTTCTAGTTTATGTATGTAGGCATGTATGTATGTTTTTCGAGTGTGTGTATGTATGTCTGATTCTTTGGCACGCGCTGCAGCCTAAACGGCTTGATGGATTTTAACATATGAGGTGTCGTTAGATTCGTCTTGATTGTAGGAAAAAAAAACTAAAATTTAAACTGTTTATTTCAGTGAAAAATAGGTTACAAAAAATTATAGCACTTTCCGGGCTCTCAATCTCATTTGTGAGAGATTATATGAGCCGGAAGAGGTCGCCAGTAGTGGCGCCATTTTAAACTTAATATTTACTTAATTAAATTTAGCACTTACTTAATATGTAATCATGGTAAGTTTACATATATTAAATTTGTGAGCTTTGTAGCACATAGAGTGACATAGGCTAATTAATTTAAGTTATATTATTTCTTCTTGATATTTATATTTTACTAAAAAGTTCAAAGCCACTTGGCAAGGCCATCAGTTAACCCGCCAGTTTGCTTAGCGTTCCTGTTAGAAATAAAGATTTTTTATTTCACTCCATAAAATAAAGCAAAAAAATCTCGCCCCGTGCCCAGTCGATTAAATTTGAAAAAAAGTTCGGTAAGGGCCGCGGCCAATTTAAACTTTGCTACCGGAGGAATAATGATCTGGAGTCCTTGAATCGTTTAGAAAGTGGGAGAAATTCCCCAAAATTTATTTAGAGCTTTGAGTGTGAAATAAGTCACTGGGGCAGGCTCATTATTTTATTGAAATCACAGATTGAGATATGAAATGTATGTATTTTCGTGGTAAACCTCAAACGTATTTATTTATTTATTTTATTAATGGACTCGACAGTTCGTTTTGCCAATGTCATGTTACAGAAAATTCAATTTATTCAATAGTCTTCTATCTTCCTCCAGGGGAGTCGCAGTAGCGTCTTCACCCTGGGTAGCCGCGTCTTCATCCAGAAAAGTCGCCGTAGCGTCATCACTCTGGACGAAGCAGCTCGATAGTCACGTTCACTCCCGAGCTTGTAGCGGGACTCTTGATAAAAGCTTGAAACTTCAGATCTTGCATAAATAATCCAATAACTTCACCGTACTGTCATTCGCGAACATTTTCTGATTAATTTAACGTGATATTAAGCACAGATTGAAAAACACTGCTGTAAAATAAAATTTCTACGGTGATATTTTGAACGGTATCTCTACAAATTTCCCCAGAGGCTGCCGCTCTATATACAATTTTACATATCGGAAATACATTACCAGATTAGAGGGAATTTTTAGGAATAATTCTGTAACATTATTTCCTACTTAATCTTTCTGAGCTTAACTGGGAAACAGTTGGAAATATCCAATTTCAAGCGTTTTAACAAACGAGCGCGATTTAACCTGACTCGAGTCTCGAGTGAGTAATAAAAATATGCCAGGGATGTATTTAGAGTCTTTCGTGGCTACCAAACTTGCCCTAATCCAAAACGCAAATGTCACTGTTACTCATACATGTCCCTGAATTCATTCGACAAATTGAAACTTTTGGCGCTGCAGTACTACTTGTGCTACCTACTATTTTACCTCCTGGTTGTAACTAAATTTAGTTTCTCTTTTTAAATATTATATTGTAAGTGTATCCATAGGTGTGCTGTTTGTCTGTCAAATAAACGATTATTCTATTCTTCTAAACCGGGAGGTTCAAAACAATTGAATTATAGTAAAAAAAATCCCCCAAATTGTTTAATTTACTAAAACGCTATGCAGAATTAATGTATGTCATAAGCCTAACCATCCATTTAATTTTGTCGAATGAATTCAAGCGCCCCTGTGCAATCAAGGACCAAACTTACAATAAACATAAATGTTAGCTGATTCCTAACCCCCCAAATATGACTTCGATTCGCCCCTGTGCAAACAAGGACTAACCTTACAATAAATATAAAATGTCAGCTGATTCGTAGCCCCCAAAATGTGACTTCGATTCGCCCCTGTGCAATCAAGGACCAAACTTACAATAAATATAAAATGTCAGCTGATTCCTAACCCCCCAAATATGACTTCGATTCGCCCCTGTGCAAACAAGGACCAAACTTACAATAATTATAAAATGTCAGCTGATTCGTAACCCCCCAAATATGACTTCGATTCGCCCCTGTGCAAACAAGGACCAAACTTACAATAATTATAAAATGTCAGCTGATTCGTAACCCCCCAAATATGACTTCGATTCGCCCCTGTGCAAACAAGGACCAAACTTACAATAATTATAAAATGTCAGCTGATTCCTAACCCCCCAAATATGACTTCGATTCGCCCCTGTGCAATCAAGGACCAAACTTACAATAAATATTGTTAGCTGATTCGTAGCCCCCAAAATGTGACTTCGATTCGCCCCTGTTACAATAAATATAAAATGTCAGCTTATTTGTGGCCCCTGAAATGTGACCTCAATTCGTCCCTGTGCAAACAAGGACAAAACGCCATTGTGAGACGAAATATTTCAATAAAGATAAAGCGTCATCAATCTACTGCGAAGAAGGATCGAAGGCTGTCTCTATACACGAGCAAATACCTTGGGCGGAGAAAATATTGTAAGTTAAAATCGATATATGGGACTTCCTATTATCTATACACGAGAAGGCATAAGCTAAAGATTTTTATTTTACTGTAATTCATCGATTAAACATACGAGAATATGCCTAAATTCAGAGAAATTTGTACCTATAAGGTGCCTCGTTATAAAAATTACAATGCCGGCCGTTTTTCGCAATTATGCGAACTATAACTTACCGACATTTAATCACGTTATAAATAAGCATTTAAAAATAGTATTTATCGTAATAAACATTATGTGCATAGCTTTTTTAATAAAATTGATTAAATTGGAAGATATTATTTTACAAAGATTGGCGGCGCTAGTTGGCTCATGGAAGGCCCTTAATAATATTATCAAAAAAAATTATTTATTGATTAAATTTATTTATTTATTATTTATTTATTTCATAAAATTGATGCAGTAATAAATGTTTTGATATTTTCTTGCATATGCGCTATGCGAAACGAAAATCTAAATGATAAATGGATGTGATGAAGATTTTTCTCCATTTATCATTTAGGCAGAAATAAATGTTCAACAACGAATCAAATGTAAACGAAATCAAAAACGACGGATCCTGATCGATAGGCGATTTACCCTATGGATGCATCCATAGGGTAAATCGCAAACAAAATAAAAGTAAAACTATCCCAAATCTCCCTCCTATATCTATCACCTCAAACCATTGACAAATACTTGGAAACTCATGCCGTGGTTGTTTACTCCAGAAACTAGGTCAGGTGGTATCTGAAAAATATTAGGCTATACGTCTTGGCGGACAGACAGCCCCAGACGACAGCTACAACCATGACGCAAAGAACTGTGTATGCAGTAAGCCGTTTACATTACAAGCCTCGGTCTCCTATGTCAATTTTTCAGGTATCCGCCGCTCTCTTGGACCAAACCTATTGTCAGAGGTATTCAGGCTACCAGTAGGCCTTAGTGACCTAACGACTGCTGCCGAGCGACAACAACCGGGACGAACTGCTTAACGTGCTTTCCGAGACACGGAGGGCCTCAGATGAATATGACACTAGCGGTCATCCATCCAGGATCATCTCGCCCAACGTTGCTTAACTTGTACAGTCGACAGCAGATCAATGGTAACACTTTTTACTTTTATCAGTTCTTATTATTTGCGTCGTAAGACTTGAAATCGTACTGCAAGTGTTACCAATGATCTGCTGTCGACTGTACGATGGTTTTCAACGTGTACTCGAGCACCTCCAAAATATTATAAACAAATGTCTATTTCTGTTGTGTGGAGTAAAAGTGACAACAAGATCGGAGACCTGCCAGTAGGGTATTATTGGGCATTTCAAAACACATTCCATTCCTTCGCAAACGTTCGTTGACACTCACGTTGCTCGGATGATCATGCGTTTCGAAAAACCCAAAAATACGCTACCGTAGTGTGACAATTTTCACGTTGAAAACGCTAATGCACAGTATCGCAACATGTCATGACTGTCTGCAGGTTAACGTAACACAATAAGACAATAAAAATACAAGTACATAACGGATTCGTTATGATTTATAAACACAAAATTCTTATCTAATGTATAAAAACATTCGGAAATTTACACTCCCATCATTTTGCGTAGATCATCAAGCTGTTACGTACTTAATTCACGTAAGCTATCTGTTTAAATGCAAACATGAAATTTGTGAAACAACCTCATTCTTTGAAGCTGGAGAAAATTTGTGTTCAAGCCAACAGAAGCATAGCCCGTCATGGAAAACTTTTACCTAATTCAATTCGGTGTATTATTTCTGGACCTTCTAACTGCGGTAAAACTAATTTAATGCTTGGACTACTTTTACATGAAAATGGATTACATTTTCGAAACGTGTACCTGTATTCCAAGACTTTATTTCAACCAAAGTACGTGTTTTTAGAAAAGGTGTTCCAAAATGTATCAGAGATATCTTTTATAAAATATCGTGATAACGAGGAAGTTTTGAGTCCTCATGAAGCCGCTCCTAATTCAGTTATAATTTTTGACGATGTTGCATGTGAAAATCAAAACAACATACGTGATTATTTTGCTATGGGCAGACATAAAAATATAGACTGTTTTTACTTAAACCAAACCTATTCAAAAATTCCGAAGCAGTTAATTCGTGACAATGCTAACCTCGTTATTCTTTTCAAGCAAGATGATGTTAACCTTCATCATGTATACGATGAACATGTTAATACAGATATGACATGGACTCAGTTCCGAGATATGTGTTCGGAAATATGGAGCAACCCTTACAGTTACTTAGTAATAAACAAGGACTGTGAGAAGAATAAAGGCTATTATAGAAAGACTTTTGATACATTCATAAATTTTCAATAGATGTTTATAATAAACATGTTATGGTTTTTACGGTCATTGATAATTTCAACGCTGTAAAGTATAGTGCTAAAGTATAAAGTATGAACGAAGAGAAGGAGTTGAAAAAACAGGTTCTGAAATCTACCCAATCACTTAAAAAGAAAATTCAAATAATGCGCGACATCAAAACTAATAATGATATAGTCATGGAGTCCGTTTTAAAACCGATAACAGATCCATTAAAACAGTTATCAATTAAGAATTCTAAGACATGCGATGAAATAGTAACTCCAAAAATAAATAAAATTATGAAGAGAAAGGTCAGTCGTACCCCTACACATACAGTAAAAAAAGGTGTTCGCGATCATGTATCAGAAGATGATGATTATCCTTATGATGGAAATAGTAGTTCTAATGACAGCAATTATTATGATGCTCCTGTAAAAGGTAATACGTCTGATCTTCAAACTGAGGAGGATGACGAGTTAAGTGATAGTGATGATTCCAAACATGATACAAGCGGTACATCTTTCAAAACTAGCAAAAGTATTAGTCCACGTCCTTCATCATGGTCAATGTCAGATATCGTCGATGAAAATATTCCTTTCGGTGTCAGAAGAGAAAGAGGAAAACTTATGATGGGAATGTCATCAGTGTCTTTAAATGATTACCATATTATAGTTGGTGGAAAACCATACGTTAAAACTTTAGGGCTAATGGAACTGTTATTTAAAAAATCACCAGATTTAAGTTTAATAAAAGAAGATGACAGACTTAACTATAAGAAAATGTTAATAGTTACTAATGCTCATCGTCGTGATTACGATCCCTCAAAACCAATTAAAAGTAACAAGGGAAGAAAGTATACGCAGATAATTAGACCTCTATTCATAAAATTAGCTAAAAATTGTGTTAGCACGGAAAGCATGTCGCAAGGATCCGGATTGTCTGTAATTAAGAAACTTAATCCAAACGTGGATTATGTTTATTGGGATGATCCCAATGAATTGGTTAATCGGTTAAAGTTATTGGTAGCTTCTCGAGATGCTGGTAACACTGGATTAGATAATGAAATAATATCCATCATTGAAGAATTACGTGAAAGTGGTTTAATTAAATAAATATTTATATGTCGGATTTTTCTATATTAAGACAGTCAACTATCAACTATCGGTTAATGCAGTTCTGAGGGGAATGAATATTGATAAATTCGGTCATCACGTTCATAAGCGTTTGCGTACATCAGTACAATTGAAAACTGATGATTTATTAAAAATCGAAGATGGCGAAATTAATATAAATTCAGTGAGATTAAAAGGAGTTAGCATCCCATTAGAAGCTGACGATGCTGTGAATAAGGAATATGTTGATAAATTTATTAATCAATTTTGGACAAGTCAGAAAATAGTAGACGAACTGAACAAATTAACATTTACAATCAAAAAATATCTGCAGACTTACTATTATACGAAATCTGATATAGATTCAATCATTAAGATCCCAAAAGTGTAGGTAATGAAATGAGTAAACAACAAGTTGTAGATGAAATTCATAGAGCAGCAAGAAAAAACTTCATTCGACGGTATGTGTGTTTAAAAGGTATTGATGATTTATGGCAAGCTGATTTAATTGATATGCAAAGTTTAGCAAAGGATAACAAAGGTTATAAATACATTTTAGTTATAATAGATGCCTTCTCTAAATTTGTTTGGGCAATGCCATCTAAAACGAAAACTAAGTCGGAAATTTCGAATTTATTTAATATAATACTTGTTTCTTCTGGTCGAATACCTGTTAATTTGCAGACTGATTTAGGTAAAGAATTTTATAATAATATATTTCAAAATCTGATGGCTTCAAACAAAATTAATCATTATTCTACATACTCAACTAAAAAAGCTTCCATTGTGGAAAGAGTGATTAGGACTTTGAAAGGCAGGCTTTATAAGTATTTTAGTTATATTGGTAATTATAATTGGTTTAGAAAACCTTTAGAAAACATTGTTAACTCCTATAATAATACTGTACATCGAATAACTCACTATAAACCTATAGACGTAAACTACAACAATGAATCTACTATCATGAGTAACATTAAACTGTCACAGAAGATGTCTATCATAAAAAAATGTAGTAAATTCAATGTTGGAGATCATGTTCGTATTAGCAAATATAAAGGAGATTTTCAAAAAGGATATACTCCAAATTGGTCCGCTGAAATATTTACAATTACAAAAGTAAACAATACTAATCCGATTACTTACCGAATTGAAGATCAGCGAAAACAAATGATTTTGGGTACATTTTATGAACAGGAGCTTCAAAAAACGATGAATGGTGACATATACTTGGTGGAAAAGGTTTTAAAAAGGAAGGGTAATCAATTGTTTGTAAAATGGTTGGGTCTTAATGATACTGAAAATAGTTGGATTAATAAAAAATCTATTGTATGAAACCTATATAACGTGTATGTATTTATTGTAAGATCATTATATTTGATGGTTATTGAAGGAGGAGGACTTCTCAATAGTGTAATTAATAATTTGCCATTTGAATTACATTTACCTGGATACAATTATTGTGGACCTGGTACTAGACTAAAAGAAAGATTGTTACGGGGTGATAAAGGTATTAATCCGTTAGATAACGCTTGTATGCAACACGATATAGCATATTCCAAGTATTCGAATTTAGAAGACCGTCATAAGGCGGATTTAGAACTACTAAACATGGCTAAACAAAGGGTTAAGTCGAAAGACTCACGCACAGGAGAAAAAATTGCCTCGTGGTTAGTAAACAAAGTAATGAAAACTAAATTAAAAGCAGGTGCAGGTATTACGGGATTTAAAACCGCCGTATCAAAAATACGTAAACAATTACGAAAGCAGAAACCTAAGAATCACAGATCTGCTATAAAATATGCATATCTTGCAGCTAAAAAACTACTTTCAAAAACATCAAGAGTGAGGTTACCTCGTGTAATACCCATTCCAAAAACTGGAGGTATACTACCTTTAATCCCCATATTTGCTGGTTTGTCGGCTTTAGGTGCGCTAGCGGGAGGTGCGGCAGGTGTTGCGAAAGCTGTTAATGATTATAAGTCATCTAAACAGAACCTAAGGGAATCGGAACGCCATAATAAAATGATGGAATCTATTGCCTTAGGAAAAGGTCTATATATCAAACCATATAAAAAAGGAAGTGGATTATTTCTAAACAATTTAAAAAAAAACTGAATCATAGGCTACCTAGGCGTGCTCTTACTAATATAGATATTATTGAACATGCTACAAAAATCCCATACTTTAGAGGTGTTTATATGAGAGATAAGTTGCCGCATAAACCAAAGAAAGTAGAGTGTGCTATCATCAATTTAGATGATCATAACAATAATGGAACGCACTGGGTAGCCTATGTTAAACTAAATAATTATTGCGAGTACTTTGATAGTTTTGGGGATTTGAAACCTCCGTTGGAACTTGTTAAGTATTTAGAAAATATTAGTGACATCTTTTATAATTACAATAATTACCAAAGTTTCGATTCCGTCAACTGTGGTCATCTATGTCTAAATTTTTTAAAAAACTTTTGGAAAAGACATTTAAAATGAAGTTATCATATTTATAGTTATCATTACAAAAATGAACTTCACGCTATCAATATCTGACACCAAGTCATCTTTGACAACTAATTATTCCCCTGCTTTACAACTCGATGGTGATTATGAGTGCGGTCTTTTATATTTTTCGGCATTCAACTCAATACCAAATATAGATAGCAGAAATAATAAAGTATGGTATGGTGAAAACGGAGTCGTAGAAATTCCAGAAGGTTCGTACGAACTTCAAGATATTAGTGACTACTTAAAGGAACATATTAAGGATTGTGTATTTAAATTGAAATGCAATAACAACACATTAAAAACAACTATTTTTTGTTCAAAAGATATACATTTTGAAAAGGAAGGATCGTTAAATAAAATATTAGGTTTTGGAAAAGAAACTCTAAAAGCTAATATAATACACGAATCTAGTTATCCGGTATGCATTCTGTCGACAACCGTGCTGAGGATTGATTGTGATATAGTTAGTGGATCTTATGTGAATGGAAAAACTAGCCATATTATTCACGAATTTGCACCAAATGTTCCTCCAGGTTATAGAATTATCGAAGTACCTAAAAATATAATATATTTTCCTGTAAATCGTAAAAACATAAGCTCTATCAATATTAGAATATTGGATGTAAACAATAACTTAGTTAATTTACGAAACGAAGAAATTCAACTCTATTTACATCTCAAAAAAAACAATGATCGATTTTCTTAAATACTCGCGATCTGTCATTAAAAAATATAGTACAAATAGTGCTGTTGAGGGAATAACACCTTCTAAACAAATTAAGAAAAATATAAAACCTAAAAAAGGTCTTACAAAAGAAAACGTGAAATTTCTCAAACTTATTGGTTTAAAATGAGTATCCTAAATATAACAGAGCAGCCAACTTATGACAATTCCATCGAAAGTTATGAGTTTCATTCGTATAATCCATACGTCACCAGTTTTAATATTAACGATGAGATCCGCATACCCATTAATCAGCAGGACTTATATGTTTTACCTTCTGCCAGTACATTATACATAGAAGGAAATGTACAGGCTTATAACAGAGAATCCAAAGCAAAATTAAGTCATATTAATTTTACAAACAATCATGTACTTTTTCTTTTTCAATCGATTTCATACCAAATCAATGGAGTTGTAATTGACACAGTTCGCCAACCTGGAGTTACTACGACTATGAAAGCTCTATTGTCAATGAGCGAAGGGGAATCTAAAATATCTAAATGTTGGGGGTGGAATATCGATGGATCATCAAACTCGGGAAATAAATTTGCGGTATCATTACCTCTTAACAAAGTTTTAGGTTTCGCTGAGGACTATAATAAAATAATTATGAATTGTAAACATGAACTCATCCTAATTCGTAGTAATACTAATTTGAATTGTTTAAAATTAGGCGCTGGAGAATATGTTCATGATATTGAGATTACTAAATTAGTATGGCGTGTTCCTCACATAAAAGTTTCCGACCGTGAAAGAATTAACCTGCTTAGACATTTAGAAAAGGACCGTGCAATTAATTTAGTATTCAGAAATTGGGATTTGTACGAATATCCTTTATTACCTCAAACTTCAAAACATACTTGGTCGATAAAAACATCTTCACAGATTGAGAAACCTAGGTTTGTAATTTTAGGCTTACAAACTGATCGTAAAAATCAGATACTTAAAGATATGTCTCAATTTGACCATTGTAATTTACGTAACGTTAAAGTATTTCTGAATTCAACTTATTTTCCATATGAAAACTTAAACATTGATTATGCTAATAATAATTATGCTTTAATATATGAGCAATACGCAAAATTTCAACAGTTCTATTATGGACGTCGACCTGATCCGTTGCTAAGTTATAACGATTTCAAAACTAAGGCACCCTTATATCTAATAGATTGTAGTCGACAATCTGAAATAATACAAACAGGAAGTGTGGATATACGGTTGGAATTGGAAACAGATACTCCCTTACCAGATCAAACTACAGCTTACTGTCTTATATTAAACGATTGTATTATTGAATATAAACCCTTAAGTAATATTGTAAAAAAGATATCATGAATCAAGATTGCATAATTGTTGATATACAAGGTTTTTCTGATTGCAATAATAATTTTATAATTAAAGAACTGGCTCTGGCTACACAAGAATATACCCAGGTATTTCTAGTTAAACCTCCTTATTCTTTTTGTAACTTATCTTGTGAAGAAAAAAAGGGTATTCTCTGGTTAGAAAGAAACAGAGGTATTTTATGGAGAGAAGGTTACATCGACTATCGTGAGTTTAAAAGAATAATTTCACCTGTATTAGCTTATAAAAAGATAATAGTTAAGGGTGAAGAGAAAATTAAATGGATTGCTGATTTATGTCAAAATTGCTCAATAATTACAGACGTGGGTGAAAATGGATGTCCTAATTTATTAACGTTGCATAAAAAATACTGTAATTCTACAACTTACTTAAACTGCTTAACTCATAAAAAATATTGTGCTTTAAAAAATGCAATATGTATAAAAAAATGGTGCATTGATAACAATTATCTTTGGTAAATACCAATATTGCATATTATTATGTTTAATGTAGCGTAAGTTTAACTTTGTATGTTTTCCTATATTAAGTTAAGTATAGATAATAAAACCAATTTTTTAACAACATTTTATTTCATTTAAGTGAACTAAGAAATTACAATTACCTCTTACATTTTTTACTAATTAGTTACTACAGAATATCACTTCATATTAATGCTAATGTCGAACTATTTTTTTTCACACTGCTGTTCGTAGACTGTGGCTACCTGAAACAAGAGATATTAACAATTACTATATAAAACATTACAACCCACATCGCTTCATATAAAAAACCTGCAATAGCATCTATAACAATACTTCCGTTATTAAAACAAGTTAAGTTTGGAAATAGGATACTTACATAGTTGCTGTCTGCACGTTCTCCCAATTCCCTTGTTATTAAAAATAACGTATGCGTGGCGGACTGCATTACTTGGTCTTCGTTATCGTAGACAAGGTAGTTGGCTCGGGTTACGGTGCGGTCTTCAATAACTGTTTCCTTCTCCGTGAATTTGCACACTTCAATCTTTATAGAGAACTTAGGTAGTCTTGTATCTGACAGTGTTGTTATATAGTTTGCTTTTGGATAATAGTTGCGAGTTGAGTTAGCCGACATTATTAATTATCGTCTCTCTGTATCGTCTCTTCGAGTGTTAAATATTGACTACTTAAATTAATTTATTAGCACACACCAATCGCGCGAATGAGCTTCGTCATCAAAAACTTGTCTAGACATGCCAAGGTACTCGCAGCGAGGCTCTTCGCAAAGCGTCAGTGATTTTATTTTGATGTGGTTTGCAAATTATTGTTGTGTGTGATTATATTACTGAATGTCATGAATGGTTTAGAATAGGTTTATATAACGAAAAAAAATACTGAGTACCCTTTAAAATAATATATTTATCAACCATATTTTACATTATTTAAGTAATACTTATAGAAATCTTATCGTTAAATTAAGTACTTATAATTATTATAGTCAATTGAATACAAATTTTGTGAACCAATCAATTGCTAGAATAGCCATTTCTTTTTCAACCAGTGAATAATCGTTAGTGTAATAATCCAATAACGTCTCAATATTGGATGGCGATAAATACGTATTCGTAAGCACAGATTGAATTTTGTTCACAGTTGGCTTTACCTTTAGGTATTCTATTTCTAGACTTTTCAATCTTATATCTATACAGTGACCATACATATTAATAGCAGAAAATACTTGGTGTACATAATAATCAGGACATCGTTTATCACAATACATGAGTCTATACAACTTATACTGACATGAGTCATAGTTACTTTTATATTGTCCGATCATTTTAAACTCATTATAAATAGTTTCCCATTCTTCTGGAGACCAAAATATACAGTAATTTTCAAGCTTCACATAAATTTGTGGTAAGAAGTCATTAATTGGCCAGAGTCCGCTTGTTATTTCAATATTAGAGTAATAATAAGAATGTTTCAGAATTATAATATCGGCTAAATATCCCTCGGCCATCTTAGATAATTATAATACAATTTTATTAGTGAAATACGTTAAGCGAATTCAAAATGTGCTCTGATAATGACCCCAAGAACGGGTCGACGTTTTGTTTTTTAATATAATGCGTTTATCATCGTTAGCTGAAAGCGCTATTTTATTTAATTCCTGTGTGAATACTTCATGCTTCAACGATTTAAAATAAATGTTTTTTCTTCTAATGACATCGTTGGTTTTTAAAACTTTATTATAGTCATTGTGTGTTAAACCTTTAACAACACATTTTTTTACACCCTTTGCTTTCTTAATCTCGGAATTTTCGGTTTTTATAGAATATAATTTGGATCGTAAGCCTACGAATTCAGCTATATTTTCTCCGCCGAACTCATCTTTAAATAAACCAGGAATTTTGTTGTTGTCACATTTGATTCCGTACAAATTATTAACCGAGTAATTACTGGTATCAAAATATGGTTTGAATTTCATGTTAATATCCTTATATATATCTTCTGTCTCTATAGAATATAGAAAGCTATCTGTATCTGTATAACATAATTTAATATTGTCTTTGTAGTATGGTTTCATAACAGTGTAATGGAAATCAAACATATGGCTTTTGGATAACTCTAGAACGGTGAAACCGATGTAAATCGGTTTGTCTAAAACCACTCGTTCAGGTTTCATTTGAACAGCTACGAAATTTTCTGAGAAAATTGTCACACTATGAAAATTCGGTCTCGATATGTATCTATTGGCTGTATATTGTTTTTTGGTGATATTGGTACTGTCCTGCCATTGATTGACTAACTTTACATCAACCCGATGTTCTACATTTTCCAAAGTTTTGCCAAAGATACTATTATTCAATAATTTAAAAAAGTCTTGTTCGAAAGCCGAGCGTGCACTTTGCCTTAATTTTGTATTTAGATCAATATATTCCTTCAAATATGGACTTTGCTTGAATTTTATTACCCTGTGTATTTTTTTTAATATTAATCCATTTGCTATACACGTTTTTAAATGAATATAATGAATTACGTATCTATATTTATCGTATAAATTTGGAATAAGTTTAGAAGAGTTTGAGCCTGGAGGTTTGAATTTTTGTGGGCAAAAAGGAAAATCATTATGTAAATTATGGAGGTATTCTGGATATTCTAAGTCCACTTCTAAAATATAACCATGCATGGAATCATTTGGCACTGTTAGAATGTTGAGGTTATTAATGTCTAACTGGTTCATTAAAACAAAATCAGAATGTGGTAAATAACCACACATAGCAAATCCATATAAATTATTGCAGTCTATGTATATTAAGTAGCTACTACGACTGTCCGGGTCATAGTGAGATAAATATTTGTTATTTGCCTTAGCATACCGAGTTGAACATAAACAAACTCCTCCGCGTATACCGCTCTGTATCATACGAATTATCTCTAAATCATCAATAAGATGTAATTGAACTTTAGTTTTAAGTAACATAGCATCAAAACTTAAACTTGGAGCTGTTAAGTAAAACGATGGGTCCAATTTATAATTTTTTGTGCAAGTTTTCCTGAAACTTTCGAAGATATCTGTTAGTAATAATACGTCACTTTTTAAGTACAAATCGGTATATTCGCCTAAATTGCGTAAACCAAATATGTTCCATACATTCAAGGCGTGTTTATAGTCAGACTCAGGTATATCTTCATTCATTAACTTATTAAAGAAACGTTTTCGCGGTGGTAGAGAAGTTTCTTTGTATATGTTCCAGCCAGTTATATATTCATACGGATACACCCCTTTACATCGCATTAAATCAAATTGCAGTGGATCTGAAAAAAATCGTGATAGATGTATAAAATCCTCTTTGTTTAAATTTTCTGCGAGTTTTTGTAAACTAGTAGCTAAAAAATTGAATGAATCAACGAAACGAACAGGTACTAGCCCTCCGTCCTCTGTAATGAATAGTTTTGTAAACGATATGTACTTTTCTTTATTTTTAGCTACCACTTTCAATGGACCTTTCATATCACCTAGTTCCTTTATAAATAAATGACAGTCGTAGCCTGATAGGTTATGAAAATAGACCGGGATGAATTTAGGTAAAGCAAATCGAATGTTACAGTAGGTGTGCGTTGCGCCTCTGTACACCCCTGTCAGGTGACAGTGATCGCGGACTCGTTCGTCAAAAAGCATTTGCGAACATATATGACAGACTTTTGCGTTATTAAAATTTTGTAAATCGATGTCGGTAAATACAATTGGTTTGTTAGTGTTCAATATCTTATGAATCTTTATAATATCGATTTGAAGATACTCAGTGAATTTTTCGGCACAATTAAGACCTCTGTATGATCTGTATCGGTTGAGGGTATTGTCATATGAGCACACAATGTAATAACCAAAAGCTGCTGGAACATGTTTTTGAGTTGTAGTTGTGAATGTAGAGGTGGAAGTGTCGCTCGTACAAGGCTCTAAAAATGACTCGAAGTCAGCGTAAATAACAAAAGGTATATGCTGCATCCTTTCAAAATGCTTAAATTGAATTATGGTCCCCTTGTTCGGAAGAACTGTCGCGACACTACCACATACATGTGAATTTAATTTACATTCGCTGTCAAAAAACATCAGACAGTCATCGCAAAAGTATATTTTACCATGATGTTTAGTTAACTGTGTTCTCAATAAAATGTTCAAATGTTTAATTAAACAATAATGTGAACGAGATCCGTTTTCTAGCAGTAATAAATTAACATGATGATTTTGCCGACAGTGCGTTTTGTAAAGCGGTCCGACAATATGTTTGTTATTACTAATACCATACACGTTCACACTCACATTACGATTATTTTTTTCGAAAGTTTTTATATCAGAAAGGGAAACCGGAAAACTCATATTTTGCACATTTAGTATATCCTTAAAATGAGGATAAGAGGATACTCTATTCGGGTTATTTTTTGCAGGAAAAAGAGATGCTATCACACTCCATAAGAAGCAGAAATTATCATAATTTTTTATATTGACACATGATCGCTTAAGTTTTAAAAATTTCGGCAAAGCGATAAAACTAGAAGCCCTCAGCGGAGTGTATTTGTTAATATTTACTTCAAGATACAGATTTCTTAGAAAAGTCCAACCGCTATCTCGTTGTTGAAACTCATCCATTTTTTTACAAATAATATTTTTCATGTTCCGAAATACTTCTTTAAAATCATAATTTCGACATAGAACTATATTTTCCGTATTGAAAGACTTTGTTTCCTTTGAATCATTTTTTGGTAAAGCGTATTCAGAAAACAGCTCTAAATTTACCTTTATCGCATTGTAAGAGCTGATTCTAGCGTCGAATAGCTGACGTACTAACGAACTGAGTTTATTTAGATATTCAACTGGCAAACAACTAGTTGTCTCGTTCTCACTCCCACGTCTAGTAGGTGATGGATGTCGCAAACGGTATGATGCAATGCGATTTCTAAATGCAGATTGAATTTTATCAATGTTTTCATTTATTTGTACAGCATTATTGTTCTTATGTTGTATGCTTTTTAGATGACCTGAAAAAGCCTTGCTTTTAATTGATTGATCACAAACCGTACAATAAACGGATTTGTGGGCCATAATGGTATAGGTTTAATATAATGATATTATAATGTACAAATAGTATGAAGTAATATTTATTTGAATTTTAATTTATAAATACTTGTACGGAAATATAAATTATAGTAATTTTAGAGTTCTTCATCTATTTTCGATCTGCAAAAAATTTTCCTTCTTCCGTAAACTTTTTCTTCACTTCCTTCAAAAAGTTTCTTAGTGATTCCAACTCTGGGCTGTCATCACTTACGCGATATTTCAGGCTTACGCTCGCTTTTTCGTGTCGGTTCCTAGGGTCCACTTTCGCAATATCCGCGGTGTTGTACACCCGAACCTCGACAAACAAATTGCCCTCCAGTTGCTGGTATCTCCGCAGAACCCCGTCGGCAACCCTCCGCGACAGCGCTGACGTAAGGTTCGCTCTCTCCAACGCGATACTTCTCGCACTCCTCGCCTCACTTTCGTCACCGCTGTCAAAGACCTCGGTGAAGGCTTGTCTTTCGTTGTCAAGGGTAGCACGTTTAGGAGCAGGAGCAGGAGCGTTGCTTGCTTTTGATTTCCGCTTCGGAGCAGCAGCGATCTTCTTTGTCACCGATTTAGACTTGGGTGTTCCGCGAATGCTTCTGAAAGGGGTAACAATAAATTAATTAGACATAATGGATTCGAATAGAGCATATCGAAATGATGATCACGTAATGTTTACATTAACATAGCACCTAATATATTTAATGTAAACTTACACTCGTTCATCGTCATCGGAGTCGAGGGTTGCGAACCGATGTGCAGGTTCTTCGTGGCTTGACTTCGCTGTGTTCACGTTCTTGCGCACGTAATATTCAGAGTCAGACCTGTAAAATGAAATAAAATGTAAAATAAATAATTTAATCTCTACATTCAGAGAGGTGCTGTGTTTTATTAGGAATATCAGTGTTCGATCCATGAGTTATCCCTGATTGTTCGTCAGCGACATATTTACAAGAAATAAAAAAATAAATCAGTAACAGTAGTAGGATTTACGTACTTACATGATTTAGATGCACCGGATTCTGAGTTTCACAAAAAATACTTAGTTAGGTAGGTACTAGGTCGAGCACTTCTTCACTTTAGGGTAGAGTAACCTTGCTGAAGTTCACTTGAAGACAATTTGGATGAGCTAATTCGTTAGCACCATTTAAACACGAATTTCGGGTGACGCTGACAGGGGTCGTCAACATTTTATTGATCATACTTTTTTTAAGTGTAACACTTTGGACTTTACATCGTTCTTATTATACGCGTAATTTTTTCTGCGTTTGAATGGTTAATTAACTCAGGGCAGATATTACATACGAGTTTGCTAGCTAGAGATTTATTAGGATCTTTTATAATTCTAAAGGGATGATCCACTTTGTAAAAAGTCCAACCCTATTTTGCACGCACACAAGAATATGCTGTGTTTTGTTGGTTTCCTCACGATGTTTCCTTATGTCGCAATAACTTATTGATACAATATTCATTTATAGGTCAACATAGAGCTCATTAATAATATTAAGAACAAGTAATGAACAGATAAACGTGTTATGTTACAACCGTATATCGTAACCAGTCGAGTAATCTTATTCATTCGTTTCTACTTCTTAATAATTCATTTCTAATATTTTAATTATTTTGACTTTGACTTTGACTTTGACTGAATTCATTTTTATGAATAAAAGGTTTACTACACCTTACATGGTGCTAAATAAGCATAATTTATATTTTAAATATATTTAAGGAAAATGTGTCGCAATGACCTAATTAATTTGAAACCGTACACTAAACGCACATCGTATTGCACTTCCGTCAGCGTTTTCTTTGAGGATACAGTCGAGCACATAATTATGTATGTATAAAATATTAAAATAATATATTATTTATTTATTTATTTATTTAATCTTTGTTACATTTTATGTATCGAGCGAACTTAATGCCTTGCGGCATTTTCTTCCAGTTTACCTTAAGGCATGCAGAAATTGTATATTACCTATTATAGATCTATTAGAGAATTCGTGAAATGTATTTTATACTTTTATCGTCACTAATCAATCTTCACAAATGTTTCAAACATGACTGTGTTATTACCGAAAAATTATATACAGTCCTTTGAAAGACTTTATGAAACAAACATTATTGATAGGTAATTAATTATAGAAGAATTTGTGTCTGCATTTGAATAACCTGAATAACAATAAAAAAAATTATTTTGCAAGAATGCTATAAAAAGATTTTATGTTTGACTGTACTTATAATATGTTGCAATGATTAAACCGTTTACATATCATAACATGAATACCTAAGGGATATCGCACATGGTGATGCTATAATATTTTATGTTACGATAATATATTAAGAAATCAGAAACAGATAATATAAGATAACAGGTATGAAATCTTATCAGTCTCTTGAAAGCCTGCTCTAATACGCCTTTTGTTTGATTTATAGTATACAGGTATACCGCTTTACTATTAGATGCATTAGACAGCTCATCAGATGATGATTCTGTTCAGCAAGATGAAAATGTACATTGTCTTCACCATTTATGCGATGATTCATGTGGATTGTATAGTAAGCGATATTTTATCTTAAGGTAAAAATAATTATAACATCCGCTGTACAACATGCTTTATGCATAACCGTTTACTTAGCAAAAATGGTTTGCGCAACATGCGTGGCAAAAGGTTGTCGCACATGGTGATGCTATAATATTTCTGTTACTATATATTTTAAGTATCACAAACAGGTAAGATTATGTTAATGTATTATGAAATCATTTCAGTCTCATAAAAGCAAATACTACTAGTACAAACTTTTTGATCGATTTATATAAATACAGGTAATACGACTTCACTATTAGATTTATTAGACAGCTCATCAGAAGATGGTTACTTACTTTCTGTAAGATGAAAATGTACAATTGTTTTCACCTTTTATGATCTATTTAAATCCTATAGTAAGCTATGTATCGTATATAAGTATATTATCTTAATGTAGACATATATTATAGCACCCACTGCACGACATGATTTACACGTACCTAACACGAGGTGCGCCAATGTTGATGCAGCAAAAATAGTATAGGCAGCTTACTTATTATAATGTCTGTCAGCAATTTTGATCTAAGGATGTACAGTCAATTGGGAAAATATGTAACCTTGTAATAAAAACTCAATGTTTTTATTTAACTTTTTGATTCATTTTGATTATTATTATTATCACACTTTAAATGTGAAGCATAGCAAATACTTTCTCTGTGGGAATCGCGCTCAAGACGTTCAGCTTATGCGCAGCCTAACCTACCGCACATTTGGTTAGGATAGGTCTGATGTTATGAATCTAATTGAGTTTACTACTTCATAGTTAACTCTTTGCTTTATATAATTTAGTGGTGAATGGGTGAATTGTAATTAATTAAGTTACCATCGTCGACTTGGGTGAAAACCTGTAAAGGCGCTGGGATTTTGATCTTTAATGAAATAAATAAATAAATATTATTATTACAAGTATTATTGCAAATATACATAATACATTTATAATGATTTTAAAATGTAGTCAAATAAATTGTTGTATGTAGTATATACTCGTATTCAATTGAAAATGTATTCAACAATATACCTTGTTTATACATTTTTACGTTTGACTG
Organism: Tachystola acroxantha; assembly: GCA_963506565.1. Classification (NCBI taxonomy): domain Eukaryota; kingdom Metazoa; phylum Arthropoda; class Insecta; order Lepidoptera; family Oecophoridae; genus Tachystola; species Tachystola acroxantha. The sequence goes on along the minus strand of OY735872.1, from coordinate 13,883,549 downwards.
TACTTAGAACAATCGCTGACAAATTGTTGTTGTCAGTGACAATGCTTACATTAACTATAGATGTAATGTTAGGGAGCTGGGGATAGTATAACAAAAATTGCACTCCAAACTCTGATAGTGCAATCTACTTGTCCTAGTACATATCAATGTGATGCTTGTTACAGCTTTTCAACATTCATTTTTGCAGATTTTCGCATTAATGTCGATGGCATACAATTTGAGGACCCTCACATATACACAGTAATATTTTACCATATGTTTTAGTGCAATGTTCAGTGTGCTAATATCTATAGTGTTTTTAGACAAATATTGTATAAAACGTTCACGCAACCAAACTGGTTATTGAATCGTATTTTTAATTTTTCAGTGTATAGTCCGCTTACAAAGTGCAGTTAACTCAGGATGAAGAACTTAAAATAATAATTAGATAATTTGAAATGTTTGTGTTGTATGACTAGAGTCGACGGTCTAATCATAACCAATTCAAGAAGGTGATTGTATTTGAGGTTGAGTAGTTCGATGGAAGTCTAGATATCGGCAGATCGAGTCCGTGATGGAATGATCCTTTATTATATCTAGACTATCCGTAACGAAAAACTAATAAAATAATCATCGACTTGGGTCTCGGTCACATTATAGACATTGTGAAAGATCTAGTGAAACAAAACAGTTATGTTATACGAATAAGACTATAAAAGTGTGTGTTATGTGATTAGAGTATAGGTCTAACTCTTCCCAACTCGAGAAGGTGGTTGTCTTTGAGGTAGTCAGATGGAGTTCTAGACATTAACAGATCGAGTCCGTGATGGAATGATCCTTTATTATTTCTAGACTATCCGCATTCTGACGAAAAACTAATAAGATAATCATGGACTTGGGTCTCGGTGACTTTATAGACATTCTGAAAGATCTAGTGAAACAAAACAGTTACTTTATAGAACTCTAAACTTTGTGTTGTGTGACAAGAGCAGAGTTCTAAAACCAACCAACTCGAGAAGATGACCGTCCTTGAGGTTGAGTAGTCAGATGGCGTTTTAGACATTGGCATATCGAGTCCATGATGGAATGATCCTTTGTTATTTCTAGACTATTCGCATTCTGACGAAAAAACTAATATGGTAATCATCGACTTGGGTCTCGGTGACTTTATAGACACTCCATCTAGATCGGGGAGTTTTTAGTCCGTAGGTCACTGAGTCACCTTCTCAGTGAAGTCGGGCATGCTATCGCGTACGGGCGCGGTGTATCCATGAGGATTTTCTCCTCGCACGGAAAGCAAAAAAAAAAAAGATCTAGATGTTGTAGTTATGAACTTGTGAATCAATCAGCAGAGAAATTTGGGTATGTTAACATTTTATTTATTTCTATCACCTATATCCTACAACCAACACGTCTGTTAACAGTGTTACGTTAACGAACATGTTCCATAATAGCGTATGCAACGCAAACGATATCCGTTAATCTGCAGACATTCGTAACATTTTTACGATCCCATGAAAATTGTCATACTACGGTAGCGTGTTTTTGGGTTTTTCGAAACGCATGATCATCCGAGCAACGTGAGTGTCAACGAACGTTTGCGAAGGAATGGAATGTGTTTTGAAATGCCCAATAATACCCTACTCCTGCCTCTATACAAAATATAATTTATACTCTCTCCATGGAGCACGGAGCGGCTTATTCATTCATGGGGCATGTTTCTGCTCTTGTTGTCATTTTCACTAGCATACATCAGAAAGAGACATATGATTTTATAGGTCTACTTCTAGTGGAAAATTCGAACAATGGAAAAGCCAGGAGTGGGAGAGACGCAAAAAAATGTCATGCAAGAGCATTGATCTCCTATAAACAACTAGATACACAAAGGTCTTACTAAAACAACGTCCAAACAAACCCATTGTTAACGTCCAAATAATGTCCAATAAAGCAAATGAGGGTCCATTCATCCGTTTGGACCTTCTTTGCGCTCGGACATTTTTAGAAGGCAGACTGTGTATCTAGTTGTTTATAGGAGATCAATGTGCAAGAGTAATTGTCTGCAATGTAAGTAAATTAAGTACGCCTTTCCTTTCTCCATAGGATTTTTCTTGCTCCATGGCCCCAGACGACAGCTACAACTTAGTTTTATCGCGGAGACCATAAATCATTGAGCACTATCAAAAGACGAGCGACAATATCTATTCAGGCCATTATCGGCTGAGGTGAAGTTGAGAAGATGCGTAAGGCAGTTTATTAACATTTTTACTGACTGCGCAAGTAGGAGGGTTATAGTTATCGAGTACACTGCTATCAACTTAAGCTGAGAATTGCATTTCATTTCATTTCATTTATTCGCAATAAATTGTAGGTTACAAATTGATGGTATCACAATAACACTGGTTTCATACAATTTTACCCGTCGGGTGTAGCGAGCGAGATAAATACATATATAAAAATATCATTCAACTAAATTACAATTATATCACAATGTCATCTCGAAAATTCCACGCATCAAAAATAATATAATAACTGAGTCAATAAACAAGTCAAAGTCATCACGAAGTTGAAAACATAAATAACCCTTCCTTGTTGCGCAGTTGGGTAAAAAAGAGACAAAAATCATTCGGTCGGATTTGGCAATAAAACTCTTATAAATATATTATTTAGTCCCAACGAGTGACTCGAACTCATTCATATTATAAGGACCTATGGATAATAGTAGATCCTTAAGTTTTTTTAAAAACTTTCTGTCTGGGAGCGACTGTATATCCTCTGGCAACATGTTGTACACTCTTGCCGCGTTATATTTGTGTGAGTGTTGCCTCAGGCCGCTTGCTATAAACTAGTATAAACTGGTTTAAACAATGCGCGGGACGCGCCGCGCCACAAGCCGATTGCCAATCTACACTATCGGTGTGCACTCACACAAATGCAATTCTCAGCTATTAAAACACCGTAGCTTTATATTTATTAATTAAGTAAGAATTGAATAATATAATACATGATTAAAAATAATTATCAGCTTAAGTTGATAGCACTATATGTATGTCTAATTCACGCCCTGTAGCCAAAACAGCTCGGTGGATTTTAACATATGAGGTGTCGGTTCTCTTGAAAATGGCGGGAAACGACGGTTGCGAAATTATTTGATAATTTTCCTATTAATGTCTACAGGGACTATTTTGTGTTTAATTTCACGTTAAATTAATCAGAAAATGTTCGCGAATGACAGTACGGTGAAGTTATTGGATTATTTATGCAAGATATGAAGTTTCAAGCTTTTCAAGAGTTCCCGCTACAAGCTCGGGAGTGAACGTGACTGTCGAGCTGCTTCGTCCAGAGTGATGACGCTTCGGCGACTCCTCTGGATGAAGACATGAAGACGCGGCTACCCAGGGTGAAGATGCTACTGCGACTCCGCTGGAGGAAGATAGAAGACTATTCATCGAGGAGGAAGATAGAAGAATATTCAGTTCAACGTGTTACCACTGATGTGTTGTCGGCGGTAACATTGCCTGCATTCACTCTTATGCCCCACGATATACAAATCTCAATGTGTTCACATATTTTTGGATTACTGTCTAATCTAGACCATACATTTAAGACTCTGATATTTCAATTATACAATGATTGTAATCTGTTTTGTGTACCAAATAAAAATAAATAAATAAATATTGAATATATTGAATTTTCTGTAACATGACATTGACGAATTGTCGAGTCCATTAATAAAATAAATAAATATTTATGTTATTTCGTTCCCCAATCGCACAACCGTCTTGAGATGCAAAGAACCCTGAAACAAAGACACATTCGAATATTATTTTTTTAAAAGCGCAAAGGGAAACAAAGGCCGAAGCAACGAGCCGTATCTTATTTGAATAAGTCGGCGAATGAAAGCGCCCGCGTCGGATGGGGCACAGGGAGGGATCTGGGTTGGATAATAAGGGCCACACTTGTTAACTAATGTTTGAGATCGCAATTAAGGCAATGGTATAAAAATGCACGGTGATTATTGAAGCACTAACTACAATATGTGTAATTCACACTATAGTATGACCGTCTAAATCAGTCTTCGCCTGCGCGGTACAGGGATGCGGGGGTAGGACGACAACGGGGACCGAGAGAAGTGCGTACGGGGACCGACAGAAATGTATTGTAACAGAAATGCGCCTGCCGCCCGCACCTCTCTCGGTCCCCGTTGTCGTCATACCCCCGCGTCCCTGTACCGCGCAGGCGAATACTGATTTAGACAGTCATACTATAGTTATGCAAATCGTTGTAATCACATAAATATTTAAATATGCTGTCTGCCAATCAGGCTTTACCTATGCATTATTGAGATATTGGGTTTAAGTAAATAGTGGTTGTTTTATCCAAAAATCTACCATTTTATGGGTATTTTATGCTGTGTGTAAGCATGCATAAGCAGACATTTTTATTAAGTAAATGCTCACGAATTAGGTCTACCATATTCAAATATATTATACATTTGATAAATATCATAGTTACTGGCCTGGGAGCAAAAGGACGAGAATCGGGTTGAGTGGCGTGTTTTGGGAAAGTCAAGCAGTGGACTGATACTGGCTGATAATGATAATGATGAAGGGTATCTTTTTTTCTATAATTATTTAGGGATTGTACACATTGACAATGCCAATCCCATCGTTCTTATTCTAAACTAAATTATCTACTTAAATTTTATAAAAAAACCGTGAACAAAAGCTAGGCCTGGCTATCTAAAATACCTACCACAGGCTTGTCAGATATTGCGCCCCATTTTATTTTATTTATTTAGGTGTACATAACAAGTGACAATCAATACATAGTAATCAGGACACAGAACAGTGGTTTAAATCTAGATTGTTACCCAAACACAGTACACACATCATGATAATAATACACACGATATTGTTATGAAAAAAAAAATTGTGTAAATAAACTACATACTTACTTTATTATGTGGCCCTGACACCAAATTCTAAATGTGGCCCTGATTCGTCGGTATGAAAATTGTAGGAAGCTAGTAGCAAGAACGTTATTATGATTTTCATTCGCACTGACCGCCGCCGCCCACTGCTGGGCGGTTAGGGCTTTAGCATACATCTCGTCTCGGTTATACCGCAGTCGGAGATTGCTTTGTAGTGGGCAGGTTGATGTAATGGGAAAGAACTAGAGAATTTTTTAAACTTTCACAGTTTGTATACATATTAATTAGATAAAACGGGAATTACCGTGTTAAACATTTATTATTGATGTCTCGATATTTCGACAGCATTGCAGCCATCATGGTCACGAGTAGACTCACTACTAGTAGTTCAACTCGTGACCATGATGGCTGCAATGCTGTCGAAATATCGAGACATCAATAATAAATGTTTAACACTGTAATTCCCGTTTTATCTAATTAATATATACACTACCTACCAAGAGCTACCGTAAGCTGCTTCGGTAAAGATTAAAAAATTTAAATCTATACCGAAGCCTAAATCAAGTGTCTTATTTTGTAAACAAAAACTACCCTCCCCTACTAACATGTAGGGGAGGGTAGTTAGACGCTAGCGAGCATAGGTACAGCTCAAAGGCACTTTAGACTTTGGACCGTTCTTATTATCTGCGTCGTAAGACTTGAAATCGTAATTGCAAGTATTACAAATGATCTGCTATCCAAATCAAGCCAATCAACCAAGCCCAAATCAAGTGTCTTATTTTGTAAACAAAAACTACCTTGCCTTACTAACATTTTAAGCTGTTCTGTGATTATTGCACAGTTATTTTCGCATTAATAATGATCGAATCATTTTATTTTCACAATGGTGAATAGGTTCGATCAATCAGTTCCTTCAGTGTTACATCACAACAGGTAATTAGACGATCATATTTTTTTACAAAATAAGACACTTGATTTGGGTTGCGGGTTACGGACGGACACTGACTCCTAACCAAGGGTTCCTTTTCTAACTTTTAGGATTTTTATCTACAACTTTTAGAAGTAGCATATAAACCGAACTAGTCTAGTATTTTAATATACTGTTGTTCTTGTTATGCTTGAAAACGCTGACTTTTTATCAAACTCATATATTTTCAAAGACTTTCCGAGTTACAGTCGCTACAAAAAAGGGGGAAATTTAAAATTTTAAGCAGCTCGCGTACTACGACGCTGTGGATTGATGCTGTGGAATAGTTACAACTGTCGTTACAAAATAGATTAAAAACTAAGTAAGTACTCCTTTGTACCTTTCGGGGTAGACAGTAAAAATAATAACGAATTTCTAATGTTTTTCAATCTGTTTCTACGGCAATTATACTCAAATATATAATTACGGTGCACTACAAATATTTGTACACTAGATTTTAATACGAGTTTGTTTGATTTCCCTGTTTTTGTTGAAAACGTCTTGACAAATTGTGACTATTTATTTCTAACACTAGCAACATATTAGGCGCTTTCCAAAAATCCACCGTGCTACCAATCCTAGAAGTTATCCGCGCTAATTTTGACGTTTTGCTCGGGCTGGGATTTTGATGGGAGTTTCACTAGGAGATAGCTGAAATATCCGTACAGCTCATAGGCTTATAAGCCATGGCGGTATGTGATGTGGAAACAAGAATCCAGAGAGGAAGATCTGCTTCCTGATCTCCTCCATCCTCTCCATTCTCCTGCTCTACGCAAACGAAGTTGCGGGGTAGGTACCTACAACTAGTTTTTAATAAAAGGTTAATTACAAAAGAAGACGCGGCTACCCAGGGTGAAGACGCTACTGCGACTCCTCTGGAGGAAGATAGATGACTATTATATTTTGAATTGTCTGTAACATGACATTGGCAAATCACGAACTGTCGAGTCCATTAATAAAATAAATAATATGTCTATTATTACATTACGTCAGTTAACTATGTCAAACGGATTCCTTGAAAAGCGCACGAAACGACATTAGCTACTTTTTTGTAAAAATTCTAATTAAATAGTTTCCGTGGTATTTGGTGATTAATGATCGCGTTAAGTTAATCAGTAGATGCCCGCGAACGTTTCTATTAATTTGAGTGTTCCAAAGAAGTCGTGTTTGTGAAGTTTTGTGCTCTTAGCAAGGTTTCTTGCATAACTCGATTATTACGTGGATAATTGAGTTATTTCGTTTAGGGGTTTGGGAGGGGTGTGCGTAGGTTTAGGTTAGGTTATATTCGTATATATGCAAGTATTTATAAGACTTCAGACATTCTACTAACATCAGACCAGGCTGTATGCCCTAGTTGGCTTTGCCTTTCCCACTGGGAAGAATTATACAAAAAAAACTATGTCAAACGTATATTATTATTTATACTAAGTACGGCTTTTTGAAAATGGCGGGAAACGACGGTTGCGAAATTATTTAATAATATTCAGTTTAATGTCTACAGTGGGTGTTTTGTGTTTAATATCACGTTAAATTAATCAGAAAATGTTCGCGAATGACAGTATGGTGAAGTTATTGGAGAATTGAAGCAGGATCTGAAGTTTGGCGCCATGGTCAAGATTCCCACTACGAGCTCGGGAGTGAACGTGACTGTCGAGCTGCTTCGTCCACAGTGATTGACGCTACGGCGTCTCCTGTGGATGAAGATAAGAAGACGCGGCTACCCAGGGTGATGACGCTACGGCGACTCCCCTGGAGGAAGATGGAAGACTATTATACATTGAATTTTCTGTAACATGACATTGGCAAATGACGAACTGTCGAGTCCATTAATAAAATAAATAAATATACTAAGTACAACAAGAGTCGGTTCTCTTGAAAATGGCGGGAAACGACGGTTGCGAAATTGTTTGATAATTTTTCTTTTAACGTCTACAGGGACTATTTTGTGTTTAATATCACGTTAAATTAATCAGAAAATGTTCGCGAATGACAGTACGGTGAAGTTATTGGATTATTTGTGCAAGATCTGAAGTTTCAAGCTTTTATCAAAAGTTCCCGCTACAAGCTCGGGAGTGAACGTGGCTGTCGAGCTGCTTCGTCCAGAGTGATGACGCTACGGCGTCTCCTCTGGATGAAGACATGAAAACGCGGCTACCCAGGGTGAAGACGCTACTGCGACTCCCCTGGAGGAAGATGGAATACTATTGAATATATTGAATTTTCTGTAACATGACATTGGCAAATAACGAACTGTCGAGTCCATTAATAAAATAAATAAATAAAGTACAACAAGACAAGAGTCGTTACAATGACAATACGAAAATATGTTTCTGGCGGCTCATGGCGTAACAAATGAAGCGAGGCCGCATTTCCAATGTAAAGTATAGTTTCCAGCCGTAAGTCCGCTATTTATTGCCAGGATGTACCGTTTTTAGCGACAAAGTCCGCCATTTCCATAATAATTTGCATTCTCGTTAAATAAATTGGCAACATTGCACCGCCGCTAAGTCGCTTCTTTGGGGGTTCCGCTTTTGGTGAACGGAGTTGTAATTTATAGAACTAACAAGTTTCGAATAACCTAGTTGCCCTTTAAAAAAATTATTTCTTTTTTTTAGATGTTTCTTCTTTTTCATTTCAATTTCTCAAATTCTATTAAGGGTAAGGCCCTTAATAGAATTTGAGAACTTGTACTCATTGTTTATTACGATAAATACTATTTTTAAATGCTTATTTATAACGTGATTCAATTTCGCTAAGTTGTAGTTCGCATAATTGCGAAAAACGACCGTTTTTGGCATATTTGATAACTACAACTTAGCTTGTCGCAATAATGCGATGTATTGTATATTAAAAAATAGTATTTATCCTAATAACGATTGTGTACCTACATGGACGCATATCTTTAATACGGCACCCATGTCCCCGCTTCGTCTCTATGCGCTCATCTTTGACAGAATTTTTCGCGTGAAAAGTACCGATTTCATGTCTATTGGGTAAGTGGTCTGTGGTTACGAGTGTTACGACCACAGATTAAAGATATAAGTTTTCTATTAAAAAAAAAAAGGTAAAGAGTGTTTTATATACAGGTTACGACTATCAAACGTCTATGGAATTTGACGTTTGTAAGAGCAAAGTGCTAAGCTTGGCGCTCCATCTATATATCTCGACCGTAAACCCCGAGGTTACTTCGGAGCCCCAAAAACGATGAAGCTGGTTAAACAGCAGCCAAGAGTAATACACGCTGCGCCGACTAAATCTCGTTACCTCGTGCTGACACTCCATTACCTGCCCGAATTTATGGCGAGCGGTGTGAGGCGAGAGAGACAGACCAGAATTGGGTATAGTAGGTACAACTTTATATTGCTTCGCATTGCATTATTACGAAACCGTAGATAGGCAACAATAATTGAAAAATAAATAAAGTGGGTTAAAATATATGTTAATTAATTACTTTATACTACCTCGGAAGTCCCAAAAGGGAGCCAAGTACCTACATACACACCGACCGCACGCGATACGTACGCGCCACAGGTCAGTGACCGCAGTTCACGGTCACAGATTGGAAACATAATTCCTCACCGCTGTCATTTTACAGCGTTGCGTACGCCAATTTTTTTTTTTAATTCATCCCAGAGGGAAAGGCAAAGCCAACTTGAGCATACAGCCTGGTCTGATGATGATGATGGTTACAATAATAGGTAAAAAATGATTGCCCCCAAAAAATTTAAAAGCCGAAATATTTCCATAGTCTGAAATATATGAGAGCATGTCTTAATCGTCAGCTTATGACTCGGAGCCTCCGCCGAGAGCCGACTACACGAAACTGTAGGGCCCGCGATGTAATTCATGACAGCACTATGTCATGCCGATAATAAAATAAATCTTTGATATAGTCGTCCAGGATGTAGGTAGATATCACCTGTCGGGAAGTTCTCGTAGGTAGAATACACGAAGACAATGATAAATATACAGCCCCATTACCTTGAAGTCTTATAGCAGTATTACTTCCATAATACTTTGTTACTTCGTATAATGACGACCTTAAAGTAAGCTCATTAAGGTCGTCATTGTACGAAGTAACAAAGTATTATGAAAGTAATACTGCTATAAGACTTCAAGGTAAGGGAAGACTTCAAGGTAAGGGGGCAGGGGGCCGTAATAAGGTTGAGATTTTCTTAAGAACTAAGAGGTACTTAATAGCTTATTAATTTAATAACACTTTTTAAATGTTATACCTAACATTAATTTGTATTCATTTTGACTAAGCTATTTACTCTATTATTACCTAACGATCATTTTTACAAATATGACTATATTTGACATGATGTACTACCATTATTATTGTATAGTATTTTATTATGTAAAAGATAAGATAAGATAAATATTCTTTATTGCAAAGTAAAAGGAATTACACAAAAGAAATATGCTAATACAGTTAGTATCACAATTAAAAAAATAAAAATAAAAATGAAAAAAACACAAGTAAAAATGAAATAAAGAAATCTAAATCTAGCAAAAACAGCAAAACACTTGGGCTGTTATTCATAAACGTGATTTAAGTTACGATACCGTTTAGAAAGGGATAGCAACACGATTTAAAAATTATTCAGAAATGTGGTTATTCATTGCAATCCGATTTAAATTGTACCTATAGTTGTCAAACTTGTCAAATATACAATCAGAGTAAAATGGGCTTAAATATTGACACGCCGTAAATATGGAAAGGCAGGTGAAAGTTTGATTTAAAACATCCAATTTATATTTTACGATTTCACATGATGACCGACCACACGAGCTCAGCACATCGCCGGTAACATCAGAGTAATGGCCCAAACTGAATTTCCCTGTGCTAGCCTAATGGCCCAAACTAAGTTTCCCTGTGCTAGCCTAATGGCCCAAACTAAGTTTCCCTGTGCTAGCCTAATGGCCCAAACTAAGTTTCCCTGTGATAGCCTAATGGCCCAAACTAAGTTTCCCTGTGATAGCCTAATGGCCCAAACTAAGTTTGCCTGTGATAGCCTAATGGCCCAAACTAAGTTTGCCTGTGATAGCCTAATGGCCCAAACTAAGTTTGCCTGTGCTAGCCTTATGGCCCAAACTAAGTTTGAACCGTGGAACCACTGCTTTAAGGATGTTATTCATAAACGTTATTTAAAGTTATGCCATCGTTTAGCCACCCGGGGGGTGACCGCGACTTCAATCGTTTTCGTTAACGTTTTCATTTTGACACTTGAACGATATACATTGAAGCGTTTCGTTGTCGTTTGTTAAAACTAGAAAAAACATAGCAGCAATGTATAGCGTACATGTGTCAAATTGAAAGTGATTACGATAACGATTGGAAGTCGCGGTCACCCCACTGTCCCTTTCTATCTTAACCTTGTTTAACGAACTGTAAAAGGGATAGCAACACGATTCAAAGGAAGTGAGGTTTAACACGTTCATGGACAGTAGAAATTACGAAATGACAGTGAAAATTCTCATACAATTCGGAACTACTGTCATAACCGTGGGGGATTCTAAGTATGTGCGTGTCAAGACCGACAAAAATGTACCTACAACCTTTATTTTGACAGTACACATACCTATTTTCTACACAGAATGACAGTGGGACCGCTCCACAAAGAAAACCGCCTACGAACGCCGCGGGAGATGCCGTTGTGTCTTTTTAAATGCATCAAAATACTACGTCATACGCCGTACTGTCATTTTCCGAATACTCAAAGTACGGCATATGCCGCCACTGTCCATGAACGTGTCTAGGTTTATGAATACCATTATAAGCCACGTTTACAGCTACAGCCGATGTGATATCCATTCTAGCTCTTTTGTCGCATCGTGGCCGTAGTGTGAAAAAAGCCTTCATTCAGAGTAGGACTCAGAGATTTAAAACCACGACCCTTTTAATCCTGCAAAAGGTCGAAGAATAAATACGAGCTCGAAACGCCTAGTGGCCATAATTTAGAGTTATGGCGTGTGTTCGTGAGGTTGGCTAAGCCTCGTAACCAGGCTGCATAACAAACGCGGGTGTCCTGTACAGTCGTCAGCACATGGTAACACTTGCACGATTTCAGCTCTTGTGGCCAAAACAAATGGAATAGTTACGGAACTATTTTTAATACGTAGGTATATAGATTCAGTCGAAATCAGAGAATTAGGGTCTCCCTAAGGTTGAAATTTTTTCGAAAATAATTACCTATACTATGAACGATTACAATTTTTTTTAACACCTAGTAGATAGTTTCGAGTAGACACTTCGTATTGTAAAGAATTTTAAAAATCAGTGATTTTTTTACGCAGGCTCGCTGCTTCGACGTCAATCTTTTCGTTCTCTTGTAGACTTGTCTGTGTTAGATTTGTACGTACATATTAAAATTTGTTTCTAAATTACATACCTATTTATTTAATTTTATTACAAATTTGTTTCTAAATTACATACCTATTTATTTAATTTTATTACAAATTTGTTTCATTTTTCAGAACTCGGTTTATTATTTCCACTAGCAAAAGTAGCAACATTTTAGGCGCTCTCTAAAAATTCTAGTGCTGTTATTCATAAACCTAATTAACGTGTAGATGTTAATAAGTATAGAAAGGGTTCTCTTGAAAATGGCGGGAAACGACGGTTGCAAAATTATTTGATAATTTTTGTTTTATTGTCTACAGTAGTTATTTTGAGATTAATATCACGTTAAATTAATCAGAAAATGTTCGCGAGTGACAGTATGGTGAATTTGTTGGATAATTTGAGCAAGATCTGGGGTTTCAAGCTTTTATCAAGAGTTCCCGCTAAAAGCTCGGGAGTGAACGTGACTGTCGAGCTGCTTCGTCCAGAGTGATGGCGCTACGGCGACTCCTCTGGATGAAGACAAGAAGACGCGGCTACCCAGGGTGAAGACGCTACTGTGACTCCTCTGGAGGAAGATAGAAGACTATTATATATTGAATTTTCTGTAACATGACATTGGCAAATGACGAACTGTCGAGTCCATTAATAAAATAAATAAATAAGTATAGAATGGGACAAGGGGCTAAACGGTGACGTAACTATAAATAAATTCACGCGTCTCCTATGCGCGTCTCGGACCCCACAGAACATTACTGCAGAAGTATTATAATAAGCTTACTTTAAGGACGTCATGGTACGAAATAACAAAGGTAATTGTGCTATAAAAGTATGTGGTAAGTCCCCAGGGCCCTGAGGATCTTTAATAAAACAATAATGTTGCAGGAACATTTTGATTCCATCTTAAAGTAAAATATTACTTTTCTCAATATTCTCTGTTCCCAGGTCAAGAACCCTCAGTTTGCAAGTCCCCTTTACTTTAACAAAATACACTCCCATCACGTCCCGCCACTGTATAAACCCTAATGCAGTCGGTATTCAGTGCACTACGGCTAGGTATTGGTTTTAAACCCATCGTAAATTCAGCGCCCACGTTACATCAGCTGGTGTGTTTTCTCAACAGGATAGATGGGTGCCTCACACACGAACCTCGTCCACAACTAGATATCATGCTACAGATAGAGGTTCCAATGTTGTTACAAATATGTAACTGATATTCGTAATAGGGAACCGAAACGTGGGGTGAGGCTAGTCCATAAGATCAAAGTCTCTCGGCAAGGTCCTTCTTCTTCTCGTGTGATTACTAAACCTAATGTCAGAGTTATTCTGGCCGCTAGCCTCTGACGTGGCCTAATTTATTATTTATTTATTTATTCAATACATAACTGACTGGTTTTTTTGTATAATAACCGCGCTAATGAATACGGGCGAAAATAACAGTACTTAAATACTATAATATAATGTAAATAATGTTATATGATAAATAATGATGACTACATTCTATATACATAATGTATAATAATAAACAAGTATAGTATTATTAATAATATAAAATAAATAAATAACTGACTGGTTTTCAGATATCACCAAAGCACCGAGTCAGTGGATACAATATAATAATACTTAATGCTTAAAATAATGAATTATACAATTAGGATAAATTAGTGTAGCTGTTAAGATAGCAATATATATTGACTTATATAGTCATATGAAATAAATGACTGCTTCCGAGCGACTGCAGGGACCAACAACAGCTGCTAAACGTGCTTTCTGAGGAACGGAGGGGCTCAGATGAAAATGTCACTGAGATTGATAAGATATAAACAGTTTACTGCAGAAATTGATAAAAAAAATCAAAGGTTCTCTTCCAGACAACCGCAGGATATGAGGGTTCCTTTGTGGCCTCCTATAGCCTACATGGCTTAATGAATCGTGATGTACTTACGAGGAATAGTTAGATTCGTCTTAATTACCTGACTGATATAACATTTTATCCCAAAAAGCAGTCGAGCGTTTGATTTTGTAATATTCATTCAAAGCGGTTCTTTTTTCAGTATACTTTTTTGCAATTTGTTATAACAAAATACTTACCAAAGTATCAGTTACAAATGATATATTGGGAGCAGCTCTATCGTAGGTACCTTCTCGTACACGAGGGTAAACATATCACCGCTCGCGTTCGACCCCGTTGTTGTTTATTTTGTTGACAACCCTATCGGTCGGGCACGCCAGGCAGGGGTGCCACCCGCTGCTTTCATAAAATGTGGGCTGTGATGTATTGGCTATTGAATGCTGTTTTATGTTTTTATTTTTAAAATAAACCCATGATTTTACGTTCGGAACAAAGTTGGGGTAAAATTTGCAGGAAAATGTATGATACAAAGTAAGCAAAAATAGAAACGAGTGTTTTAAACATTATTTGTTATTTCGTTTATAAACAAATATTGGGTCGTGATTGTGATTACTCAAATTAGTAAATCGGACAGAAAATGTTTGTCTAATCTCTACAAATAGAGGAGTTTATTAAAACATAGGTACTTACCTATAACTGATAATTGATTATTTGATTACTCAAATACAATTTATTGCCAACCCTATTCGAAATGCTATTCACCGCGGCCGCAGGGTTGCCAAGCCACGTCACGTATTCTCTTGCTTTTTGACAGACATTTTTGCTCTGTACTTTTTATACTATTTCGCTTCACGCTCCGACTTCACAATACCGCTGAAGCCGAGTTTATTTGCTTTGCCATCTCACAGAGTTAAATTAAATACCTAGTTACTTACCTACCCAAGTAAGTAGGTATCTACAGGTTGTTAGTGATATAATAAAGACGTAGGCTTCGCCATTCATTTATTAGTCGGGTTAAATAGGTACGGTCGAAGACAAAGAAAGGTGTACAGGAGAGTTTTTAAGGTTGAGATTTTCTGAAAAACTAATTGACCTATTGTAAAAATTATTTCACTGTTAGATAGATAAAAGTTAAAACTATGTAACTATAAAAGAGTTATTAAAATCGGCCAAGTACCTAGTTCTTGAGAAAATCTCAACCTTATTGGACCCTCTGTATACTTATCTTTCGACTATACTATACCTATCTGACCGAGGTAGTAAAAGAACTCGGTTCAAATATAAAATAAACCCTGGTTAACCTATTGTTTGACAAGAGTTAACGCGAACAAACTCGTTGAAGTATGTTTTAACCTTACGTGAGAATTATTTTTGGTTTAAATTGTGTTATCTTAACTTATTATTATTATACACCTGCCTCTGCTTTCTCCGCATGCCCAAATGTCAGCTGGTAGAAAATACAGCAAGGCATTAAGCTCGCCTTTTGTACACAATGTGTAAAAGCTTAAATAAATATATAAAAAAAACAAAGTATGCAGGTTATCTTTGGTGTGCGATTTGAATAACTCTAGAATTACCGACTTAACCCGTGAAATACTTAGGTACATTTTTCTCAGGTTAAGTCTAAGGTTATATTTTATTGCAACTCTCAAATCAAATGAAATAAATAAAATATGAGATGTTATAAAATTAAAAATGTCATGATATTCAACCTATTACGAGGCATACAAATATTACATTATCTTATCATATTATATTGAATATTAAATTCTGTGCTTTTCAGCTCATATTATGACATTCAGTATATATCTCATATTCATAATATTACTTACCTACAAGTTGGCCATACCTAGAAGGCACCTACCTAATAAAACATTCTAATTCTAGACTCTAGGCTAAAGCAATTAAATTAGTATGAAGGCGATTCCTATTCAACATTTAACTCAGTTCAATTTACTCAAACAATTCCTTTCCGTACAATTCCGGAACACCTGCAAATCAAATCCAGCTGTTAGCAAATCCAGCAGTTAAAAGGTGCACGGAATTGGATTCGCATCCGGGCCGGGGTCGGGATCGAACGGCAAACCTCATTCGGCGCGGAATAATGGCGCGGCTGCCTCGACTGTTGAACTGAGTTATTCTATTCCAAATAGAACGGGAGCTGCGAGTCAAAAAATGCAACTGAATTATCACAACGTTAAAGTTTATGACGCGGTAGGTTTTTAAATAATTTTGTGTTCGTACATTTAATCATTTTCGACATGCATTTATATGTTATTGAGGTGAATCCCTTATACCTACAGGCAGCTAAGTTAATCCAAAATGGTAACGAAATTATGACAAAATCTACTATTTTACAGTCAAAAGCATATCAAGTGTAAGTAGCACTTTGGATCGGTTTTATAAATAAGCAACCTACCTACATAAAGAGAAGAATTTTCATCGCATTATTGCTTGAGAAAAATAAAATTAAAAAATTTCAATAAAATCAGTCGAGTATTTTTTGAGAAAATCAATTATTAGGTACTTAACTCTCCTATACCCATGGGTGTACTCAGGTAGGGACAGGGGAGGGCAGCTGCCCTTGTTGACGTCCCTATTAAGTATCTTATCTAGTACTTTTATCGATAAAAATGAAGAAAACGAATTTTTTGCCATTTGTTTGCAATACAATATTTTTACAACTAAAAATTACGCGGCGCGTTCGTTCTTTCTATAAGCACCTGGTTACGCCCATGCCTATACCCTTACTCTGCGATCGACCTATGTCGCTCGGTCGTTGTCATTGACAAGTAAATCTCATTTGTTTTAATACCTAACGTTCAAATACCTAGGTTTAACCCTGTCGATATCACACCCGAGCGTGATTCAATTAACAATCCTATCGGCATCAATGCGGCTACAGACAGTCCATGTGGAATTGTCTGCCGAGCTGCGGTGCGTATCTAACCGTAACCGCCAGGACATTCCGAGGTGTCTGCCAATCTAGTGGCCACATCTCCGTACGCCGCAGGCTATATTGTATTGGGCGACACAGCTATACTGTGACAGGTTGTACCTCAAGGGTGGTTACCACAAGGAGTTAGTACTAGGAATATACGATAGCTCGTCGCTCTATAGAGCTAGAGGTAAGTATACATAGAAAATTAGGTACCTACCTACTTACACAAGGAGGGTTGAGATTTCGAATATTTTATTATAATCATTTATTTATTATACACCTACATATCATGTTGAAAAAAATGAGAATTTAGGGTTGAGATTAATTTTCTCAAAAGTAATTCAATGGTTTTTAAAAAACCTTTACATACATATAGGTAAGTACTTAAGTAGGTACTTTAAACTATTTGCTAATAACATTGCCCATCGTAGAGGGAAAATCTCAATGACTAAAGGTACTTAGTAAAAATAATTCATGAAAAAATCTCAACCTCCATGAGGCAAGGTATTTTAATTTTGACTGTTAGTACAGTACCGATTGAATGATTTGTTTTAAAGTTTGGTTGGGTAGTCAACAGACAACAAAATCGTTGGTTCTTATTATGATCTAAAATCAGAAATTATTTGCATTGAGGCAATAAGAATGCAAGAAAAGAAACTTTAGAAAGAAACGAAAATTCTGCATTCGTAAATTCAAATTATTAACCGTTATTTTGTGGTCACTAGTAGAATTAAACTCCTAAACCGTAAAAAATATTTTATTATTATGGCAACATTTGAAAGTTTGTTAAATACGTCACATCCTCGTGTTGTCTTTGTCAGATTGCATGACGAATAAAGAGGATGGCGATATACTATGACGTCACAAACACAGTCCTGACTGTTTTTTTTTGTGACCTACCAACGCTTTCTTAGAAAAGAGAGTACAACAAAAGACACACTTTTGTATAGCGCTATCTCTATCTAATAATGCAACTATTTATATTCATGAGCGACAAAGACGAGTGATATCATGTATGGGTGCTTTATTTCATTGAAGTGAAATGTCAAAACAAAAATTTGAATTGCTTTGCGTAACGGACGATCGAGTTTGATTTTGATGCAATTTTATCATTTAATTTGTTGATTCGTTGGTTTAGAAATGTTGAAGTCGAAGGAATTCCTTGAGCTTGAAAACAAAATAACCAGTCACGACGCATATGGGAAACCGTAAGTCATATATTCCATACTATACGCTATTGTCTTCATAGGTATCCAATTTTTGAAATTCCTCGGGCTGTGTTTACTAGTTTTCGTGTCAATAAAATGCTCAGAAACTTCAGAAAGGGTAATAACGCTGAGATGTTCACACTGATAAAATAAACCACCTTTCTGAGAACCATTTTATTATTCCTAGAACTATAAATAGTTCCAAGAATAATAAAATGTAAATAACCACTCTTACTGAAACAAAGTGCCTAATCTAAACTCGTTCCCTGGGAGCAGTTTCCAAATTCTACATCGTTTTACTATTATAGATCACTAGCCGGCAGTTAATATTGAAAATTCATTTATTATTATTGGATAATGGGCAAGCAACTATCTGTTGATAGTTTGATACATCCGTAGCTAGTATGGCTGTTTTTTTAATCTATTGGCTATATGATTGTTATATACCCAGCTTATGTGTTACTCAAGCTCGTAAGTTACATCAGTGCAATATTTGATGCAGATACCGTTAACGTTTAGAATGTTATTGAGTAACAAATAGACCGATAACCTCAGAATTTGTATTACGATTCACCGAGCATGGATAATGTCTATGCTCGGTGAATAAATAACGGCAAGATATTTCCCATCATGTTCTAATTTACTCTTTAATCTTTTTAATACTAGTTGGATATTTAAAACTTATCCCTATCTCATAAGGTAAAAGGAACCCTTATAGGATCACTTCATTGTCCTATGCCAATAGGTACAAACAAGCCAGACCAACAAGAAATGACGTTCCTTTTTTTCTCAGAAATGCATCGACGTATCAAGTTGAAATTAATACCATAGTATATTCTTCAGTCTCATGCAGCTGTGAAAAAATGCTAAAATACTTGTTCATTAAACTTTTGACATTCTATTTCAGTTACAAATGGTCTCCCCGTGACTTTGAGCTGGGCTCAGGGCTCGGACAAGGCAAATTCGGTCATGTCCATGTGGCCCGGGAGAAGAAAACTGGCTATCTAGTGGCCATCAAGACACTGTTCAAGTCACAGATCACCCGGTCCAAGTGTGAGAAGCAAGTCCTCCGCGAGATTGAGATTCAGTCACATTTGAAGTGAGTATATGTGGAAGCTTTGCGATTGTATTCGCTTTTATAACAAGTTGACAGAAATAAAGTACCACGATATTGTCAGAAATGGAATTCAAAAAATCCATGAATGGATAGCTTATTACAGAATAGATGATTACTTGATTGGCGTAAATGCATGGTTTTTAGTAGGATTTTTTTTACTTCTGACCAAACCCGCGTTTGACCTTAATCTCCCTGATGGTAAGCCACGACGAGGTCGTAGGCACAGGTAGTCTTCGTGCCAGGAGAAATGCTCAGACCCTTTCTCCCAGTATAATGTTCATGTGATTGAAATACTAAAAAAATTGTACCTATGTAAAATGTATTGGGTTGTGAAATGTACGAATGGGTAAACGTAGCATGGGACGCCCTCCGACAAGATGGAGGGTTGACCTGCTCAGGGTGGCTGGCAGAGACTGGATGCAAAAGGCTGAGAGTTGGGTTGAGTGATGTGCTTTGGGAGAGGCAGATGATGCAGGCTGATGATGAAAGTTCCTGTGCCCAGGCACCCCAATATCCTTCGCCTGCTGACGTGGTTCCACGACGAGCGCCGTATCTACCTGGTGGTGGAATTCGCGGCCGGCGGCGAGCTCTACAAACACCTCACCAACTCGCCCAAGGGACGCTTCCCGGAGGCTAAAGCCGCTAAATACATTTATCAGGTAAGAACGCTTCCTCGACATTTTAATTTATTTCAAATTTTGTCCAAGATAACGGGTGGCCCCAAGACCATCGTCACTGCCTCGCCTACCCCTGTGTGTATAAATAGGTTACCAAATAAATGTACCTATACCGCAGCCCAAATCAAGTGTCTTATTTCGTAAACAAATATGATCGTCTAATTACCTGTTGTGATGTAACATTGAAGGAACTGATTGATCGAACCTGTTCATCATTGTGAAAATAAAGTGATCACATCTAATAATGTGAATATAACTATGCATCTATAAAATCTTTGCTAAAATTATTTTAAACCGCATTACTACAACCTTAGACGAAAACCAGCCAAAAGAACAGGCAGGATTTAGAAGCAATTACTCAACAGTGGACCACATTCATGCTGTAAAACAAATTACTGAAAAATGCAAGGAATATAACATTACTTATTACTGCTGCTTTGTGGACTACTGCAAGGCATTCGATTCATTAGACCACACAAAAATATGGGAAGCACTGAGAAATCAAGGGGTAGAACACAAATATATTAGAATAATCCAAAACATATACACTGGGACCACAGCAAAAATAAAACTAGAGAGAGAAGGAGACGAGATTAAAATACAAAGAGGGGTGAGACAGGGGGACCCATTGTCACCCAAATTATTCTCATCTGTCTTAGAAGGAGTTTTCCGAAAATTAGAATGGAGCCAATTAGGCATCAACATAAATGGCGAAAAGTTGTCACACTTAAGGTTCGCTGACGATATAATTATTTTTGCCACGTCACCAAAAGAATTGCAACAGATGCTCGGAGATCTCGACTCGGCAAGTAGAGAGGTGGGACTCTCAATGAACACTTTGAAAACGAAAGCTATGACCAATGGAAACACTAACAAAACAATTAACGTTAACAACAATAAAATAGAATATGTAACAGAATACATTTATTTAGGCCAACTAATATCCCCCCATGATTCGACAACCAAGGAAATAGAGAGAAGAACAGGAAACGCTTGGAAAAGGTATTGGTCTTTCAAAGAGATAATGAAGAATAAACAAACAAATATAAAGATCAAGAGGAAACTTTTTAACACTTGCATACTACCAATCTTCACATACGGCTGTCAAACATGGGGACTCACGAAAGCACATAGCCAGAGACTGGAAGTATGTCAACGAGCCATGGAAAGGAGCATGATTAATAAAAGAAGAATAGACAAAATAAGAAACGAGGAACTGAGAGATAGGACAGGGCTAACAGACGTAACCTACAAAATAAAGAACCTCAAGTGGAAATGGGCCGGCCACATCATAAGGGGTCCAGAAAAATGGAGCAAAACCATAACAACATGGTACCCAAGAGACGGTAAAAGGACTAGAGGTAGACCATACAGACGATGGGATGATGAAATTTCAGAAATGGTGGGAAAGACGTGGACAAGGGTGGCGTTGGAGAAAAAAGAGTGGAGAAGACTGGGGGAGGCCTTTGCCTGGAGGCACACAGAAAAGCTAGATTAATTTGGTTACCGTAGCATATACTTAGCTTTAATTCTGTTAAGAGGCTGTAATAAATAAAAAACTATGCAATAATCACAGAACAGCTTAACATGTTAGTAGGGTAGGGTAGTTTTTGTTTACAAAATAAGACACTTGAATTGGGCTTCGGCCAATTTCAATTTCATTGATAAGTTTGACAGTTATTTTCCTATAATAAAATCTGTTTATGAATCCTTGTGTCAAAGGTAGCTGATGCAGTGCAGTACTGTCACCAGCACAACGTGATACATCGTGACATCAAGCCGGAGAACATCCTGGTGGACTTCCACGGGAACCTCAAGCTCGCTGACTTTGGCTGGTCGGTGCACGCGCCCTCAGAGAGGTAACATAGCATATTTAAATCCCATCCCAATAATATTATAAACGCGAAAGTTTGTATGGATGGATGTTTGTTGCTCTTTCACACAAAAACTAATGAATGGATATTAATGAAACTTTACAATAATATAGCTCATAAATCAGAATAACACATAGGCTATAATTTATAAAGATCCTGCGCAGACGATGTCGCGGGCAGAAGCTAGTGTTATATAAGAATATCTAATAAAGAAAATAAAAAATAAATAAAGATCAGATCAGAACTGATATATGTGATTTATAAATAAAAACTAACTGATTATAATTACCTATTTATTTTTTCCACGAAAAAATTATCTTATATGGAAGTTTCGTTTTCGGCCGAAATTCGGACACTAATGTTTATTTTTAAACCTATCCCACAGACGCAAGACAATGTGCGGCACGCTCGACTACCTGCCCCCTGAAATGGTAAAGCGTGAAGTGTATGACGTGTTTGTCGACCACTGGTGCATAGGGGTGCTGCTCTATGAGTTCCTGGTAGGCAAGCCGCCGTTCGAGAGCGAGGGACAGGATAAAACATACGAACGGATACTTACTCTGGATATGACGTACCCAGAACACGTTCCGGAAGGAGCTAAGGACCTTATCTCAAAGGTAATTAGACATGTAATAGCATAAATTTAAACTAAGTCAACTTTTTTAAACCATAACCTTTAATCATGTGCTGTGTTATTCATAAACCTGACTTTCCTTAAATCATCTTGCTATCCCTTTCACACTTCGTAAAAAAAGATTAAGATAGAAAGGGACAGGAGGCCTAAACGGTGTTCTAAATATTATTCAAATTTAATTCAATCTTAAATTAGTCTAGAATTATAATCGCATCAGTACTATCAGAGTTGAATTTATGGTTGAAATTGAATTCTAAATTGCGAAAAACGGCCGTTTTATTATTATGCGAACTACAATTTACCGAAATTGAGTCACGTGTGTGTGCATTTTTAAAATAGCATTTAATAGATATTTGGAAAATAGCTTTTTTTATATATGATCCTATTAGAAGATATGATTTATAGGGTTCCATGCCTCAAATGGAAAAAAAGGAACCCTTATAGGATCACTTTGTTGTCTGTCTGTCAAGACCTATTTCTCAGAAACGCGTGGGCGTATCAAGTTGAAATTAATACCAAATACTCAGGTCTGCAACCTTATGCAGCCGTGAAAAATCAAACTTCTACGTCAATGCAATCAAAAGATTGTTTATGTCTCCCGCATATTATGTATGAAAATGCAAGAGAACCAGAACCCATAGGGTACTTCCCGTTGACCTGGAATCATTAAAACTAGCAAGAAGCTAGGTCTTATACCACAAGTAAAGGAAAAAATCCGAAAACTGTATGTATCACAATGTTTATTGCTATAAATACGTTTTTCGCAATTATGTGAACTACAACTTACCTACATTGCATCACGTTACAAATAAGCATTTATAAAATAATATTTATAGCAATAAACAATGTGAACGTAGCTTTTTTAATAAAATTGATTATATTGGAAGATATGATTTTTTTAAGATTGGCGGCGCTAGTTGGCTCCATGAAGCTTCTTAAGTTACGGGATTAAGTTGCGTTGCACGGAAGCCTGGGTGCGCGAGTTCGACTCGCACTTTTGGGGACGACTATGATATAGCTCTCAATTATCAAATACAGTATATTGTAATAAATTATCAAACCGTATTCTAATATGAACAATGATCTTCCAGCTGCTACGTCCGTCGAGCAAAGAGAGGTTGCCGTTGGACCGAGTGAAGAAGCACTATTGGGTGCAAGAGTTCTACCCGCACCCCGCGACTGCGCGTGCGTAGTCATAGGGTGGTAAGAGCCCTACCTCACCCGGACGTCACGGCGACGTCGCCAGCGACGTATCCAATTGAAATGCATGACAGCCGACGTGCTAAGTGATTTAGCTGTCATACATTTCAATATGAATTGGTGGTATTCGTAATGATTTAATACCTACCTACTCAAGTCAGGCATATATTCCTGTACAGTTCAGTTTATTTAAATAATAATGTTGAGTAGATATGGTGTAAAAAAATCTTTTAGTTTTAAATGTTTTGCAAAATCGTGTCAGTTCATAAAAAACGTTAAACCATAAATGACAATGCCAGATTCTGCCCCACCACCAACCGCAAGTTGTACAAGATAACGAATAAATGTAAAAATATATTTAAGAATTCAGAAAATTGTAAAAAATCGAAGCGATTTATTCATTGTTTTTGTTATTCTTCTATAGGAGTTGCGAGAGTAGTAGAAAATGATACTGATTATGATTATGCAATATGAAACCTGTAATAAGTCCCCAACAAAATGATAGGTACAGCTTAAATGGTCACGTAGTTTTGTAGGTGGGGCAAAGCTCCATTAAAATGTGGCAATGTCATTTGTTATTTAAGGTAGAATAACTGTACTTTACTTTATGGCAAATAAAGTCATTTTAAAAACAATAACCAAACAAACAATAAGAGTTGTTTGGATACGTAACCGGCGACGTCGCATTGGTGACCCGGTGACGTAGGGCTCTAATTGTTACTAGGACAGGCGGGAAAACGTACAATGACTTTTTAAATTATTATACAAGTGGTTTTGTTTGATCAACGCGCGACTAAGGAGAGATAATAAACACGATACTGTTGCAAAAAAAATCTGTCCCTTTTACTGTGCGATTCGCGATATTGTTAGTTTGTATTGAAAATAATTGTAAAATAATGAATTAATTGCCTATGTATTTTAATATAATTAATATTAATAAAAACAAAAAATAATATTAAAACTGTTTTATTGTAAACAAAAATAGATTTTCTATCATCTTCTCTTAATATTGGGCGGGTTTTAGATTTAATTTGGGATTATTCAATTCAATTCAAATACACTTTATTGTACATAAAAGACAAACAATTACAATACAGAAATACAAAACAATATGTACAATTTTGGCGGCCTTATCGCTAAAAGCGATTTCTTCCAGGCAACCACCTTATTATTACACGACTACAAGAATCAGGGTTATGTTTTTCTAGTGTATGTAAGGGAAATAGGCTATAAAAATGTAATCAAAGTAATAAGGTTTTTTTTTAATTGTAGTCGCGTCTTTTGTTTTTAAATAATTTCTACTTGTCAATGACGTTTTTGAGTGCTCTCAAAACGGTGAAGGAAAACATCGTGATGAAACCTGCATGTCGTAGAAGAGAAAAAAATGTAAGGAATGTGAAATCCGCCAATCCGCACTGGGCCCGCATGGTGGATCATGGTCCTAGCTGCCTCGATGTAAGAGTAGATCTCATAATTGGGGCGCTAACGGGACATCAAGCAACGAACGACCTGTTGCACAGGATGGGATTAGCTGAATCTCCAACCTGCAGAGCCTGTGGTGACAAAACGGAGTCCATGAAACACCTACTGTGTGAATGTGACTCACTGGCTAGGAAGCGAATGAGTCTCCTGGGGTCGACCTATCCGGAACCAGAAGACTACAGGCTCCTTCCCATGAGCTGCATGGCGGACCTATTGAGCTATATCTTTAGGGAGGAGGAAGGAGCATAAAGGAAAGGGGAGAGCACAAAAGATCCCAATGGGTCGAAGTGCCGCCACATTGGTACCCAATCAGGATAAGATAAGACTGTGCCCGAGCAGTGGGGCAATATAGATTCAAATTCAAATGTTTTTTATTTCCTTCCACATTAGGGTACATTTTCATGTTATTAGACACAGTTTGGTGGAAGACTGGTGCTCAAGCTAGGACTAATCCTGTGTTTTGAGTCACCAGGCCTCCCCCTTACAGACATAATGGACATTAAAAAGAAAAAATAGGGTGAAGAAACAAACATTTTAAAAAGGTTATTAACAAAAACAAAAGAGCGGTGTGTGCGTTTGTGTGTAGTGCATGCATGTGTGTCAGTGTGACGAGTGTATGTTTGTGTGGTAAGGGTATGTGTGTGTGTGGTGCATGTGTATGTGTTGAAATAGACTGATGATGATGATGAATTATGTTTTTTATATCGGTTTTCCAGTTACAAGTACAAAAATTACTCTACTCTTGGTATTCTGCTAATAAAAGCAAACCAATAACTGAAACAGCGAAGTGAAATAGAAATCATAACATAACAAAAGGGGCAAGTTGGTTTCATAAATGATGGAACTTCGCGAAGTTATAACTGTCCTGCAGCGGTATGCTCGCCTGCGCCAAGCTGTGCCGTATCAATCTGCGTAACGAGCAACACTTCTCAACGACTTGGGGCCCCTTATGGCTTGCACAGGCAGGGACGCAGCTAGTACAGGTAGCGCCCCTTAAGAGGGCGCTTGTAAGTATTTTCGAGGTCCAAAACACGGTCGCCTGCGACGCAATTACTGACTGCGGCAGATTTGCGGTTCGAATCTCGAGTTGTGTTTATCTTATAATTATTTTAGTATCCTATACTTTTGGCGTAAGTATCTGCTCTAATTTATTTTAGGCATTTGTTTAGATAAGTGCCTATTGCAGACACAAATAAACTGTAAACACATTTGTGGTAAATTATTTAACTAATATTTTTTATATGAATGATGATCTTTGTATCTGCAATCAAGTATTTTGGACCGTTCTTAATACCTGCGTCGTAAGAGTTGAAACCGTACTGCCAGTGTTATTGTTCTACTGTTGTCCATACCTAGCCAAAACGTTAATTTATTCAGTATTTGTGTGATAAGTGGTTTTTCCCAATCGTGTTGGTCAACCTCAGATTAGGGAATAAACTAATCTGAGGTCAACGTTGAACGCCAAAGCCGTTGTAAGTATGTACCTATGTACGATGGAACACAGAGAAAGGTGTACAGGAGAGTTTCTAAGGTTGAGATTTTCTCTAAAAGTACTTGACCTATTGCAAAAATTATTTCACTGTTTGATAGATAAAAGTTAAAACTATGTAACTGTAAAAGAATTATTAAATTCGGTCCAGTAGTTTTTGAGAAAACCTCAACCTTATTGAGGCCCCCTGTATACTTATCTCTGTCTTCGACTGTACCTAAAAGTAAGTGTCACGCTCTTTTCACGGTTTGAATAAGGCGTTTTTCTCTGTCAGTGAGAGTAGATGGTTTTCCTATAGAGACGAGTGACCCTGTCATCTAGCGCCCCTCAAATAAAGCCGCCCCTGTCATTGCAGCATCTCTTGGTCCCGATATTATGGCAAAAGAAAAAGCACTTCCAACTTTTTGGGACAATAACATAGGGAAACTCGATGACTCAAAATTCGTAGAAGGTGGGTCAAACTTAAATAATTTTGGAAACTTCAAACTTTAATTACGTTTTCTCTAAAGTCTAATTACAAAGTTACTTTCGTGAAGACAACGGGATGCTTAAACTTTCATAGGTCAACTAACTAAAATGATTCTTCTGACCTTTGAAGTCGTTAAAAAGGTCAAGGTCATTAATTACCTGTTATCTTCCAAATATAGAATCGCCGTTATTTTCTCTACTATAGTCTGACCGCCAGCGAGGTGCTATTTTTATTTTAAATTTTATTTTATCTTTAAAATTATTGGAACACAATAAATGCATAGATTTATATATATATAATTAAATTGGATCAACTGTAGATATACTTATCAAAGATTTAAATCTCATGTGAGTCCTATTCTTCGCCTGAATAAGTTTGGGGCCCGGTTTCATTGTACGATACCAAATTGTTGTTGACATAACCAATATGTTCATCATACAAATACAAACTCCCAGTAATTTCCAGTTGTAACTGAAGCTGCGAGTAGTGAAATTAATTTCCTTGTCCAGTAAACACGGATGACAAATCGCAGCGTTAATCAAAACCAACGTTTTCCTGGAAAAATAAACCCATTTATTTTATCAAAGCTGCCCTGGAAGCGTCGGAATCGGGACAGGACTATTCTATTCAGGACACTATTTACACTCTAGAACACAATTAGGTCATCTAACATTCGAGTTTGACTAGCTACGTCCGAAATTCAAATAGATCGATACTGTCCCAAGTTATGGATGTTGGTTATCGAAAACTTTAAAATAAACTCATGCAACCTACAATTTCGCTGCAATTTTGGGTCAAAGTCAAAGTTAAATGACAATGCCAGATTCTGCCCCACCATCAACCGCAAGTTGTACAAGATAACGAATAAATGTAAAAGTATCTCCGTTTTTTATTAAAATTATTGGTTTAAATTAAAGTTATGTACCTACAAATTGCGAGTCGAAAGAAACAGCTTAATTAAGAATTGAGAAAATAGTAAGAAATCGAAGCGAATTATTCATTGTTTTTGTTATTCTTCTATAGGACTTGCGAGAGTAGTAGAAAATGATTATGATTATGCAATATGAAACCTGTAATAAGTCCCCAACAAAATGTACAGTACAGCTTAAATAGTCACGTAGTTTTGTTGATGGGGCAAAGCTCCATTGAAATGTGGCAATGTCTTTTCTTTATTGCAAGTAAGCACGTTGTGTACCTACCTACATTTTTTTTTAATTTACATTTACACCACTTTGCAAGGAAAAGGTGCCAACGCTGAGGAGAAAAATTGGTAAAAAAAACTCTCAGCAGTACATCTTTTAAAATAATGATAACACAATTACTTAATAACTAGGTACATAACTATTACTATTATTAGTAACTAACTAACATACGAAAGGCGGCGGCGGTCAATTTAGCTGTCGGGGTATATATACGTGCCTAATGCTTGTATAAAATTAAAATAACGTAAAACACATAATACGTAAACAGTTTACGTACAATTAATTGTACTTACCTTTTTTAATATTAATAATTATTAGTGTAAATTTAAAATAGGTAAGTACAATTAATTGGACGTAAACTGTTTGCGTACGTACCTAAGTACAGATTTTAATTTTACGGTAAACTCTTCATAATAAATATAACTGTTACATTATAATAAATCCCTTTAAATATGCATGCTTTTATAAATGCTTACATATTTCAGGTAGAATGGAATTGAATACCAATGAATACATTTTCACGCGAGAATTATAGCACTCGCGCAGTTGGAACATTTTAATTAAACAAGCCATTATTGAATATAAATGAGTTGAATAACGAATGCCGCTCTTATTTATGTGATTGATCGTTCAGGCTGGATGTGCGGGGATTTTCAGTTTTTCTATGATGGCTACGGCACTATGCTCGTAACTACTAAAATTAAACGTCTGAAAAAAATATAAGTACTTAATAGCCTTCCATGAGCCAACTAGCGTCTCCAATCTTAAAAAAATTATATCTTCCAATATAATCAATTTTATTAAAAAAGCTATTTACAAAATGTTTATTACGATAAATACTATTTTTTAAATGCTTATTTATAACGTGATTCAATTTCGGTAAGTCGTAGTTCGCATAATTGCGAAAAACGGCCGTTTTTGGCACATTTATGAACTACAACTTAGCTTGTCGCAATTATGCCATGTATTGTATATTGAAAAATAGTATTCATCCTAATAAACATTTTGTAAATAGCTTTTTTGATTAAATTGGAAGATATTATTTTTTTAAGATTGGCGGCGCTAGTTGGCTCATGGAAGGCCCTATCTTGGGGTGTCTATTTATTCTCGATAGAAAAATCGCAAATATAGGCCTTTCCATGTCTTTTAAAATGAAAATTATGTCTAAACCGAAATAGTTAATCATACAAAATATATATCAATGTAGGGTATTATACGAGAGCTTGTTTTAAAAAAACGTGATTTTTGTTGGCGTATTTTTATTTCCCTCCCAAAATTCATCAAAAATTAATAAATATACAAATATGGTGTCACTGTGCCGTGCTCTTCACTCCGCCGCTGCGGGACATCTTCTGTCTCGCGCTTGAGTTTGACAGCTGACAGTCTCTTAAAAAAAATATTTTATGGATAGTGTAGGGGCTTTTGAAAATGGCGGGAAACAACGGTTGCGAAATTATTTGATAATTTTCAGTTTAATGTCTACAGTGGCTGTTTTGTGTATCACGGACAGTATGGTGAAAATATTGAAGAATTCATGCAGGATCTGAAATTTGGCGCTATGGTCAAGAGTCCCACTACGAGCTCGTTACTGTCGAGCTGCTTCGTCCAGAGTGATGACGCTACGGCGACTCCTCTGGATGAAGACAAGAAGACGCGGATACCCAGGGTGAAGACGCTACGGCGACCCCCCTGGATGGAGAGAAAACTATGATATTTTGAATATTCTGTAACATCACATTGGCAAATGACGAACTGTCGAGTCCATTAATAAAATAAATAAATGGATAGTGTAGGGTGTTCATTTGGAACGCATTCCTAATACTAGGTTTACACACAATTCTTTTATTCATCGCTAAAAATGATAAATTTTTGACACGACCGGGATTCGAACCAGGGACCTACAATTCCGTGGCTTATCGCTGGGTTATTAAAAAGAAAAGATAGAGTCAAACTTAAAGAAAAATAAAATAAACTTTGTTGTTTAATGAACGCAATAAAAACGTCTCCTAGAAGTTATGAATTCATAAACGGCTGCTCGTGAGGCTATTTCATTTGGCGGGAACTCATTTTCTTTCAAGTTGCAAATAGTAGTAACATACGGGGAGATATATCTCCGTATGTTACTACGAACGTTGACTATTTGACAACACATAAATAAAAATACAAAGTAAACAGATTAGCACAAAGACGAGCTTCAAAGATATCTACAAGCAAACCCGCGAAAGAGAAAGCAGTGTTTATAAGTGGCAGTCGTCGTGGTGTACAAAATTTAAATAAAATAAAACTATCTACATTTTTAATATCTAATTACAAAAAAATATATAGCAATCTTGGGGTGTTTATTTAGAGACTGATGAATACTACTGGTCAGACGTTTAATTCTAGTAGTTAATGCCGTAGCCTTCGTAGAAAAACTGAAAATACGCGCATACGAAGCCTTAACGAGTAGAACGGAGATTCTGCAAGTGTTACCACTGATTCGTAGGTGTATCTACTATTATTACAGCGTGCTTGCGGATTAAGATTGCGGGTACAGCGTGGTCCTGTCCCGCTGCAGCCAAGCGCTGCGAGCGTACTGGGCCCGCTTGGAGCGGCCCGGGGAGTGCTGTCTACAAACGCGTGGGGAACTCTGGTGTAGTTCAACTGAGAGCCCAGAGTTCCTCACAATGCGCGGAGGAGGCCACCGTGGGGTTTAGTCGATGCAAGACTAAGTCCGACATAACCCGTCGCTGACCCCGAGGCGGCGGGTATGCATAAGCATTTTCCCACGAAAAAAAAAGGTGTAACTATTGTTACAAATTAAATCACTCAAAAGCGGTTTCCTTCGTAATTCCCCTCTGTATGTTTCCAGCTAAATAAGGCTGTATTTTATCTCGCGCCACAGCGATTTACATCCGTCAAAACTCTAGCCCTACTTACTGGGTCGTTTGAGCTTCATAAGAATAAACGTGAGATGTTTACCATTGAGCTTTGTCTTTATGAAGACCATTTAAGAAAGCGGGTGCATGCATTGGTTGAAGTGGTTTATTAATTTAGAATATAAGACTATTGCATTCATCGTAATCATCAGTCTATTTATAGTGCCCACGTGCCCCACTGCTCGGGCACAGACCTTCCCTTACATCGAGGGAGCATCAACCACGCGGGCCCACTGCGGATTGGCGGATTTCACATGCTTCAAATTTTTTTTTCTATACGGCATGCAGGTTTCATCACGATGTTTTCCTTCACCGTTTTGAGAGTACTCAGTAAATGTACGTAAGTTTTTCTGTCGAAAAAACCGAGGATAATAACTCATTGGTACATGGCTGCCCTGGCTGGGAATCGAATTTGGGACCTCCGTATTGCAAGTCCATTGACCCAACCACTGAGCCGCCGAGTTTTTTCTTTATTGCATTGTATAACAGAAATGGGCCCGATAATCATAAAATAGAGTTATTCGTAAACTCTAGACGATCGACCACTTGGGTTTTGACATACCATACAATACAGTCGAAAAAAAACGTTATTCTCCTCCTTTAAACAGTCGGTTAAAAAACCTATGTGGACTGTAAATTTGTCAACTAACATAGATTATTTCCCGAACAAAGTTATGATAACAGTTTCATATCAATATATTCATGTTTTCGTTATTTTTAATCAAAAACATTCACTTAGTGACCAAGCCAAGAGGCAGTTCGGGTCACTGAGCTAGCGGATTAAGTAAGTAGTTACTTAAGTGTTACAAAACTTTTTTGAGTAGAATTTTTTTGTCTTTTTTTCAGTGTAGAATTAAAATAAAATAAGTAGGTAGTCCACCGAATAATTCTGGAACTCAAAATCCTTTTACCCGGATTTCGACTAACTTTTTAGTCTTTTGCAAAACTCTCTCGAAACAGTGAAAATTGCAATAAGCGAGCTTTACAAAATTAGCCACTATTCGGGGAGTTACGTGAATAGAGTAGAAGCTGACTGTCCGAAGATTTGCCACTCTGATAGGCAGGTCCAGCATTGATCTCCTATAAACAACTAGATACACACATGTCTTACTAACACAATTTAAAAAACGTCCAAATAAGGGTCCATTGTTAACGTCCAAATAATGTCCAATAAAGCAAATGAGGGTTTCAATTGAAATTCATCCGTTTGGACCATCTTTGCTCTCAGACCTTTTTAGAAGGCAGACTATGTATCTAGTTGTATATAGGTGTACAATGAGGTCCAGTCATAAATTCTGTCACAAGTTAAATACAAGAAAACGTAAAAGGATGATATGGTATTTCTTTTTATTGTTCATTTGCAAGTATTTTTGGCAAATTAAGTACCTATCTAATACTTATATTGGAAATTTTAGATTTTGCAAAAAATACATACCTACCTACATATTAACAAAACAGGACGGTATTAGAAAGACTTTAGATCTAGCATTTTGTATCATTCAGACTATATTCTACCTAGATGAATGAAAGTACTTAAATGTTTTTAAATTAGAATTTGGATGAACAAAGTTAAATTTACTTTATTGAAATGTAGGTACACCTCTTCCTCCTTCCTTTCTCTTTCTTCTTTTTCATTTATGGCTGGTCCTGCTACTATATTTAAAATAATGTACCTAAAATGAACCGAAATTAGTTCTGATTTTGAGGGTCACTATCGGAGCATCCACATAGACAAAAGGTGCTGAAAATGATGGAACTGACAAATTGACTTTGTAGCAAAAAGACAAAAGTGGCAAATTAACTAAAATTCAATGGTGACGATTGTAAAAAAAATTGTTTCAACCCGACCGACGCTAATATCGAAATCAGTTCTACAAACTTCGGTTGTTTCACGCCACTAGCTCCCTGACTATGCGCAAAGCGGGCAAACTTCCGTTCTTTCCCACTTAGCGACAGCTGCTCCCATATTGCTCATACAACTTGGTTGCGCTGATATCTCCTTCCCATTTCATGGCTTCCGTCGATTGAACGCAGGCTCGGAACCAGGCAGAACTCAGATTAAATCATATTTTTAAACCATCCATATTGAAATGTGTGAATGCATAATGGTGGCACTTCACTTGGCTATTCGTATATTTAGAATTTTTGTCTGCCTGTGACTTTGGGCAAGTATCACGCCATAACTACTGAAGGCATTTTGATGGGAGTTTCACTAGGAGATAGCTGAAATATCCGGACAGCTCATAGGCTATAAGCCATGGCGGTATGTGATGTGGAAACAAGGATCCAGAGAGGAAGATCTGCCTCCTGAACTCCTCCATCCTCCTCCTCTACGCAAACGAAGTTGCGGGGTACAGCTAGTGACAAATACGCAAATATGAATAGCCAAGTGAAGTGCCACCATAAGAATTGTGACGTGGCGTATTTAGATTCAGAGTCGCCCCGAGCCTAGAGGCCGAGATTTTTCACGTTCATGGACAGTAGAAATTACGAAATGACAGTGAAAATTCTCAACTACTGTCATAACCGTGGGGGATTCTAAGTATGTGCGTGGTTGTCGGTCTTGACCGACAAAAATGTACCTACAACCTTTATTTTGACAGTACACATACCTATTTTCTACACAGAATGACAGTGGGACCGCTCCACAAAGAAAACCGCCTACGAACGCCGCGGGAAATGCCGTTGTGTCTTTTTAAATGCATCAAAATACTACGTCATACGCCGTACTGTCATTTTCCGAATACTCAAAGTACGGCATATGCCGCCACTGTCCATGAACGTGTTTTTTTATTTATTATAGGTGAATTATCAGTACCTTTGCCACCGTGAGTTAAATCTGGTCACAACTTCGATAAGTATATTATTGTATTACTTATACCACAAAATTGTTAAATTCCTGCCATAAATTTATTACACTTGTCTAACCTGAAACGTGTGTCGCCCCTAAACCAGGGCTGGCCTTTGGGGCGGTAGTAATCGAGATAAATGGACCGTACTAAGCCCGACCCTGGCGTAGCGCTGATATTCAGTTAGAGAACTTGATTATTGGCAGTTTTTATTATATTTTCATTATTATTAGAGAATATTGTGAAGTTCTATTTACGTGACTTGATCAGCACATTTATCATTCGATTTCAACCGTCTTGACTACTCCGATACTGGAATGATTTTATTAGATATTTATTCACACATACCTACATTTATATAGTTATCTTTATTAAAATAAAACTAACTAGGTACTATCTAAAAATACATTACTTATACAATAAATAAATAAAAACTAAATACTAAAGGACGAACACGTCGTCAAGATCCCCGTTTTGCGGAATGCTGCCCAGGACGCTGGCAGCATTTCCTCGCTGTATCGCAATGCTTAGTCGCTGAGCGAGGTAGCTGCCAGCTATACTGGAATGATTGAAATTATAAATTAAAGACGAATTTATTATTTATTTATTCCAATTCCATACATATACAGGGTGTCCTTGAATTTATTCGACAAATTGAAACCGGGGGTTGTACTCATGATAAATATTAAATTGGTAAGGTTATTTAGTAAATCAAACCTGCAAAAAAATTAACTAAGTACCTACGTCATAAGTCACACACAGAATTACCTCAGAAATGACCATTAGGTCAAATTCCAGTGAAATAAATCGTTGCAGAAAATTAACACTTGATTTGGGCTTGATTTGGCAAATAGTGAAATTTGCGAATCTCGCAAATTTATACACTATGTACAGTCATGAGTAATAACATAGAAACATCCTTAAAATTCAAATTCATGTAACAACTTTAAATCGCAAAAATAAGTATGCTAAACTGTGGCCAATAAATATGTAAACGCTAAATTGTATCAAAATAAAGTACACACCCCTTGTACAACATTTGCTTGGTGGGGTGTGTACTTTATTTTGATACAATTTAGCGTTTACATAATTATTGGCCACAGTTTAGCATACTTATTTTTGCGATTTAAAGTTGTTACATGAATTTGAATTTTAAGGATGTTTCTATGTTATTACTCATGACTGTACCTACTGTGGACGTGACGTCACACGCAAGTATTGAAAATCTTAAAAGCTGAACGAAAATAGCGAATTAATCCACAGATCAGCGCTATTAAAAGCTTTGTTTATTATTCAATCACAAACCGTAACGAATGAAACGTAAATAGTGAAATTGTTTAGTGTCGATTTGCAAGTCTCGCCAATTCGGCAACAATTTCCCGGCAACCGGACCCGGCTCGGCTGATGACTTACAAACAAGCCGGACGGAACCGGGTAAACATTTATTACCTGCTGAGTGGCGGATTGACAAAGTCTTTTAATTTTAAGGTAATGTTCTGAAATCGATTAGGGTTATATTCTTTAACTAGCTGTACCCCGCAACTTCGTTTGCGTAGAGGAGGACGATGGAGGAGATCAGGAGGCAGATCTTCCTCTCTGGATCCTTGTTTCCACATCACATACCGCCATGGCTTATAGCCTATGAGCTGTCCGGATATTTCAGCTATCTCCTATTAAAACTCCCATCAAAATCCCTTCAGTAGTTATAGCGTGATACTTGCACAAAGTCTCAGACAAACAGACAAAAATTCTAAAAAATAGTGTTTTGGCATCAGTATTGCCACATTTCAATGGAGCTTTGCCCCACCTACAAAACTACGTGACCATTTAAGCTGTACCTATCATTTTGTTTGGGGACTTATTACAGGTTTCATATTGCATAATCATAATCAGAATCATTTTCTACTACTCTCGCAACTCCTATACAAGAATAACAAAAACAATGAATAAATCGCTTTGATTTCTTACTTTTTTCTGAATTCTTAATAAGCTGTTTTTTTTTCGAATCGCAACTTGTACAAAACTTTATTTTAAACCAATAATTTTAATAAAAAACGGAAATATTTTTACATTTATTCGTTGTCTTGTACAACTTGCGGTTGATGGTGGAGCAGAATCTGGCATGGTCATTTGCAATTGTCACAACTGCAAGCTTCACCTAGTTTATATACTATAATAGCAGCTGTAAAGAGGCTTTGTCATTCAGTCGGCATGTTTATGACTAATCGCAAACGATTATGTACTGTAATTCAGACTATAAGTAGATAAGGTTTAGTAAATCTGCAACCGGGAATGGGGTCAGTTGACCGGCTCTGTGGATCAACTTAGATTTTACGGAGTTACAGTGTCCTACTTCGGCTCAGGTGGGGTGAATTATTATGGGCATTTCATTGCAAATGTTTTCTGTCGATGTTATCAACTAAATTGGGAAAGGTTTTGTGCTATTGCTTTGTTTGCCACGTATCTACTTATAAGTAGTTATTTAAGTTACTTTTTTAATTTATTTATTTATTCACTATATAGAAATATATAACAACATGGTATTTTGGTTATTCTAATAAGTATATCTATTGAATATATGCATGGAGAGGGTTGGGGTTTCCGCTATTGGATACGTTTACTCTCCATCCTCCTTCCAAATTAATACGAGTTTGTATTAGGTAGTAGGTACCTAATACGTTAACAATTTAATTTAAGTTACCTACATAGTACAGTCGAAGACAGAGATAAGTATACAGGGGGCCACAATAAGGTTGAGATTTTCTCAAAAACTACTGGACCGAATTTAATCATTCTTTTACATTTGCATAGTTTAAACTTTTATCTATCTAACAGTGAAAGAATTGTTGCAATAGGTCAAGTACTTTTGAGTTAATCTCAACCTTAAAAACTCTCCTGTACACCTTTCTCTGTGTTCCACCGTACCTATTGGTACCTTTTAATCTTTTAGTCTTTACATATAACCTAGCATAGTACCTATTAGGTACCATGTATGTAACCTAACGTAAGTTATCTATTTTTTTTTAAATATCTCTATGTAAATAAATTATAAAATATTAGGTATTATTAAATGATTTCAATCTATTGATGATTATTTCAATGAAATTAGGCAATGAAGTTACTTAGGTATCTGCGTAATTTATCATTTTTGTAATAGAAGCTTACACTTAATTACTTCTGCTGCAATGATAGATTGGCAAAACGGCAGGACTGTTAACTCATTCGTTAGTTCCCTACCTGCTCCCATTTGTCCGAATGAATTAGGAATCGTAGGTACCTAATTAGTTTTAACAAACCGTGGGGTTGTGACTCTCGCTCCGGGCCCTACCTGGTGCAAAGGTTAGCCATAGCTATACAGCGCGGTAACGCCGCAAGCGTTATGGGCACCTTTGCACCGGGTATGACAAGGGGCGGGTTATTTGACTGACGAAGGTTTACCGGATATTTTAGTTTTAAGTTTGACATTGTATTTAAAACGTAGTCTTACACGCATTATTCTTGAAGTAATAATAAATATAATTTTAACAAACTAAAATCTATGAAAATGTATTTGCGAACTCCACATATAGGTACCTAAGTAGTTAATGATAGAAAAGGTATTTCGTATTGCTCAACTAGCTATTCATCATTCTCTACCCAAAGATTGTCTGAAAGGATACTAAACTGTATAATCGATTTTTCTGTGTAAATAATAATATTTTTTATTAAATTGGTAAGAAGCATTGGTAAAATAAAAAAGAAACCGGTATGTTTAAAGAGTTGAAGAATTATAGCTCTTATTGGAAGAACTATTATATTTAATTGCAAAAAAAACTAATTACTACAAAATAAAACTTACTTAATATCTAAAAAAAAATAGTTTAGATTAGGTTTTTTAAATATTTAGGTTCTTTTTTATTTTATATTGTACCTTTTTGAAATAAACTAATCAAAAAATAAAATACTTATGAAATATAACTACAAACTAAAGAACGAACACGTCGTCGAGGTCCCCGTTCTGTGGCATGGTGCCCAGGACGCTGGCAGCATTTCCTCGCTGTATGGCAATAAGAGTTGAAGTACCTATATGTGTTGCTGAGAGTTTTTTGCCACTTTTTCTCCTCAGCGTTGGCACCTTTTCCTTGCAAAGTGGTGTAAATGTAAATTCAAAAAATATATTGACGTGCAAAAATGTTCTTAACGTTCTTACTTGCAACAAAGAAATTTGACTTTGACTTTTTTTTTCGTACCTGCACTTTGGTTGTCTTTTTCAAACGTAAATAGGTACGTACTAAGTACAGTAACCTAGTTCGCGTGCGATAACATCGCTTAAGTGTTTACCAGCCTTATTTACGATGCACCGTTTGCTTTGCAAGCGCAGTTCGAGCGATTTATTGAGCAGATAAGTCGGTGAAGCACAATGCTTAGCGATTCCTACGAGTAACTTGGCTGTAAGCATGCTGCTAGTAAGTATTTGCGATAAGGGTGGATAAAGAACAGTTGAAACGCATCGTATGTGAACACCACACAGTTTATTTGGTTATTAATAGACTCGACAGTTGGTCATCATTATCAGTCTAATACCACTTTTTAAACTTACACGGCTTGTATACTTACATATTAATTAGATAAAAACGGAAATTAACGTGTTAAACATTCATTTATTGATGTGCATTGATCTATAAACAATAGATACACAGTCTGCCTTCTAAAAATGTTCGAGCGCAAAGAAGGTCCAAACGGATGAATGGACCCTTTGCTTTATTGGACATTGGACCCTTATTTGGACGTTTTTTAAATTGTTTTAGTAAGACATTTGTGTATCTAGTTGTTTATAGGAGAGCAATGTTGATGTGTCGATATTTCGACAGCATTGCGGCCATCATGGTCACGAGTAGACGTGACAATTTTAGGAACTGAGATTATTTAGACTAACCACTCCTTAGACATAAACAATTTTAGGAACTGAGATTATTTAGACTAACCACCCCTTAGACATAAACAATTTTAGGAACTGAGATTATTTAGACTAACCACCCCTTAGACATAAACAATTTTAGGAACTGAGATTATTTAGACTAACCACCCCTTAGACATAAACAATTTTAGGAACTGAGATTATTTAGACGAACCACCCCTTAGACATAAACAATTTTAGGAACTGAGATTATTTAGACGAACCACCCCTTAGACATAAACAATTTTAGGAACTGAGATTATTTAGACTAACCACCCCTTAGACATAAACAATTTTAGGAACTGAGATTATTTAGACTAACCACCCCTTAGACATAAACAATTTTAGGAACTGAGATTATTTAGACTAACCACCCCTTAGACATAAACAATTTTAGGAACTGAGATTATTTAGACGAACCACCCCTTAGACATAAACAATTTTAGGAACTGAGATTATTTAGACTAACCACCCCTTAGACATAAACAATTTTAGGAACTGAGATTATTTAGACGAACCACCCCTTAGACATAAACAATTTTAGGAACTGAGATTATTTAGACGAACCACCCCTTAGACATAAACAATTTTAGGAACTGAGATTATTTAGACTAACCACCCCTTAGACATAAACAATTTTAGGAACTGAGATTATTTAGACGAACCACCCCTTAGACATAAACAATTTTAGGAACTGAGATTATTTAGACGAACCACCCCTTAGACATAAACAATTTTAGGAACTGAGATTATTTAGACTAACCACCCCTTAGTAGCTCGTCGTTGATCAAAACAACACCCTGTATATTAGTACACTATAATTTCCATCAGTTTTATCGAAGATCCGCGCGATGCCTCTTCCAGCCCATTGGATCCACTCAACCCAAATTAACCTTAGATCTTTCTAAAGGGCATTGAAAAACTAATATTTTACGAACCTTTGAGAAATTAAATTTGTATTCTAGCGAACTTTTAGCGACCGTCAAAAATGTCGATAGTCGATATAATTCGGTTATTTTATCGAGTCGACAGCCGCGGCTAATTGGTGCGGTCGGTAGGAAGTGATGGTACACAGATATAAGGATTTTAAAGATACTAGATATGATAAGACCGAAATTGGTACCTTCATAGACAGTTTTGAACGAATAGTGACGTCATTTGTCGCTTACCGTTTGGAATTTTCACGACATTAACTTAATTTTTAATTAATGAAAACGACGTCATTTGAAAACTGAGAGACAGACAGACATCTCACAACAATGTGACCCTAATAGGGTTCCTTTTTCCTCTTGAAAAAAAAGTACGAATTCCATGTGCTACGCGTTCGCTACGCTTGTGTGCTACGATTGTGCTACGATTATGATAATGCAATATGAAACCTGTAATACCCAACAAAATGAATAGGTACAGCTTAAATGGCCACGTAGTTTTGTAGATGGGGCAAAGCTCCATTGAAATGTGGCAATGTCATTTTATCCGCGTACGAAAGAGGCCACATCTAGCACATTCATACATCTTGTCACTTCCCTAATGGAGTTGCAATGGCTCTTGCCCGCTTCCGCTTCAATTAATCGACAATCAACCCGTTTTATGTATAAGGAACTATAATTATTAATATCCATTATTGTTCACTGAATACTGGATCCGAAATAATGAGATCCATTGGATATTTTATGCCAGACCGGACTGCTAATAATTTAAAAAACAAATAGACCCGGCTGCCAAAAATTTGCCTATGGTCCTACAATCAAGACGAATCTAACGACAATGTTGCATAAGAAAAAAAAAGACAATGTTAAAATCCATCAAGCCATTTATGCTGCAGGGCGTGCCAAAGAATTAGACCTCCTTCTTGCGCAGTCGGGTAAAAAGTCGGGTTTCATTCGTCTATTTTTTTTAGCTTTGTAGGCTATTATTCAAACCCAAATTATATGTATCGTGTGAACTTGAATATTCTAATCAGGAGAGCTAGCCAATTTTTCTTACGACTTGGTAACCATTCGTAAGAAATGTTACGAAAACGAAAATATCCCACTACTACATACTAGTACGATGTAGAAAAAATATTATTGAGGGGAATCTCCTTGCTCAAAAAAGAAAATGCTGGCCGCTATTGAGGAAAATTTCGTTTTCATAGCCATTTATTATTTTTCTTTTTATTCTTCGTTTTTGTTAACAGATTTTTTCGATCTTTTCAGCCAGCTGGAGTTTATACTCTTTTTAAAGATGCCAAAAAATCATACAACACGGTATGAGTCGTAGCAATCAGTCAAGTATTATTTGAGAAAATTCAGCCTTAATTTACTCTCACTTACGGTGGAACACAGAGAAAGGTGTACAGGAGAGTTTTTAAGGTTGAGATTTTTTCAAAAACTACTTGACCTGTTGCAAAAATTATGTCACTGTTTGATAGATAAAAGTTAAAACTATGTACTTAACTGTAAAAGAATTATTAAATTCGATCCAGTAGTTTTGGGAAAATCTCAACCTTATTGCGGCCCCCTGTATACATCTCTGTCTTCGACTGTAGGTACCTACACCCTTCTCTGTCCACATAATACCTATAGCATAATATGGGCCTCAAAGGCAGGTGAAAAAACTTACTTTCCTCATAAATCGTCTAAATTACCCGTCTGCACAAGACGTACGTCCTTTTTCGTCCCCGGAGCCCTCTCTAAATTCTCCAACAGTCGAAACTCTTGCAAAGTCAATAGATTATGCATTTGCACTGAATAATTCCGTCCGTCCGTCCGTTCGACAGACTTATCTCCGTGTCCCAACCGTCACGACACTGCGGGATTCCATGAAATCCCGCGGAATCCCACATAACTGCAGTCCGGCCGGAATTCCGGCCAAAGTCGGAATTGCAATGCAACGAAATTGCAAAATTACGCCGATATAGCGCTGAAAGGTTGTCTGGATAAGATAGCTTCAATAAGGCGGCATTTGCTGTATAGGTACTGTAATAAAATATAAGTTGCATGCATGTACACACAGACCACTTACCCCATAGACCTGTAGGTAACTGGAGGGCACCCATATCATGAGCGCAAAATTGCTTCGTGGCACGTGTAATTTAGAGATATTATCGACATGGACGCATCTCTTTAATACGGCACCACTGCCCCCCTCTTCGTCTCTATGCGCTCATCGTTGACAGAATTCTTCGCTTGCTTTGTACCGATTTCATGTCTTTTGGGTAAGGCAGTGCGCAGACCAGAGTTACGACTGTTTTAAGACAGACTTGTCGCTGAGCAGTTCTCGTAGGTATTAGACAGCTTTGTCTATGAGACGTCTCGTTAGAAGTGTGCGCGCTTCATAATGTTTGTAAAGCAATAGTCTGTCTTAAAAAAGGCGTGACTCTGGTCTGCGCACTGCCTTAGTGGTCTCTGCATGTACATAACTACAAACTACTTACATACAACATATTTACCGTGGGGTAGGCACGAGACGATGGAATTCCATTGAACTGAATTGCTGGCGACCTGGTACCTACACAAGTTTAGCTTCGTTGTTTTGTAGTAGGTTTTAGTATTTATAGAAGTAAATGTTTAGATGAACCTATACAGGGTGTAACGTAAAGAGTATATGAAGCCGAAGGGAGGGTGTTCAGTATCGGTAACTGAACAACTTTTGTTCTACGACTTTTCGATTTTCGTGAATTTATTTTTTGACTTTTCATACATTTCGTACAGGTCAGCTGATCGATAAAAATAAATTATGAGACATTAATTTATTTTTAATTTTTATTCGAAAAGTCGTAGAACAAAAGTTGTTCAGTTACCGATACTGTACACCCTCCCTTCGGCTTCATATACCCTTTACGTTGCACCCTGTATAGGCGAGATAAAAATTGAATTAAATTCAAGAATACCGTTTTCTCTTCAATCACTCTGACTAAGCGAAGCAGTCTACTATTAATCCGGCGATGGGGATTGAACTGAACGTACGATACCTTAGCTTTGAGTTATTGTGGCTTATCCTATATCGTTTGACGCAAAAAGCATAATGAATTGACCGCATCTATGATAAATGACCATGCCAGATTCTGCCCCACCATCAACCGCAAGTTGTACAAGATAACGAATAAATGTAAAAATATCTCCATTTTATTATTAAAAATTTTGGTCTAAAATAAAGTTTTGTACAAGTTGCGATTCGAAAAAAAAGCTTAATTAAGAATTCAGAAAATAGTAAGAAATCTATTCATTGATTTTGTTATTCTTCTATAGGAGTTGTGAGAGTAGTAGAAAATGATACTGATTATGATTATGCAATATGAAACCTGTAATAAGTCCCCAACAAAATGGTAGGTACAGCTTAAATGACCACGTAGTTTTGTAGGTGGGGCAAAGCTCCATTGAAATGTGGCAATGTCTTTTTGAAGACACCACCGCTATTTCTAGAAAGATCCGGATTATAAATTAAACGAGTCCCAGCTGGGATATATTTGGAACAAAGACGGATCGGGCTAAGCGCACTTCATAGGCAAGTCCGCTGTAATCCTTCAAAGGGTTACTCCTACTATTATTATCTTAGCTTGGAAACATAGGGGATGCGTTTACGTACGTATATCTACTGAATCGGTATCATGAAATAAAGAACCGCCGATGGAGTTTACCATATTTAAAACCTACATCGCAGACTCTTGCGTGACAATTTTTTTTTCCATTTAGTATTTGAATTTTCACTAGATAAGCCTTGAAAGTAATTATGAATTTTAGTGGTTGTTTTCCCGCAGCGAGACGATTAAGTCTCTGTAATAACTATCGATTTATTATTATAAAAAAATTCTAAATTAAGAAATGGCAGTTTAAACAGAGAAAACTGAACTCGATAGTGATCTCGAATCAATAGTATAACACCGCGATAATCGCAGCGTGGCAACAGTTTTTAAATTAAGTAATTGTGTGAACGAAATCGTACGTAAGTAGGGACGGTCGATAGTACGATTTCCTTCACACGATTACCTGCAATATAAGATAACTCTAGAATTAGCGACTTAACCCGAGCAAAATACTATACCGTCGCTGAATTTTTGGAGGATAAAATGAAATCAATTAATTAAAAACATATTTACTTCTTGCCGAAACGTCTGCCTCTGTCATTCCATGTTTAGTTGCTGTGCCCTACAGGGTGCATATGTCATATTTTAAGATGTTAACGTGATGTTAATGTACATTATGACAGGTCTCTTGAAAATGGCGGGAAACGACGGTTGCGAAATTATTTAATAATTTTCAGTTTAATGTCTACAGTGGGTATTTTGTGTTTAATATCACGTTAAATTAATCAGAAAATGTTCGCGAATGACAGTATGGTGAAGTTATTGAAGAATTCAAGCAGGATCTGAAGTTTGGCGCCATGGTCAAGATTCCCACTACGAGCTCGGGAGTGAACGTGACTGTCGAGCTGCTTCGTCCACAGTGATTGACGCTACGGCGTCTCCTGTGGATGAAGACAAGAAGACGCGGCTACCCAGGGTGATGACGCTTACGGCGACTCCCCTGGAGGAAAATAGAAGACTATTATACAATTAATTTTCTGTAACATGACATTGGCAAATGACGAACTGTCGAGTCCATTAATAAAATAAATAAATAATACATTATGACAAGATGACATGTGTATGCAACTAAATAAATATGGCGCCTACTTCAGGCAAAGGCCGCTGGGGTCCCTGCCGCGCAGTGCGGAGTTAGACAACGTGTTAGGGCTTTG
Organism: Tachystola acroxantha; assembly: GCA_963506565.1. Classification (NCBI taxonomy): domain Eukaryota; kingdom Metazoa; phylum Arthropoda; class Insecta; order Lepidoptera; family Oecophoridae; genus Tachystola; species Tachystola acroxantha. Next base: position 13,838,758 of record OY735872.1, on the reverse strand, counting down.
ATTGTAAATACTGGTATTTTTTTTATTTTAGTATAATTTTTGTTGTATTAAGTATCTATTTGTAATTTATATCTCATTTTGAACATATTTATAAATGTCTGTAGATGTAAATCAAGCTTTAAGACTTCGTGTGCGCGGTTTACAGTTTTTCTATGAAGGCTAAGGCATTACTACTTCCTACTAAAATTAAACGTCTGAAAAAATATACTTTTAGCAATCTTGGGGTGTATATTTAGGGACTGATAAATACCGATACACGATTGGACAAACATAAAATAAATAAATTGAAATTAAAAAGGTATGGAGTTTTCTCGGGTTAACAACTTAACCCAGGGTTTTCTAGATATTGCAACTATTGCAAGAGACCCTAATACTATCGAATACCTAGCTAATGATTATTATAATGGCGAAGGTACCTAATTGAGTCCCGTATATTTCCTCACCTAAATTCAAGTGAATATAAAACAGGGAGCACTTTCCCATTCATCGTTTGCGAATTATAAAGGTTCTGTTATGAAATCATATTGGGGCGTAAATCCCCTAAGGTTGACAAAGGCACAAAGAAATGAACGTCCTGCCGGATTTTATTACAAAGCCTTAGCTTATTTTGGGCAATGATATTTATTTTACGTCTGATACCAAAGAATATTACAATTTTTTAATAATTTGGCCTCGTGCCTCGGAAAGCATGCTATATAAGCAGTTGGTCCCGTTGTTATCTATTCTATTTTTATTTGAATGGCTTCTACTCTTATTCAAGAGATAATTTCGCCAATGTCAAGTTTTCTAGAGTATTCATGTAAATATAAAAATAAACAAATAAAAAATCAATCCGCCATTCCAAAATGATGGCGGATCTATTGTTATCGCTCAGCAGCAGTCGTCAGGATCAAAAGCAGTAACTTACTTTACTAGGTATTTTTTGTCTTTTTAAACGGAATTTTCTGATTTTCACATTTGACCTTCTATGTCTATTTTGTAATTTTAATCTACTTACCTATAAAACATTAAATTTTCGATACTTTCGAACATTATCATTATCGCCGTTTAATTCGACTCTACAGGTACTTAGGCAGTATACCGTCTTTACCATAAGGTCACATGGGGCCCGTGCCCAGGGCCCCATCCTCACGGGGCCCCGAAAGAGCGATATTATACACTTTACAGTTTATTTTCTATTTTGAACCATTTATATTTGAGCTGCACTAAGAATTACCGCCAACATTTCTAAGTCAAAATGTATCTCGGACACCAGATCAGTTTTTTCAAAGTCAAATTCTTTTATTGCAAATAGGTAACGTTGTGTACATTTTAGCACGGCAATATATTTGTTGAATTTACATTTACACCTCTTTGCAAGGAAAAGGTGCCAACGCTGAGGAAAAAAGTGGCAAGAAACTCTCAGCAGTAGTTTTTCTTCTAAACAGCGAAAATTTTAATTTTTTCGTCATCCACTTTTTATTTTCCAATAGGGCCCCATATTCTTATGTGCCCAAAGGCCCCGGAATGGCCTAAGACGGCACTGTATAGGTCCTGACAAACTTTGGAATTGTCGAGAGCTTTTAATAATTCCCTAGTGACAGCTCTCAATGTGTCGAGCGTTCAGACAATACTTGACGGATTAGCAGAGGACTCTTGAAAGTTTCCGGAAACATTTCCGGAATTATTTGATGAACGAAGCTAAGTTGACAATGCGCGAATTAATTGTTTTTTGGGTACCTACCTACCTATAAGTATGTAAATATAGTGGTCAAATGGTGAATTCACCTTTAGGCGTGCCTGCGGTTAAGAATGCAGCTTTATAATGTACATTCGAACACAGAGAAAAGAGTACAGCCCCCTTACCATGAAGTCTTATAGCAAAACCTATTACTTCAATACTTTGTTATTTCGTACCATGGCGACCTTAAAATAATATTTAGGATGTCATGATACGAAATAATAAAGTATTATTGAAGTAATCGCTGCTATAAGAGTTCATGGTAAGTAAGTGGTTTTCTCAAGAACTACTATAATTATCTACCTAATTCTAGGCACGTCGTCGTCTAGGCTCGTCCCGCGCGGTAGGGGTGCCCAGCGTACTGGCCGCATTGCCCCGCTGTATAGCGAGGCTCAGGCGCTGGGCAAAATACTTATTACTTACTTAATACATTGTTGCAGGCAACAACGGTGCAAACGTTTGTGTTCGTGATTGCTTCGTGATCGTTTTATACTCTCGCGGCTTTGCCCTGTATCGGGGTCTCTCAGATCGGGGTCGAGCGAGAAGCAGTAATATTTATAGACAGACCGATTTCGCAGTAGGTAAGTTACCTATACTTAATCTCAAGAAATTATATAAACGATGGTTTATATTAATTATTAATTTTATGAAAGTAACTTAATAGGTCAGCTGAGAAGCTCATGGGAAGGTGCCTGTAATCTTCTGGTTCGTAGAGGCCGATCCCAGAACACTCATTCGTTTCCTAGTCGTCATGCCAGAATGTAGGTGTGATTAACTAACTGTCAAAGTGTCTCAAACCGCCCATTACTTATTTATTTGATTATAAGGCATTTGACAACCTTTTCAAGCAATGAAAGCCAGTTTAACTCTTTACCTTTTCACATTCTGTAGGTATAGAGCCACCTATAGTATAATGCTCGATCAAACCCCTGATCGCCGCCATAACTTGACCCCGGGGCTTACAAAGGCAAGGGGACGACAGGAGCTCTAAATAATTTGTAAGGTCGCGCATTGCAATGCAATTCATAGAGTTAGCAATGGACGTGAGATTGAAATTAGGTAAATTTTCTAATGTCACGATTTGGTTGCGTTCAAAGTTATATCGATCGTCAAATTAATGTTTCTGGTTCTCTGCACATACAGGGAGTCCTTGAATTCATTCGACAAATTGAAACTGGGGGATGATTTTTAGTAAAACGAAACTGCAAAAAATGAACTAAGTACGTCACAAGTCACACAATGACCTAAGAAATGATCATTAGGTCAAATTCCAGTGAAATAAATCGTTGCAGAAAATTTATTTATTTAGCGTTTCCAACAGACACATTCTATACTAAATTACAATAAACATTAATTTCATCTCCTATAAACAACTAGATACACAGTCTGCCTTCTAAAACTGTCCGAACTCAGAGAAGGTCCAAATGGACGAATGGACCCTGATTTGCTTTATTGGACATTAACAATGGACCCTTATTTGGACGTTTTTAAAATTGTTTTAGTAAGACCTTTGCGTATCTAGTTGTTTATAGGAGGGGGGGGGGGGGGGGGGGGGGGGGGGGTTAGAAATCTCGCCCAGGGCGCTGGTAATAGTGTCTGTACTAAAACCGGAGGTCAAGCGACGGAAGCTCCAATATTTCGGTCATATTATGCGGAAGCCCCGATATAACCTGCTGCAATTAATCATCCAGGGCAAAATTTGTGGAAAGAGGAGCGTTGGCAGGAGAAGACACTCTTGGCTGAAGAATTTGCGTGATTGGTTCGGCTGCAGCACCTGCTCCTTCTTCCGGGCAGCCGTTCAGAGGGTGAAAATTGCCATGATGTTGTCCAACCTTCGATGAGAAGAGGAACGTTGAGAAGAAGAGACTAAAACCGGCACTAACTGTACCCACAACTCATATTTGCTACCTCCATCAATTTCCCGCGTCGAGTTGATTTGGGGCGACCTGGCTTACGCCTGCTGGGTGGATGCCATTCCAGGGCTTTCTACTTTATTTGAATGTCTACCAACATCCTATAGTTCACTAGCCTCACATAACTATACTAGCGAGTTCGCAGCGTCTGTCGCAGACATGCCGGCTATAAACAGCGCATACCGACCCAGATGCCTCGCATTCCCAACGCTACCTGCATCGGTTATTAGATCTACCTTATTGATATTGGGGTTAGCAAATGCCAATATGCATTTTATGTACGCTAACAATAGATCAAGTGTAAGACGTTGGACCGTTCTTATTATCGGCGTGGTAAGAGTTAAAATCGTACTGCAAGTGTTAGCATTGATCTGCTGTTGTCGGTACAATCCAGGTACAGTACATAGTCAATCTATCTACACAGAACCCGTTGCTATCCCCATTCCCCGCAAATTATGTACCTTATCTAATTTGTGAATAAAGCTTCATTCACATTTTTGTGGTGTGTTGTGGCCTGTGACATCATCCGACGCAAATCCAAAATGTGCATTCGCTATGGCTAGATTCACATTTCTCTCGCATATTGGGTCGTCACAGCTTCATCCAAGTTCACAACACATGAGATGTGATCTAGCCATAGTGAATGCATAATTCAGCCCAAAGATAATGTAATACTCGTACTACGTGTTCAGCCTACTACAAAAATGTGAACCCGGCTTAGAGATGTTGTAATTATTGGTATTAATTAATGTGAGTTAATTTAACACGTTCACCGTCCAGTGCCCCGTAGGTATATGGAGTACGCGACGAACTAGTTTCACAAACTCGTGCCCCACATATGTGGCACGATGATAAAAGTATATGCCTACGATCAGCATTATTCTGAAGGTAAGTAAATACGATGTCCTTGGTGGATGCTGCTGTCCCTTCACGTTCTATTGTCTTCAGAAGAGTGCTCCACCCAGTGTTGAAGTGCACACATAACAAATTTCACGTATTTCGACTTGTATATAGATTGAAATAATAGGCAGAGAGTCCGCCGCGGGACTTACAAGGAAATGAAAACATTTTTTGTACAGGGACTGTGAATGCGTTAAATTTTAAACAATAAAAAATTGTAAAGATTGAAAAAAAAAGTATCCACATTGCCGTAGACAGAGAAGCACATTGCACATGAGAGAAACATAGTGTATCTATGTAAGTTAAGAAACTGCTTGAGAAATAATCTTCTGTTTTGAATACGTGTATGATAACTCATGGGATGTATTAGGAAATATTATGTGTACCTAATAAGCGCCCAGTGTACTGTATGATATGACCTTATTACTTAGCTTAGGCTAAAATCTCTGCAGGCGAGAGGCTATCCATAATCCTAACCGCCATGGGAGTAATTAAGAGATTGAACGATGCGCGCCGTGGTTTGCCGCAGGCTCAGGTGGCTGTATGAACGAATATATCATTTGCCCACTTAAGTAAGTATAGTGGGATGGGAACGTGTTGTTGTAATCAAGTTGTAATTAACATACCTACTTACCTATTATTTAGTACAAATAGATATGTATTGTATTATTTAGAAGTTTTTTGGTAAGCAAATTTTTAAAGACATTCTCTGATGTGAGCGCTTACTAAATATGAGTACCTAAGCTAAGTAGCATGCATTGTGCCTACGGAATAAAGATATAGGCGCGTATTCATAAACATAATTTAAAGTGTAAACGCGACCGTTTAGGCCCCCTGTCCCCTTCTATCTTAACCTTTTTTAACGAAGTGTGAAAGGGATAGAAACTCGATTTAAGGGAAGTGAGATTTAACTAGGTTTATGAATAACATTACAAGATTGTACCTACTTAAATAGGTATGTCACGTTCATGGACAGTGGCGGCATATGCCGTACTTTGAGTATTCGGAAAATGACAGTACGGCGTATGACGTAGTATTTTTGTCGGTCTTGACACGCACATACTTAGAATCCCCCACGGTTATGACAGTAGTTGAGAATTTTCACTGTCATTTCGTAATTTCTACTGTCCATGAACGTGTTAATATTAAAAATGAAAAACATTGACACATAAGTAAAATAAATTGATCGTTTGCAACCAGATTTTCCCGCTACAATCTTGTCGTCAATATTTTTTTTTTTTCAACCATTCCTTTCCTCAGAGAAGTAATGACTTCCTTTGAACCTCAGAGTTTGAAATGAGTTTCTTAATGATATGGCGTGGATGTGGCTGTGGCTTTCTTTATGACCTTTGCCTTTCATTCATTAAAGAAATAAATCATCATCAGTCAGTGTTGCCAATAATTATAGGATTTAGGCATATTCAAACGATTTTCTATTCCATACAGTCATATAATATCTAAAGATGAAAATCGTACCCAATTCATTCTAAAACGTTGGTGTTGGTTAACCCTTCTTGCAGACGACATTTGGGCGGAAATATGCATTTTTGAAGATTTTAATAATAAATAAACTACTATGTCTTCCTCATTCGAATACTTTTGTGAACGGCAAAACCAAGGTTCGAACGAAATGGCCTTTGAGACCAAAATTGATTGATACCGCATGCATGCTCCAATATTTTACGATTTTGAATTTTTGATATTCTGCCTTCTGGCAACATTGCATTGGGTGCGTGTTGTGTTTGACTTTTCGTTGTGAGAAATTGATAAACAAAAACTCGCTTGCATTGGGCGTTGCCGCACGTTGTGGGAGCTGATAATTCATTGATTAAATACTGATAACAGCTTCACTACTTTCGTGACATTGTACTAGATAAAAATTAGGCCTTTACAGATAAGCCGAGGCCCTAATATCTGGCCCCAGAGTTCTGTGTCATTCATTGTCTCCGTCCAGTTTTATTCGTTATTCTTGTAGAAGTTTCGGTATTTGTATACTTCTATAGTGATATTTATGTGTTGTGAGCAGTGATAAACATGTTTTAATTCATCGAAGTGCGTAAACTTGATAATAATCGTCAATAACAACGATTGCAAAACTATGATGAATCATGTTTGGATCTTCCCAGTAATCGGACCGTAACGCGCAGTGTTATGTGAAAAATGTTGAGAAACGCTCTTCTGACGGTTCTGTTCTGCGCCAGAGTGGAGTCACAGTCCAACAAGGACTTGTACAATGACCAGTATTTGAATGAATACTATAACAATAACGATAAACCGTACGACCCTTTGAGGGATACGAGACTCCCTAGCCCTGGAGACAGTGACTACAGGACATACGTGTACAATAACAGGAGGTATGGGGCTGATCCTACACGGTATAACCCGTACAATCCGAATATTAACCAGCCGGGCGGGTTTCCCTACAACCCAATACCTTACAACCCCCTGAATCCAAGCCCTATGGATGATCAGTACAAATATAACACGGTGAGTCTTTTTTCTATACATATTATTATTATTCCTTTATTTATCTTTTATTATTATTATTTAATTATGGACAGGCTCATCAGCTCATCGCTGATATGTCCACTTCACAGTGTTTGTAAAGTCTATCACTTAGTGGTTTTAAAATAACTGTCCAATTTGTTTTTGAATGTGTTAACTGAGATGGCAGAGACAACATTGTCTGGAAGTGAGTTCCAGGCCTGAACCACTCTGTTGCTCAGGAAGTGACAAGCGACATTGGTGGTGAAGGTGGTGCAGTCTAATTTCATGTGGTGTCCTCTCAACGTTTTATTCCAGCAAACACCATTAGAAATGAAAGGTAGACATAGTGTGGACATAATATGTGTATTTTGTGCCAGAATCGTGACCCGAACAACCCCGATGCCTTGTTCCCTGGTGTGCTCGGTGGCTGGAGGGAGGATCTGCAGGGCAAGGAGAGAAGGGACTCCAGACAGTTGAAGAGAGACATCTTTGTCAACACTAACTTTGGACAGGTGCAAGGGTTTAAGGTAATTATCTACTAATTATTTCACTTATATTGTTAAAGTCGGCAATTAGACCGACAGTTTCGACCGACGGTCACCTTGAAAAAGACTGTCGAAATCGGTCGAAACTGTCGGTCTAATTGCAGACTTTAACAATATAAGTGAGTGATATCCGTTTATACATAATAATTTGTAGTAATGGCTCACTATAGTTTTAATGTAAATAATACTGTATTTAGGTGTAATAAAGTGTATTTATGTTATCTTATTTACCAGGTATATCTATATGACAACCCCGATCCCGACTCGGGCTACCGTCCCTGGCTGACCCCCGTGGAGAGGATACAAGCGGAAGCGTCAGTGTTTCTGGGCATACCGTATGCTAGGCCTCCGGTTTTAGAAGGCAGGTTTAAGGTAAGGATATATTGCTTATTATTGACAGTGACATTAAGAGCGTCTTCAAAAGACATTGCCACATTTCAATGGAGCTTTGCCCCACCTACAAAACTACGTGACCATTTAAGCTGTACCTATCATTTTGTTGGGGACTTATTATAGGTTTCATATTGCATAATCATAATCAGTATCATTTTCTACTACTCTCGCAACTCCTATAGAAGAATACCAAAAAAAAAAAAACGCTTCGATTTCTTACTATTTTCTGAATTCTTAATTAAGCTATTTTTTTCGAATCGCAACTTGTACAAAACTTCATATTAAACAAATAATTTTAATAAAAAACGGAGATATTTTTACATTTATTCGTTATCTTGTACAACTTGCGGTTGATGGTGGTAAAGCTATATTGCCGCTGCTTTGTAAATCCATAAGAGTATATTGAGCTTTTCCATCAGCGTTCATTCTAGGAACACCTGACATGTGTGGACGGTTCATCATCAGAAGCTTGTTTCGAAACTGTTATTATCGTTTTTCATTCGATATTAGAATTTTTCTATAACAAATTGGCTGAAATGTTTGAATCTTGATAGGCCCAAATGAATGAAGTTTCACTTTTTAAACTTACACGGTTTGTATACATATAATATAATATAATTTATATAAAAACGAGACATCACTGTTTAACACGGTAATTCCCGTTTTTACCCAAATGAAGTGTCTTATTTTGTAAACATATATGATCGTCTAATTAGCTGTTGTGATGTGACACTGAAGGAACTGATTGATTGAACCATTTCATCATTGTGAAAATAAAGTTATCCGATCTAAAATAACTATTTCAATAATCATAGTAAAGCTTAAAATATTAGTAGTTTTTGTTTACAAAATAAGACACTTGATTTGTGCCTCGGTATAGATATAAACGGAGCTTTAATCGTATGGTTGTGTCGCCAGCCGCCGCGCCAGCATCCCGGCTGGCAGCTGATGCAGGCGGTAGACTGGGGTCCGGCGTGCCCGCAGCCAGTGCGGTACACGGGCGCCACGAAGGGCGTACGAGACATGGACGAGGACTGTCTGTACCTAAACATATTCTCGCCGAATGTGAGTAAAAAATTCACATCACACATCATCAGTCTATTTATATTGCCCCACTGCTCGGGCACAGACCTTCCCTTACATCGAGGGAGCTCGGGCCATGATCCACCACGCGGGCCCACTGCGGGTTGGCGGATTTCACATGCCTTAGATTTTTTTTCTTCTACGACATGCAGGTTTCATCACGATGTTTTCCTTCACCGTCTTTGAGAGCACTCGGTAAATGTACGTAAGTTTTTCCGTCGAAAAAATCGAGGATAACTCATTGGTACATGGCTGCCCTAGCTGGGAATCGAACCTGGGACCTCCATATTGCAAGTCCATTGACCCAACCACTGAGCCACCGAGCTCTCCGAGTAAAAAATTCGTTACTTATTAATTGAAAACATCATTTGAAATTATTAGAACATGATGAAAAAATTCTTGCCGTGGGCAGGACTTAAACCTGCGACCTTGTCATTCCGTGACACGCTCTTACCAACTGAGCCACCACAGGCCACGCCACGCCCACCGAAAATCTTCATCGCTTTATACATACTTAAAGGGTATGTTACGCAATTCCATCTATCGGACAATAGTAGTAGTATTCCGACAACCATGTCTAACATTCGGTTAGGACATGATTTATGATGATGCGCTCCTATTTTGACTCAGAATTTGAATTACGCATTATCCATGCTCGGTGAATAAATTAGAACATGATGAAAAAATATCATTTGAAATGTAAATAGTAAGTATAGGGTAACTTTATATTTTTGTTTTGTGTATATGCAAGAAAAATTCAAATCCTGCGGAGCCATGAGAGAAGCAGCTCGATTTTGACTATTTTCTGAATTCTTAATTAAGCTGTTTTTCGACTCGCATCTTGTACAAAAATTCAATTCAAATACACTTTATTGTACATAAAAGACACAAACAATTACAATACAGAAATACAAAACAATATGTACAATTTTGGCGGCCATATCGCTAAAAGCGATTTCTTCCAGGCAACCAACACCAAACTTTAATTTAACCTAATAATTTTAATAAAAAACGGAGATATTTTTACATTTATTCGTTATGTTGTTCATCATGCGGTTAATGGTGGGGCAGAATCTGGCATTGCATTTTTTCCTTCATGATTCCCCATAGAATCTAAATTCGTTCTCTCGATGATCGCTTACGGAACATTCTTTCTACGATTTATATCACAACACTTTTCTAATTACCCAGTCCAATAGTGCGATTGACCTTAATTTATGCAGCCAATGACTGGTAAAGCTGAATTAAAAACATCGTAATGAGCAAATTACGTCACATCACTAAGGGGCCATCCATAAATTACGTCACATGTTAGGGGGGATCGACGAAGTGTGGCATTGTGTGACAAGGAGGTGGGAGGGGTCCTGAATTTCGTGACATCACATTTCAAAATCTATTATAATGTAAGTGAAACATGAACTTTGAACTATAAACGAAATACTCAAAAACATTTACAACTGTATCTATACAGAATGGAGATTGTTTGCTCGACACACGGTATAACAGATGACAGTTGTAATTACCGTCAGGATGGCGCGGACGAGCTCCCAGGTCCTCGAGGCCTATCCTGGACTGATGTACCACTTAAGCTGGAATTAGTGACCGAGTCTCATAATTTGTGACGCAATAGTTTAAAAGTTATAAGCGTTTGAAGGGGGCCGCGCCAACCTGACGCCTGAAAATTTGACTGACAAAAAAAATAGGGGGGCCCCTCTCTGTGTGTACTCACACAAATTCAAACCTGAGCTTACGCTTACGCCTCGCGCACTGTACATGTACAAGTTTGGCATGCAAAATTTAACCGTGGGAGTCAACTTAATCCCGGAACTGGTGTTTTAATTCAATAATTAAAATATGTGACGTCACACTTGGGGGGCTCATAAATGTGTCAAGGACGGGGGAGAGGTCAAAATATAATGAAATTCGTGTGACGTAATTTATGGATGGCCCCATAAGAGGTCAGCGCCTTAGTGAGTCAGTGCAAAGCAAATCGAGTTAATTGCAACGCTTAATTGGCATTAAACTGCCTCCTGTGTCAAAGGAACCGTATGCGGTCAGCGTAGATGCGAACATACCATAAGGGTTAGCACAGACCGACGGAATGGCGGCCAAGCGACTAATTTAGTAACAATTTGAATTCAACTTTACTTACTGCAATATGACTATAATCGGTATAGTGAAGTGAGAGCTGCGCGTGACGGCACGCGGAGTCGCGCGGAGGATCTCAATATATCGTATATTGAAATAAATAAAGTTGAAATCATCATCATCAGTCTATTTATATTGCCCCACTGCTTGGGCACAGACCTTCTCTTACATCCAGGGAGCTGGGGCCTTGATTCATCACGCGGGCCCACTGCGGATTGACGGATTTCACATGCCTTAGATTTCTTTTTCTTCTACGGCATGCAGGTTTCATCACGATGTTTTTCTTCACCGTTTTCAGAGCATTCGGTAAATGTATGTAAGTTTTTTCCGTCGAAAAAACCGAGGATAGCTCGTTGGTACATGGCTGGATGGGATGACTGGCTGGGATTCGAACCTGGGACCTCCGTATCATAAGTCCAGTGATTTAACCACTGCGCCACCGAGCTCTCGAATTAGTAAGATTATTGGAACGCAATCAAAAGATATTGCCACATTTCAATGGAGCTTTGCCCCACCTACAAAACTAACATAGTCAGTATCATTTTCTACTACTCTCGCAACTCCTATAGAAGAATAACAAAAACAATGAATAAATCGCTTCGATTTCTTACTATTTTCTGAATTCTTAATTAAGCGGTTTTACAAAACTTTATTTTAACCAATAATTTTAATAAAAAACGGAGATATTTTTACTTTTATTCGTTGTCTTGTACATCTTGCGGTTGATGGTGGTGCAGAATCTGGCATTGTCATTTAGACATAGACTGGCATTAATGAATGCCTATCAAAGTTCACAAGCGGCAGCTTTGTCGCATGCGGCCCGCAATTACTGCAGTAATTGGCGTTTCCGGGCGTGCGTCGTACGGCGCCTGATTGACTCTTTGGTCATCTCGTCACGGCATCGGCGGCGATTGAGTTGATTAAACGCGCTCTTAGTTGGAGCGAAATGGAACGCTATTGACGGCACGTTTTGTGGAGTGCAGGGTGCATCTATCGATCTAATGTGGATGTGATATGCAATTAATGAATTTATTTTGTTAATGGACTCGACAGTTCGTCATTTGCCAATATCATGTTACAAAATTTCAAAATATCACAGTCTTCTCTTCCTCTAGAGGAGTTGCCCTGGGTATCCGCGTCTTCTTGTCTTCATCCTGAGGAGTCGCCGTAGCTCGTCATTCCTAGACGAAGCAGCTCGACAATTACGTTCACTCCCGAGCTCGTAGTGGGACTCTTGATAATACCTTGCTCGAACCTACAGATCTTACATGAATCATCGAATATCAAAGTGATCCTATATAAGGGTTCCTTTTTTTCCTTTTGCGGCACGGAAAATACTAGTAGATGGTTTCGATTACAGACTATTGTAATTGGCTCAAGAACTTACGCCAATGGTACGACAAGAGTACCAGCAGGGTTACTTTCACCTCTTACAGCGATCCAGTTTAGGTTCTTAACTAACAATTTGCTACAACAACGTCAAACGTCATTGTAGCAAATTGTCAGTTTAGAACCTTAAATGGATCGCTGTAAGAGGTGAGAGTAACCCTGCAGGTCTCTATTCCGTGCGGCGTTCTCGAGAGTTCAGATTGCCATAATGATCGCCAGACCTTCGTAAGAAGATGGCACCATAAGAAGAAGAATTGTAATTATACAAAATAACATAAATGGGTCATGTAGTATTTGAGAAACTCCAAATTTTAATGTGGCCCCTGAATTAAGCGATTGTTTAGTAGCAGAGAGCTCGGTGGCTCAGTGGTTGGGTCAATGGACTTGCAATACGGAGGTCCCAGGTTCGATTCCCAGCTAGGGCAACCATGTACCAATGAGTTATCGTCGGTTTTTTCGACGGAAAAACTTACGTACATTTACCGAGTGCTCTCAAAACGGTGAAGGAAAACATCGTGATGAAACCTACATGCCGTAGAAGAAGAAAAATATCTAAGGCATGTGAAATCCGCCAATCCGCAGTGGGCCCGCGTGGTGGATCATGGCCTCAGCTCCCTCGATGTAAGGGAAGGTCTGTGCCCGAGCAGTGGGGACATATAAATAGACTGATGATGATGATTAGTAGGCAGGACCGCATCTGATCGTAGAGACGATGTATTTCCAACAACTGCGAGCATAGATCTCCATAAACGTAACCTTTGGAGTACGAATGAATTTATTAAGCATAACCAACAACGCCTATGGCCTTCCATAATTAGGTCAGCGACCTGCCATAAATACATAATATGCGTCATGTATTGTTGTGAAATGTAGCGTATGCATTGTCCCCAGTGTGAGGATCGAGTACATCTGATAACCGGCTGGAATAATAAATGCCGCATCCATATTGTAGTGTATCTGGGATCTGTATTTATACATACATGTTATAATGGCCCGATAATCATAACACCTTTTGAATAAAAGACATTGCCACATTTCAATGGAGCTTTGCCCCACCTACAAAACTCCGTGACCATTGAAGCTGTACCTATCATTTTGTTGGGGACTTATTAGGCTTCATATTGAATAATCATAATCAGTAGGAGTTGCGAGAGTAGTAGAAAATGATAACAAAGACAGACAATGAATAATTCGCTTCTATTTCTTACTATTTTCTCAATTCTTAATTAAGCTGTTTTTTCGACCCGTTTACAAAACTTTATTTTAAACCAATAATTTTAATAAAAAACTGAGATATTTTTACATTTATTGGTTATCTTGTACAACTTGCGGTTGATGGTGGGGCAGAATCTGGCATTGTCATTTATGTGCTTTATCAGTTGAGCTCAGAGAGCGTTGGCACCACTTACCCCATAAACCTGTAACAGGAGGGCGCCCGTGTCTTGAATTGAATTTGAATCGTTGACATATGTCTATTGGGTAAGTGGTCTGTGGTTGGCACCTTTTCCTTGCAAAGGGGTGTAAATGTAAATTCATTGCAATAAAGAGATATGATTCTGATCTGAAAGATAATACTAATATTTATATTATGAATTAAAATCGTATTGCCTTCCAGACGGAGGCCGGCGCGACTGCGCAGAAGTACCCCGTGATGGTGTACATCCACGGCGGTCAGTTCATGTCGGGCGCGTCCAACCTGTTCCCCGCGCACGTGATGGCGGCATTCTACAACGTGGTCGTCGTCTCGTTCAACTACAGGCTGGGCGCTCTGGGTACGTTCGTCATTTGCAAATGTCATGTTACAGAAAATTCAAGATAACATAGCCTCTTCCTCCTTGACTTCCAGAGGTGTCGCCTTGGTGTCCACCTTGGGTATCCGCGTCTTCATGTCTTCCCAGAGCTTGTCGCCGCCGCGTCTTCACCCTGTGTATCCGCGTCTTCTTGTCTTCACCCAGAGCAGTCGCCGTAGCGGCGTCACCCTGGGTATCCGCGTCTTCTTGTCTTCACCCAGAGCAGTCGCCGTAGCGGCGTTACCCTGGGTATCCGCGTCTTCTTGTCTTCACCCAGAGCAGTCGCCGTAGCGGCATCACCCTGGGTATCCGCGTCTTGTTGTCTTCACCCAGAGGAGTTGCCGTAGCCGCGTCACCCTGGGTATCCGCGTCTTCTTGTCTTCACCAAGAGGAGTCGCCGTAGCGGCGTCACCCTGGGTATCCGCGTCTTCTTGTCTTCACCCAGAGGAGTCGCCGTAACGGCGTCACCCTGGGTATCCGCGTCTTCTTGTCTTCACCAAGAGGAGTCGCCGTAGCGGCGTCACCCTGGGTATCCGCGTCTTCTTGTCTTCACCCAGAGCAGTCGCCGTAGCGGCGTCACCCTGGGTATCCGCGTCTTCTTGTCTTCACCCAGAGGAGTCGCCGTAACGGCGTCACCCTGGGTATCCGCGTCTTCTTGTCTTCACCAAGAGGAGTCGCCGTAGCGGCGTCACCCTATAGCTGGCGATGAGATATACAGGGTGTAACGTAAAGGGTATATGAAGCCGAAGGGAGGGTGTTCAGTATCGGTAAATGAACAACTTTGTTCCTTATACCGCAGCCCAAATCAAGTGTCTTATTTTGTACACAAATATGATCATCTAATTACCTGTTGTGATGTAACACTGAGGGAACTGATTGATCGAAGCTGTTCATCATTGTGAACATAAAGTAGTCTAGCTGATAAGTTTCATGTCATGTATTTATATGCGATTACCTTTTGTCGGCTGTTTTAAAAATATGATTGTAAACTTGTATTTCGAACATGTAAAATAAAATTTTAATTCTTCAGGTTTCCTGTCAACTGCCGACGAGAACTCTCCAGGCAACTACGGTCTCCTCGACCAGGCCATGGCTCTCCGCTGGGTGCGCGACAACATCGAGCCGTTCAACGGCGACCGCGCCTCCATCACAGTGTTCGGGCCGGGCGCCGGCGCCGCGTCCGCCGGGCTGCTGGCCGTCGCGCCGCGCACCAGGGACATCGTCACTAGAGTCATCGCGCAGGTACGTAGCAATATGTCACACGTCGCAAACTACACATCTCACAGTGCATACTCTACGTCTGATATTGCACACTACATGTCGCATACTATACACTACATATCACACACCACACGTCGCATACTATACACTACACGTGGCCCACTACACACCACACGGTGCACACTATGCATTACTCGTCCCACACGTCGCAAACTATACACTACACGTCGCTCACTACACACCACACGTCGCACACTATATACTAAACGTCGCACACTACACACTTCACGTCGCCCACTACGCACCACACGTTGTACATTATAATACTCAATGCTCAATTTTATTTATTGCATTCCATAATAACTTATATCATATAATTTACATATTATTAAAACTAAAACTTACGAAATATATTAAAAACTACTTAAAAATATTTAAAACTACCTATAAATACTTTAAACTACACTCAACAACTACATACAGAAACACACACTCAACTATAGCACAAAATACACACAAACCCACAAATATACACGGCAGATGTATATTTGTGGGTTTGTGTGTATTTTCACACTATTAACATCATCGTCCACATATAATCACCTATTCCTTGCAGAGCGGCTCAGCGCTCGCGGACTGGGCGCTGATCGAGGACAAGTTCCGTGTCCAGAACACGTCTCTGGTGTTCGGGCGGCTGCTCGGCTGCCCCATCGACTCCTCGTGGAAGCTAGTCAACTGTCTGCGGCAAGGACGAAGCTTCTACGAGCTGGGGAATGCGGAGTTTCAGGTCAGTCTCTATCAGATTGCATTTTTTGCATATGAGGTGTCGTTTAGTAGTTTTTATTAAATATTCTGAGGTATGTATGTTCCTTAAGAAACTAACAACTAATATTATAACTTAACTATACATTGCAGAAATATTTCGATGATGATTTCAAATAGTAGATACAATGTCGAGCTGCCTTCCCATATTGCTGTGCCCGACGGGAGCCATATGCATTGGGAACTTTAACTGTGTTATGTACCTAATATGTGTGTGATATGCAATAAATGAATTATGAAACTAATCCGAAGCCAAGCCAAATCAAGTGTCTTATTTTGTAAACAAAAGCTACCCTACCCTACTAACATTTTAAGCTTTTCTGTGATCATTGCATAGTTATTTTCACATTATTAGATTGGATCACTTTATTTTCACAATGGTGAACATGTTCGATCAATCAGTTCCTTCAGTGTTACACCACAACAGGTAATTAGACGATCATATTTGTTTACAAAATATGACACTTGATTTGGGCTGCGGTATATAATTCTTCGTTATTATAACAGTATCAAGAAGAAGCAATTTTTATTCTATCTCGCCAGCCTCAAGTGGGCTTCATCCCGTGGGGTCCGGTACTCGAGAACAACTTCACGTTCCCCGGCGACGAGTGGTATGAAGGTTGGCGCGAGCGCGACTGGCACCTGCTGGACACCAAGCCGGAACTGCTGGTGCAACAGAGACAGTTCAACCCGGCGCTGCGGTACATGGCAGGTGTCACCACGCAGGAGGCAGCATATGTAATATGTAAGACGCGATTTATTCAAGTTTATTTATTCGGTAACAAATTGGTTTTTGTTCGAAATTACAATTTATAATGTTATCTACCTATTTAATCACAAATAACAGTAAATAAAGAATTTATAAGTACATACTAAAATAACTAACAGCATACTGAAGGGCATTGCGGATACCATGGACAGTCCGATTCTGGGACACTGGGTGCACTTACATGTCCCAGGGTCGCAGAGTCGGTCCTAAGTCGCATGTTATGGCGCGTAATACACGTCATGTAAACACTAACATAGTTTTAAGTACTTACTAACACTTATATGGTCTTTGTGACTGCAATAAATCATTTCAATTTGAAAAGAATTTTCAAAATTCAGTCTTTTTCAGAAAATCTCATTCTTAATAACTAAATTAAGTTAATAAGTTAATTCAGCGAGCTATAGACCTGTGCTTGGCAAAGCAACCTAAATGAGCTGTAAAAACAAACAACCGAGTAGTATAACGAAAGTAATCAATATCTAAAATAACTGCCCACTTTTTAACACTAGTTAATGTATAGTTATTATTTGCAGATAACAACGAAACCTTGGCACCAAACTTCGCCGTCTCCGAGCACTGGTTCAACCAGAAAGTGGCCGAGTTGGTACTGCGCTACAACTACACTCTGAACCCGCGTGGCGTGTATGAGGCCATACGGTACATGTACACCTACCACCCAGAGCCGCACAACGTCAGCGCCATCAGGGACCAGTATGTGCACGTAAGTTGTACATTACACTTTGGTCAGTTGTGCAATACACTTTGGTCAGTTGTGCATTACACTTCGGTCAGTTGTGTTGTGCATTACACTTTGGTCCGTTGCACATTGCACTTTGGTCAGTTGTACATCATACTTCTGCCAATACATTGCACTTCAATCAGTTGTATAATACACTTCGATCAATGGTATATTACACTTCGATCAGTTGTACATTACACTTCGATCAGTTGTGCATTACACTTTGGTCAGTTGTATTGTACATTACACTTCCGTCAGTTATATATTACACTCAACAGTACATTACAATTCGGTCAGTTGTTCATTACACTTCGACCAGTTGAACAATTACATTTCGGTTAGCTGTGCATTACACTTCCGCCAGTTGTACGTCACACTTCGGTCAGTTGTACATTACACTTCGACCAGTTGATCATTACACTTCGACCAGTTGAACAATTACACTTCGGTTAGCTGTGCATTACACTTCCGCCAGTTGTACGTCACACTTCGGTCAGTTGTACATTACACTCCGACCAGTTGATCATTACACTTCGACCAGTTGAACATTACACTTCGACCAGTTGAACATTACACTTCGGTTAGTTGTACATTACACTTCCGTCAGTTGTATATTACATTCTCTTGTCATGAAAATTTTCAAGACATAATTTGATTTATTTCAAATTGCAGCTCCTCTCAGACTTCCTATACCGAGCGCCCACAGACAAAATGGTGAAGCTTCTCTTAGAGCAAAACGTGCCAGTCTACATGTATGTCTTGAACACAACAGTGGAAGCCTTCAAGTGGCCCGAGTGGCGGCGATACGCTCACGATACGGAACACTACTTCTTAACGGGCGCTCCGTTCATGGACCAGGAGTTTTTCCCGAAGAAAGAACGCATAGAACGACAAGCGTGGACCCCCAATGATAGGAATATGAGTCATTTCTTTATGAAGGCGTATTCCGACTTTGCGAGATTCGGGTGAGTTCTTTCTTGTCTTGTAAACTTATCGTCATATGGTGCCATTGTGGCTGCACCTCGACCCGTTGAGATCTTTTGTACATTCATCTTTCCTTTATACTCCTTCCTCCTCCCCAAAAACGTAACTCATTAGGTCCGCTCATGGCAAGGAGTCTGTGTTTTGGTGGATGAAGATATTAATGAATCTAGTCGAAGAAGTCTATCGTTTGCATACCCCTTTCCCAGTTGAATAGGAACACGATTTCCCATATACAGGGTGGCCTTGAATTAATTCGACAAAATTAAGTGGATGGTTAGGCTTGTGACATACATACATACATCTTGCATCATCAACTTGCCCTGAGACGGCGCTTACTGGGAGACGAGGCAGGGCGTAACGGCCAAGTCAATATCATACTGAGTAACCCCACGTTAGAGATTGCAAGAGGACTGTACGCATTCGGTAAGCGCTGTCTCACGACAGCAGGCTGAGCGCGAATGGATGTGTGCTCTTATGAGGCTGGCATGGGACATAACGGACAACAAAAATTTGATTAAAAAAAAGTGCATCTTTGTAGTTTTATTTTAATTAAGGTAGTTTAAATTTTTTGCAAATACTTTTACTGGAACTAGACTAAACCAGCGCAACACTTGGCTGTCCTTAAATGCTGTTATTCATAAACCTAGTTAAACCTCACTTCCTTTAAGTCGTGTTGCTATTTAATGGTGATTATTATTATTTCTAAGGTCATTGTGTGATTTATGACTAAAAATGTAGGTGAATTTTTTTTTTCGCAGTTTTGATTTTCAAAAAAACCTTGCCAATTTTATATTTATCACGAGAACAACTCCCAATTTCAATTTGTCGAATGAATTCAAGGATACCCTGTATAAGATTGGTATTTAGAACGGTAAAATCAATCCTATTGGACCGATTCGCCGGTCGACCGATCCGAAACGGGAAACACCCGAGTTTATATATGCATGCAACTTTTCTTCGCAGTAACCCGACGCGTTCCCGTATCCTGGGCGTGCACTTCGAGGAGGCGAAGGCCGGCCAGCTGCGCTACCTCAACCTCAATACCACGTTTAACTCCAGCGTGCAGCTCAACTACCGGCAGACGGAGCTCGCCTTCTGGACGGTCTACCTGCCCACTGTGGTCGGCCGCTTCGTGCCGACGTACCCACCCATTACGGAGGTATGTTTGCCAGTAGGCGAGATAATAATAAAATAATAATAAAATACATTTATTCATCAAAATACAAAACAGAAATACAAACTAGTTAATTATTTTAAACAATATATAGGTAGTATAGATGAATGGGTCAGGGCCTCAGCGAGCGCTGGTTTTCAGTCCCTGCCCGGGGGTCTTGTTGCCACACACTGTGATATATGATAGATGGAGACACACACTGTGATATAGGATATGTGAAGATGATAGGTACCTCAACGTCACCTCAAGTAAATAAATAAAAAATTCCCAGTAATAGATTTGAGATACAATTTGATATTAGATAATTTGATATTGAATGATTTGATTTCATGCATAAAAAAATAGTAATTTTAAAATTTTAGCTAAATAATTTTGAATAGTTAATGGTACTCAAATAAATTTATTATTATTATATGTTCATTTTTTCATCTTAATTTTTTAAATGACTGCCAGATCCTGCCCCACCAAGAACCGCAAGTTGTACAAGATAACGAATAAGTGTAAAAACATCTCCGTTTTTTATTAAAATTATTGGTTTAAAATAAAGTTTTGTACAAGTTTTGCGATTCGAAAAAAACAGCTTAATTAAGAATTCAGAAAATAGTAAGAAATCGAAGCGATTTATTCATTGTTTTTGTTATTCTTCTACAGGAGTTGCGAGAGTAGTAGAAAATGATACTGATTATGATTATGCAATATGAAACCTGTAATAAGTCCCCAACAAAATGATAGGTACAGCTTAAATGGTTACTTAGTTTTGTAGGTGGGGCAAAGCTCCATTGAAATGTGGCAATGTCTTTTATTATTATTATTATATGTTCATTTTTTCATCTTAATTTTGTAAATTTGTATTCGATGAGAACCCCTCTTGCAGGGTATAGGCCTCAAGTATTTAGTATTAATTTCAACTTTATCCGTCGACGCGTTTGGTCTTGACAGACAGCAAACTGATCCTAGAAGGGTTCCTTTTTTTCCTTTTGAGCCACAGAACCCTAAAAACCGTCACGTTCCATTATCAACAGCCCGTAATTATATTCCAGGTTCTCTTGCAAATGGCGTGAAACGACGGTTACAAAATTATTTGATAATTTTTGTTTTATTGTCTGCAGTGGTTATTTTGAGATTAATATCACGTTACATTAATCAGAAAATGTTCGCGAATGACAGTATGGTGAATTTGTTGGATAATTTGAACAAGATCTGGGGTTTCAAGCTTTTATCAAGAGTTCCCGCTACGAGCTCGGGAGTGAACGTGACTGTCGAGCTGCTTCGTCCAGAGTGATGACGCTACGGCGTCTCCTCTGGATGAAGACATGAAGACGCGGCTACCCAGGGTGAAGACGCTACTGCGACTCCCCTGGAGGAAGATAGAAGACTATTGAATATATTGAATTTTCTGTATCATGACATTGGCAAATGACGAACAGTCGAGTCCATTAATAAAATAAATAACAGCCCTTAATTGTATTCCAGTACTGGTGGGAGCCTAAGCAGCCGCTGCAGATCGCGTTCTGGTCGGTGTCGAGCGCGTGCCTGGTGCTCATCGTGCTGCTTGTGGTCTGCTGCATGCTGTGGAGGAATGCCAAAAGGTACGTACACCCTATCGACCCGCATTAGCGCAGTCACTCATTCATAATCATGACCCAACCGAGTATTCTCTGTGCCTCTTCATCATCATCAGTCTATTTATATTGCCCCACTCAATACTCAATATATTTATTGCATTCCATAAGTTATAATACAGATGTTCACATAATTAACATTAAAATGTTACAATGTTCTTTATGGACCTTGTTTAGGCACAGCAATACAAGAGAGTGACGACATTTTTTGTTCAAATATAATGTAATTTGTAGTAACTAAGAAGTAGGTAGTGATTGTTTATTATTTTTTCTCATTTAGAAATTCATCTACTCTGTATTTTAATTAGCATGTAGGTGTTGTTTTTATTTTATTTATTTATTTGGAGAAAAAACAGACAATAGACACAAAAAAATTTCGATAATTATAGTTAACTTAACTAAAAAGTTTAGCCTATGCCCTTACCAATCTCACTATGACATAATGTTACATAGCAACGAACTAAGCTGACTCAACTAATTACATAATAATAATATAAATACATAGATATTTCAGACATGCATATACAAGATACATAAACTATGTTTATTTTAAAATACTAATACAAAGAACATGGATACCTAAACTCGTTTTAGTAGTCGTATGAAAGTTTTTTCATTTGTTGCATTTTTTATTTCGTCCGGAAGATGATTATATATTATTGTCATGTTCAATGTACCTGATAAGTGGAGATTTACCCGAGAGAATGTAACTGGTACTAGTTTTGTTTTGCGGTTTGATCTGAGTGGATATTTGGTTGGGATATCTTCACGTTTTATATAGAATTCTGGAAATTTACATATTTCAAGAATATAGATACAAGGCAATGTGAGAATTTTATGTTGTACGAAGTGAGCACTGCTCGGCCACACTTTCCCTTACATCGAGGGAGCTCGGGCCATCCAACACGCGGGCCCAGTGCAGATTGGCAAATTTCACATGCCTTAGTAATTTTTTAATTGGTACTCGCTTGCGGCTCTTTCCGAGTGTATTTTGAGTGATGATACTAATTTACTAACCATATTGTGATTTTCTGCTATACTAACACTAATATATTTTGTATTCTCGTTCTTTCTAACAGGGCTTTGCCACCCAAATGGAAAATGGTACCGGTGATGTAGGTGAACAGATAATGATTAATATGTGTTGTGTTTCGCTGTTATTGGTGAATGTTTATTGTTAGCTACTTTACTGATTGCTTTTCTAAAATGTGGGTACTGTGCGGTCGGTGTCGTGTCGGTGGTGTCACGTTGACTATCTGATGCCTCCATAATTACATATATTAAGAACTCTATTCAAGTTCAACGTGTTACCACTGATGTGTTGTTGGCGGTAACATTGCCTGCATTCACTCTTATGCCCCACGATATACAAATCTCAATGTGTACACATATTTTTGGATTACTGTCTAGACCATACATTTAAGACTCTGATATTTCAATTATACAATGATTGTAATCTGTTTTAAAAATAAAATAAATAAATAAATAAGAAAGCATTGGAATTGGATGCTATATGTTTGGCTTTAATAACTAAAGGGGATAGCTGCTCCAGTGGCTCACTGGCCGTTTGAGCGCGATCTTATGAGCCTACTACATGTACAGGCTTCACGACAGTTTTGTTTACTCAAGCTTCTCGCAATGACTGAATACAGACGTGGCTACACACGGATTGGCGCATGATACCGTTTTACCAACTACGCGCACGGTGTTCCGTGTACAAACCGGCATGCGCAGGCAAAACTGTGGTGAAGCCTGTACGTATAGTAGGTCCATAAGATCGCGAACCGCACGGCGCCCGAGTGGCTCGAGACCCGAACGGGGAGCAGGAAGGTGATGGATGAAGAATTGTAGGCGGTGTTGCGTGCGGATGTATCGGAGTTCCCAGTGGCTCGGCAACAATGGCACGGGGTGGAACACCACAGGAAGTTTAAGCGCTATTCCGCCCATTCAGGGCGGTGAGCCCGACATAATCAACACGCTCCCCCGGGCGTGGTGACACATGATCTAACATGTTTTACCTGGGTAAAAAAAAGGTCCATAAGATCAAACGCAGCGCGCGAACCGCACGGCGCCCGAGTGGCTCGAGACCTGAACAGGGAGGAGGAAGGTCATGGATGAATGAATGATGAATTGTGGGCTATTACAGCCCATAATGGGGAGTGCTCGTGCTAGTCGGGTTGCGAATGTATCACAGTGCTCGTGGCTTGGCAACAATGACACGGGGTGGAACACCACAGGAAGTTTAGGCGGTATTCCGCCCCTTCAGGGCGGCGAGCCCGACATAATCAACACGCTCCCCCGGGCGTGGTGGTGCACGTAAACGTGTTTTACCTGGGACAAAAAAAGGCCCATAAGATCGCGCTCAAACGGCCAGTAAACGACATCATTAGCAAGTTTGTTGTCGCTCTTACACCTGTCAAAGGTCTATGAAATTTAATAGTTGGAAGAGCTCACACTCACTATAGTCTATGTCCCGGCCTTCGATGTGCTTTTTGTGTCTTTCTGTGTTGTATAATCGGCAAATGACATTGCCAGATTCTGCCCCACCATCAACCGCTAGTTGTACAAGATAACGAATAAATGTAAAAATATCTCCGTTTTTTACTAAAATTATTGGTTTAAAATAAGGTTTTGTACAAGTTGCGATTCGAAAAAAAACAGCTTAATTAAGAATTCAGAAAATAGTAAGTAATCGAAGCGATTTATTCATTGTTTTTGTTATTCTTCTATAGGAGTTGCGAGAGTAGTAGAAAATGATACTGATTATGCAATATGAAACCTGTAATAAGTCCCCAACGAAATGATAGGTACAGCTTAAATAGTCACGTAGTTTTGTAAGTGGGATAAAGCTCCATTGAAATGTGGCAATGTCTTTTAACCCACCTTTGATTTAATTTAAGTCATTCCTATAACAAGACGAATCTAAATACACATCATATGTTAAAATGTCTCAAGCCGTTTAGGCAGGGCGTGCCATAGAATTAGACATAAATACTCACATACATACACTCGAAAAACATAACCCTCCTTGCGCAGTCGGGTAAAAATGCTCGTGACTGTTTGCAGAGAGACTGACCGGTACTACAGCGACGACATATTTATGGTGCCGGACGCCGGCGACCCGGGCATAGAGAACTCGACGCGATCCAGAGACAATATTTACGAGTACCGTGACGTACCTATCAAGAGACCGCAGACTCCACAAACACTTACGAGGACTGTAAGTAGAAACGTTACTTATTTTATTCAATAATAACAAAAAAACGTGATTAAAATAAATACTTACCTAAATTAATTAAATAACCCGCCCCTTGTCGTACCCGGTGCAAAGGTGCCCATAACGCTCGCGGCGTTGCCGCGCTGTATAGCTATGGCTAACCTTTGCACCAGGTAGGACCCGGAGCGAGACTCATAACCCCTCTCTCTAAGGCGACGGCCAATTTGTGAAACAAATTTTATTCAATTACATACGGTTATATGTGTTTCTAAAGAGCTCGGTAGCGCAGTGGTTGGGTCACAGGACTTGCGATAGTCCCAAGGTCCCAGGTTCGATCCCCAGCCAGGGCAGCCATGTACCAATGAGTTAACCTCGGTTTTTTCGACGGAATAACTTACGTACATTTACCGGGTGCTCTCAAAACTGTGAAGGAAAACATCGTGATGAAACCGGCTTGCCGTAGAAGAAGAAAAAATCTAAATCTAAGGGCTAGCGTACAACCGAACGGCGCCGGCGGACGACGCCGTGTACCGCGCCAGTGGACGGCGCCGTCCGCCGGCACGACTTTTGTCCGCCTGTGACCGGCGCCGGCCGACATCGTGCACCGGTAGACGGGGCTGGCAGACGCCGTGACACGCTGCGCCATGCGACGGCACGGCGCCGCGCCGTGACGTTGTACGCCGGCCCTTAGGCATGTGAAATCCGCCAATCCGCACTGGGCCCGCGTGGTGGATCCATAGCCCGCTACTCCCTCGATGTAAGGGAAGGTCTGTGCCCGAGCAGTGAGGCAATATAAATAGACTGATTATGACATGTGTTTCTATAGCTAATTTAACAATACAATAGTTTAAAAAAACCTTAATTAAAATTAACATCGAAAATAAACATATATATAAACAAATACCATTAAATTGGCATAACAATAATCTGATGTTTATTTCTCAGGTGAGTCAACCTCAAACGCTGCAGTCTTCCCGGCCGGCGTCGCAGGCCTCCACCGGGTCGGCGCTGTCGCTCAAGGAGGGCGCCATCTCCAAGACACCAGACCCGTTGCCGCGCGCGCGCTCACGCACGCAGATAGTGCACGGCGTACCGCAAACAACGGTGTGAATGGGTCTGTTACTGTAAGTGCGTGATTATACTGTACAGCTGTACTCTCACCTCTTATAGCGATCCAGTTTAGGTTTGACGTCATTGTAGCAAATTGACAGTTTAGGAACCTAAACTGGATCGCTATAAGAGGTGAGAGTAACCCCGCAGGTATAATATAATTATGGTAATTATGATCATACTGAATAGGTATAATATGTCATATAGTAACACTGTACAGCTATAATATGACATGGGTCATACTTTACACGTATTATATGAAATATGGTCATACTCTAAAAATATAATATGGCATATGATCATAATGTACATGTATAATATGACGTTTGATCATACTGCACAGGTATAATATGACATGGTCATACTGTACAGGTATAATATGACATATGATCATACTGTACATGTATAATATGACGTATGATCATACTGTACATGTATAATATGACGTATGATCATACTGTACATGTATAATATGACGTATGATCATACTATGCAGGTATAACACGACCAGGTGAGGATGACGGGGGTTCCGGCTTTCGTGTAAAAGCCGCTGATAACATTTTATACATAACTGTACTCGGAATTTTAAAAGAAAATTAATTTCACGTGTCGATAATTACAATATTTTACAATTGTATATTACATTACTACAATTACTACAAATTATTATAGGATATCACTCACTAATATTGTTGAAGTCGGCAACTAGACCGACAGTTTCGACCGATTTCTGGTGAGCGCCACAAAATCGGTCGAAACCGTCGTTCCAATTGCCGACTTCAACAATATCAAATCAATCAAATCAAATATTTTTATTGTGCATAAAAAATATAGGTTATATATAATCTATTTGAAGTGAGTATGGAGATTCGATTTTCGATTCGACTGCAATACAGTTTATACAATAAGTGTAGCATTAACCAGGGCGACTTAAGAGATTTTAC
Source organism: Tachystola acroxantha (assembly GCA_963506565.1). Lineage (NCBI taxonomy): Eukaryota > Metazoa > Arthropoda > Insecta > Lepidoptera > Oecophoridae > Tachystola > Tachystola acroxantha. The sequence continues at coordinate 13,811,788 of OY735872.1, read as the reverse complement.
ATCATAAGTAGCATATTTGTAGTGATCTCTGATTTAACATTACCTACTAAAAACATTATTTTTGAGTTGCAATTTATTTTCTATAGAAGGTCACTTAGTTTATATTATACCTACTACGAAATTATTATTTTAGTACCTATGTATGTAGATAAAATCAAATTCGAACAACATTTGTAGTGATTCCAGAGTATAGTACGGTGGAACACAGAGAAAGGTGTACAGGAGAGTTTTTAAGGTTGAGATTTTCTCAAAAACTACTTGATCTATTGCAAAAATTCTTTCACTGTTTGATAGATAAAAGTTAAAACTACGTAACTGTAAAACATTGATCTCCTATAAACAACTAGATGCCTACTAAAAATGTCCGAGCGCAAAGAAGGTCCAAACGGATGAATGGACCCTCATTTGCTTTATTGAACATTATTTGGACGTTTTTTAAATTGTTTTAGTAAGACCTTTATGTATCTAGTTGTTTATAGGAGATCAATGCTGTAAAAGAATGATTAAATTCGGTCTAGTAGTTGTTGAGAAAATCTCAAGCTTATTGAGGCCCCCTGTATACTTATGACTGTACGATGGAACACAGACAAAGGTGTACACGAGAGTTTTTAAGGTTGAGATTTTCTCAAAATCTACTTGGACCTATTGCAAAAATTCTTTCACTGTTTGATAGATAAAAGTTAAAACTACGTAACTGTAAAAATATGATTAAATTCGATTCAGTAGTTTTTGAGAAAATCTCGATCTTATTGAGGCCCCTGTATACACACATATTATTTGTTTGCATATTTTCGTACATATTATTATTTTACGTGAAATGTGATTTGTTTCTACAAATTTTACAAAATTTTATTTTTATATGTGTTGAAATTGAAAGTATTTTTTTTTTGGTATATTTTATGCTTTAATTAACGTTAACCACCGTTATTAGTTTAAGTTCGACATTACCATTTGAATATAAATCATTCCATGATTATAATTTTAAATGCTTATATATTTTTAAATCAATCGGCTACTAGTAATACTAGTTTATATAAACCGGCAGCTATTTATACAAAGTTGCCCACTACTTATTATTTACTTACATAATTTTAGACTGAAATTAGATTTATTTGACACTTAGTAAGTGATTTATGTTGCAATAACATACAACGCCTAATCTACTATAAACTATACTTAATCAATTTATTTTATACCGATAATATTTTAGTTTGATTTTTTTTTGGCTAAAGTCAGTCACAGACTTAGCTATAATATATATTAATATTTTTATAGCTAGACATATTACTATACATTTTCTATACTCACTTTCGAGTGACCGCACACTCAGATATAATATATATTTCTGTGACGTCACCAAGCTATACCGTAATACGGTATATTAATATATCTTATAGCTAAGTCTGTGACGGGCTTAAAAGACTAAAACATCGATATAATATCGAGATACTTACATCGCGACTGTATCGCCACAAAAAAGTCGATGCCCTAAGCTTGTGGCTGAGGCGTAAAACTATTACTATACTGTCGTGACGTGACAATGATAAAACGCCCGAATAAACTATCAATTGTTTACAAATTAGTAGAACTAGGAAGTTTCTAGCGAATTATACTATGTAATTTTTGGCACAGATAGTGCAATTGCTCTAGTTTTAGGACAAAATACAATACTTCTTGCAGTATATCACTTTTTAAACTTTCACGGTTTGTATACATAACGGGAGTTACCGTGTTAAACATTTATTATTGATGTCTCGATATTTCGACAGCATTGCAGCCATCATTGAGTCTACTCGTGACCATGATGACTGCAATGCTGTCGAAATATCGAGACATCAATAATAAATGTTTAACACGGTAATTCCCGTTTTATCTAATTAATTATTGCAGTATGTAATTGTAAGGGCAAAAATGACTAAAGAACAAAGCCAAATTTCTTTAATGCAAGTAAGCACGTTGTGTACATTTTTGCACGTCAACATATTTTTTGAATTTACATTTACACCACTTTGCAAGGAAAGGGTGCCAACGCTGAGGAGAAAAAGTGGCAAAAACTCTCAACATCTTTTAAAATAATGATCAAAATAAATAAAGTGATGATCAAAATGCTTAAAAAGCAAAACGTCTTAAACGCAGAATACTCCTTTTCCCTTCCATTTGTGAACTACAACTTACCTACATTGAATCACGTTACAAATAAGCATTTAAAAAATAATATTTATAGCAATAAACAATGTGAGGGTAGCTTTTTTAATAAAATTTATTATATTGGAAGATATGATTTTTTTAAGATTGGCGGCGCTAGTTGGCTCATGTCAGCGCTTTAATGGCTCACTATAGTTTTAATTTTAAAACTTTAGACCGTTCCTATTATCTGCGTCGTAAGAGTTGAAATTGTACTGCAAGTGTTACCATTGATCTACTGTCCGTACATTTTGTATGATACAACTTGCGTTCTTACACATCTGAGAAATATCCGGTATTATCAGTAAAGTTGTAATTTCCCAAGTACATGCATTGCATATACTCGAAAAACCCTTATTTTACCCTCCGCCTTTCGGCAGTCGGGATAAAAATATAAAATCGCCTGCAAGATTGTATTTTGTCCATAAGTATTACGTGTAAATAGTTTCTAAGTATGTTTGTGATTGTTCGTCCGTCCATTTTTGTGCATTTTTGTGCAAGAGTGTCTTGTAATGTGCCTCGAAACATAAGCTATTTGATAAAGAAAGTATTTATTGTATAGTAAGGAAATAATGGAAACCCTGGCCGAAAATTTAGTAGTTTTATGGTGTTTTTGCGTTAGCTCCTGAGTGATTCACCATTTAGATTCGTGTTAATAGTCTAAGCCTATGAAGATAAACATTTCTTCCAAAAAGTTGATTTGATTGAGCAGAAATTGTTACTTAACACTGTTACTTTAAAGGTGCTCCCTCACCGGGAGCATTCGCGTGCAATGTAACGTTACAGATTCGAGCATTACATCAGTGAGGGAGAAAAACAGCGTCAGTCAGGGAGGTAGTATTGTAATGTAATGCTCAAAGTCGAATCTGCAACGTTACATTACACGCGAATGCTCCCGGCGAGGGAGCACCTTAAAGCGAGCGTTTATGATCCTTTTTCGCAAATCCAAAGTCATCCTATATATTTTTGGCCAGAGTTTGGTGTGATAAAACTGCCTTAGTGTAATTTTGGTGAAATAAAACGACAATTTTAATTCGTAAAACGGTATTTTATTTCATGTTGAATATCGCAAAGATAAATTACTGACTGTTAAACAAATTGTAGAAACTATTACTTTGATGAATTATTAGGATAAAAGTTGCAACGGTATGAAGTGAAATTGGGTTGATTTACTACGTAGTTGGCAATGACAACTGATTAACTCCCCGCCCCTGGATAAACAACAACTGTTGGCATGGCACGTTATGGGAGGAGCTGAAAGATGTCGCATCATCACAATCGGGGGTTATTGCGCGTTTTTATATACCCTAGCATTGGGTAACAGGATTAGAAGACATTCAATGAATGATAAATACACTCCAGAGGTGACATGTACACTCAATTGGATGACACGTACACTCAATTGGATGAGACGTACACTTAATTGGATGACACGTACACTCAATTGGATGAGACGTACACTCAATTGGATGACACATACACTCAATTGGATGGCACGTACACTCAATTGGATGACACGTACACCCAATTGGATGACACGTACACTCAATTGGATGACACGTACACTCAATTGGATGACACGTACACTCAATTGGATGACACGTACACTCAATTGGATGATACGTAGACCCAATTGGATGACACGTAGACTCAATTGGATGACACGTAGACTCAATTGGATGACAAGCAGACTCAATTGGATGATAAGTACACTCTAATGAGTGACATATACATCAATAAACACTGCCAACTAGTGACATTGCGTGGTACGGCACACATCAGACGTGCGCCGCGCCGTGTACTGCGGACCCGGCGGGCCGCACACTCGCCTCGCCTCGTGGCTGTCGCGCGCCACCAGCCGGCCCGGCTGTACCACTAGGTCGACCACGTAGTTGGCACGGAGCAGACCCGCGGGGAATCTCTCTTCTGTGGCGGATTCGTCTTCCTAGGAAATGGTTTAGTACAGAAAGTAGATGAGCTGGTGTTGTAATGAAGCACAGGTGTAATGTTGTTGTGAGGCACTGCTGGTGTTGTAGTGACGCAGTGGTGCTTTAGTGAAGGTATAAGGCACTCGTATTGTAGTGAGGTCCTGGTGTGATAGTAAGAACTGGTGTTCGAGTATGATACTGTTGTAGTGAGGTATTAAGTTGTAGTAAGGCTGGGTTGTAGTGACTCACTTCTGTTGTTGCGAGGCACTGCTGATGTTGTAGTGGTGTTGTAATAAGGCACTAGTATTATAGTAAAGGGAGGTAATGTGAACTCACTGCGCCTCGCTCTGGCACCGCGATCTCGCACCACGCATGCGCGCCAGTGGCTCTGTGCAGCGCGCACGGCAGCCCCAGGCGGTCGGCCAGCACTTTGTACAGCAGTGCGCGCTCCAGGGCTCCGCCCACGCGCACCCAGCCGAGCCCGAGCACGCGAGAGTTCAGGTCCGTCTGGGGGAAACAGCTCTTGGATAATGGAACATGGATTTGGGACAAGCCACAATAGCTAGAATGTCAGTGATATAGTCATAAGTGATGATTATTTATATGAGATGTCCTTTCGTCGATAGAGATGTCCCGCCCATTATAGAGTCATTCATCATCATCAGTCCACTGCTGGACATGGAGGTCTCTCCCAAAGCACACAAGTCAGCCCGATTATCGGCCTTTTGCATCCAGGCATGGGACCCATTATTCAATAGTATCCTTACCATCAAATCAGCGAGATGCAGGTCCACACTGGGCATGGAGCAGTCTCTCTCCTGCGTCAGGCCACTCATCTGGTCAGACACAAACTCGGCCAGCAGCTTCGCCCTCTCCTTCAGCGATGATGACACTTCGGCGCATTTCTCGCGGTATCTGTCGAGAAGAATGTCTGTCAAACTGGAAGAAGGTTGTAACCTAAGAGATGTAAGGGGTTCTCTTGTAAATGGCGGGAAACGACGGTTGCAAAATTATTTGATAATTATTATTTTAATGTCTACAGTGATTATTTTGTGTTTAATATTACGTTAAATTAATCAGAAAATGTTCACGAATGACAGTATGGTGAATTTATTGGCTAATTTGAGCAAGATATGAAGTTTCAAGCTTATATCACTCTTTTATCAGACTGTCGAGCTGCTTCGTCTAGAGTGATGACGCTACGACCTCCTCTGGATGAAGACAAGAAGACGCGGCTACCCAGGGTGAAGACGCTACTGCGACTCCTCTGGAGGAAGATAGAAGACTATTATACTGAATTTTCTGTAACATGACATTGGCAAATGACGAACTGTCGAGTTCATTAATAAAATATATAAATAAGAGATGTAAGTAAAGTAGAGACGGACAACAGCAGATCAATAGTAACACTTGCAGTACGATTTCAACTCTTACGATAAGTACAGAGAATAATAATAAGAACGGGCCAAAGTTCAAAGTGATACACTTGATATGCTTTGATGTATCCTACATATAAAAAATTATAAGATCATCACCTTACTTCGTAATGGGCATCTTCAATCTCGAAATATTGCAAGGATTTCGTTCTGAAATATAAATAATAATTATATGAAATCAAAATTCAGGCTGTCGAGGTCTTATCGTGACAATGGTGGCTGTAATGTCACCGAAATATTGGTCGGTCCTCAATGTAAAACTTGGTAATTCCCGTTAGGTATATTAAAAGAATTTTAGAAGTATTTTTGAGAAAATCTATCTGGCCCCCTGCCTATACATATATCTATTGGTACGGTGGAACACAGAGAAAGGTGTACAGGAGAGTTTTTAAGGTTGATATTTTCTCAAAAACTACTTGATCTATTGCAAAAATTCTTTCATTGTCAGATAGATAAAAGTTTAAACTATGTACTGTAAAAGAATTATTAAAATCGGTCCAATAGTTTTTGAGAAAATCTGAATCTTTTTGAGGCTCCCTATATACTTATCTCTGTCTGTGATTGTACCTACTTGGTACCTATTTTTTATTGAGTTAGTTTTTGGGACTATATTATGTTGTCTGTCCCAATAACAACAAAAATCTGTATGTAACATTTTTTTTATTGCATGAATTAATTAATTATCGCCTACTACCATATTGCAAAATAACGGAATGAGTCTAGATTTATCTCGTAAGGTTTATAATAGTAGATACTAACGGGTCACCAAACCAGATCTTCAATTTGAGCAGATAGGTGCGCAGGTTGACATCGTCCGGTATGTGCGGGAAGCGGAGACGGGAAGATGGAGACAGCTCCACCATAGACTTTGATTTCGTGTCTGTTCAGAATTACAATTGTCTTTATCTTTATGAAATGCGCAGTAGGAGAGTCTTCAGGAGATTGAAGAGGACAGCTCCACAAGATTTGCTGCGAAACTCAACAGCGGACTAGTCACTGGACTCTTACCGCGCAAGCCAATGGATAAATTCATAAAGTGCAGCTGAATGTCCCTGTGACAGATTGCGGCAAGAAAAGAAGCTTTTAAAAAAAATCTTTATGAGAAACGGGAACTCTGGAACGTGATCTTTCATCATCATCAGCCCCGAATCAGTCCACTGCTGGACGTAGGCCTCTCCCAAAGCGCGCCACTCAACCCTACTCTCGACCCTCTGCATCCAGTCCCTGCCAGCCATCTTACGAAGGTCATCCCTCCATCTGGTCGGAAGGTGTCCCACGCTACGTTTACCCGTTCGTGACCTCCATTCGAGAACTCGCCTACCCCATCGGTTATACGACAGATGTGACCAACCCACTGCCACTACAGTTTACTGATTCTATGCGCAATGTCAACCACTTTTGTCTTCTGGCGGATATTCTTTTCTCATTCTATCTAACAGAGAAATGTCAATCTTTATCTAGAGTTATTTATTATTCATACCTTTTAGAGATTCAAGTTTCTCTTAAAACACAGAGCCAACAATAAAATGGGTGTTGTAGTGAGGCACTTGTGTTGTATTGAGGCACTCATGGTGTTGTAGTAAGGCACTGGTGTTGTAGTGCCGAAGTATTGTTGTAGTGAGGCATTGATGTATTGTTGTCATCAGATTTGTAAAACCTAACACTGCTTTAGTTTTCGCAAGATAACTTTTGAAGAGAGATTTTGGGCAAGTTGTCTCAGTAAGTATTTAGTGTATGGTATTTCCGGACAAACACCTAGCGACCCACACTGAGAGAAATCTCTGTGGTAACCTGGTAAGGACCTAGTTCTGGATCTAAATGCCTAGCTACTCACACTGAGAGCAGATCTCGGGGGTACTTTTGAACCTAAACGCCTAGCAACTCACACTGAGAGCAAATCTCGGTGGTACTTTTGAACCTAAACGCCAAGTTACTCACACTAAGAGCAGATCTCGGGGGTACTTTATAACCTAAACGCCTAGCAACTCACACTGAGAGCAAATCTCGGGAGTACTTCTGAACCTAAACGCTAAAATACTCACACCAAGAACAGACTTGGTAGGTACTTCACCATGGGCGTACCCAGGTAGGGGCAGGGGGGATAATGTTGACGTCACTACTAAGTATCTTATCTAGTACTTTTATCGATAAAAATTCAGAAAACGAATTTTTTTCCATTTGTTTGCAATACAATATTTTGACAACTAAAAATTACGCGGCGCGTTCGTTCTTTCTATAAGCACCTAGATTATAAAAAATCTGATTTGCCCCCCCGACCCAGAACTTGGGTACGCCCATGGGTACTTCTATACGTACGTGGGGACCTTATGTCAGTGCTAGACATGGGGTCGAAAGGCGGTGGGTGCAGAATAGCGACCAGTATAGGGTCACGGTGCGGTGCCGGCGTGCTAAGGATGGCGCGCATTGTAGGGAACGAGTCCTCAAGCCTCTTCAGCACGTAGAAACCCTCCTGTAGATATACATATAATCACATATTTTTTTCCGCAGTTCTGTTTAAATAAAATCTCTTTATTGCAAGTAGGTAAGCACGTTGTGTACCTACATTTTTGCATGTCAACATTTTTTGCCTTGCAATGTAAATGACATTGCCACATTTCAATGGAGCTTTGCCCCACCTAAAACTACGTGACCATTTAAGCTGTACCATCATTTTGTTGGGGACTTATTACAGGTTTCATATTGCATAATCATAATCAGTATCATTTTCTACTACTCCACAATACTATTATATACTACAACTCCTATAGAAGAATAACAAAAACAATGAATAAATCGCTTCGATTTCTTACTATTTTCTGAATTCTTAATTAAGCTGTTTTTTTCGACTCTGTAGATGTACATAACTTTATTTTAAACCAATAATTTTAATAAAAATCGGATATATTTTTACATTTATTCGTTATCTTGTATCTACATCTAGCGGTTGATGGTGGGGCAGAATCTGGCATTGTCATTTGCCAACGCTCAGGAGAAAAAGTGGTAAAAAAAGCGTACCTAGTGGTAAAAGTAGCACATCTTTCAAAATAATAAATTGGTTCCTAACTAGGTTCAGTTTGCAATTACTAACAATATTTGTTACACGCTAAACTTTAATCCAGGTCCCGCTTACCTACTCTCACTCATGTCATGAGTGACAGCGGCAGTTGCGTTTAACATATGAAGTCCGATATCTTACGTTTAACCACTAAGCCCTTTCTAGCTGCCAATTGAATAACAATTATTAGTTCTCACGTGTGTGAAATCATTGATATCCAGTCGGCCTGTGTACGCGAACTTGGCGGATGGGTGATGCCGGAAGATGGCCTCTAGGGCAGGCTCCCACGCGCCGACTGCGTACCGCGCCAGTCTGTTCTCTACCATGCTGAGAGGAAAACATTCAATTACCCATCTTAAAAGCGTGGGTAATCCAATAATCCGCAATTAGGCCACGTGGTGGATTATGGATCCCACGATGTAAGGTTTAACGCCTGAGCAGTGGGGACATAAAAACAGACTAGTGAGATGATCCATCTCAGATTTAATCGACGCTTAGATGCAAATTAAAGTAAATAGGTACTTATAATATTTTGAGTTCTGCTGTCCTTAGTAGGTTGAATGCAAGTTCCAATACAAGATCGTCAAATCAAATAAGTAGGTACATTTATTTGTCAGAATACACAAAATATGAGATGTTATAAAATTAAAAATGTCATGGTAAAGTGTAAGTCAGAGGAAAATGTCCACGTCCAAAGCTGATGTCTGCTGGCACAACTCTCGCTTCCTCTTCGCATCAATCTCTCCATGCATTCGTCGAGTTGTAGTTTGTTTGTCTATTTGTATGTAATTCTTCATTAATATCGAGGTCCTGGCACTTCGATAAGGGAATCCAAATTGTGCACAAACTCGTTGTAAACGGAAAAGTATTATTACACGAAGACAGAGATGTATACAGGGGTCCTCAATAAGGTTGAGATTATCTCAAAAACTACTGGATCGATTTTAATAATTATTCTACAGTCGCATAGTTTTAACATTTATCTATCTAACGGGGAAATAATTTTTGATACGTCAAGTAGTTCTTGAGATAATCTCAACGGTAAAAACTCTCCTGCACACCTTTCTCTGTGTTAGACCGGTTTGATCAATAGTTTTAATATTTTCTTTAATAATTACTAGTGTATGGTGCCGAGTTCGAGATAGATGTCTGCCCCATCGTCGGAGACGCTCGCAGCAATCAGGGTGCACAGCGCAGTTCGTAGACCCACGTGCTCTATGCGCAAATTTTCAGACACCACCTGAGATGATGAACGGAACGCCTCTTATATGATACTGACCCAGAGAAGCTCAAATACATCGATTCTTGCCTCTCAGTTACAATTTTTGATAAGTACAACAACATTACCTACTGTCATTACATCGGCGGGCAAGGTGCAGCTAACAACAGACCAAGTGTAACACTTTGGACCGTTCTTATCATCTGCGTCGTAAGAGTTGAAATCGTACTGCAAGTGTTACCATTGATCTGATGTTGTCCGTACAATATAGGTATGACTCCCGCTGATTTTGATTTTGCATTTCTCGGTCTTTGGAAGACCAACAGAGTTAAGAGTACTGCATATTAAGATGGAATAACAACGAGTATAAACGTTCCAGCCTTCTTTGACATCCTAGATACCAGCCCTTGTAAGTCCTAATAAGATAGGTACCTAATAAGAGCCAGAACCGGTCTGAAATAGATACAACTAATACGTACGACCCATAAAATGCTCACCTCTTCGCCCTTTCGTTCAGTGAAGAGCTCCTTACCCAGCTCTTCGGCCATCAGTCCCGTGAGTACGGTGCACGTCATCATCTTTAAATTCACGTCGATGCGCTGCAATGTTCATAATAGTGAATGTCGGTCGAATAGCCCCAGATATTTGAATCGAACAGAGTCGAATCCTTGCATATCTGTAACCTACTAGTGAGAACGAACGATTTGATTTAGGTACCTATTTCAACTTTCTGGGCGGAAAGGTTTTTCCCGCCATATTGTTTTAACCCTTTAACAGAGCTGACCCAGCCTCGGTTAATGGTGGTCTCGATTATCTAACGCCTAACTTCTGAGCTTCAACTGGCTGGACCGTGTTTTTCTGTAGAAGGAACTACCTGTAGTATAGTGAGCAGTTCCTGCATGAAGTCGCCGGTATACATGGCTTGCTTGCTGACGTGGTAGCTTTGCAGGTTTATGTAACATTGCACGGCTAACCGCTGCGCTTCTATTGGGTTGTCTTTTGCTGCAATGGGGAGGAGGAATAAAGAAGTAATATGCGACAAAGAGGGCGCATAGTGAGGGTTTGAGGTTATTTAAAGACATAACATTATGAATGTCACCCACGACCATGTTTAGTGGAAGTGCTTTCGATCGACAGATTCGATGGCAGTTGTAGGATGGAAAATTGTAATTCACGCCTAACGTATCTGAGTAATATTGCATCAGACATCAGGGAATCATTGATAAGCCTATACGTAATAAGATATTGCGAATGAGTGGTATCCAGAAAACATTAAATATCAAAGGTGAGCTGAAATCTTAACGTGTTGAGTCTTTAAGGATTAGAGGGAATAGAAGCTAGAATTAATCAAAGTCAAGTCATCAATGATTGACTTACGTTTCTTGTTAATATTTCTGAGTGCTGCAAATGTCTTGGGCTCAACGAGACTGAAGGCCGCCTTTGGTATGATCCGGCAGAGCTCGGCTAAAGCGCGCAACGCGTTGATTCGCACGTAGAACCATATTGCCTGGTCATCGCTCAGGATCACTGTCACAATAACCATCGCCACTATTACTGACAGAACACAAAAGTGTTCTCTCACGAACTGAAGTGAGAAAACTCATGTGTATTTTATCTTGCGACAAATTCTCCTGTCTTGGTTCTGAAGTTGCGAACTAATTATATTCAAGACAGATTTAAGATTCTCGTCAAAAAAAACCTACAACATAATATTAGATTCAGAGGAAAGGAACATTACCTTTAGTGAGCTGACACAATACGTGAATAGAGCCTTCAAAGGTCAGCAGCGAACTAACAACTAACAAACCCTCTGGGGGTGACCGCGACTTCAATCGTTATGGTTATCGTTTTCATTTTGACACTTGAACGATATACATTGCTGCGTTTCGCTATCGTTTGTTAAAACTTGCAAAAACATAGCAGCAATGTATAGCGTCCATGTGTCAAAATGAAAGCGATAACGTTCGGAAGTCGCGGTCACCCCACAGGTATTGCAGGCGTCTCTAAGACTTCAAGTGGCTACCAGGTGGCTCGTCTCCTCATAGAAAAGCTTCCATTGTTTGACATTTCCCCTCGAGAGACATCTCGGGGGACCAGTGCATGTCTACTGCAATATTAATTCGTGCCTTGTTCAAGAGTGTTTCTTTTAAACCGGTCTTAATAGGTAAGCTCACCGCAAAGCGCCTCAATGATGTTAGTATCTGACATGCGCACGGCCGAAGACATGAGCTTGGTCATGTTGGCGACGCCCATGGCTGCGTCAGCCAGTAACTCCACGTTGGAGCTCAGCAGCTGGTGACAGAACACCAGATCCGTGCCTGTCTCATACAGCGCCTAGGAACGTCAGAAATCCTTACATCTTGAAAATGAGCAGCATGAAAAGTAGTGTCAGTGAAAATTCTATACAATTTGTTTAATTAACCCCGGGCTTGCTAACCCCTCTTTGGTGCAAGTCATTCTTAGATTGAGACATCTACAATAAATGCACCTAATCAAAGGGGCAACCGCAGGTCCAACCGGTAAGACTAAGGAAGCCAAATAACGGACATAATATATGTCGGATGATTCCATTCACGTATGTCGCAGCGAAGATATGCCTGCTCAGAATGCGATTTCTATTTAATAGTATAAGGTTAGCTGTAAGATAACTTTTTAGGGTTAAGCTCGCCGTTGTAAATATTGTCTCCAAAACTCTGTATTAATTTTAAGGTTTTATGTAGGTACAATAAACAATACAAACAAGATGGTCACGTATTCGCTATCGAGCGAACTCACTAGGTACAGCAATGGTACTGAAAACTTTAGTGAACACCATGAAACAGTGTGGACAACGTCTTCTCCAGGCTTCAAGTTCAGTGTCCAATAGATGGACTATATTGGTAACTTACATCGCGTCCGTTGGCGGTAAACGACATCTTAGTGAGCACAGCAAGGCAGTGCGGCTTCATAGCGGGAAGCGCCATCTCAAGGTAGGCTAGCAATCGGAGTATGCAGCCGGACTGGTAGAGGTGGGAGGCGTTATCATCACCCTCGACGTAGTTTCTCAAAACGCCTAGAACTTGAGTGTGCACGTCGCGGAATTCATACGACTGGGGAATACAAATTAGTAAAGCGGCAAGTCAATTCCGCAATGTGACTGTGGGTTAGGGTTTGAATTTAGTAAGCAGAGAATCGGGTCGAGGGACGCGCCTTAGGAGACGCGTACAGTCGACGACAGAGATAAGTATACAGGGGGCCTCAATAAGGATGAGATTTTCTCAAAAACTACTGGACCGAATTTAATAATTCTTTTACAGTACATAGTTTTAACTTATATCTATCTAACAGTGAAATAATTTTTGCAATAGGTCAAGTAGTTTTTGAGAAAATCTCAACCTTAAAAACTCTCCTGTACACCTTTCTCTGTGTTCCACCGTACGTCCAGCAGTGCACAGATACGGGCTGATGATGACGAAGTTGAAATCTAAGTTTTCGGTACCGTTAATCACTGATGACTTAATAAAAGTTATTGGTGATTTTGTTGATGACAGGAATTTGACCTGACAATTACTAACTTCAAGAATATCACACACATCCAGCACTCCCGTAGAAGCCCTGAAGCTACGCTGCACCACCTGGTCCAGATATCTACAGATCAGCTGGTCCACAGTCCTCAACGCAGCGTGTTGTATCGCTAGGAACTTGCTCTGCATTAGGGCGAGGAGTGACGGCCAGCTGAACTGTTGGTTTTTGGTCACTTCCGATGCGCATACCGGATCGTCGAGGACATTGCTTAGGGTCTGAAGGAAAATGAGGATATCAACCACCATAATAGTAATGTTTGACAGTCAGACACATAATGTAAGCAAGGTAATCCAATAACCTGTAAGCAATTTTTCTGGACATCAGGATCTGGGTTATTCTTCATTCTGGAGAACAAACTGCCGAGAATATTGGCAGAGACGAGTTGCTCACACCCGATAGGCTCTCTTGTCAGTTCCGATAAGACAAATGACGCAAATTCCAGGACGAATACATCTTCCATCTGATAATACCAGAAAGAAAGATGTATAGAGAGCAGCATAAGGTCAAATAGAAGTTTAGTCCGATATAAAAAAGCAAGAAATAAATATTGCTCACTTTAGACAACATAAAAGCAATCTTCCTCAAGTTCTGTGAATCATTTAACACTTGTTCAGGCCCTTGCGGCAACTGGCACAGCTGCGCTAGAGCCTTCAGCGCAAATCGTTTGATGTTCAGTTCCGGATGATCTACATGATACAGAATGTATTTGATCGCCTCCATATTGAACAGCGTGTAGCGGTTCGCCATGTCTTGGGCAGAAAACTTGGTTATGGCTCGCAGAGTCTAGCGAATCAGGTTGTAGAAAGTAAGAGTTACAATTAAGCTTGACACACACAGCCGCAGATCAGTTGAAACGCAAGCCCCGCCTCATTTTCGATCGCTACCTACCGGACGTTAAAATGCCCATAAAATGAGTGCATGCGTTTCAACTGATCGCAGATCACGGCTGTGTGTGTAGGGCATTAGAGGTAGAATTTGAGGATTAGGGCACACACATGTCCTAAACTAGGATTCTCTGTGATATTGTGGGTTCAAAGAGTTACAGAGAAAAGATCACTAATTACACTTACCTACACCCAGACTCGGGAAAAATTGATTATGTCTTAGGTCCTAAGGCTTAAGATATGTAACTTTCCGACTGGGAATCAAACTGCAAAGAAAGCAGGCGCACTACCGACTATGCTAAGGCTAAGGACGTCGTCAATAGTAGTCATTATTACTTATATACTTTCGCTCTTAATTTCCTCGCGATGTTCTCCTTCGCCGTTTGAATCCGTAGTTCGGAATTGTTTCTAAGATTTAGGAAAGTCGTGAAGGCTTTCGTCTCTCCTCTTCATTCCATCTCATCTACTCCCTAAATTTAAGAACCTATACCTAGCGGGGTTACCTGGCATAGTATCTCAGGTTCCTGGGACTCCAACAGCAAGATAGCGGTATGAGCATTTTCAGGAGTTATATTATACGGGTGGAAGTTCAGATCTTTCTTCTCGGCAGATCTATTATCCCTCTCCTTCTGCAGCGGTTTCGCCATGACTATTTTGTTAAAATATAACTTTTAAATATAATAAGTAATTAAATTATTAACAAGTTGCCCCTTTGCCAAACCAACTTTCCAAAATTGGCCTTTGATGACTATAAATTATTTGCCCGTGATAGAAACTCCATAAACAACTTCCAATTTTGAAACCACTGCCAATGACAATACAATGACAACAATTTAAACCAAAGAAAATAGACGTTACGTTATATGCGTCACATCATGGTGTATTTTTATTCGTATAGATTTATTTAATTTTTACATTAATGCTTAGGAAAAACTTATTCGTGAGTTCAATACGGGCACTGGCCCGGAAATTCAGGTCTTTGCAGGAGGTATGGATATTGCCGTGGTGGGGCAGTGGTGGATTGGCTGCACCGCTGTGGGCCTTGGACACTGTGGTGCTGGTCGTGAAGCTGTGTTCCACGTGTGTGATGGCACTGGTCAAAGTTCTGATACCGCCAGCTATGAAGAGTTTGCACGGGGAGACTGTTTTGGTTAGTTTAGCTTTTATTATAGTTGCTGCCATTTAATGTCAAGAAGAGTACCTACATCGTAATGTAGTCTTGGTTTAGCCTCCTAAGGAGACTGCCTGAAGCGAATGCAACCCTGGACGAAGAAGCTCATCATTCAACGTACACTCCAGAGCTATTAGTTTTCTTTCACATTTTATAGCGCCTATGCAAATAAGTATCTAGAAAAGTCAGAAAGCCATGGCTCCATGTGTGTTCACAGCCAGAGTGTTTTCTATGTAGCTCAAGAAACTGTTCTGCGAATAGTCCATTAAGGCACTTAAGTAGATTATATAAGCACTTTAGTAGTTAATGGAAACTTGTATAAGTGGCCGAAACATGTTCAGAAATCCAGTTTGTCAGAACCAATTAGTGTGTTGCGCAAAAGCAGCCTTAAAAATTATGCCAGTTAATTTCAGACAGTTATTGCATCGTTCTTTCTGCAGATAACTGGGGCAGGCAATGGCATAGGTCGTGAGTTAGCTATACAGTTCGCGGACCTAGGTGCCACCGTCATATGTTGGGACAGCGATGCACGACGGACGTCTGCCGTCGTAGACGAGATACGCAGTAAAGATGGAGAAGTAAGACTTTTCCAAGTTTTCTTTTCGTGTGGTTTAGTGACCAAACCTAGATGTCAGAATTGCTCAACCGCCCGTTAGGCCTGCTATCGTACAACAACAATCTGGGTCAATTGCTTAACGTGCTTTCTGAAACACGGAGAGACTCAGAAAAAATAAAACACTAGCGGTTGCCCAATGTTACTTAATTTGAACCATCGTTTTCAACGCGTATTTGTACCTGCCCCACGGGCCCCTCTTCTTTTCTAAGTTAATAAAGTTAAATCACAAGAATGGCTTGAACTAGGACAGGTTCAGCAGTGGGTGACCATCAATGATTGGGTTCTATTCCAGTGTTACGGCTACACGATAGACGTGACAGCGCGCGAGCAGGTGATGGCTCTGGCTGTGCGCATGCGCCGACAGCTCATCGAGATATCCATGATAGTGAGCAACGCGGGAGCTCTGACCTGCGCCCCATTGCCGAATCTCCGCTCTGAGACCGTTCTTAAGCTCATTGAGGTCAATCTATTGGCACATTTCTGGGTAGGTAAGCGAGGGTTCACGAAACTGCGAATTTCGCATCGCATCGCATAAATCTTCGAGCGAGCTCGACGATTTCGGTACAATTGCGATTCAGATTTTTGCGATGCAACGTCGTGTCGCATCGCAGTTTTGTGAGTGACAGTTACGGCACGTTTTTTTTACTTTCTTTACGTTAAAGTAAGTTTTTACATTACTATTTCTGCTCAACGACTCCAATTAAGTTAAAGGCTTGTATTAGAAGCGGTCACCAATCCAGTCCAGAGGTGGAGACCACTTGCGCCGCATTTTAATTGCTACTATGAGACTAGTCTGCAGCACAGATTGCCAAGTTACTATGAGATCTACCTTCTCATTTCACTCTTGGTCGGTAGCAACTGCGCAAATTGACAAACGACCAAAGATCCTATATTAGAATGTCCTTTGAATAACATAGGAAAAGTTGCTGGTATCTTTCTATAAGTAGTCAAATCTGTCTTGCATTATCGCTCGCAATATTAGTACAAGAAGCAGTAGCTGTTCTTAAGGGTGATATTTCAGATAATCCAAGCGTTCTTGCCAAGAATGATCGAGAGGCGTTACGGTCACATCATTGCTATCAACTCCAGTGCAGGCCTCATGCCGTGCGCTGACATGGTGCCGTATTGCGCTGCTAAGTTTGGATTAAGAGGTGAGAATGGTCGGGTCTACGAATTTTAGTCACCTTTAGGAGTTGGAGTTATGATTTGTCAATAATTTGGTAATGCATGGAATAGGTGAATCCGATAAAGGGTAAAATGAAGCCATCTGACATTATTTTCTTTAAAAATATACGACTACGACTCAAGATTTTTCCAGGTTTCTATTTAATGGCTTCTCTTATTAAAGAGATAGTTTCGCCAGGTTTCGCACAACCTCTTTCTCGACCAAGAATGGCTGGGTCTTACATCAAAAAGCTCATGGAACAATAACGGCAATGGGTTTCTAACATTGGAATGGAACTAAATCTACTGGTTCAGTGCCCAAAGTGGATCTTGTCCTCAGACACCTTGCGCTGTCTGTCGGCAGTCGGGCGACTGAATCTCTATCAGGTCTTTCTGCAACTCGTCGCTCTATGCGGTACCAAGGACGCTAAGACCGTCATTCATTAGGCTTTCTTACATACGCTCGCTTCGCTGCCCGTTCTCCCATCATCTGAGATGCTTTAATTTTTCCATTGATCTTACAGGTCTAATGGAGTCGGTAAACGAGGAGCTACGTCTGGACACGTGGACCAAGAACATCAATACGACGTCAGTGTACCTGGCAACGGTCTCCACGGGACTGTACCCGCCGCCTTCGCACCGGTTCACGTCGTGGTACGGCGAGATCGCGCCTAAAGAAGCTGCTCGGATTATCATTCAAGGTATAGCTTCTTGACCGATATAGATGTCGTAGATATCGCTGGAGGGACAAAGTGGAGACCGATTGCAAGCACACACGTGGTGTGAGTCGATGCAGGAATGACTGGCGTCTTCTCGTTTCGGAGACAAAGACTTACTTGGGGTCGTTAAGCCAGCGGAGTAAGGTCCACTTTCAATGTAAGATAATCCGAGAGTTGGTGACTTTAATGCACCAATGAAAGTACGGCGTTGAGTTCGAGTTAACCTTGTCAAATAATAGTTTAATTATATTTGAACCAAGTTAACTGAAGTTTTGCGTAAAGGTTAACCTAGTGCGAGTCGCTGTTAAAATTCTATAGATAGACGTATGACAGTTGTGAGCGAGCTAACTCAAGCTTGTGCTCAAAGCAGGCTATGAATCTCGGCCTAGGCCTAAGGTTGACTCTTAACTCTTACATCATTAGTCTATTTTTATGTCCCCACTCGGGCACAGACTTTCCCTTACATCTAGGGAGCTCGCGGGCCCAGTGCGAATTGAAAGATTACACATGCCTTAGATTTTTGTTCTACGGCATGCAGGTTTCATCACGACTATCACGATATTTTCCTTCACCGTTTTGAGAGCATTCGGTAAATGTACGTAAGTTTTTCGGTCAAAATAAAACCGAAGATAATTCATTGGTACTCGTACGTGGCTTTAACTCTTACTAGACATAGATCATATTTTCTATCATATTTCAGATGAAAACTCGTTTCTTTGCAGGCGTCCGCAAGAATTACAAGTGCATCAGCATACCAAGGTTCATGACAACACTCGTCGACCTGAACAACCTTATGCCGTATCGGATAAGGGTCATTTTCACGGACTTCTTCAACTTCGGCCAAAGAGGCTGGTTTTGCTTCTGCTGACGAAACTATTCTATCAGTTTAGGAATAGTTGAGGCACAGTCAATTAAGGATTAAGAACGCATCGAAAAAAAAACACAGGCCACACAAGCCAGAGTGAGTTCAGGACCGGGGCGGGATTTTATAATAATGTATAACTTCCTATGCAGTGAGTTTTTAGGTGTTATTTGAATAAATGTATGTAATTTAATCAATATTTCTTAGTTTTATTGGAGTTTCAAAGGCAAGCAAACCTTATTGATTACAGAAATGTCTTTTACAGAGCGTTCTTCAACCTTTTCTGGTAAATAGTCAGAGTATATCGGGTGCTCATTAAAGTATATATTTTCTCTGATCGGGTGCGACTTCTCACGTTACCCCCGTACTATGAAACGCGGTAAGTTACGTAAGCGATAACAAAGTGTATGGAAAGCGATACATACTATCGTTTTATTTCAACTGCAAGATAATACATTTCGATTTCATGTGCAGTCGACAGAACAACCTACACAAGACCAATGAAATGTATGGACAGCAGCAGATCAATGGTATCACTTGCAGTACGAATTCAACTCTTATGACGCAGATAATAAGAACGGTCCAAAGCCCAAAGTGTTACGCTTGATCTGTTAGCTGTACGAGTAGGTTGTATTAATACCCGCATAACGTAACGAAGATCCACTTGATTTCCATAATGAATTTACTGGGAGACATTTTTAATAACACTCCTTGGTTACAAATCCACTTAATTTATTTTAGATTTATAATAATATTCTCTACTGGTTTTGACTTTCACTTCATCTTCAGGAACAATATAGTTAGTTTCTATTCCATCGAGTATTAATTATATGTGAATTTAAAGGTTTATGCTCCGTTTCGTCTATTCCAAAAAGTTCACTAGTTGAACTAATTTGACAAAAATAAATTCTGAAAGTTGAACTTTCTGGACAAAATTTATACCATTAGTTCAACTTTCTAATTTTAATCATGGCAAGCAAGCATTCAAGAGCAAACATGCGAAATGTTCAGATCTCACAATGTTGAACTATCAATTCCCATAATGTTGAATGCAATAGGTTCGAAATTACTAACGAATATTTTTGTCCAACTGGTTGAACTGCAAGTTGAACTTCGTGGAATAGATGGCCCCGTTTATATCAACAGATATTGACGTGTCAGGCACGTGCCGTGGCAGACGAAATCATATTATTCTATACAATATGTTTGTCTGTGTCTCAGCCTGGTACGGTAGATATAAATACGTTCATACACATTGTGTAGAAGACTATTATTTTGTCTGCCACTTGTCGGACACTTTTAATGCCAGGGGATGTAAATTGAGCTTTATTGAGAGCCATAACAGATTACCGCGTCTAATTAATTCGATACAAAAACATTAAAAAAATGCTTACATGACACACAAATGCTCTTCCAGCTTACAACTGCTAACACTCTCTCCACATTTCTCACACATAACCATCTCAATGTGTTCCAAGATGTGTTTGTCTCTTTCTTTCACATCTCCGAAGCTCTTATTGCAAACGTTACATCGATGGCCGACGTTCCCATGTAATTGTAAGTGACGGAGCAAGGTAGTTCTGGAAGCGAAGCTAGAGCCACAGGTCTCGCAGAGATGACGGTCGAGTTCGGGTTTCTCTGTGTGCTTTTGGACGTGCAAAAACATATCTTTGTGGCTGGGTGACGTTTCGTCGCAGATTTTGCATCTGGGAAAGATGGTGGTGGTTATTAAAAGTAAGATAAGTAATGTTTTGAAATGTAATAGATTAACTAACTTATTTGCCTTATTACAAAAGATTGTGAAGAAATGACATTGCCACATTTCAATGGAGCTTTGCCCCACCTACAAAACTTTATTTTAAACCAATAATTTAAAAAAAAAACAGATATTTTTACAATTACTCATTATCATGTACATCTTGTGGTTGATGGTGGGGCAGAATCTGGCATTGTCATTTCAAGCATAATCATATTCTCATATTATTTTAGGAATCAGTCAGAATTTAGTTACATACATAAACTAATGCCTGTTTCAGATAGCAGTGGACATAGACATTGTACTTTGATCTGCCATGATTCAGGCACACTACTCCCGCTTCACACATGGCCCTATTTATAATTTCATCATCATCAGCCCCTATCAGTTCACTGCTGGATACGTCCTCCCAAAGCGCGCCACTCAACCCTACTCTCGGCCCTCTGCATCCAGTCCCTGCCAGCGATCTTGCGATCTTGCGAAGGTCATCCCTCCATCTGGTTGGGGGGGGGGGGGGGGGTGCACACTATGTTTACCCGTTCGTGACCTCCATTCGAGAACTCGTCTACCCCATCGGTTATCGGTTCTACGACAGATGTGGCCAGCCCACTGCCACTTCAGTTTACTGATTCTATGATCTATCTGGTGGATATACTCTATATTTTAAAACTTACTTGTACAATAATCCATTAGGTCTTCCATGTTCCTGCATCCTATGTTTGACCAATGCATCATTGCCAATGAAACCGTGTCCACAAATATCACAGATTCTTTCCTCTGCCTTCAAAACATGCTCTTTCGCATGCCTATATAATAGGAATCGTTCTTTAAAGGTCAGGTTACATTGCTTACATCGGTATACACAACCCATAGTCGCGGCGTAGTCTATATGACAGATTTTATGATGTTGA